>CM053997.1:14568408-15768408 GCA_028641955.1 Protonibea diacanthus | reverse complement strand
CGCCGTTTGCTTTGTTTGTCATTTAATGAGAAGTTGTACTGTAATCGAATCACCGCGCCGCCTTCCCTGCTGTCTGTCATTTCCCCTTTGTCGTGCCTTATCTCCCTCTCTCTGCCCTCATTATCCCAGATTCAGCTGAAATGAACTCGTCCATCTCTCTTCCTTTCCCATCCTCTCCCTCCCTCCATTCATGCACGCTGACGTACAGTAGACTATTAAACAAAGGCAGACTGGAGGGCCAGAGGCTCAACAAAGCTTCTCTGTTCTTAATAACATTTGTGCTTTTTTTTGTCATGTATTTTTTTTTCCTTCTTCCCTCATTTAGGGAACATGAAAGAGGGTGAAGGTTGGTAGATTGTGGGGCTTCAAATAGCCTCTCTCGTCTATTTGATTCCATTGTCTCGTGCTGGAACAAGCCATGAAAGCCAACACGCAGCTCCAGTCTTTTCAAAGGCAAAAAACTAATTCAGCTGGATTTCAGTTCCACTCTGACTTCATTTCTCCACCACCTTCCAAATCCTTTCTTCTCCTCCAGCGTCCAATAAACCCTTTTCACATTCACTGTAGCGCCTTTGTAGCTCCTTGGAAAAATGGATTTCTGTGTCCCGTAGTGGACCCGCTCACCTTTCATATTCATGCCATTGTTAGGATTTAGATTTACGTGAGTCGTTTATGAAAGCAATTTAATACGAAGTCAATTTTCTTGTGAAAATATCACGCCCACTGGCATTGTTGTGTGATTTCAACAACAGTTTGCTGCTTGTGTGTGTGTGTGTGTGTGTGTGTGTTTGTGTGTGCGACCATGGCGCGTGATGTGTATCCAGCTGTGAGATCTCCCATTGCATCAATAGTTAATGAGCGTCTCCACCTCTCATTCACACAGCCCATTCACGCAGTGTTTTTGTTTGTCTAACGTCTGTGAAGCCTT
This sequence comes from Protonibea diacanthus, assembly GCA_028641955.1. Lineage (NCBI taxonomy): Eukaryota > Metazoa > Chordata > Actinopteri > Sciaenidae > Protonibea > Protonibea diacanthus. The sequence continues at coordinate 15,767,480 of CM053997.1, read as the reverse complement.
GAGTGACACGCAGTGTACTGTACCAGCTTTAAACACACAGCAGCCTGAGTTGGATTTAGATCCATGTTGACCTTCACACAACCTTGAAGTGTTACAGTGCGTGTTTGGTTAGTTATTAAGTGGTGGCACCACTAGTGTAGGATGATGATGATGATGGAGGAGAGGGAAATTATACTTTGAATACTAAATCTGTTTAATTATTGCCAAATAAATACTATATTTATAAGTCTACATGCTTTTCCTGGGTTTTGGTGAGCGCAAGAGTTCAGCCCGGATCACTCCATCCACGGACGTTACAGCTTCCCTGCCCAGAGCGGCAGGCAGCTCCTTTCCGGTTCACTGGATGCAGTCCGCTCTCTCCGTGACTCATTGCACTCATCCACTCTGATTGGTCGGCTTTTCCACTCCGGGGAAAGACAGGACGGGAAGGGGGACAGCCTCTCATGAGCCGGCATCAGCCGTTCTTTTCACACGAGCATCCCACCGGATGCACAATCACAATGTGTTTTAGTGTGAATGTTAAAACACAGGCAGGAAGTTAGGTCAGAAAGAAACTACTGACAGATTACTGACCACACAGGCAATATTCCTCCCAGCCCCAACCACAGACATGTTTTTTATCCATCTAAAGCATGTATTGTGGCCTCCAGCACCCCACCCTCTTTGGAGATGACGCTGTCACATGTGACGGCTCTGGAGCAAACAGGGCGTGGAGTTCCCTGCCTGCTGAGTCTCTGCCGCCTTGTTTGCCTCTTTACGGACAGACCCGGCTGAAACGAGGTCCACCCTGCTCCACCCAGTCACCCAGCCAGTAAAAAACATCTCTCTCTCTGTCTCTCTCTTCTTTGAGAAGAGCCCATGTGCAGCGCTGATTCAGAACCATGGGCAGGGCTCCTGTAAAGCCGGAGAAGAGGGTGGACTTTCAGCACCACCTCTCGTGGACAGCCCCAACAGAGACGCTCTCGGTGTCAAAGCAGAGAAATGATGGAGGATATTTCCTCGTTTGTAAGCTGTGATTAGATAATATACTATTTCAGGCTGTGGAGGCACTGTAGCCGAATATTTACCAGCTTTAATGTATTCATGTTTACGTACCGACACTGACTGTCCACGGGAAACAGCGCTCAGTACTTAAACAGGTAGCCTGGATAAAAGAACTGTTGCCAAATATGCAAAGCCTACAAACAGAGTATGTGGAGTGGATGTAGTTCACCGGAGCATTAAATCTTTGTTGGCTTGCAGTCACGATGCACTGTCCTATAGCTCTGGAGGTTTATGTCCTTTTAATACTCACTGTGATGTGAGTTTATAAAAGACAGTCAGTCGGTGAAGACACGGCAGACTGAAAGCTGCAGAACAAAGACGACATTTCTACAGGCTACAGGAGTTTTTTTTTAGTTTGGTTTATTGACAACATATCAGACTGTCAGGAAACAATGAAGTCCTGGACTTATTTGTCCTTTGTTGTCTGCAGTGTTCAGAACAGGCATTCGGTGTCTGGATATATTTGATATAATAGTTATATGAGGGAGGAACTAGAGAAGAAAATCATATAAACACACAAGCTATACAACTTTTTTGAGAAAGCAAACAATGAAAGAAGTTTCATAGACGCCATGTTGTCCTCATCTAATCGATAGCTGTGAACAAAAACTTTTATGTTAGACTGGTGATTGTGGATTATTTATGTGAGTATACATCATGTACAGCATCGATGTGTTACTTAGAGACTTTTTCACCCTCTCGTCACCCCCCAAAGGAGGTGCAGAAGGTGCGAATGGGGAGTAATCTGTCCTTTTTTATCCAAAATGGGCACCACTAGGCTTCCCAATAGAGTCCTCTGGCTCTCCACTCTTTACTGTAAATTCAGCAGTTGTTCCTCGACGATGCTGCAGATTGGCGAATCAGTCCTCTTGTTGCATTTGCAAAGACCACGACCACAAATCTGGACTTTTTTTTTTTGCCCTGTTCAGTGTGTTAGTGTATCGTACCCGAGATGAACACTCTCTCCCATGGCAACATGCTTCATTTCACACTAGAAATCATTGTGATTAATCCGCTTTGGCTGTAATAAATGTGATGTATGAGTCAGTTATGGGTTTGTCGATCCATTTTATTGATTCTAATGCATGGTTTTAATATGCATACACGTGCAAAGCATTTCTAAACCACAGCCTCGTGATTCAGATTTATTGTATGATAAGTACACTTGTCGATAGAATAACAGGTTTTAAAATAACTGAGGCATTGTGTGTAGTCGGTGGCAGATCTACATGAATTTCATGAATTAATTAGATGCATGTTACGTCTTCTGCATGGTAACGGTTAACGCGTTAAGAGGGCGCGAAACCACACGTGCAATCGGGTTATTTCTGTAGGGGCTGTTAGATGAAAGCTCGCTGTGGTCTGCTGCTCTGATCTTTGGCGACGGAGTTCACAGCGGAGAGAGCTCTCGGAGCCCCGTCACCGCACTGATACACTGAGAGAAACTCGAAAAAGATAAGAGCCCACTTCTGCGCGCGCGTTCGCGCACGCACGTCCGCACAAATATGCATACATGGGCTCAGCATGACATTGATTTTGTGCCTCGCCACATGTCCTCCAAGTACAAAGGATCTCCAGCCCCCCCTTAACCCACCCACACACACCCGACAGAAACAATAAGAGCTGCACAAGTCTTGCCCTAAGGCTTCTAGTTATCGCTAGTGGACAGCGAACCACCCGTCACTCCTCTCTCTCTCTCTCTCTCTCTCTCTGCTGAACCCCCATACAAATGTCCCCTAATTGAGACAGCAAATAACTAACCAGGGTCATTTGTATATGTATGCATTAGCATAATTGAATAGGCATGAGTTAAGTGTTTTCCACTGGTGTGTTAATAACACGGTCTAGAAAAGAGGCGAGCACATGTGCGGCTGTGTTTGTTCGGCTCGACGCTGTCATGAACTGGGAGGCATCCATCCGTTCAGCCTCCTCCCCCTTTTGCCCTGCCTCGCTTCTTCACCCCTCGTCAACTGTCACCGCCATGAAACTAAGGTGTGGTCATTTTTCTCCTTTCCCCTGAGATGTCCTTGTCTCTGTAGGCTGTGTGCCGGCCAGAGCTAATAAACTGTGTGAAAATCAGTGCGTGGCAGGTTAGACAGCGTTCAGACACTGCCGGCCAGTGCGAGTTAATTTTCTGTCTCAATTTTGTGTCAAACAGACTTCACGCGTGTGCTTTTTCCCTTCTGGCCTGACCACGGAGACCTCTGGAAGTAGTCTGTTCCTCTTCAAGTCCACATCCCATCAATAAAATCCTCCTTCTAGCAGAGCAGCCCTGATGTCGGGCAACAGAAGTACTGATGGCAGGAGGTGGGGCGCATGAGGAGAGAGTTGATGTGAATCGGGCTCAAAGTGAAGAAAGGGATGAAGGGGAAGGAGGGTGGGTCAAGATGTATTTTCCATCTCGATATGCTGCAGCTGTCGTCCTTGTCACTGCTTCGTGTAAATCAGTGTGCTGTCTGCTGCGATCTGAGCGGAAAAGAAGAGCTACTTTTTATCACCGCATCTCTGACTCCACAGAAGACTGCATATTCACCAGAGACCTGTGTTTACAGAGAGGGAAGAGGGGCGAAGCTGGCAGCGCCACGAAAGTGCAATTTCTTTTCAGTACTCGGTGTGTAGGCTACTGAAAGGTAAAAGGAAACTGGATGGTAGCACACCTCAAACTTATTTAATTGTTGCATAGCAACAACCCACAGGTTTTCAGGAGCTGAGGCACTGAGCAGATCCTTGTTTTGTGCTAATGGAAAGGGAACAGATGAAGATAGATCTGTGTGTATCATCATCACTCTCATTTTGTGTCAAGGTCGGGAAATATTGACATCATGAAGTATCCAGTCACCTGAATAGATGTTTGTTAATGAGGGTTTTTGAAAGCTTCAAAGCTCACACTGATGGAGAGATGATCACATCATTTTCTTGGATCAGAAAAGTGACCGTCAGAAAAGATCCTGAATATTGATGAGATGATCGGAGAGCATAAAAGCATAAAAAGCATAAAAGACACGGCATAAACATGTTTATTTCTGCTGTGAAGTTTTTAACATGGGGACTTATGGAGACTGACTCACTTCTGCATCCAGCCTCAAGTGGACGCTTGAGGAACTGCAGTTTTTGGTTGGTGTTATTTCACAGCCATGAACGTAGGGGTCATTGTGTATGAGTCAGTTCTGTTGGTGGTTGTTGGCTCCAGTTGGCTGTGAATCAAAGATGTAGATTGAGTGAGAGCAGAGAGGTTTTGTTGGGTTTGTTTTTTCGATTGTTTTTTAGGATTTGTTCACAGAAAAACAAAAAAACAAACTGTTAATCTTATTTTCTGTGTTTCCTTTTCATATCTTCGCTGGGTTCACGGTATTTTGCTTCAGTTAGTTAATGAGGGCATTAAATAATAACTCATCAGGCGCACAAAGATATACATTTATTATAAGTAATAATATGTGTCATATTCAGTCAGTTAGATGTTATTTATATCTGAAGAAAAGTAACACCTTCAGTGTTTCAGCGTGTGACAGATGGTCAGATTCTATGTGGAGACCCCGTCGCACCTGTTCCAACTGTTACCGCGTACAGTACGTGGCTGTTAAGTGACCTTCCTTCTTGAAAAATATAAACCAATTTTAATCTCATCCAACCTTCTTTCCTCTCTCCTGATGGTTAGCTGTTGCTCAGAGTGTTTTGATTTTCACAAAGCCATCCAACGGAAAAACAGAGACAAAACACAGTCTTTGTCTTTGCACTCGTACCCGCTAAGAGTTTCTGATGAAATTGGTTTTCCACCACTTCCCGTTTTCTATTCACCGGGGTCAGCGGTGTCACGATTTCTCTGTAAGCTTCTAGTCAATCCTGGTTTACTGCAATTAAAGGATCTATCATGTTAAAAGGCTGTCACAGAAAGGAAAAAGCCAGGAGGTTATCTTCAAATCAGGCATTTTCTCCTAACCCCGTCCTTTGATGCATCGACATGCCCTGAAGGGGAGCAGGCTGCGCTAAATGGAGGGTAATCACTGATCTTAGATGTTCACTCGGGAGTATATTATCAGCTACCCCATCAAGGAGGTCCACTATAGGAGGAACAGATCCCATTACAGATGTGTCTCACGGGGTTTACAGTTGCAGCGCACGTACATGAATACACAACGCCGTATTCATGTACAAAATTCTGTCTTATGTCTTCGTCTTCATGATTGCAAAGCTGAGCTGAAAGCAGCGTTTCTGGATTCATTTCAGAGCTTTGCGAGTTTCTTCCTCTTGCTGCAGAGCGGAGAGAAGAAAGTACAGACGGGCAAGTGGGTCATGCTTCTGTTCCAGCGCACATTCACCTTTCCCCTGCATTCGTTTTCGGCAAGGACCTGCACAAAAGCCAGGTTTGAAAAGCCTGGTAAAATGCAATCAGCGCCTTTTTGCATTCCCCCCCCCCCCCAACCCCAAAACACACTCACATTGTGATGACATTCAGTAAGCCGGGATGCAGTGAGCAGAGAAACGAATGTGCAATGTTTCCAGGTACGATTGTACTTTGAGTTTCTCCGTTTCGTCACATCACCTGCTCTCAGATCAGAGGAGAAAGGTGGAGGTGTGTGTGTGTGTGTGTGTGTGTGTGTTAGGGGGGGAATATAGTGATGTGTGAGATCACCGTGATTAACGGCAGCACATTGAGCACATGCATTATTCATCAGTCATCACCTTCACCCACTGCCAAAAGTCGTGACTGATCTTCTTTGGGGGGGGGGAAACTCGTTATTCCTCAAAATTTGAAGCCAAATGAGCAAAATCCACCTTTTCACATTTGAGTCTATTACCTGAGACCACCTCAGCGTGAAAAGCACTGACATGTCATGTTAAACAGCCTCTGTCATCGCCGCCAAGGCTGCTTTAATGTGAAAATGGAAAGTAAAGTTAAAATAGCAGGAAGTTTATTGGAAAAGTTGAGGGATGGTTGCCGTTTTAGAATAATGAAACTTTATTTACACTCATCACGTAGTGTAAATCACGTCTTTCTTGTCTCTTTTCACCGGGCCTGGCCTCCAGCCTCTGTGCCGTGACTGTCAGTGTAAATAACCTCTCTGGCTCCTGATATGATAAACCCCCAGGAGAAACAAATTACCCAGGATGCACAGAGAGAGAGCGCAGTTCACGCAGAGAACGAGCCGCTGGATTACGGTGGCTTGAGTTTGACATTCACTGAATGCTCTGTGCTAATTTGCCTTTTCCTCCGATAGTCGCTGCGTGGACAGAGTTCACCCTCGGGACTAAAATGTCTTTAGGCAGTGAGTGCGGGGGCCAAGATAACCCGTTTTACTACTTTTAGAGGGCGAATCTCAGTCATAAGTCGGCTACTGTTTGCATCTGCAGACTGGTATTTGGAGGTATTTTACATTTTGTTGCATCATTCATTTAACGGCAGAAACCTGTGTGTTCGTTCCTGCACTGTGCTGCTTGTTGTCGCATCTTTTAGTTGCTTCTTTTTATAATATTTTGAAAAACTGGATAATTTACATTGTGTTTACAAGCGCTTAGTGTTTATTTATGCTGGTTCCAACCTCACAAATGTGAAAAATTCTACGACTTTTAATTCTTCAGTTTTGGTCGATCACAACAAACCATTCAGAGATATCACCTTCGACTCTGAGAGATATTTACTGACATTTAATAGGCTGAATGATTTACCACTTAAAGGTCCAGTGTGGAAGATCTATCGTGCTCTATTTAAAGAATATCGCAGGATAATTTCATTACTCTATAATCATCTGAAATTAAGAATTGTTATGTTTCTGTTACCTTTAGAAAAAGCCTTTTGTATCTAGAGACACAGAAGGTCCGCTATGTTTAATTGTTTCTACAGTAGCCCAGAAGGGACAAACCAAACACTGGGTTTCCACTGTAGTTTCTCCTTCATGCTAAGAAGTAGGGGTGAAACAAGGAGGTTGCAATCTGCAAATGCACCGCTAGATGTCGCTAAATCACACACTGATCCTTTAAATCAAGAAAATAATCAACAATTAATCAGTATTAAAAGTCTTAGTTGTATTGCGCTCATACAGTATTTCAGGGATAAGTCTAGTTATTCTGTATTTTTCCATGTAAAAGCCCAAAACCAGCCATGTTGTTCCTCCTATCAAACATAACTGACACCTCTGTGCCATGTGCTGTTTCTCTGCTTCTCTGTTTCTGTCCAAAAACGATTAAAAACACATCAGTGAGCCGCGCTGGATAACATGTTGATCACCACGAACATGGGCACTGTAGGTTATTTGGATCCCACATGCGTCGTCCTGCTGCCACAAATTCTCACTCGAGCACCAAATGTGTGTTAATCTGCAGCTGAAAATAGTCCCCGACAAATGCCGCTTGCTTCTTTTTGAGTAATGTTTGCTGAAAAGCACATGCACAGCTGTTAAAGGAAACTGCTGAGAGGAAAAACACGTCCTTTTAAGATTATTGTATCTCACAAAAGTCACTCTGTTGAGTGATTCTTTGGCTTATAGCACAAGAGCACGAATAATATTCAAAAGGTCAGTCCGGTAGATGGAAAGCATACTGATTGACATTCGATTACAATCTTCAAATTCGTTTTGCAAACGCGTGTCTCATGAGTGAAACAGGCAAAAATTAATAAAACAGAGACGCTGACAAGAGGAAAAAAAACTGCATGTCAGTGTTTACAACAGCTCTGTAATTGGAAACAAAACGTGATGTCAGTCACGTTATTCTTTCCACGTTTCCGCAGTGTTGGTCGAGCCGGAGACGATAGTTTAAAAGCTTTTAGCGAGCCGAATCACGCCCACGAGTCACTTTTTGTCCCCTGCATGCAGCAGTCGGATCGGTGACAGTGTCTAACCTCAGGTTCTCTCTCTGCACACGTGTTTTACCCCGCCTGCCCCCTCCCCTTCAGTCCATCAATCAATCCAGCCCAGCATCATGCTCTAGTAAGCTTGACTGGCACTAAGGAGGGAATCTAGCCTGAGAGCTCAGTGTGTGTGTGTGTGTGTGTGTCTGTGTGTGTGTGTGCTGCAAGCAAGTTCGTAAACATATATATTCACACATTTCTGTTTGCTGTCATGTGTCTCTACTAGAAATGTTGCTCAAAATGGCAGCAGCCTGCACTGAAACACTGCACGGATTATGTTTGATTCCTGTTTTTATGTCTGATTCTCAGATTTATCTCTCCGTGTCACATGTGGCTCCTTCTCAAGGCCACAAGGTCGGTCACTTCTGCTGGTCAAGGACCTTTCCTCGTCGGGTTATTTGACTCTTAAAATGCCCGGCTCCTCTGTGCTTTTAGTGCTCATCAGGACGCCCCCGTATCGATTCCCCACATTGATCCCCGTTCAGCTGCGCCTATCTGTTTGTCCCCGAGCATCTTGAAAATATCCTATCATGTCTGCATGCACATTATTATACCGCTCACACAGTATCTGAGCTGCATCCTCTTTTGTGTCAGCGTGATGAGTGGTGACAGCGCTCGGAGTCATGTCTTTTGTTGTGCGCGCGGGCATATTGTGCGCCGTTGAGACGGGAGCTGTTTGCAGCCACGAGACGAGGTTGAGGGTTCAGGGTCGACCATGAGTTGCCACCACATGGCAGAGTATCACGCTGCAGTGGGTGGATGACCTGGACACTCGCTGTCCTTCTAATGATTAAATGCATCATGGGTTGATTCTCGTGTGGTGATTATCTTTGCCAGCGTTGTGCGTGTTTTACCAATGTCTGCCTCTGCTCGCTGCTGATGGATGACGGGGCTGTAATGGAGGGTTATGTCCATAATTTATGTTTTTTTTTTTTTTTTTTTTTTTAACACAGGTGGTAATTTAAAATTCTGACAACCCAGTGTGGAAATCTAAACTGGACAATTTTCAGGCATAGTCTGCTTTTAATTTAAATTCATGAAGCGGGGATGTCTTGAGACGGTAATAATATTACACTGTTTTGGCAGGGACAGAAAGGAAAAGCTGATTGAAAAGACGCCTGACAGGAATGAGACAAAGAGAGAGACAGAGGTGGGGAAACAAAGTTTTCGGTCTTTGGGAGTGGTGGTAATAAGATAAGCTTTTTTGCAGCATGAGCTTGCAGATGGCTGTCCTCTCCTGGTGTGGCCAAGACACTCCTGGCTTCATTTATCTCCTCTTCACAGCCCTGTTTCCATCTCTCCGGATGACTCTCTCCTCCACCTGCGCTCTCCAGTCCTGTCCCTCACAGGAACTGGAGTCCAGCCTCCGCTTGTCTCATTGAGGATAATGAGACAGACTTTCCAAGCCTTGTCTGCCTCGACAATATGCACTGATTATATTCAGGCACAGTGTTTCTTATTCTTTCACAAGATTGTTTTTGCAGGCGTCTTGTTTTTGAAAATTTACAGATTTCTGACATTTGAAGCAAAGCATACAGTACATACACAAAATGTGCTTTACATCCAGCTACAGTCTGGCTGCAACTAACCATCATGCTATTATGGGTTCATCTGCAGATCATTTTCTCAATGAATACATTCTTATTTAGTCAGAAAATTGTGAAAAATTGCTACCAAAATTCACCAGAACCCAAATTAACATCTTCAATTTGCTTGCTAGGTCTAATCAACAGTCCAAAAACCCCAAAAATATTCAATTCACCATCAAAGAAGAAGGTGTTTTGTTTGATTTAATAACATTTGCATGATGTTTGGACACAGGATTTATGAAAAAAGATACGATACCAGTAAAAGTCGACAAAAGATAATGAATTATCACTCATTTCTAATGTTTCTGTATTCGTAAGTCGTTATTCCTGATGAGGCAATAACACAAATTGCTTTTCTTCATACATGCATGGGTGATCTTCTCCATGCTGTGTTTGCAGCTGTCTAGATTTTCTCTAATTTGGCCAAAATCTTCTGCTGTTTCATGTAATATGTGCCTCAAAATGATGAGAAAAGCGCACCCTAACATGAATCTGTCCTACAGTACGTCCTCACTGCAGCAGCTGTCCTTTCCAAATGTTCCAAAAGACATTAATAAACACCCCAAAAAATTGATGATGATCAATAAACGTCTGACAAGCTGTTGCTTGCACCTCCAGGAGGCTTGAACGGAAACAGAATTCTGAACCGGAATCAGCGTTTTTGTGACAGCGGAGACATGAGGTGTGTTATTAATTATAACTTACACTTTCTGAGCACATTTAAAGCCAACATTAACATCACAGATAGAGTATAGATTCATCTTTGATGTGGTCTATTTGCTGCTTTGTGTTGAGGTATGCATGAATGATGAGAAAGCATGTGACAAAGTGATGTCTCTAAACAGCGCAGGATGCATTCCTTCCTTCCACGCACGCAGACTCTAAAAACAAAACACAGTCAGCCCGCTTGACAACCTGCCTGATGCGAACGGCCGAATCCGTCACATCTTTATTTTAAGGGAGCTGAATTTTCACACTAATTCCCAATGTTCTAGGATGTGTAAGGGATGGCTTAACACAATGCACCATCCTTGGTTTCCATGACGACCGTGATCCCTGTATGATAATCGGATTCCCACTATAGCTGTGAAAACACTCGTCCCTGCCTCGATCCAAGAAAGATTTTAACACGAAACCGCGAGTGAGTGAATTTGACCGCGTGACGACAAACAGCCCGAGCGGAGAGAGATGCTCTGTAGCTGAGCCAGCCGGCATGGTCGGACCTTGGTGAGTCTATTCATACCTACAGCGGCAAAGCTACAGTATGGCAGAGGAGCTAAGCCATTTACTAAACAAGAAGGGTGGAGGAGGTATTAGCAGCCGTCGATGAACAGTCCATTTTGTTTTTAACGTGCACTTTGGTATTAGAGGCAGAGCATTAAGGGTAAAAAAAAAGAAAGGAGTCCATTATTGACTTGGCTGATTTTCACATCACATACTGGAGAAAGAAGGAAGCAGGAAGCTCTTCACAGATTCACCTGTTTCTCTTTTATTTCTCTCTCTTTATTTAACCAGCTACGAGTCTCATTGAGATTTTAGGGCATTTTCACACCTGCAGTTTGGTTCATTTGGTTCAAACCAAAGAAATAATGACACGCTGCCGTCTTCTTAGTTCACATTCGGCTCGTGTTCACGCCGACTTCTTACAAACAAACCAGGAGCTGTAAACACGAGATCACACAGACTGTAAGATGACTCATTAATTAGACATTTCTGGCAACTGTCATCGTAGATCATCAGCACTACATGCACCCAAAAAATTCCAGTGACTGACTGAAATTTATGCAGCGCTTTGATGCTTTTGATTTGTTAAGTTTTGTTCTCCGGAGTCACAAAGAGGTTACAGAAAATAACAAGCTGTTATGAGCGTAATTATCGAGACTGCAACTCAGATTTGAATAATTACAGCGGAGTAGAAACAAGTTAAGAAAAGAAGTACTCATTTGTTTCCATTGTTACGTAATCTGTAACTTTTTATCTTATGGATTCATTCAAATATCACACATCTGTCATAAAATCCTCTGGCTGGTCTGTCTTGATCTTTTTCGTTGTTTAGTCCACACCTGAGTTTGATTGTCAGCCACAAACGAACCAAACTACATGGGCAAACACAGCAGAGTTCTTCTGAAGCAAACCAAACAGGGTAGGATTGAAAGCACCCGAAGATCTGTAGTCCTAACAAGGAGCATAAAAAAAAAAGAAAATACAATACGGATCATATAAACAGAGCAAAAATGCGCTACACAAACGAGCATGTAGGAATTCCAGATATACATCGTTGACTTAAAGTTCAGTAACTGAACCGATTAACAAACATTTCCGTTCAGTTCTTCGGGTTTAATTGGATCCTTTTTGCTTCCAGACACTGAAGGTTTCTGTTTTTGCACTACAGCTGAGAGGAAAGGGGTGGACAGCATAAATTCTCTCACTGGCACGTTCTTAGACTTTCACATTTATCTCCAGCTCAGTGGTATGACAACTATAGATCCCCTCTCCTTTGCACAAGACAAATAACCTTATTACCACAGAGGACCATTCAAAATAGGATCATGTCAGGCATGGCAAAAGCTTCTGAGGAAATACAGACCTGCTCTGCGAGCTGCATGCTGCACGCTGCACACACTGTTTCTCAGGGTAACCATCAAAAGCACATTTTACTGAGCAATACGAGTTTTTAGTGCCTGTTTGGGCTTTCAATACACATCAAGAGGCTCATCCAGAACCACGTGTGGACTGAACCGCAGTGTCAGTTTCTGTATAATTCAATACTGCCCAGGCGTTTGTAAAAGAGCTGATCTGTGGCTGAGGACACATTTGTTTCACCGTAATGAAGTTTTTCTATGTACTGACGGAGACGTGCCTGGAGGGCAGCACTCCTTCTCTCGTTTACTCGATGTGTGTGTGTGTGTGTGTGTGTGTGTGTGTGTGGACTTTCCCCCCTGTGTTGTCATAGCACTATGGGGGCAGGAGAGACACGCCAGGCACACAATGTTCTCTCTTGTGGGAAATTAGCGTCCGCATGCATAATTACAGGATCCTGGATGCACAGGATTCATTTTCCTTGGTTGTGTACATAAAGCCCCGAATCTCTATAACTTGCCTTGTTAAATAATTCATCACAGCTGTGTGTGCGCGTGTGTGTGTGTGATGCTGTGAAACGGCGTGAGGATCTGTTTGATACCGGGTGAAGCCGCCGCTTGTCCTTTTAGCAATCAGTCTCAAGCAATTTAAGGGGAAGCTGGCGTCACGTTGACCTCGCTGCTCTGAAAGGTCACAGCGATTACTGTCCTTTAAAAAAAAAAAACAGTAAGTGGGAGCTAATGAGCCCAACATGCTTCAGTGTCCAATCACAAACCATCAGGCCTGATTCATAATGGCAGACCTTAACAGCATGACTGATAAGCTAATAGACCAATCATATTTGTGTCAGTCATCGTGCTCTTTACAGTGGATCCGGTTGATTGGCTTAAAGAGCACAGTTTGCACACAGTTGCTGTATTGTTGCGAACTGGATCAGCGTGTTTGCTTTGTACGAGGAGAAGAAAGGATGTTTTCACTGAGTTTCAGCAGGTAAAGCTGTTTCATCAACATAAATCACAGAGATTTGCAATAGAGATGAAAACATACGCAGTAATTGAGACGCTCTGACGGATTGCGAGATAAATATGAGATGATAAACATGATATAAAAGGAGGAGGAAAAACCTATTTACGCTAAAATGGATCGGTTTACATCTCAAATACTCAAAGAAAACAAGCCGGGAAGGTAAAAATCACTCACAGCTCACAGCTCACAGACGGCAAAGCGAGGACTGAGAGAGGGCGACGACGCACAGCAAAAGGCCACAGGTTGGAATCAAACCCTGGGCCACTGCAGCCACCGTACACGGGAGCTAACGCGAGCCCCTCATGCTTCCATCTTTTCTTTTGAGGCTGAGCAGCTTGTACGGCGACGCAGGTGCAGCAAAACCCGACATGCAAATTCATCTTATCTCTCGTAGCTCAAAGCTTCTGTCGTAGACTTTGAGAGAGCAAACACACCGCCGTTAGCCCACCAAGCTTTAGCCCACCAAGAGTCGCCAAAGCAAGTAGCACAACCGCCAGAGTTTAGATCCACGTAGCTTCCCATCCAATCATGCTGTCCTGTGTGCCGTATGTAAGCTGGCTACACCAAGCTTCTTTAAAATGAGCGATGGCGACACCTCAGTAATGTTCTCAGAGAACACGGCTCGTGTTTTCACCTTCGCTCTCAGATTTAGGCCAGTCGAACTTGTTTTTCATCTGAGCGACTCCTCAGATTATTCATCGTGGCTTTTGCCCCTCAGGTGAGCCGCGCTTCCCTCTCGATGTTTACGCGGGTTGTCAACACCTGACAGTCGACGAAGTCGGGCTGACAGTTGGTTTCCATTTGCCTGATCGGTGTGGACTGTTGGCCCACAGCTGAAGGTCAGAACAGGGCAGCTACACACACACACACACACACACCCTCATTCACATGAAAAATCAGGCCAATTTAGAGGAAGATTTATGGAGGAACCAGCAGACATCTGGAGGGAGCTGGAGGATGCTGAGAGGAGTTCAATTAGACAGAAATTAAGGAAATCTTAGTTTGTGTGAAACTTGGCAGCTGACCGTAATATCAGAAGATGAAAGCTTTGGCTGAGGATATTCTTGATTATATTATTCATACGATCTTTAGCGTATTTAGTGTAATGGTTATTCAGTATGAAGTACGAGTCAGATCCAGTTTCAGGGATCGTTTTTGACTATTAAAGTCCACATTTTTCATTGTTGGGCTTCGTCTCCTGAGACTCCAACAGCAGCTGAGTGATTTCACGTCAGAACAACAAAGAAATCCATCCCGTCTGTTCCTTTTAGCATTGTTTTTATTCCCAGTGTCATTTCCTAGAACGTCTGTTTATCTCAACCTGACATCAATGAGGCGAGAAGGAAACGACGAGCCGCGAGTCGTGACACCGCACCTCACAAATTTTCACCCCCGTGGTTGAAGTGGTTCGCTCAAGTGTTGCCAAGACGAGCCAAGATTTCTCTTTTGTCTTTTCAAAGCTCGTGTGAGAGCGACACAGAATTGTTCTCCGTGTCTCGGCTAAGCTCTTTAACAGAGACAAAGCGGTTGTCATTTCTCCTAACACCACCTAATTCCCTTAAATGTCACAGGAACGCATTGAGCTGCTGAACGGAGCAGCAGTGTCAGACCCGCTGATGCTGTTTCTCTTTTAGGATATTCTCTTTTTGAAATTGTTCCCTTGGCTTCTCTTCTGTATATCATCCCCCACCTAACAGAATCAGGAGGGTTATATTCAGTTACAAAGTTCATAAGTTTGCTTTTGTATTACTTCGCCGGTGTGTGCTGATTTTCCTGGTGGCATAATCTGAAACACTTCAGCGGTGAGTCAGAGCAGCAGTGCCTCGGGAGCAATGTCGCCTCCCGAGTTACGTCTAATTTAAAGAAATCAAGATATCCTTCCTGACACCCGAGTTTATTTCCAACTCTTCCTCACCCTCTCGTCTCTTTTTTGGCGCTCAGGCGCCGTAGTGTCTTCTTACAGGAAAAGTCATTTCTGGACAAGTGAGGATATTTCTCCTCGCTGCCTCATGGGATAACTAACAGCTTGTTCAGTCAAGGGTTATCAGCTGCAGATGGCTGAAGACAATAAACATGATCAAACACGGGGGTGGGTATTTTGAGGCAGTATGTCTTTAAGCCAAGTCATGGAGTGATGCAATGCCGCCCTTTTTGCAGAATCTTCACGTTGCTTGCATCAGTTTAACGTTCCTTATAAAGCCGGACTCGTGATTTATTATCCTCGTTCACGAGAGCCTCTTTAACAACTACAAGCGTCTAACTTGTGTAATGAGATGTGTGAGCTTTCCCTCACTATTTATGGCTCCTATAAATCATCTATTTATCTCTGCCGCGCCAAACTCGCGACTAATCCTGAGCATCAGCCATATATTGAGCCACCTTCAAGCTATCCTGTCCAGTAATCTTGATTAATTCTGTTTACCTCAGTGCAGTCATTATAGAGAATGGCCCCCCTGTAATTTTAGCAAGCGGTGTCTTGGAGTTCAGCGACTGACCTCAGTC
The DNA here is from genome assembly GCA_028641955.1 of Protonibea diacanthus. NCBI lineage: Eukaryota > Metazoa > Chordata > Actinopteri > Sciaenidae > Protonibea > Protonibea diacanthus. The sequence continues at coordinate 15,751,895 of CM053997.1, read as the reverse complement.
CTTTTTCTCCTCAAGGTCACCGGCTTGAAGCTCAAACAATAAGATTTCATACACACAGTGCAGTGTGCAGCAGCAAAGACGATACAGCGAGCCACTTTTTCTAGACCTGTGGAACGAAGACAAATCACATGCTCGCCGACGCCGCATCTCCATTTGCCTAATGATCGCGCGAAGAGAGGGTCCCACTCCATCGACAATGCCGCCTGATTGTACGGTCCTCAGCATTACCAGAGATAGCTTCTGACAGGCCCCGTCTTACATCACATCAGTCGAAATTCTTTTGTTCAGAGATAATGCCTCCGAAGAGAGCTTTTATTTCTATATAACCGTTCTCCTGCTGAGCCACTCGCACGTTGCGGATGGAAAACGGGCGACGGTCCACTTATGAAGGTCGTTTGACGTCTCTGATTGGGCATTATGGCGCTTCCTCTGCTGTGGCTCAGCGAGTGTTTAAACAAAGTAAAGAAAAAAAAAAATCTGGATGAAGCTGCAGCTGCAATACTTATGTAATAATAAAATGAAATTTTGCTCGATATAGGAGGTGATCCGTCTCCATAATCACAGCTAGACGGAGCTGAATGTACTATCAGCAGCAGTTTCATATATTCAATTTGAGCTAATCACACTCCATTCCTATTTTCCACTTAAGTCACTGAACTGAAGAGGAATAAACCTGATTAAAGTGATATTGTCCTACACGGTAGAATGTAAAAATCTTTGAGCCTTAAAGGAGGCTGTCATAAAACACTCATCATGTAGCTGCACAAGTTAGAGTTCAGATTTCTCCATATTTAATCTCTAAAAGTGCACTTTGACTTTATTCCTGGAGGTCACAGTATTCTCTGGAACATATACTACTACCCAGACTACAAAGGGCAGAGACAGAAGAAAGCAAAAAGGGAAGAGCCCTCAGTGCTTGGCCTTGCCACTCCCTCCCACACTGATCTCAAATGGAGCCCCGTAATAGACCAATTTCAGCTCTGCCTGGAGCAAACCAGTCCCTTTATTCATGTACTCCACTTCCTCTTTGGCCAGATTGCACGGGCAAAGGGAGAGAGAGAGACAGACAGAGAGAGAGAGAGAGAGAGAGAGAGAGAGAGAGATTCCCCCTCCCTGGCGGGATAAAATGAAAGAAGATGGTAGAGCTGTAAGGTTTCTGAGATAGGCACAGGAGAGAACCCGTATTATGGATGGTAATGGACTGTTTGTATGCCTGGCTTTCTCCCTGCCTCGTATTGTTCATTCCGCGGACTCCCAGGGTGCTGCACCTCACTCCAAGGTCACAGGGGCTTAGCTCGAGAGGCCAGGCCGGCGCTTACAGTGCTCGGGTCCCCCTGGTGGAGCTGGCCGGGTCCAATCACAGTGAGATCTGGGGTAATAAGCACTGCATCATCCGGCTGCACACGGACTTGAGAGGAGGATGACAAAAGGGAGCTGTAGCCTGGGATTCAGAGCGCGGCAGGTGGATGGAGGCTGTGTTGCTCAAGAAATACCTCAAAAATTACTGTAATAAATCAGAGAGACCTGGGAGGAAATCATAAAAGATAACTACATTTATTCAGCAGAATAATAACACTTTTTATTCTAGTAATTGTTATCATCTACTGATTATTAAATGCTTTTAGTGCAGCTACAAAAGGTTTTACTGTGATTGTTATAAAAGCTCCGTCTCTCATTACTTCCTTCTTGTTACTCCAGAGATGAAAGTAACGTTTATCGCTCCACAATTTTGCATGAGGTCAGCCATTATCTGTAATTCATAATCATCATTGGTTATTTCAGAGTAATCTATATTGGATCCGTTATTTTCATATACTGTATTTCGCAGAATAGGCTCTTCTCTTGTTGATGCTCCCCAATGAGTCCAGGCAACTGTGGGAGTTTCAGTATGCGGCGCAGTAATCCCCAAAGGGCTGAAACTCGAGCATATCTACTGTATAACATATGAGACACGCAACACGCGAAGGCAAGAGAGCCCACCGGCGAGTACGGCAACAAAGAAACTAGGGCAAGATGAGCCGTTGTGGTGCAAATCAGTTGACACAGCCAGTGCAGCAGCGTGCAGCAGGTAGACGCGGTGCATAATCAGCGGTGGAGATAGTATGAGTGAGAATTTGTTTATTTATTTGATCTTTATTTAACCGGAGATGCTCTTGAGAGAGAATATCTCTGGAGAGACTCGGCCAGAATGGCAGAGCTCAAACTGAGTAACATGAATTAAATTAAATCTCTGCAGCCACCGTGAAGTTCTTCTTGAATGCAGTGTTTGAATGCTTTCTTTCAAAATTAAGGCTGTCTTGGTGGATTATTCTAAGCTGAGGGTGTTTAATATGAAAAGACAGTTTTGCTAAGTTAAGTATAGACTCTGGGGACATTAAAATAGACTCCAGGGACTTACGTAACTATGTGATTATTAAGAACGCCTCACTGTCTTCATTAAATGTTGGAATTCAGGCTCCTTGTGCAAGTCTGGAAAAGCTTAAGAATGATTGATTTCAAAACCTTGAAAAGGGCAGAAATCCTGGTAGTAGTAATGTTATGTGTCGTGCTGTGCACCGGCTCTTTCCAGCTCCGTCAGATGGGCAACAGCAGTGGGGATTTGGACAGCGTGCTTGTGTGTGCTTTGACCTCCTCCGGGCTCTAGAGTCTGGCCCTGCGTGGCGGCGGTCCGACGGCCTCTTCTCTGTCTGATCGGATTGGGACGCGATTGCATGACACAACTGTTTGCCTGGTGCCCAGCGGAACGCCGACCGGCATTGTGTTAGCGCCAAGACGTCTCACTGGGAAAATATCCCTCCAATCCAGCTCCACCTCCCAAATCTCCTGCTGTTTACCAAAAATAAGAATTATCACAGCAGCGCATCCTGCCTCGCATTGTCACCTCTCATAATTTAAATTACCAAATGGCACTCACGCACGGTTAATTAAAAGGCTGATTTAAATTTCCAAGTATCTCATTTTTAATAAGACGTTTAGAAAAATCAGGCCAAAACTGACAGGGCGGTAAACAGCTAAAGACGTTTGACTGTTTTTGCTCACGCTTCATTTGCTCATAATAGATCTGTTCTGCACATCGCGGTGCCGCTCAACGAGCAGAGATACTTGTGGATTTTGCAACCTCTCCGGACCTCCTCTTTGTGGTGAGCTTTTCCAGCTGGCCTAGCTGCAGAGCTCTTTGACCAGAAGAGTGGAAAAGCATCAGTACGCCCGGCCTGTTGCCGGGGACGGATGTCAGGAAGGATTGCACACTGAAGCTGGCAAGCCCTGACATGCCATCCTCCATAAGAAGAAAGTAATTGGCCTCCTAATTGCTCTCAGAGGCATGTTTCGCCAACCCGAGCCAGCTTCCGGGCCTGCCTTCAGCCTCAGTACAAGTCCAGTGTCAGCCCTGTGCGATCTGACCTGAACACCAGACGGACGAGAGAAAAAAGAGACAGCTCTTTCTTCTTTTTCTTTATTCCATTACACTCCAGCAGCCTTGTCATGCTGCGTCTGCAGCTCTGTCCACGTCCCTCAGGGGGCACTCTCAGCTCCAGACAAACAACCCGGTCAGTGAATTGTTAAACTCAGATCGATAGGAATTACATTTCTGCTGCTGTTTTAAGCATCGTCACTGGAGACACACCTTCGTGATCTTGTCTTGTCTTTTCAGGCTTTAATGTCTTGTGATTTATGGGTGTTTCTGTAGGAATGAGGTGCATGAAGACGGTAAGTTTGAAAAGCCAGATACTTCACCACCTGGAGAGGCAACAGTGGATTGATATTCAGCAAAAATCGTTTTACTTATTGCCCCTTTAATCAACAGCCTGTCGACTTTTACAGTGTGTCTTATTGTTCTGTTCCGAATCTGAGAATGCAGAGGAAAGGCTCAAGTGTTTGCAGCATCTGTTAGTCATCTCATCGCTTTAGTCATAGTCATCTGTGAAAGCATTTGTGCTGCATCTGAATGAGAAAACATCTCGATTGAGTCCATGATGGAGCTTCACGCTTGTTCTTTGTTCTGAAAGTGTCGATGGTGAAGCTATAAATGAGGAACCGGGTGAAGCCAGAAGGTTCAGTGACTCATGAGAAGCCGTGGCAGAGAGGTTTATGTGGGGGGGAGATTTCAACAGCCCAGTTGGAATTAAGATGGAATTGGATGTGTTTGGGCCTGGGCCTGATCCACTCTGACAGGCTGGTGTGTCTGATGCAGTTCTCTGCAAAGTACGCAGACCACTCTGGAGGCAAATCACGATTTTATGCAAGGTGGCCATTGTAACTTTAAAACTTTCAATCAAACCTTTGATTTTTCCAGATGAAAATGCATTTTTGTTTTTTGTTTTTGGATGAATATGGCATCTAGCATATGTTCCCCTTTTTCTAACTAGTGTTCACTGTTGTTTGTTAATATTCATCTGTTTATGTCTGAGAACTTCTTGAACGTTACCTTACCTCCTCAGCTCTCACTGTTTGTCATGGAAGTTCTTGAGTCTTGCTTGAGTCCCATCAAATTCACAAAAAGAGCTTATGATGGCCCTTTTCATTCTTCTTGCACATTTTTTTTTACACTTAATAAACCCTTTTCTCAGCAGCCAGTTTGACCCATGGAAAAAGTGTATCAAAATCAAGATTTTGTCAGCGTGCAGGCAAGTATTAATCGTGCCTCTCCTCTTCTCTACTCCTAAACTTAAAGCTGAGATATTTGTCTTTAATTTTCATAACCGAGTGACAAAGTTCAAGATTTGATCGACAGTGTCCTTGTAACACGAGCAAGCAACACACCATCTGTGATCAGATTTTGATTCAAACATCGCTGAGCCCCCCCTCTCTCTGTCCCCACTTTACTTTCACTCTTTAACATTCTAGCTGTTATTATTCAGAAAAATATAACTGGTGATTTAGGTCCATCCAGTCTGGTTTGATTCAGCAAGATTTATTTTGGTCGCCAGAGTAGCTGTTCGTATTCGTCTGACCAAAAACCTGCAATTTGCGTCTCTTCAGCACCACAGACAGCTCCCAGTACAGCTAAAATACGTTCAGTCAACGAAAATAACCAAATTAATAAAAGACAATCTTGATTTCAAATAACACACACACCCCCACAGACCTCATTTATTTTAATCACAGGACCGTGCAGTACCCAAAATTCACTCAAGTGTTTCTTGGACATGGCAGCACGCATGGTGCGCTGCTGGCTTGGTCACAATCAGCAGTGATAATTATCATGTGGGTTGTGGGAGGTGGGGAGGGTTCTCTGTTGTTGCCTGGAGGTACCGCTACAACAGATGTTTTGGTTTGGAGCCTTGTCTGCCAATACTGGGATCATCCTGATTACGATCCTGTCGACCAGCGAGCCGGTTGTCGCTGTTGGAGCCGAAGGGGTCAGAGGTCAGCGGCTGGTTGCTGTTTGAAGCGCTGTAGTGTTCGAGGTTGAAATGATTAACCTCTTTACTTTCTAATTTATCTTTTTTTTGTCAGCTAGCAAGGGACGTCTCTCGTGTATCAGCAGAGTGTGAGAAAGGGGAGGAGGGAGGTGAAGATGTAGCTGGTTGTAAAGAGGGGAGAGAAAGCTTAGAAACACAGGTAGTGCAATTTAAAAAGGACTGGTATACCTTGAAAATAGCCTGTTCACGACATAATGCGCTGTCTTAATTAATGTCTTTTTATAAAAGATGACTCACCGTCTTTCCCTTCTTCCTCGCCTTGATCAGTCCATTACCGGAAACTAAATATGCCAGAGAAATGTAATTTAATCCAGCATTTTGTACTGATTGGCTTTTGACTGCGGTGTTGTGATCGAACTTAAAGCTTAAAGCTCAAAGCTTAATCTAGTCTGTCGACATTTTGGTGTTTGTCACGGTTAAAAAACTGACATCCAACATTTTCACCCAAAATGTAACAATCCTCTACAGCAAGAGACGATATGAGATGAATAAATGTCTGCTTTCGTTAGCATCGTTGGCTGAATGAGCGCCTGCTCTATGTTGCCGTTTTGCATCTTCGCAGTCGGCGTATTGGAGAATTTAAGATTCATCAGCTAACAGATACAACACGTGTTATCAATCGTCGTATATTTTTACTGAATATCAGCTCATAATGATCGTTGGCCAACAGATCTGGGCATCTCTACGTACAAAACAAGCAAGTTTTTCTTCATTTTTGGTGTTTTATTCTCTAAACAATGACCCATTCATTAATTAACTACTTACACTACTACATCTAATCTTGAAATAATCATTGGTTCCAGCTGTAATGATAGGCATCATGCAAAAGCTTCTCCTGTGTGCTTCAAGGAGCAAAACAGTCCAGGACAGGGTCAGCTGCAGGGGACATTTGTGTAAGCATGGAGGCAGTGAGCATATTGTCCCATTTTCGCCGGCTGTATACCGCCAAAACATCCATCTTAGTGCTCCATCTCTCTCTATGGCACTATCACGGCTGCAGACTGTATTATTCAAGAGCAATTTCAACCCAATTTCATGGGCTGTCTTGATACGGCCGCATCTGATCCCAATCTACAGACCTGATGCTTGCAGGAACAGAAATCTCTTTCATGGCATCCAGTTTGCCTGTCAAGTGTGCGCCATGCGTAGGTTTCTTTTGCTAAAGCCCAATAACACCAGCGCTATAACCCAGATCTGAGCTATGAGGTCTATCAGTGCACTAAAGAAATATAAGTATGACAGACACATCTGAGCTCACAAATAAGAGAGCTTCCCCCAAATGAGAAAAGCAAAACTCGCGCTAATGCCGCGTCAGAGATGCCCGATGGCAAACGATAAGCTGAAAGATTGGTGGTCATGTTTATTCCAATGTCACCCTCACAACGTTATCTATCAAGCTGCCACCACCGTCAATGAGTTCAGTCTTGCTCTTCAAGCCACCCTGGCACTGTGGAGTATGATTGAGGGATGCTGTTGTGTTAAATGATAGTGCCAGTGAGATCCGATCTGACAGCTCACTCTAATTCAATGGAGAAAAAAAACATGATAGCGTGTTTTATTTTTCGGACTCGTTGCTCCCTCTTCAACGGTCAAATTTCCCCAGATGGATATTTATCGGGTACTTTGGATGTCATTATTTACTTTGTGTTGCTGGAAAAAAAATAAAATAAGCGCAGCTAAGTTATCATTTTGTGACAATTATTGAGCTTGTTGGACATTGGCAGGCGTGCTGTTTTTCAAACAAAGTGCGTGGGTGGAAATGTTGTGAGAGGACGTAGGCGTATGAAAGGATGCCCAGTAGGGGAAAGGCTCTCTAATGGATGGATGAGGAGAAAGGGAAAAACATCAAAGTGCGAAAGAAACGGACACCATGAGGAGATACATGAACTGAGGGGAGAGTCGAAATGCCAGCATATGAATCTTTACGTCCTAATCATCCTAATCGTCTCACTCTCCCCCATTGTGCTGCCATGATCTGTTCACATCTGCCTGAAATGGCAGATCGGTGACACCTGGACTGTTATTTCTGAAGCTGAATTATTTGTCACCTTCTATCACACTCTTGCATCATTCCATGACACCCCTATCGGATTAGAAACCTGTTGTGTGTGTGTGTATTGAAAATAAAGGGGGGTTCAGAAATCAGACCACCGATCTGTTGCGAGTGTCAATTAGATTCGAGACCGTGGGTGTCTGTGGTGAAGAATGCCGATTTATTCACATCGCTCAGCCGGGTGCTGATGTTGGACGTCCTAAAATTCACCCCGTCTCAATGAGTTTTGATGCTGAGTAATTCAGCCTGTTCGCATAAACTCACACAGTCCGTCTGTCTTTGTCGAGTAGAAAATCAGATCAGGCAGCGCGTAGTCTGTTTCTGAAAATGTCAGCGCAAGTTAAAATTTGTTTTAGACACTGTGCAGAAAGTTTGAGGCAGCCCATGAGCAAGTATTACACCCAAACATGGCCGACAGACCCCCTCTTTGGATTTTGAATCATTTCTTCTAGTCACAAGTGAGATGAGACGGCGCGTATTCATCTCTTCATCTCTCTTAGTCACCGGCTTCTTAACCACTTTTCGCATTAGCCAATCCGAGGCGGCATGATCAGTAAACTGCACACACCCCACACTCTACACAGAATTAAAAGGTCAGCTGCCAAGTGTCTGGAAAGAGCACTTGAAGGGCCGTCTGTGTGACGACAGCCCCGGGGACGTGTCTTTTTGACACGGGCTCCGTAGAAAATGACAAAAGCCATCGGCAACAAATAAATAAGTGCTGCGGCTCCATCTGTTACCTGTAACCAAAGAAGCAACAACCAGGGGAGAGAAAAGTCGGAGCTATCACAAACATCTTCGTTTGTATTTACACACAAAAGCGATGAATATTTTAAAATGCGCAGACTCGAGGTGATAACGATCCTCGGCGTTCTGAATTTAGCCGCTGCCTTTTTGGTGAAGTCCCAACTTCACGCAGTATTCCCCTCCTGATTATTTGCCTTGATAAACCATGTCATTTGTGATATCTGTGGCTGAGCGCTGTGGGAGGCTGTGTGCTGCGGCGGGAGGCATGAAGGAGTGGGCGGGAGGAAGAGGGAGAAGAAGAAGAAGAAGAAGTGAAGCTGGAGGGTGGAAGCTAAATAAAAGCATTTGTTTTATGTTGTTTCTCCTCTAAGCTACAGCACTATCCACGTCACTTGACATCAAATTTATGAAAACAAGCTTACTTTTCTTTGTTTTGAGCTTTATTAGTTGGATGAGCAGTATATGTATCAACATAATCTAAACTCTGATGTCCACCTACAAGAGTATTGGAGCTTAGTTCATTTTTATGAAACAGACGCCAATAAACTTCAACTAGAAACCCGAATGTGAGCATAAGATTAGCCTTTAGCAAATTTAAAGGCACAGCATCGCATCAAAACAATACTTTGATAGCAAAGTAAAGTAGCTTGCGATCATGGGAGGAGTCATCTTTATTGTTAAACAGACAGCGTTGCTGATTAAAGTTCATCTGACGTGACTCAGGCAGAAATAATGTGTGTGTTCGTAGGCGAGTTTTATTCATGTTACGTTTGCCGACTTCCTTCCTCAGTTTCTGAAACACACCATTACCTTGAATAAGATTTGTTTGGGTTTGTATATCGCTGGAAACATTTGGGATACATAGCTCAACAACCAAATTAACGGGGTACTACTGTCCATTTAGCTCTTTTAAAAGCATTGTACTTTCTCTAGAGAGTCCTTAATCTTAAACCTTTTTCTGCTCGACAGAATGAACCCAGAACTCTCTGTTGCCATTTGGAGTCCATCTCTTGCCCTGCTCCGGGGGTCAGTCTCGCTTCGTGACCGTTAAAAATCCAGTCACTCAGTTTCTGTCATACAGCCAGTAGTTGCTGGGCAGATTTCCCTGAAGGGTGACCCTGGAGGCAGGCAGTGGTTGAGCAAATAGCCTCCCTTCATCTGTATGACTCACCTACCAGTAGTCGCACCATGGCCTCTGGCCTCACCTCCCACATCAGACTGATTCCAGCAGACATGACTCCCCAGGCACTGCTATATTAGCCCTGGCCCTCGACCACCTTCCCGCTGCCCCCTCCAGCTTCACAGCCAGCTAAGCACGCAACCAGAGCTAAGGGTGGCTAAATGTGGGAGGTGGGTTTTTGAGCTCCTTCAAACCGTTTCCGCCAATGTGACGGGAAACGGAGTAAGTCAGCCAGCTAACTATAGCGTGTGATCCCTGTTGTTTGTCAGATAAACATGGAGGCTGAGGAACAGTGGACCATTACAGACCCCCAACAGTTCATGTGTGAGTAATGGACCTTCAGCTAAATGCTGAAATAAAACTAAAGCAGCCCTGACAATATTTTGTCTTCATTGCACTGCAGGCTTTCCTTTTTTATATGTAGCTCATACGTTCGGTAGTACACACAAAATGTGAATCATGAATGGTCTGTTTGCACCTACAGAGAGACCTTTTAGATTGTTTTAGTGTCTCAGTATCAATTCAAATCATTGCAACATCATTTAATGCCAGATCCAGCATCTAAATGTAAAACCCCAGCAGGCTTTCTTTACACTTCACCCTGCTCTCTACTCTCCAGCCTCTCATTTAGCCTCCGGCTGACAGACCCATTTTCTAGGGGACGTGCCGCCTTGCAACGTTATGTCATATAAATAGAGTGAACGTATCCACCAACAACTCAGGGAGGGTGTCAGACCGACGCCCTAGAGTAGATGATAAGAGCTGCTGGGATCTGGGGGCCTTGGAGTCCGTCTCTCCGGCTGACAACAAGGCTGCTTTTTCTAACTTTCCTCAGTGCTTTGGAAGCAGTAATTGAAAATGGAGGAATCTTTGTGCACTGGCTTAATAGAGCTGTCCTGCCCTTGCTGCAAAGCGGGGTTAATAACTTTTTCCAGTTCCATTACCCCCTGAGATTGGCTTCAGGTGAGTAAAGAGGCTGCACTGGACAAGGGGAAGTGGCCACGGGGCTTTCTCAGCCTCTTCTTATCCCCCTGCTCACTGCAGGCAGCTCACCTGACAATCATTTACGTGATTTATTATATACATAAAAGACTCCACCGCTGCGTGTACGTACGGATTCTCTAGCAAATTAGCGTCTGATGGATAGAGGTGGATACTTGACTGACAGCCAGTAATTAATGTGCCAGTCCACGTCCTCCTCATCCACTTTACCAAACTTTAGGAGCCTTTTTCAACCTGTATCTATTTTTTCTTTGAAGTTCTTGTCAGTCTCTCGGGGCTGAATTGGTTTGTTGATTTCATAAAATTGAGTTTTTCTTGTTCTTGTGAAGAAGCAATGACACAGCAATTGGTTTGACTCTGGTTGACTGTTGGTGATTTTCTTTGATGGAGAGCGAACAAATGCAGTGATGAGAGACAGACAGAGTGAGAGAGATGGATGGAGCACGGCAGGACCTGGAGTTCATCCAAGGTGCAGGTTGAGGATTTACGCACGAATTGCTGTTTTTCTACTAGGATGACCCAACAGACTCAATAGATACATTTATATGCACGAAGTAAGCCAGCTCTTTGGTTTGTCTGGTTGCCACTTAATAAATACCGACCGGTCCATCAGCACATGCGTAGGAACAGACTCAATCTCTCTTTGTTTGCAGTTCTAATAGGGGTGACAAAATATTGACTATTCCAGAAGGAAGAGTGTTTTTTTTTCTTCTTGTTGCTTTGTAAGAAATTTGCCAATTATCCTGTAGCAGCAAACATTTGTGCAGATTTTTAAAATACAGCCCTGAAAAGGCTGAGATGCCCTTCGTGGAAAAAGTAGTTGAAGCGTGTCTCAGCCCAGGACATGGTCACTCGAATCTAAACTCCCCGGAAAATAACATACTGTTAAATATTACTGCTATTAGCCAAATGGCATTGATGACTAAGGCCAGTCCTGAATGCCACTTGTTCTCCTGGGTGTCCTGTTGATGCCACGAGAAAGAAACAGCATTCATTCAATAAAGATGAGTCATAACCGTCAGATAATTAACTGGTCTATAAAGCGTGGAATTACTTTAGAAATTCATCAGGTCGAATATCTCCCCCCGTTCAATATAACGGCGTTAATTGTTTGATGCTGCACTCTGTTACGCGTGCATACACAAGCTTAGATTTGCTTTAAAGAGTTTCTTTCTGTTTGCATTTAGTTTAATTACAGTATCTGTGTGCCTTCGGATCAGAAATGTGTCCTTGCTGTGATTATTTAGTTTATCCAGAAGTGTTTTCCTGATGATTACAGCTGGAATTTCCAAGTTTTGGACTGATTCATAATGATCAACCAGTGAATGATGAAGACTGCCATAAGCAAAATATAAAATGACTTCATTTCAGTGTCTATGCAGCACTCATTCTGGATTCAAATGTGAACACTTATTTCTGTCTCTTTTATTCGCCTACCACTCGAGAGCAGTCTTTGTTGAGTCAAAGCACTTCCCTATTGATCTCAAATATTGATCCCTGCACTACGGAAGCGTTTGTGTGTCTCTCGCTGCGTTTTAATGCGTCTTTGACGAAACATTTATCCCACGATTAGTCCCTTCCTGTTTATAAAGACAAAAACTCGACAACAAACTCTTCAAATCACTCACTGTGTCAGAGCGCCGTGCGTTTGAAGACTTTGATGATTAAATTTGACGTCAGTTCTTTTGTATCCACTGACACTCGTAATTAATCCATCTTGACCATGATTCAGTGATTATGATAGCAGAAATTAGCAGAAATACGACCTCTAAAGGAACGTAAACCTTCAGTTTATCTTAAAATGTCACATCACCAATTCAGATATGTGCGTATTGTTTCTTGTTTTGTTTTATTTTTTATATAAGTAGTGTGAAAAATGGTTTCAAACCAAGCGGCATCATCCAGTGCTGGGAAATGAAGCCAGACTAAGATTCAGACTAAGAAATGACATATCCAGTCCCAGTCTTGTATAATGCACATGTTGATTTCATGTTGTTCAGTATAACTGTTCTGTGCGTAGATGATGAGCCCTCTCACATTGACTCTTTTTCCGTGGTGTCTGTGCATACATGTAGTCAATTGGTTTAAATTAGGCTGACACATACCAACTGCCAAATCATTTTGGGATAATCGGCAGATAATTCTTGATAAAAATGGGTTTAATTGGCGATTTACTGGGTGATTAACTCATGAAACCCAATAAAATGACAAGAGGGAAGTGATATTGGCGAAAGGCCGCCTGCGTCTCGCCCTCCTTAGCGTACTGTACAGCGATCTGTGAAACATATATCGAATTTGATGACAAAATGGACAGCATTAGTCCTGGACCGGGCTTTATTTGGCAGCTCGATCACTTCCTCAAACAGCATGAGATGTCACACCAGGCACACTGAGAAAGCCGGCCAAAACTATACGATACCAACACGCTGTCCAAAATCTGAAGCAAGAAACATCCTTTTTATCTACAGGTTAGCTGCTAATCTATCCTGGATCTATTTGTGTTTTCTTTTTACTCTCTAGAAGAGGTCATGTTAATGGTTTACTACTGTCAGGGGTTGAGGAGGCAAGAATCCATTGGTGGAGGAGGCCAGAGAGGAGGAGGGGGAGAAAAAAAAAAACATGAAAGGATGATGGAGGAGATAGCAGGAAGGATAGAGGAGGGGGGTAGAGAGCAAGAGAGCTGACCCAGTTAGAGAGGGAGCGCACACGAGAAAGATGGAGAGAGAGAGAGGTGATAGGAGGGAGCTGTGTGCCAGCATCGCCACTGTGGTTGGGGACCTGCTGGGCCATCTGGCGGCCCTGTAATTGGGTTGGGGTTTTACACCTGAGCGGCCCACCTCCAAAGAGATGGTTGGAAGCAAAAAAAAGAAAGTGCGTTGTAGGCTGCAGCATAGTGAAACTTGTGGAGTAAGTTAGATAAATTGGTGCCGTAGCGTTGCCTAAATTTATATTAATCTTTCAGCTCTTTTTTGGCTTGTACCGCCCACAGGTTACAAGATGGAAATATTTAATGTGACACTTTGTCATTGGAGTGGAAAGGATGTGCTGCTGCGTGACTGAAAGAGGAACGTGCAAAAACAGCATCATTATTTAAAGCTGTCTTCCGTGTGGGTCGTAACGGTGAAGGGCAGATATTAACTTTGTGTTTTTTTAGTGGATATACAGTTTGATTACACAGCGATGATAGCTCTTAGAAAAAGGCAAAAAGGTCAACACCGCACTCAAGATAAATATGACCTGATCCACTCCAAATGACACCAGCTCTTCAAGTGGACTGCCTGCTGTGAGGCAGCGCAGACAATGAAGATAATACGGAAGTTGTCATCTTATGCTTGAATGGGCAAGTAGTCATTAAGGTGCAAATAGAAGCTGAATTAATGTTTCATTTTTGCTGGCGATGTGAGGCCTGATGCGAGAGGCATAACAGACTCCACGGGTGGTCCGCCGCTCACATTTGGTTGTCTTCTATTTGACATTGCGTTCGATGGAGACCCGAGCACCATCAGCCTTACACAATCCTAAGATGTAAATGCTTGCAACATTATTTCATTCAGACGCATGTCTCATTCTGCATATTTGAAATGTCACTAATTCACTGGAATGGTGTCATTTACATAAAAATCTGCGCCCACATGTCTGCAGAATTCTTTATGGTAATTATTGTCTTTGTCAAAATGTAGCTCCCTACATATTACACGTCTTTGTGCGAGCCGTCTTGAAACATCGTGTGACGCAAGCTCACTTGGAAGTATTGAGCGAAAAAGCCTGCGCCCCCCTCACCCCCCAGCCTCCTACCCTCCTCGGGGCATGATCAATTCTTTTTCTATAGAAGAAGCCTCCCACAGGCACTCTGCAGAGCATCATTGTGCCCCCTAAAAGTCCTCGCCTGTGTTGAAGTATCTCTGTCATTGCCAAGCGTGCCTCTCAATGGCTCAGCCCCCACACTAACCTTGCAGCATTTCAAAGGGAGACCAAAGGGAGGCTGAGCGAACATGGACATGCGTAGGCGTCCGTGCAACAAAGCGGGAGGTTGAGAGGGCCGAGGTAACCAATGGCTTCTTTGTTCGAACCAAGAGAAGGTTCATCGCCACTCTTTACCTGAAGTTAAATCATCATTTAATGAATCATGTTTTTCTTGCTCTGATTATCGGTTAAGTTTTTTTTTTTTTGCACACCAGCTGCTGTTTTCATTTTGTCTCTTTTTTTCGCTGTATTTTCCGCAGCGGTTAGCCACATGACATGTCTCGAAAATATCTGTTGGTGACAGACAAAGACGTTAAACAAGTGTTAGCTGAGTGTTAAAATCACAACTGGGGATGATATGAGTGCAGCGATATCATGCTTTCACAGCATGTTGCGAAGCAGCAGCTTCACCTCATGGTAGCGATTCAGTCACAACTACTTTTATTTTCAGTATCAAGACAGGGGATTTAACTCCCATTAAATTTAGCTCAAGGCTCATGAGTGGGGTTGTTTTGATGTGACATTTCTACAGTGATACAAAGTCCTGGATGTCCAGTAAAGTTACGATTAATCCAGTAACATGAACAGGATAAGAACCACTGTATAATTCTGCCAGGCAAAATAAAAATACCACCCAGGTGATACTTGGATTTTAAAAGAAGCTTTTGGCAACAAATACACACGACTGAAGAAACTTTGGGAGATGATCAGCCATTACTTATATGGAGGATGATTAAACAAGGCCATGAATCACTGCCAAGAATAATCTTTTTCCATTGTATGGCTTGGAAAAACATTAGAGACGTTCAAACAGGGCAAACAGTGTAGAGAAGTCATTATGTTTAGCTTCAACACTGCGGTGCTAATTACATAAAAGCAAACGAATCAGCTACAACATCCACATGTGCAACCTGGTCGCTAACCGATAAACTTCTTATCATGTCTTTAGTTGATAATTGTGCAGTTATTAATTAAGTGTCGTTGCGAAGGTGCAGGAAAACCAATGAACCTCTGTCACCAACCAGTGTTATCTTTGCTACCTAGCTACTGTTACTGTAGCAGCAGTGCTTGTGTTACAGTCCAAAGCTTGTTTGCTTCTTTGGCAACAGTTGTCTTTCTTTTATTGCCCCATTTTTTGCCAATTTTGTATTGTATCTCATCCTACTTGTGGAGCCTGAAGCCTCTTTTTTCTCACTTCACATCAAGGCTTAAATCCTTATACAACCCTTGTTCAGCTCCCTACTCTATAATGTACATGCAGCCAACCAGTTGGAGGGAGCTACAGCAGTGCCAGTACACGATCCTTCATAGGCTTCCTTGGCAAACGCCACCAGTTGAGCGCTAAGCGCTACCCTAGTCGGCAGGTGTTTTTCCTGTGGTTTATTTCTCAAGAACATTTCAAGCACCCTGTTCTCACACACATACTGGCACTGCCTCTCCGCTGGACCAGCAGTGACTTGGTTTCTTACCACCAGTCAGCTCAACATGCTGGTTTCTGGTGGCTCTGATGTTAATTGTCCCAGCTAGCGGCTCTGCCACTGCTGGCTAGTTTAATTGGCCACCGCCGAGCGTTGCTTGCTGGTGGCAGAACATCAACAGCATCAGAGAGGCTATTGGCTGTCTGTGCTTTATTTGTCATTGGTGGACTTTAGCAGTGGGCTTTGGTATAACAGCTTTTTAAGTAATCCAGGACATACTAAGAATTTGTTTAGCTGCCAGTCAAATCACAATGTATTGTACTGCTTATTAGTCTAATCAAAGAGCTACTTCACAGACTGTTTGACTTCTGTTTACAAGCCCTGGTTTTCCTCATAGTCATGACACAGAGTATGAACTATTCACCTAAAGAAACAGGAAAGAAATCTGTATGTGATGAGTCATGGTTAGCCGTTTCATTGTACACGTTTATGCGAGTATAGACGGTCTGTCTTGTAGTTGTGGAAATGTTTAGGCCTTCGGCGTTCAAGCCAACAGCACAAACAGTTCATCGTCTGGTGAGGCTGGTTGGTGAGGCTGGAGTTTCAGTAAATGTGTTTTGGGATTGCGCCACTATTAGCTTCTCCTGCTTCCTCTTCTGCCATTGTTTGTATTTGAATTTGAATAATCGTGTTGTCTCTGGGTCTTTGATGTTCTCTATTCTCCTCGTGTGTCTCCCTGCGGGGTTTCTGTTGTGCATCATGTAATGTCCTGTCATGTAATGTAATATTCAGATGTTCACAAAAAGGCAGAAGTATCGATTTATGGGTGGAAACATTGGAGCTTTGTTGGTTTCATTTTCTCTTTGGCTGGTCTCCTACTCTCAATATATGTTCTCTAATATCACTTTTTGTTGGGTCAAAGTATGTTTGTTTGATGTACAGATCAAACATCTGGTGTTGGACGTGTGATATGACACAAAGTGGTGATATTTGCTGCAGTGAATTGTCTTCATGCTCTTTGACAGATATACAGGAAAATGGCAGCGTACCTGGGGCAAAACAATACCGCTGGGGTCCATTAATGTCATGTTGCTCCACTTACTGACACACATCTGTACCACCGTCCACATTCACTGTATATTCAGTATAAAGTCAACGTCGCATTGAAGTGCTTGAACATGTGTTCTCCTGTAACTCAAGCTAGATTAACCTGAAGGTTAAGACTAAACCTTAAGTTCCTATGAAGATGTTTAGCTTGGCTTTGACCTTTTCAGTTTTTCTACGCTCGATTGCATTTGAGAGTTTGTTGTACATGAAGTAAAATATTTGTACCAATAACTGGGAATATGTCGTTTATAGGAAGCCTCCTCTCCGCTGCCTCTGCCAGGCAGCAGCTTGAAATAAAAGCAAGTCATTTCCTCCAACAGTCCTTAATGTATGTGATGGCCAATCGATTTTGCACAGATGAATGTAGGCTGTGTCGTTTAATAAAACCCACTTACTGTGGTTGTTAATGGCACCAGTCTCAACAGCAGCAGAGATAACCTAGATTTTACAGAAACAGGGTTGTGTCTGGAAAGTTGCCAGACTGAATTCCCAGATCGGCTGGGAAATGTCGAGCCCGAAGAGCACAGAGAATGAGGAATGATCTTCTCTCCGCAGACCAAGTAAACAAGGGAATATGGAGCCACACGACTACTCCAGTTAAGCTGCACAGTTGCCAACAGTAGATCAATTTTCCCTTGAAATTATCGTGCAGCTAATAATCAGCTTTGACTAGATCAGGAGAATGAGACGCACTGTGTCCAGATATAACTAAACTGTATCTGAGAAGACCAAATATTGAAAGACTAAATTGCCTCGCTGCCTTTCAAACCTAATTTTATATATTCAAAGAAAGACAAATTGGACTCTCTGAAGCTCTCTTTCCCTTTGTGTTTTTATAAAGATTATATTAGGATGAATTGCCACCATATTTTCTTCTCAGCTCTTTGAGGTTTATAAACGGATATCATTGGAGGCCATTCTGCGGCTTACATTTAGATTTTTCAATTACATAGAAACCTTTAAAAGTCTCCCTGTTGGCACCGGTGCAGTGGCCTTTATGAAACATTACTATAAACGGGGGGAAATATTAGTTTAATGAGCACTGCTCTGTGGCAAAGGAGGAGAATTAGGTCATCAACCTTCAGTGTGTACGGGTGGAAAAAAACTCTACAACTTTAGTGTGCCATTATCCTCTTTGATTGCTATGGTGACAGAGCTAAATTACAACCTGCACAGAGAGAGAGAGGACAATAAATAGTTCATGTCCGCAGCAGACTCGTCACGGCGCTGCAGCTTTGCCCGACAGTCGTGTGTCATGATAGTAGTAGTGCACGACACTGGAAAACTAAAGGAAGACGCCCGTGTTAACTAACAGTCAGTTATGTCATGGTAACTAACATCTGGTCTCTCTTATTAACACTTCCTTTTCATGGAAATGACATGCACGATTACACAGTTTGCTTTATTCTATTGCTTAGAGCTGAAAGAAGCCAGCGACTATTTTAAATCGATTAAAGGTCCAGTGTGTCAGATTTAGCAGGCTCTATTTACAGAATATGGCAGAAATTGAATATAATATACATAACTTATGTTTTTGTTACCTTAAAATGAGACTTTTATATCTACAAGTGCTGCAGGTCCTCTTCCACGGATGTTGAACATCAGAATAATTGTTTATGATGATAAATTATGTTCAGTTGCAGCCCCAGTTACTTAAAATTGTATATATTTGTACTACAAGCAGCACAAGCTCCCGCTCTATGTATGGAGTGTATATAACGTGCTCTTTAATGTCGTGGCAATATATTTGAAATGTCTCCTTCTGTTGTTGAAATTGTTTGGAAACTTCATGTGGAACCGACCTCCCACAGTGAGAGTGAGGTGATGACTAACATGTTCAGGGCTGCGATATATACAGCGCTGCACATGTATGGACACAGTGAATGTATCCACACAAACACACACACACACACAACATGAGCAATATATTGTTTCTTTCTACAAAAGGCCTGCATGTAAAGTAAACACACCTGTTGTGTACATAAGTAACCTTCTCTGCACTGCAGCATTATTTACTGTACTTTTGGGTCGACTTGTAAAAGAGCATAATACCAATTAAGCCGAGCAGTGCTGAGATTTACTGCCTGTGCTGTATGAGAGTAATAAATAATCATTTTATCTCTGCTCTGTGATGCTAATCTGGAGTTTAAGCAATGAGTGAGTAGCTTTGTTCTGAATTCAGCGAGCTGGCCAATTCATTCTGGACCCCAGCTGATGTTTACCCAGGCTGAGCCAGCAGCTGCTCACACGGTCTGCGTCAACTCAGTCATCTGACAAGGCGAGCGCTGCGCCTCTGACATGCATCTGTCACAGCGGCAAGAGAAAAATCTAACCCGCTCTGTTTCGTCTTTCTCTCTCTCCGCTTGCCCAGCATCTGCCTGGCTTCCCGGCATCGCCACCATGAGTGAGAGTCGAAGGGAAGCGCTGGCGGCGGCGGCGCCCGAGCCCACCACCGCCTCCTCCGCCACGGCTGGCTCCAACACTACCAACATGGCCGGCCCGGGCACGGGCGAGAAGGACGAGGCCTTTTCCAAGCTGAAGGACAAGTTCATGAACGAGCTGAACAAAATCCCACGTAAGTCTGTTCACCTTAGTCAACGACTGTTCTTTGAACAGAAATGGCAAAAGTTCAGATATTTGTTGTCTTCTATGATTTTAAAGTGAATTTCTTCACTGTTGGTTGAACAAAACAACAATTTAAAGATAGCACATTGGATTCTGTGCAGTTAAAATCACAATTTATTACAACTTTATGAGATTTTGTAAAGCAAATTATTCAGTGAATCAAAAAAAGTAACTGTCAGAACTCAAGTGGTTTTATTGAGATGATTTAGTCGTAGGAATGAGACTCAACAATCAGCTGTCTCTCTCCAGAATGACTCACCCCACCTTTTAATTTCTGTTTTGAGCATATTAAGGATGGACGCAGTGATAAATAAGGAAACGTCTGACTCCAAACCACAAAATCTGTCGAAGCAGACATTGTTTGGATTCCTGTTGGATCTTTATTGGGTCAAAAATGTTTTAAAACAGTCACATCCGTGTCCCCTTTAAAAGCCTGGAACCACCTTTTATATTGATTCTCCGAATTATGGCAATTTTAATGTAGATAACTTTCTGTTTCTATTTTGAGGTTGTTAGAGGCCTTATTGTGCACTTGATACTGATTTCTTCTGTTGTTCAGAGGCACCTTTGTCTCTCTCTGCCCTGTCAGTTGTCAGTCTGGTTGAACCTGATTGTTTTCCATGTTGGTTTTTTTCTTTTTAAACTAAATATTATATATTTGTAAATGTGTAAAGAGCACTTTCTAACCTAAAAGCATGAAAGACCATTCAAAAATATACAGTAGTCCTCTCAGGCGAGGCATGATTACAGGTGTGTTTAACCATCCAACAAGCCCAGGGAGCTGAACTTCAACAAGCAAAACCATTCAAGCAGCACTGAGTGAAAATCAGAAGTAGAACGGACTCAAACAGTCAGAGGACAAAGACATAAATATGTGAAATACATCAAAAATACGCTCGCTCACCTTCCTCCGATGATGTTTTTCCGGCAGCCTTGCAGCTAAACGTGACGCAGCTGTAACTGCACTTCACAGACTCAAAATGAATCCATCAGAGGACAAAACCATTCAGAGCTTTCAGCGTGATTCTGCTGTGACTCAAAATGATTCAGCGGAGCGATTGTGAGTGAACTTTTTGTTGTTGACGCACAAGAAAACATCATTGTTGCCCCATGACCTCTGACAAAGACGTGAGTGAATCAGGTGAACACATTTTGTTCCTTGAGGCGGCAACGAATCGAAGTGTTTCATGCAGCTCAGATGGAATTGTCTTACTAAATTATGAGATGACAGACGTAATCGCATTTGAAGTGGAGAATAAACATCTGGCAACAATAATAAGTGTTTGACATGATAAATTGCTAAATTATGTGTGACTGGTTTTATTATTTGCTCTTAGATTTTCTGTTTTTCTGTCTTACTTGTGCTTTCATTTGACACTGTCTCTTTATTTCCACATAATACACCAACCCCCTGCCTTCTTATCACTAAACCTTCCAGCCAAACGCTTCCAGATCTGCACGCCTGGAGAATTTTGCAACATTATTTTAGGTATATGATGATATAGATATATATATATATATGATGCCATTGTGTCATCTAGTATAAAGCACTGCCTGGGATTTTTTTTTTTCATTCAGCAGAAATCGAAATATAGATATATCCACAGGCTCATGTGGAAGTAATTCTCACAGCAGGAAATGGCTCCTGTGGAATAGAAGCCCTATTTCTTCAGCAACAACACAAATGACACCACCAGTCATATTCTCCTTTCCAAAGATGTAATGGTGCAAAAAGTCTGCATGAAAAATTCTGCCGTCCACAGAGGAAGATTTGTTTGCACCAGGTTGCATATTTACCGCAATAAAACACCCAATTTCCATTCAGATAACTCGTGGTTGTTACTAGTAATCTTTAGCTTTCGACGTTTTCGTCGATGGTGGATGGGAACGCGTTTTAAAAGCGTGCTTTTCTGCAGAGAGCGAAGGAATAAGGAATCCAATATGTGGCTGCTGGAGTTGACGTCCCCTTTGGCTCAGCGTTGAATGTCTGCTATTCCTACTGCACCTAACAACGACATCTTCACGTCATCTTCAGATGATTATTGCCTCCAAATATTGACATTGTGCTCTGGAAAAGAGTTTTAGGAGCTAACCATTCACACGCATTCACGCACTGATGGCCTTCAGGAGCAATCTGGGGTTCAGTATCTTGCCCAAGGACACTTCGACATGCAGGCTGGAGGAGCCGGGGATCGAAACGCCGATCATCTGATCAGTGGACGATCCACTCTACCTCCTGAGGCACAGCCGCCCACCAGAACTAAATTAGGGTTTCTTTTGTATACCATAGGCAGAAAAAGTTACCCAAGAGCTTCCCAAAAACCACCTGTCAGTTATAAAGGATTTTAAATTACTGTTTCCTCACTCCATCCCCTCAGTCAAAAGCAGTGCATTTGCTCCCCGGTGCCGCCAAACTGATGATGAATGCCCGAAGACTTGTTTACTCCGTGGAATATCGATACCGTCTGAGAGAAAGTCAGGTAGCATATTTAACAAAGAATATGAGAGAGGTGAAGCTGAACGTGCGTCCTCTCTAATGCTGCCGCAGACGCTTGTTTTTTTTTTTTCTTTTTCTTCATCTTGTGATCCAGTTTAAGCCTCGCAGGCTCGGAGGCTGGTGGCACGGAGCTGCCAAGCTGGACTAACTTGTTTGTTGCATTTCTGTCCATCAGGATCTGAAAGATCTCTGAGCAGGGGATATTTCCTCGGCCCAGTCATGTTGGCTGATGGTTCGAGCATACAAAAGCCAGCAGACTTTTATTTTAGCTTCATGTTTCAAAGACAAATACATATTTTATCCAGTTTCACCTCTGTTTATTCTAATTCGGTGAGGATTATTCATTAAAAAAGTGGTTTTGTTATTGCCTGCAGATCATATTTGATGCGCTGTTGAGCTGCGACTAACAATTAATTATTCTGTTGAGTATTTCTCAATTAATCTGTTAATTGTTAGTCGGGAAAATGTCAGTAAATTGGGGGGGGAAGTCCATAATGAGCTGTCGGAGCTCGAGGTGTTCAAAGTGCTTGATTTGTCTAAAAATATAAAAGACACTAACGTTTCTTTAAAAACACACCAAACAGAATAAAACAAGAAGTCGAGAAAAGCAGAGAACTGCACAATAAGAGACAATGAGTGATCATTCGAATAGATGAGTGTGATTGTGCGTGCAGTGATTCCTTCTGCAGCAAAAACGAATCCTTTTAATCAATTTGTGAGTGTTCGAGCCTTCCTCTTCCACCGAAACACGAGTACACACACTCACACACACACTGAGATCCGATATGTAATCGTACAAAACCATTGTATTGCCTCCGAGGAGGCCAGTGTATTGAATTTCTCAGTAAGTTTTCTAAACACCCAAGGCTTTACTTCCCGATAACAATTAACCTCTGAACACGAAGGCTGTTTGATCCATGACTGCTGGCACCATCAGCCATTACTCCAAATAACACAGACTGAGATTGACATTTCAGGAAAATCATTTTTTTTCCCTTCTTTATTAGGGGCTGTTTGTTTTTAGTCAGCCGAAGGCTTAAAATCTGCCATCATGGTGAAATTTTGCCTCAGTTAAAATCTTTTTTTGAGCAATTTGTCATATTTTCTGGACTTAAACTCTTTTGTAACTGTCCGACAGCGTCCGTCACTTTTGGTCCTGACTGATAAGACGGTAAAAGACTTTGCGAGGATGTGACTTGAGACAAAAGCGAGAAAGAAAAGTACAAAAAAAGATACGTCAGAGTTTGAATTTGTCTCAACTTGTTTGACTTTGTGGCTGCTCACAGTCAACAGACAGCAGAGTTTATTAAAGGGGATTACGGCGGTGGATCAGCAGAGCTGATTCGTCTCTGCCTGCCTGCTGCTCTGGCGACAAGCCTCGCCGTCTACTCTCTGCCCTCGCTTTGCAAAAGTTTGCCTGCCGTGAGACGCCATCAGGGCGCCGGTCCAACCAAATCCACATCAGATTCAAGCAGCACCGGCTTCCCTCTGAGCCTTCAGTCAACAGATGGAAAATAGATCTTCTCACCTCTGTAGATGCCTGAAAAAAAATCATTATCCTGAGAGATGACAAATTTCTTTCAGCATCTGAAGGTGAAATATTTGTTTAGAGTGTCTGTGCTGGAGCTTTTTTATACACGATGACGTGTTTGTGCTGTTTGCTGTAATCTTTCACATTCAAACACTCAGAAATGGCTAAATATGAGCAGACAGTTCTTTTTATTTTGCTATATAACGCTTTTAAGGCTTAAATTACAATGACAGATCGACATCCATCCTTATCAGGAGCTGAAGTCTGCCTGCTTTTCAAGTCCATTCATCGACAATGTTTCTTCCATCTGTCCTTTTAAAAAGGCTGAACGTTAAATGGACATTTTGCTGGATGGTACATGAGCAGCCTGTCATTTCAACCTTAATGAAAAATATTATTTTGTTAGCAGTAAAGTGCAGCTCCTGTAAGGACTCGCTGAGCTGCTCCGATGATGCTGTCAAGGACAGGAGAAGATGTCATGACGTGTTGACAACAACAAGTCTTACTTGCCTTGCTGAACTCTTTCTAATTAACTCTCAGGAGTCAGAGCAATCACCCATGATAGGGCTGTCACTCGAACCCCAGATGGTTAACCCTCACAAAATCAGATGTTATTTTACACAATCATACCATGTTGAAGTTACAATTTAGTCCTGTGCCAGAAATCCTTTTTTTTTTTTTGCTCAAACCTCATCTAAAAGAAGTTGTTTAGTTTTTTGTTCAGTTCACGTTTTTATCATCTGAGAAATATAGCCAAGGTTAAGTCTTTTACTTCAGCTACAGATCTGGAGAAACTCATCCCTGCTTTTATTTCTACTGTATCTCCCCCCAAATACCTGTCTGAGTCAGAAATCAATCCACCGCCTACGAACGCTGCTGCTCGCCCTTTAACTCAATCCAGAAAAAAATATGACCACATCAGTCCTGTTGTAGCATCCATACGCTGACTGCCTGTCTTTCTTAGGATTGATTTTAAAATCCTTTAAAGGCCAAGCATTGGCTGGCCTCTCCCTAGATTTCTGACTTTTTTTTCTCCTATGATCCAGGATTCAGGCTACAAATGATAACTCTTGGCTGAAAAACCAAAAGGAGGGCATTTGCTGACAAGGAAACTACACTTTGGATCAAGGCCCGCTGAGTCAGCTTCCTGATTTTATCCCACCTTTAACCTTATTTTGATTTCTTTGTGTGTTTTATACTGAAAGCACTTTGTCACCTGTATTAAAAGAGCTTTAGCTAAATGCTAATGTCGCCATGCTTACATGCAGGTAATGTGTACAGTGTGCACCATCTTAGTTTCGAGTGTTAGCATGCGGACAGCTGTTGAGGTTTTGCAGGTATTGTGTCAACATGCTATTGGACAAATTTAGATTAAACCAAACAATGGCACTGGATGAAATATTAAGTCGTCCTCAGCGGGACGTGAAGGTGTGAACCAAATTTGATTGCAATCCATCTAATAGGTGAGCTATTTCAGGCTAGTGTGGCTTAAACCCTGGAAGTGGAGGGTTGGATTTAAGCTCTCTGTGTAATCTTTTCATTTGGGGATTTTGGGTTCCTTCCTCTTGTTTATTGCTGTAGTTTTTAACTCTTAATGAATTGCACTTGGGTTCTCTGAACTGTCCAACAGAAGTTGGTGCTGCCCGAGTTCAAATGGCCAAATGAGGTGAAGCAAAGGTGGAACCCCGACCAGCACAAAACCTCTCTGTTTGAATGAATCCTTCACGGCGAACACGTCTTTACGTCTTTGCGTGCCACATTTAAAACCGCTGCTCTTCTTTGTGCCTCGAAATGGACAATCGCTGCTCTTCTATCTCATGTCATTATCGCCGTCTATTGTTGTAAATCCACCTCGTGCACTGTTAATGTAATCACTTCAACTCATAGGATTTCCTGCAAATGCATTGCGTTGATAGCATAATCAGCATAATGGACCAGACAGAATGGAAGTATCTAATTTAACCAAATCACACAATGTCTTCTTTTTAAATTCAATCTTCTTTGGTGTAAAAGGAGGAACTCTCTCACGGGATATCTTGTTTCCATGTATCAGCTGTACAGACGATCAAAGATCGTTGGATGGCGCTCCCTGCTGCAGTCATATTGTTTGCTTAAACAAGCCACAGCAGGGAAAGGGCACGGACCAGAGTGTTGCTCTCATAAGCATAACAAGATATAATGTCAAGGTTAATTGACCAACAGGGTCCTGTCACATTGGATTAGTGTGGGCTGCTGGAAGTGGATATAACCCAGATGCAATATTAAACACACACACATGCACACGCTCTCCCTTTAAATGCATCCTCCAAACTCTATCCAGCTCGTAAAGCCTTCCTCTCAAATGTAAAGTGCTATGTATTACCGGGGATATTGCAACAGGAGTCTTTTAAATACAGAATTGAGTCAGCACAGAGGCCTCTCATAGAGCTGCCATTAATCTTTATGACGTAAATCTGAAGTGTCCCTCAGTGTAAGTGGCAAAAGTAATGCTAATCACATACAAAGAGAGCAAGTAAATCTAGATGAATGCTTTTCTTGAGAGGATGTCTGAACGCCCGCTCATTTTTCCAGTAAGACAAACAATCACAGAAGAGGTCCGTTCAGTATCTGTTCTGGAGCTTTATCCCCCTCAGCAAAAGGAGTAATGTAACGGAGATGCAGATGTTGATGTTAATAACGTCTTTTCCATGTTGGGCGAAATTAGTCACAGAAAAAAGATTAATCTGGTCTTGTCTTCGTGGGTTGGGCCATCGCTTTTGATTGTATGTGGTACACTGAAAATCGTGAGCTGTCAGAAGTTCACACAGGTTGTAAACAAGTCTGTAGTTTGTCCAGATTAATTTGGAGGTCAAAACCAAAACTGAACGCAGCTGAAATATCCTTAATAACCCCGTCTTGCACAATAAAACAGACTCTAGGACAGAGTGCTGATGTTTGCCAAGTTGTACTGAACAGGAATTATCCCTAAAGTACTAGAACATGGGATTTAATGAAAAAATGTACATCTAAAGGCTTTCATAGATAAAGTAGGTGTCTATTGGATGATCTTTTCCTCTGTGGCACAGCACCACATATAGTAAAAATGACTCATAGCTCTTATTTTATACTTCTTTTTTTCTCTTCTCACTATATCTGCGGTGACTTTTCGAACATCTACAGGATGTTTAAAGGACACAAAATGTCAGCTAGTGAAACTTGGCTTTTTGCTTTATGCTGAGGTTGCTGCTCTTTGGCCTTTTCCTTTTCACAGCTCAAAAAATGAAATCTGATAAGCTTCATGGGGAACCCAAACCCAGCACGGCGGTGCATCTGAGCCAAAATCAGCTGGGCTGAGGTTTTCCGGCAAATTACTTCTTTTTTTATTCAACTGGCTAAATATACATCTGTCACTTAAAACTCTGCGGTGGTACGACTCAGAGGAATTAATATTTCTGCTGAGGAACCACGACAAACATCCTATTTTCTGAGAGGTTAGGTGAGTTTGATATGAAGACAAAGGAGTTGGGGGTTTTTCGATTCATTGCTACATTGGTAGGTGGAGTTCAGGTTCAGTGGTTACAAGAAATAGATGGCCTCAATTCTCAAGTGTTTCTCTGTCAACGGTTCTCTTGAAGGACATTCTCCAATTTGTAAAGTTTGAAAGAAAATGTTTCAACCTTGTTATGTGCCGATGAGCGGCTCCCTGAATTTGCGACATGAGTACAACGATAAACCTAAATAAGCAGATAGAAGACAGAAATATACCGAGCAAGTCAGATCGACCACAGAGATTTCCACTTGGTTAAGACAATAAAAGTTAGCTGACCGGAGAGGGAGTCAGCACAGAGCTGAACTTGCACTTGCATTAACTGATTGGCATAAGCTGTCTATTGTTCAGGCTTCAGCAGCCATCAGCTTCCTGCTACCAGCTGAATATTATCATCCAGTCGTATTCATGCTGTACACGGCGACATTACTCAGTGAACACACTGCTGACACCCAATTCAAGCAGTTTGGAGCTGCAGTTTCCTCCCACACTTCACCTTCCTCCTTTGGTGTTGTTGACTTTATTAGGATTAATGTGTGTGTGTGTGTGTGTGTGTGTGCGTGTGCGTGTGCGTGTGCGTGTGCGTGTGCGTGTGTGTGTGCGTGTGCGTGTGCGTGTGTGTGTGTGTGTGCGTGTGTGTGTGTGTGTGTGTGTGTGTGTGTGTGTGTGTGTGCTTATTAAGATTAGTCCTCCAGGCAGAACCCTCAGTTCTGCTCAGATTTTTTGAGAGCTCCCTCAAAAAAGAGTCTTTTCTATAAAAAAAACAAAAAAACAACTATAGCAGCACAGCAGATTTTCCTTCCGGTCTTGTGGCCAGAGTGAATTGAAGCTGGACAACAAACCTTCATCCAAAAGTTGTCTGGTATCGACAGAGGAGGCAGAAGTTTGTTCTTGTAATCCTGCAAAGCGGTTTTCTGATATTTTCTGTCATGCTTGAGATTCTTTATCCGAGTCCCAATAAGAATCAAAGAGCAGCAGAGTTTCATTACTCCAGAAACAAAATCAACATGGCGGGATTACATTCTCCGCTTTATTCTACAAAGGGGGTTTTACAATCTGTACGGCATACAAGACCCTTAATCCTTTGTCCAGCTGTGAAAAAAGTCCAAAGGCACAATTAAAATAACTACAGACAGCGTCTACCTTTGAAGCCGTCTCATTGTTTGGTGTCTCGGTTTTCCACCATACCGTTCCGATGAATGTGAAGTGATTGGAGCCCCGAGGAACAGCAAACACGTCCATTAGACAAACTCCATTTTCCATGGCGGAATTTGCCTGGAATTTTTGTAATGGACCATACAAGACAAAATGGGCATTGTCACCTACCAAAAATGGGCATTTTTGCCTGCCATAAATTGATTGAAGGCCAAATACAGTAAATGAAATTTGATTTCTGCCTAAATATGACTTGATCCCATTCTGGAGCTTCATAATATAAAGATCTGAGCTCACAGGACAGCTAGGTTTCAAAGAAACATTACAAGACAAAGTGGGCATTGCCAACTGCCAAAAATGGGCATTTTTGCCTGCCAAAAATTGATTGACGGCCAAATACAGTAAATGAAAGTTGATTTCTGCCTACATATGACCTTATCCTATTCTGGAGCTTCATAATATAAAGATCTGAGCTCACAGGACAGGTAGGTTTCAAAGAAACATTACAACACAAAGTGGGCGTTGTCAACTGCCAAAATGAGCATTTTGCCTGCAAAAGGAAATTGATTGAAGGCCAAATGCAGTTAATGAAAAGGTGATTTCTGCCTAAATATGACTTGATCTCATTCTGGGCTTCATAATAGAAAGATCTGAGGTCACAGGACGAAAGCAGGAGATTTTTGTAATGGACCGCCTACAAGACAAAATGAGCATTATCCCACCTACCAAAATGGGCATTTTGCCTGCCATAAATTGATTGAAGGCCAAATACAGTAAATGAAAGTTGATTTCTGCCTAAATATGACTATCCCATTCTGGGCTTCATAATATAAAGATCCTGAGCTCACAGGACAACTAGGTTTCAAAGAAGCATTTAACACAAGTGAAACGTTGTCAACTGCCAAAAATGGCATTTTGCCTGCCAAAAATCGATTGAAGGCCAAATGCAGTCAATGAAACGATTTCTGCTAAATATGACTTGATCTCATTCTGGGCTTCATAATAGAAAGATCTGAGCTCACAGGACAGCTAGGTTTCAAGAAACATTACAAGACAAAGTGGGCATTTTTAGCACTTATAAATTGATTGAAGGGCCAAATGCAGTTAATGAAAGGTGATTTCTGCTAAATATGACTTGATCTCATTCTGGAGCTTCATAATATAAGATCTGAGTCACAGGACAGCTTGGAGATTTTGTAATGGACCATACAAGACAAAATGGGCATTGTCACCCACCTGCAAAATGGGCAGTTTTGCCTGCCATAAATTGATTGAGAAGGCCAAATACAGTAAATGAAATTTGATTTTCTGCCTAAATATGACTTGATCTCATTCTGGAGCTTCATAATATAAAGATCTGAGGTCACAGGACAACGGAATTTTGTAATGGACCATACAAGACAAAATGGGCATTGTCACCTACCAAAATGGGCAGTTTGCCTGCCATAAATTGATTGAAGGCCAAATACAGTAAATGAGAAGTTGATTTCTGCTAAATACCAAACAGTCCCATTCTGGAGCTTCATAATCATAAAGATCTGAGCTCACAGGACAGCTAGGTTTCAAAGAAAATTACAAGACTGCAATTAGTGTGCCAGCTGCCAAAAATGGGCATTTTTGCCTGCCATAAATTGATTGAAGGCTAAATACAGTAAATGAAAGTTGATTTCTGCCTAAATATAACTTGATCCCATTCTGGAGCTTCATAATATGAAGATCTGAGCTCACAGGACAGCTTGGAATTTTTGTAATGGACCATACAAGACAAAATGGGCATTGTCACCTAGCAAAAATGGGCATTTTGCCTGCCATAAATTGATTGAAGGCCAAATGCAGTAAATGAAAGTTGATTTCTGCCTAAATATGACTTGATCCCATTCTGGAGCTTCATAATATAAAGATCTGAGCTCACAGGACAGCTAGGTTTCAAAGAAACATTACAAGACAAAATGGGCATTGCCAACTGCCAAAAATGGGCATTTTTGCCTGCCAAAAATT
Organism: Protonibea diacanthus; assembly: GCA_028641955.1. Classification (NCBI taxonomy): domain Eukaryota; kingdom Metazoa; phylum Chordata; class Actinopteri; family Sciaenidae; genus Protonibea; species Protonibea diacanthus. The sequence continues at coordinate 15,721,670 of CM053997.1, read as the reverse complement.
GATTGAAGGCCAAATGCAGTTAATGAAAGAGTGATTTCTGCCTAAATATGAAGCAGTCTCATTCATGGAGCTTCGCCATGTAGATCAAAGAGTCACAGGACAGCTTGGAATTTTTGTAATGGACCATACAAGACAAATGGGCATTGTCACTACCAAAAATGGGCATGTTTGCCTGCCATAAATTGATTGAAGGCCAAATACAGTAAATGAAAGTTGATTTCTGCCTAAATATGACTTTATCCCATTCTGGAGCTTCATAATATAAAGATCTGAGCTCACAGGACAGCTAGGTTTCAAAGAAGCATTACAAGACAAAGTGGCGTTGCCCAACTGCAAAAATGGGCATTTTGCCTGCCAAAAGAGTGATTGAAGGCCAAATGCAGTTAATGAAGGTGATTTCTGTCTAAATGACTTGATCTCATTCTGGGCTTCATAATGAAAGATCTGAGGTCACAGGACAGCTTGGAATTTTTGTAATGGACCATACAAGACAAAATGGGCATTGTCACCTACCAAAAATGGGCATTTTTGCCTGCCATAAATTGATTGAAGGCCAAATACAGTAAATGAAATTTGATTTCTGCCTAAATATGACTTGATCCCATTCTGGAGCTTCATAATATAAAGCTCTGAGGTCACAGGACAGCTTGGAATTTTTGTAATGGGCCATACAGAGACCAGTGGGCATTGTCACCTACCAAAAATGGGCATTTTTGCCTGCCATAAAATTGATTGAAAGGCTAAATGCAGTAAAATGAAAGTTGATTTCTGCCTAAATATGACTTGATCCCATTCTGAACTCATAATATAAAGATCTGAGGTCTTTTAGGACAGCTTGGAATTTTTGTAATGGACCATACAAGACAAAATGACGTGTACTATTAGAAATGGGCATTTTTGCCTGCATAGTGATTGAGAGCCAAATACAGTAAATGAAAGTTGATTTCTGCCTAAAATATGACTTGATCATTCTGGAGCTTGATAATATAAAGATCTGACTCTGGACATTGAGTTTCAAAGAAACATTACAAGACAAAGTGGGCATTGCCAACTGCCAAAAATGGGCATTTTTGCTTGCCATAAATTGATTGAAGGCCAAATGCAGTTAATGAAAGGTGATTTCTGCCTAAATATGACTTGATCATTTCTGGAGCTTCATAATATAAAAGATCTGAGTCTGGGACAGCTTTGGAATTTTGTAATGGACCATACAAGACAAAATGGGCATTGTCACCTACCAAATGGGCATTTTTGCCTGCCATAAATTGATTGAAGGCCAAATACACAGTAAGTAAGTTGATTTCTGCCTAAATATGACAGTCCATTCTGGAGCTGTAATATAAGGATCTTGAACTCACAGGACAGCTAGGTTTCAAAGAAACATTACAAGACAAAGTGGGCATTGCCAACTGCCAAAAATGGGCATTTTTGCCTGCCATAAATTGATTGAAGGCCAAATGCAGTTAATGAAAGTGATTTCTGCCTAAATATGAAGCAGTCTCATTCTGGAGCTTCATAATGAAAGATCACAGGGAGTCACAGGACGGCGGAATTTTTGTAATGGACCATACAAGACAAAATGGGCATTGTCACCTGCAAAAGTAAGGCATTTTGCCTGCCGCCAAATTGATTGAAGGCCAAATACAGTAAATGAAAAGTTGATTTCTGCCTAAATGTAGCTTGATCCCATTCTGGAGCTTCATAATATAAACATATACAGGCTACAGGATGGCTGGGATTTCAAAGAAACATTACAAATAGTGGCATTGCCAACTACCAAAAATGAGCATTTTGCCTGCCAAATTGATTGAAAGGCCAAATGCAGTTAATGAAAGGTGATTTCTGCCTAAATATGACAGTCATTCTGGAGCTTCATAATATAAAGATCTGAGTCACAGGACAGCTTGGAATTTTTGTAATGGACCATACAAGACAAAATAGGCATTGTCACCTACCAAAAATGGGCATTTTTGCCTGCCATAAATTGATTGAAGGCCAAATACAGTAAATGAATGTTGATTTCTGCCTAAATATGACTTTATCCCATTCTGGAACTTCATAATATAAAGATCTGAGCTCACAGGACAGCTAGGTTTCAAAGAAACATTGCCAAGACCAAGTGGCGTTGCCTTTGCCAAAAATAGCATTTTTGCAAAAATTGATTCTGAAGGCCAAATGCAGTTAATGAGTGATTTCTGCTTTCATCTGTGACTTAAGTCTCATTCTGGAGCTTCATAATAGAAAGATCTGAGGTCACAAGGATAGCTGGAAATTTTCATGTGGACCACTTTGAAACAAAATGGAAATTGTCACTAAAATGGGCATTTTGCCTGCCATAAATTGATTGAAGGACAAATGCAGTAAATGAAGTTGATTTCTGCCTAAATATGACTTTATCCATTCTAGGCTTCATAATATAAGATCGACTCACAGGACAGCTTGGAATTTTGTAATGGACACACAGACAAATGGGCATTGTCACCTACCAAAAATGAACATTTGCCTGTATAAATTAAGTCTGAAAGGCCAAATGATAAATGAAAGTTGATTTCTGCCCTAAATATGACAGTCCCATTTCTGGAGCCTCATAATATAAAGATCTGAGGTCACAGGACAGCTTGGGTGCTGTAATGGACCATACAAGACAAAATAAGGTATTATCCCAACTACCAAAAATGGGCATTTTTGCATTACCATAAAGTGATTGAAGGCCAAATACAGTAAATGAAATTTGATTTCTGCTACAATATGGCTTGATCCCATTCTGGGCTTCCTGTATAAGATGAGGTCACAGGACAGCCTGGTTTCAAAAAACGTACAAGACAAAGTGGGCATTGCCAACTGCAAAAATGGACATTTTTGCCTGCCATAAATTGATTGAAGGACAAATACAGTAAATGAAAGTTGATTTCTGCCTAAATATGACTTGATCCCATTCTGGAGCTTCATAGTATAAAGATCTGAACTCACAGGACAGCTAGGTTTCAAAGAAACATTACAAGACAAAGTGGGACGTTGCCAACTGCCGTAGCTTTGCCTGCAAAAATTGATTGAAGGCTAGTACAGTTAATGAGAGTGATTTCTGTACAAATATGGCTTGATCTCATTCTGGGCTTCATAATGAAAGATCTGAGGTCACAGGACAGCTTAGATTTTGTAATGGACAAAAGCACAGAACAAAATGGGCATTGTCTACTTTCAAAATGACATTTTGCCTGCCATAAATTGATTGAAGGCCATTACATTAAATGAAAGTTGATTTCTGCTAAATATGACTTTATCCATTCTGGAGCTTCATAATATAAAGATCTGAACTCACAGAGACAGCTTGGAATTTTTGTAATGGACCATACAAGACAAGTATGGGCAATACTACAAATGGGCATTTTACTGCCTTATAAATTGATTGAAAGGCCGTGTTCAAATACGAATGAGATTGATTTCTGCCTAAATATGACAGTCATTCTGGAGCTTCATAATATAAGAGATCTGAGCTCACAGGACAGCTGGTTTCAAAACATTACAACACAAAATTGGTGCCAACTGCAAAAATGAGCATTTTGCCTGCCAAGAATTGATTGAAGGTAAATGCAGTTAATGAAAGAGTGATTTCTACTAAATATGACTTGAATCATTCTAAAACCATATGCAAGTCTGGTCTAGGACAGCTTGAATTTTGTAATGGACCATACAAGACAAAATGGGCATTGTCACCTACAAAAAATGACATTTGCCTGCCACTCAATTGATTGAAGGCCAAATACAGTAAATGAAAGTTGATTTCTGCCTCGTATATCTTGATCCCATTCTGGAGCTTCATAATATAAGATCTGACTCACAGGACAGCCTTGGAATTTTGTAATGGACCATACAAGACAAAATGGACGTATCACCTACCAAAAATGCCGGGCATTTTGCTACCATACAATTGATTGAAGGCCAAACCGGTAAATGAAAGTTGATTTCTGCCTAAATATGACTTGATCATTCTGGAGCTTCATGGCGAAAGATCTGAGGTCACAGGACAGCTTGGAATTTTTGTAATGGACCATACAAGACAAAATGGGCATTATCACCTACCAAAAATGGGCATTTTTGCCTGCCATAAATTGATTAGAGGCCAAATACAGTAAATGAAAGTTGATTTCTGCTACAATATGACTGATCCCATTCTGGAGCTTCATAATATAAAGATCTGAGCTCACAGGACAGCTGGAATTTGTATTGGACCATAAGACAAAATGGGCATTGTGACCTACCAAAAATGGGCATTTTGCCTGCAATAAATTGATTGAAGGCCAAATACAGTAAATGAAAGTTGATTTCTGCCTAAATATGACTTGATCCCATTCTGGGCTTCATAATAGAAGGAATCTGAGGTCACTGGGACAGCTTGGAGTTTTGTAATGGACCATACAAGACAAAATGGGCATTGTCACCTACTGAAAGTAGGCATTTTGCCTGCCATAAATTGATTGAAGGCCAAATACAGTAAATGAAAGTTGATTTCTGCTAAATATGACTTGATCCCATTCTACTAGAGCTTCATAATATAAGTCTGGTCACAGGACAGCTTGGAATTTTGTAATGGACCGCCTAGGAATAAAATGGGCGTATCACCTACCAAAAATGGGCAGTTTGCTGCCGCCACGCAAATTGATTGAAGGCCAAATACAAGCAAATGAGATTGATTTCTGCTAAATATGGCAGTCTCCATTCTGGAGCTTCCATGTAATGAAGATCTGGTCTGCAGGACAGCTTGAATTTTATAATGGACCATACAAGACAAATGGGCAGTATCACCTACCAAAAATGGGCATTTTTGCCTGCCATAAATTGATTGAAGGCCAAATACAGTTAATGAAAGGTGATTTCTGCCTAAATATGACTTGATCACATTCTGGAGCTTCATAATAGAAAGATCTGAGCTCACAGGACAGCTAGGTTTCAAAGAAACATTACAACACAAAGTGAGCGTTGTCAACTGCCAAAAATGGGCAGTTTTGCCTGCCATAAATTGATTGAAGGCCAAATACAGTAAATGAAATTTGATTTCCCGCCTAAACAGAAGCAGTCCATTCTGGAGCTTCATAATAGAAAGATCTGAGGTCACAGGACAGCTTGGAAATTTTGTAATGGACCATACAAGACAAATGGGCATTGTCACCTACCAAAAATGAGCAGTTTGCCTGCCATAAATTGATTGAAGGCCAAATACAGTAAATGAAAGTTGATTTCTGCTAAATGTGACTTGATCCCATTCTGGAGCTTCATAATATAAGATCTGAGTCACAGGACAGCTTGGAATTTTGTAATGGGCCATACAAGACAAAATGGGCATTGTCACCTACCAAAAATGGGCATTTTTGCCTGCCATAAATTGATTGAAGGCCAAATACAGTAAATGAGAGTTGATTTCTGCCTAAATATGACTTGATCCCATTCTGGAGCTTCATAATATAAAGATCTGAGCTCACAGGACAGCTAGGTTTCAAGGAAACATTAAGACAAAGTGGGCATTGCCAACTGCCAAAATGGGCATTTGCCTGCCATAAATTGATTGAAGGCCAAATCTGCAGTTAATGAAAAGGTGATTTCTGCCTAAATATGACTTGATCTCATTCTGGAGCTTCATAATAGAAAGATTTAGAGGTCACTTAGGACAGCTTGGAGATTTTGTAATGGACCATACAAGACAAAATGGGTATGTCACCTACTAAATGGGCATTTTATGTATAAGTGATTGAAGGCCAAATACAATGATAAGTTGATTCTACCTAAATATGACTTGATCCATTCTGGAGCTTCATAATATAAAGATCTAGACTCACAGGACAGCTTGAATTTTTAGCAATGGACCATACAAGACAAAATGGGCATTGTCACCTACCAAAAATGGGCAGTTTTGCCTGCCCATAAATTGATTGAAGGCCAAATACAGTAAATGAAAGTTGATTTCTGCCTAAATATGACTTGATCCCATTCTGGAGCTTCATAATATAAAGATCTGGGGTCACAGGACAGCTTGAAATTTTTGTAATGGACCATACAAGACAAAATGGGCATTGTCACCTACCAAAAATAGGCATTTGCCTGCCATAAATTGATTGAAGGTAAATACAGTAAATGAAGTTGATTTCTGCCTAAATGTGACTTTGTATCATTCTGGAGCTTCATAATATAAAGATCTGAACTCTGCAGGACAGCGGAATTTTTGTAATGGACCATACAAGACAAAATGGGCATTATCACCTACAAGAAATGGGCATTTTTGCCTGCCATAAATTGATTGAAGGCCAAATACAGTAAATGAAAGTTGATTTCTGCCTAAATATGACTTGATCCCATTCTGGAGCTTCATAATATAAAGATCTGAGCTCACAGGACAGCTAGGTTTCAAAGAAACATTACAACACAAAGTTGGGCGTTGCCAACTGCCAAAAATAGGCATTTTTGCCTGCCAAAAATTGATTGAAGGCCAAATGCAGTTAATGAAAGGTGATTTCTGCCTAAATATGACGATCTCATTCTGGAGCTTCATAATGAAAGATCTGAGGTCACAGGACAGCTTGGAATTTTTGTAATGGACCATACAAGACAAAATGGGCATTGTCACCTACCAAAAATGGGCATTTTGCCTGCCATAAATTGATTGAAGGCCAAATGCAGTAAATGAAAGTTGATTTCTGCCTAAATATGACTTGATCCCATTCTGGAGCTTCATAATATAAAGATCTGAGCTCACAGGACAGCTTGGAATTTTGTAATGGACCATACAAGACAAAATAGGGCATTATCACCTACCAAAAATGGGCATTTTTACCTGCCAAAAATTGATTGAAGGCCAAATACAGTAAATGAAAGTTGATTTCTGCCTAAATATGACTTGATCTCATTCTGGAGCTTCATAATAGAAAGATCTGAGGTCACAGGACAGCTTAGAATTTTGTAATGGACCATACAAAGACAAGAATGGGGGCATTGTCACCTACAAAAATGGGCATTTTTGCCTGCCATAAATTGATTGAAGGCCAAATACAGTAAATGAAAGTTGATTTCTGCCTAAATATGACTTGATCCCATTCTGGAGCTTCATAATATAAAGATCTGAGGTCACCAGGACAGCAGAATTTTTGTAATGGACCATACAGACAAAATGGGCATTGTCACCTACCAAAAATGGGCAGTTTTGCCTGCCAAATTGATTGAGGCCAAATAATAAATGAGAAAGTTGTTCTGCCTAAATATGACTTGAAATCTCATTCTGGAGCTTCATAATGAAAGATCTGAGGTCACCAGGATGGCTTAGAATTTTTGTAATGGACCATACAAGACAAAATAGGCATTGTCACCTACCAAAAATGGGCATTTTTGCCTGCCATAAATTGATTGAAGGCCAAATACAGTAAATGAAAGTTGATTTCTGCTAAATGCCGACCGTCCATTCTGGAGCTTCATAATATAAGAGATCTGAGCTCCTGGGACAGCTAGGTTTCGAAACATTACAACACAAAGTGGGCGTTGTCAACTGCCAAAAATGGGCATGTTTGCCTGCCATAAATTGATTGAGGCCAAATACAGTAAATGAAAGTTGATTTCCGCCTAAATATGACTTGATCTCATTCTGGAGCTTCATAATAGAAAGATCTGAGGTCACAAGACAGCTTGGAATTTTTGTAATGGACCGCCTGAGAACAAAATGGGCATTGTCACCTACCAAAAATGAGCAGTTTTTGCCTGCCATAAATTGATTGAAGGCCAAATACAGTAAATGAAGTTGATTTCTGCCTAAATATGACTTGATCCCATTCTGGAGCTTCATAATATAAAGATCTGAGTCACAGGACAGCTTGGAATTTTGTAATGGACCATACAAGACAAAATGGGCATTGTCACCTACCAAATGGGCATTTTTGCCTGCCATAAATTGATTGAAGGCCAAATACAGTAAATGAAAGTTGATTTCTGCCTAAATATGACTTTATCCCATTCTGGAGCTTCATAATATAAAGATCTGAGCTCACAGGACAGCTAGGTTTCAAAGAAACATTACAAGACAAAGTGGGCATTGCCAACTTTGCAAAAATAGGCATTTTGCCTGCCATAAATTGATTGAAGGCCAAATGCAGTTAATGAAAGGTATTTCTATAAATATGACTTGATCTCATTCTGGAGCTTCATAATGCAGAAAAGTCTGGTACTGGACAGCTTGTTGGAATTTTTAGCAATGGACCATACAAGACAAAATGGGCATTTTCACCTACCAAAAATGGGCATTTTTGCCTGCCATAAATTGATTGAAGGCCAAATACAGCAAATGAAAGTTGATTTCTGCCTAAATATGGCTTGATCTCATTCTGGAGCCTCATAATAAAGATCTGAGGTCACAGGACGGCGGAATTTTGTAATGGACCATACATGACAAAATGGGTGTATACCTACTAAAAATGAGGCATTTTTGCCTGCCATAAATTGATTGAAGGACCAAATACAGTAAATGAAGTTGATTTCTGCCTAAATATGACTTAGTCCATTCTGGGCTTCATAATATAAAGATCTGAGCTCACAGGACAGCTTGGAGATTTTATAATGGACCATACAAGACAAAATGGGCATTGTCACCTACCAAAAATGAGCAAGTTTGCCTGCCATAAATTGATTGAGGCCAAATACAGTAAATGAAAGTTGATTTCTGCCTAAATATGACTTGATCCCATTCTGGAGCTTCATAATATAAGAAGATCTGGGGTCACAGGACAGCTTGGATTTGTAATGGACCACTACAAGACAAAATGGGCATTGTCACCTGCAAAAATGGGCATTTTGCCTGCCATAAATTGATTGAAGGCCAAATACAGTAAATGAGAAAGTTGATTTCTGCCTTAATATGACTTGTTCTCATTCTGGAGCTTCATAATGAAAGATCTGAGGTCTCACAGGACAGCTTGGAATTTTGTAATGGACCGCACAAGACAAAATGGGCATTATCACCTACAAAATGAGCATTTTGCCTGCCATAAGTGATTGAAGGCCAAATACAGTAAATGAAAGTTGATTTCTGCCTTAATATGACTTGTTTCTCATTCTGGAGCTTCATAATAGAAAGATCTGAGGTCACAGGACAGCTTGGAATTTTGTAATGGACCATACAAGACAAAATGGGCATTGTCACCTAGCAAAAATGGGCATTTTTGCCTGCCATAAATTGATTGAAGGCCAAATGCAGTAAATGAAAGTTGATTTCTGCCTAAATATGACTTGATCCCATTCTGGAGCTTCATAATAGAAAGATCTGAGTCACAAGGACAGCTTGGAGATTTTGTAATGGACCATACAAGACAAAATGGGCATTGTCACCTGCAAAATGGGCATTTTGCCTGCAACATAAAATTGATTGAAGTAAATACAGTAAATGAAGATTGATTTCTGCCTAAATGCTGACTTGATCCCATTCTGGAGCTTCATAATATAAAGATCTGAGGTCTGACAGGACAGCTAGAGGTTTCAAAAGAAACATTACAAGACAGTGGGCATTGCCAACTGCCAAAATGAGCATTTTGCCTGCAAAAATTGATTGAAGGCCAAATGCAGTTAATGAAAGAGTGATTTCTGCCTAAATATGACTTGATCTCATTCTGGAGCTTCATAATAGAAGATCTGAGGTCACAGGACAGCTTGGAATTTGTAATGGACCATACAAGACAAAATGGGCATTGTCACCTACCAAAATGGGCGGCACTGCAAATTGATTGAAGGCCAAATACAGTAAATGAAAGTTGATTTCTGCCTAAATATGACTTGATCACATTCTGGAGCTTCATAATAGAAAGATCTGAGCTCACAGGACAGCTTGGAATTTTTGTAATGGACCATACAAGACAAAATGGGCATTGTCTTACTGCAAAAATGGGCAGTTTTGCCTGCCATAAATTGATTGAAGGCCAAATGCAGTTAATGAAAGGTGATTTCTGCCTAAATATGACTTGATCCCATTCTGGAGCTTCATAATATAAAGATCTGAGCTCACAGGACAGCTTGGAATTTTTGTAATGGACCATACAAGACAAAATGGGCATTGTGACCTGCCAAAAATGGGCATTTTTGCCTGCCATAAATTGATTGAAGGCCAAATACAGTAAATGAAAGTTGATTTCTGCTAAATATGACTTGATCTCATTCTGGAGCTTCATAATATAGATCTGAGTCACAGGACAGCAAATTTTGTAATTGACCATACAGACAAAATGGGCATTGTCACCTACAAAAATGGCATTTTTGCATATAAATTTGATTGAAGGCCAAATACAGTAAATGAAATTCGATTTCTGCTAAATATGACTTGATCTCATTCTGGGCCTCATAATATAAAGATCTGAGTCACAGGACAGCTTGGAATTTTGTAATGAGACCGCCACAAGATTAAAATGGGCATTGTGACCCTCTACAAAAATGGGCATTTTTGCCTGCCATAAATTGATTGAAGGCCAAATACAGTAAATGAAAGTTGATTTCTGCCTAAATATGACTTGATCCCATTCTGGAGCTTCATAATATAAACATCTGAGCTCACAGGACAGCTAGGTTTCTAAAGAAACATTACAAGACAAAGTGGGCATTGCCAACTGCAAAAATGGGCATTTTGCCTGCAAAAGGAAATTGATTGAAGGCCAAATGCAGTTAATGAAGTGATTTCTGCCTAAATATGACTTGATCCCATTCTGGAGCTTCATAATATAAAGATCTGAGCTCACAGGACAGCTTGGAATTTTTGTTATGGACAATACAAGACAAAATTCTTGTCACCTACCAAAAATGGGCATTTTGCACTGCCAAAAATTGATTGAAGGCTAAATGCAGTTAATGAAAGGTGATTTCTGCTAAATATGGCTTGATCCCATTCTGGGCTTCATAATATAAAGATCTGAGCTCACAGGACAGCTAGGTTTCAAAGAAACATTGCAGAGACAAAGTGGGCGTTGCCAACTGCTCAAAATGGGCATTTTGCCTGCCATAAATTGATTGAAAGCCGTCTTTTGATTGTGAAGTGATTTCTGCTTGGCGGAACAGCAGATAAGTGCTGGGAGTTGAAGTGCAGCGTGCACGCTGGCGATACTCCCTCTCGCTCTCGCTCCTTCACTTTCTCGCTCTGTTTCTCCCTCTCTCTCTCTCCCGAGAAACGACACTCGGACAATGTAGTTAATTAGGAGATGCTTTCATTGCTTTCTGGGACTCAGGTTCCTTTAATTAAGGGACACAGAATTGCCTTTCAATGGGAAATACATGCTTGATGAATAAGATAAGGGCCGAGTTCACGGATTGATTTCCACTGTAACTGGCTGAACGGCGCTCCATCGGGCGTGGGTGAAATGCCAGCATGGCTGTGGACTGACATAAGCATCTGGGGTTATGAAAGAGAGGTTTTACACTGTATTTATTTTGATTTCTGTTAATCAGAGCCTCCGTTTGGTTTCCCTCAGAGCGGTGATTGGTTATTGCTGTGGTCTGACAGCTTGAAACGCGAAGCTGTCACATCTCCGACACTTCCATTAAAAAGCTGTCTTCTTGCCTTACCTTGTGTTTGCATTTTTATGTGAGGTAAAAGCAGTCGTTCCACCGTTGGAATATGCCACGGTATCCTCGGAGGTGCAAGCCTCTGACAAATGCTCCTGTTTGTCCGGGGAAGGTCTAACAATGGCAGTATTAACTATTAATAAATAGTCAAGCAGTTTGGAGCTGCAGTATTTAAGCTTTATAGATGAGTTATAGCAATAAAAAGAATATCTGAGTTGGCAGGTTGTGGAAAATCCATGTGACCGATCAGATATTTTAACTTTTGACCTTCTGAAAAAAAGAGATATTTATAGATTTATTACATCCAGTTGTTGGTAGTGTTGGAGAGGAGGTCCTCTCTGAAGAGCTGGAGGTCTTCAGGTAGAGAGGAACGCACTCTAGGACGTTCCACCAACGAGGAACGACAGACGAGAAAAGTTTGGATCGCCCCGAGCGTACAGGTGGCAGAGCCAGGCGTTTATTGATCGCAAATTGATCTCTAAAGCATTATTAGCATGTTAAATAATTAAAAGGTTGCACCACAAATCTCTCGGAAAAATCGAAATTTAAGCGCAAAAAACTGACTTACTAACTCTCTTTTCATGTATCTGATGTGTAAACTGAACAAACACTGTCTGACCCCTGTATAGTTTCATGTTTTTTAAAGGAAATGCTGCCTGGCGTTTTTTTTGGGGGGTGGCTCATTGTAAACACGTCCCATCCAGTGTCACCTCCATTACCACAGCGCACCGAGGCAAGGCCAGAGCTGTAGATCCTAAAGTTATTTTAGAGCATCACTCTCTGTTTTTCCTTGGAGGAGAGTGCTTATTGATTTTGTCAACAGAGCATCGATTTTTCTCCTCTCTCCTCTCTCCGTCTCTCTCCCCTCGGACCTCAGTGAAGAAACCACAGCGAGCAAAACCCCAAAGTTATAGACTGTGATATACTTTTCTGTTTTGATGGGTCTTTTTTGGGAGTTTTTCCAGATAAACTCTTCACAGAACGAGAGTTTGACCTGGCTTATGCTATCTGTGGGTTTGTTCGATTTATGGCCACTATTGGGCTCATTTCTGAGATGACATGTCGGGTGTATCTTGTGTTTTTGTCCAGAAAATTGATATTTCTTAATGTTTGTTTTCAGTATTGCATATTACTCGGATGTGGCACTCCAAATTGCCTCAGTCAGAAGTATTCCCTTTGCTTTTAGGGGTAGTAAGCAATGACAAAACCAAAAGCATGCTCCAAAAATTGGCTCATTTGTCTGTTATTCCTCTCTATTAAAATAGTGGGTGTGCTGCCAGGTGTTTGGTGTCTGCTGAGATTGAAGGAGCGACTATTATGACTGCTGAAGGGAGAAGCCTGTTTCAAGGTCCCTCATTATTTTCAGTCCATCTGGACTTTATGTTGTCTCTCCGGTACTTAAAACAACCCGCTTCTCCTTCCATCATTGTGTTTGTTGGTGTGTGTGTATGTGTGTGTGTGTGCATACTCTAGGGAGCTGTAGCTGACTGCTGACCATGGTTAGAGATAGGTGTCACCGTGTTTGCAGATGGCTGTCACCGTGTTGTTGAGCTGAGCGCGTGACGGCCTGTAGGTGACGGAGATGACTGCTAGTTGTCCAATTTCTGCAGTCAGGTCCGTGCAGCAGATGTTGAGAGAGGAGCTGATTTTATCATAAAAATGTAGCAGGATTTGTTTTTGTATGCGACTTTAGCAAAAACTCTCTCCAGTGTTATTATTCCAGACCTCTAAACTTACATATACAGATACAGTGACGCCTTGTTTATTAGCGTGTTGAGTTAACCATTTGAGTCGAGCACAGAGGCTGCACTACACCAACCTCTTCAGCTGTCAGTCCATCAAAATGTGGGAATGAATTAGATCACAATAGCATTTTGAGAGCTCGGTGTAGTAAACATGGCATTGATATATACTGTGTGGAAACTCCGGGGCTCTGTAGAAAGAGAGGACGATGGGAAAAGAGGAAAAGACGCTGACTAAACATCCTGATATTCAAACTGTAGCCTCAGATCTTTCAAACAACAGACCTGATTGTCTGTACTGTGCATTAACCTATGTATCAAATGCATTTAATGTATCTGTTTATATATGTTGTAGAAGACTGAAGATGCTAGATGTGAAGTTGGAGAATAAGTAAAAGTAAAAGATTTTTTTAAGTTTCAAAACTTTTGCGAATGTTAAAGAGTTTGGCTTGAAGCATAGTTTGACTTTTTAGAAATTTTTAGCTCTGTAAAAAAAATTTGCTGAAAGGTTAGAAGACATGACAAGCTGTGTGAGGTAGGCGGCTCAGCTCTGGCTCAGCTGGGAGGCGTAAAAGAAATGTTTTGACAGGGACAGGATTACAGGGAAATTGATGGTTTGATGATTTCAGTTTTGAGACCCGCCCACTATTGTTCTCTCTGGACTGAACTTTGAATGTTCAGGTTTAATTTAACTAGTGAGATTATGTTTTTTTGTATGTGGAGAAGTCTGAGAGCTTTTTTTTTTTTTTCTAACCCATTTATCTGCAAAAAAGTTCTCAGCCTTAAACTTCAACACAAAAGGCTACTTTCATACTATTTTTAAAGGTAATATAAAAGCTGAAAGCATGTGAACAATGTGTGTCAAACCCCCGTGGACCTGGTTTTGCTGCATCATTGGCTTGTCACGGCCATGCCGCTGTTAATGCCTCTCAAACACACCCTGCGAAATTACCGCCACTCTCGGTCTCTGCGAGTCATGTGCTGCCGGTGATTGCCGTGAAAAGTGTCAGATGTCTGAAAATCTTTTGTTTAAATGGCAAGTGGAAAATGCCAACATCTGTTACTTCCACTAAATTGGCTGAAGCTGTGCAGTCGTGTCTTGTCCTGCAAGTCAGGACCAATCGTTAGAAGTCTGCCACTTCTTGATGGACCCAGTCGGTCGGTTTATGTGCTTCTCCGCTGTGCCAACTCTGCAGGCGCGCATGTTTTCCAACTTTTATCTCACCTGTCAGTTAGTATAATCACTTTTTGGAACTCGCTGCTTCGTCCGACTTCACTGAAATCTTGTTTTCTTTCCTCCCGGGAGTTTAATTCAAACTCTTTTCCTGTTTGCTCTTTCCCCAGTGCCATCATGGGCCATTGTCTCTATCGCCTTTGTGGCTATCATCCTGGTGTTAGCATGCTGCTTCTGCATCTGCAAAAAATGGATATTCAAGAAGAAAAACAAAAAGAAGGGCAAAGACAAGGGCAAAAACGCCATCAACATGAAGGACGTCAAGGATGGGGCCAAAACCGAGGTAAAGACTTTGAACTATCGTTACTTAAAATTCAGAAACATTTCCCTCCTTACATGCTAATTTAATCACACTCTTACTGCCAAAACCTTTTTGTTTGTACTCGATTCTCTGTGCATGACGTTACACCAGAAGATTATTTATCCAGAAAAATGTTTTAAACTATCCAATAATGTTGTCTGTGTTCGACGTGGACTACATTTTTATAAATTTAGTGCTTCTAATGCTGCACGGTGACACATTTGATTGGTCACATTTGCAGTAACTCCATCGACACATTAAAATTTGTTTTCACCAACGTGTAGGGAAACAATGTCACTGCAAATACGGCTGTCAAACACGCCCCTAGTTTTTAACGCTTCTGTGCTGTATGTATTATGTATGTATTATGTATTAACTGTGCCAAAGAGATACATACAGTATTACTTACTATGATATTTCACCACTTAATTAAAGACCAATTCAGTCTAATTACAGGAGAGTTAATGGAAGTCATTAAATGGCTTCAGGTTGAAGAGAGAGTATTTCAGTCTCTCTTTTTTTTCTCCTAATTTTTGGTTCCTGTGAGTGTTTTCTTTTTGTCATTTGAGGAGCTGCTCACTTGTTGAAGAGTGTGAGTAACGTTTGCCGTGTAATGAAGTGGTATCCACCCAGAGAAATGACATCACCAAACGATAAACAAAAAAAATGGGAATTTCACCAAATTCAGCTGAACAGAACAGACACGCTAAGACTTCTCTGTCCTCTGTGGGAACACGTACAGCATCTCTGTTATCAGAGGTAGAACGTAGACGCTGCCAGTGTTTTCATACTCCACTTGACTTTTTGTAGAGGACAGCATAAATGAAACGTTCAAAGACTCATTTATTTTCTTCTGGAAGAGACGACGAGGTTTTTAACAACCAGTTAGGTCAGTTGGATAGCAGCAGTACACTACATCACTTAGCTCATTAGAGGAGAACATTTTCCATCAACTTCCAATATCCTGACTGCCTTTTGTGCCATCCAATTTTTTACTTTTCAAATAGCCATTCATCAAAACCAAACACCTCAGTTATTGCTCGCCCTGATAACTAATCTCTGAGATCGGTGAATCTGCCACGTCTGAGGCGAGCGGTCATTTCTCCTGGTGTGCCCAGACTCTGGTGTGTTAACTCCTGTGTGTGGTTATTTTAATTTGTGTTTCTTCCTTCTATGTCCTCCTTATCTGTGTTGTGTCTGATGACTGTTCGGGATGGTCACTCGCGGTAGGTTCCTAATTGCTGTTGGATCTTCTTAAGCCTGCTGCTCTGATGTTTTTTTTGTAGCCTCTTGACAACAACTTGACCCGTAGAACCAAATATATGTAACTATGCATACAGTACATGTATATCTACTGTATATATGTGCGTACATCCTGCATATGCACATATATATGTATGAAAGAAACACTGGGTGCGCATTGACAAGGTTGAACCATGCTGATTTTTGTGCCAAGCTAAAGTCTCCGGCCTTTTGAATCTCTGAATTTGCATTTCAAACGAGTGGCGGCGAGCGAACGTGGAATGATTGAGAGGCTCTACGAGTAAACTTCTGCTTTTGAAAGCGGCGACGAAAAGGACGCTTTTAATGTACAGCAGCGTTTGCATTCGCAGCCAGGTGAGATAAATCACACCTCCTCCTGGAGCACAGATGCATAAAAATGTTACATCTGATTAATCGGGGCGTCACATTTCCTCAATCATTTCACATGCTCCGCTTTTCCTCCTCTAACCTGAAGACCACTCAATTCGGATTTACTCCCAAAAGGTGGAGACCAAGTGGCTCAGCGGAAAACGTTAAAACCGATCAGTGTTGTTCAGCCTTTTGCTTTCACATGAGCAACTTGACAAACTTAAACGAGCAGGCCCCCCCCCCCCACCGATGTACATTACAACCCCCCTTTTACCAACACCTTACCTACCCACCGCTGGCATGATGCTTCTAGCTACCATCGGCGTAGGGGATAACATGAAAGCTTTAGGGGTTATGATGGCAATGTGACTGTATGTCTGAGGGCGTAACCAGACTCGGGGAATGGGGGAAATCACACGAGAGCACCGGTTTGTACGACAGAGAATGCTCTGCATGCCTAAACGAAAGAGACATCTTGGAAGGCAACTTTTGACGCTGAATGAATGACCTTGAGATCTAAGTCTTTTGCCTCTTCAATCGCATGTTGGTCTTTAAAACAAACTCCTCCACCCCCTCCCCCACCACCATCACCACCACCACCACCACCACACCTCCTTCCTCCCTCCTCTTCACCAACACCACCACCTGCTACCCTTACCTGAGTGCCAGGCTAGCGAAAGGGCAACTTCACTTCTCACTCTCTGCCTCTTCAGACACTTCCCAGTTGATATGTGTTTTTGCCAGAGACTTGATCTGCCTGAAATAACATCAAGGGAATTGTCTTACTGTGATCTTCGGAAGCATCTCTCTCTCTCTCTCTCTCTCTCCTTCTTTCTGTCTGTCCTCTCTCTATGTCTCTCCACCCTCCCCCTCCTCTTTTTCTTCCTCTAATGCCTGCCCATTGCTCTCATCTCTGGCGCCATCATTTGATCTTTCCTCCCTTTAGACAGAAAACACCCAGAGATTGATAGAAAAGCATCATCAGGGGACCAGGCCCGGGGCTTTAGTGCATCACAGAGCATGTCCTGGTGTTAACTGCTATGGTGTTTTAGTGCTTGCTTCCCCCCTCCGTTTCCCCCTTTATACACCATAAAACAAGTGGCAGCTTTTACAGGAGTAGGTCCGCTGGCAGGACCTGGGCGGGGGACGGCTGGCTGGGTGCTAGCACCAGCGACAAACAGGCGACACTGACTCTTGGTGGGTGTCTCCTTCAGGCCTTGAAGGATGAGGAGGATGCGGAGACAGGGCTGACTGAAACGGAGATAGAGGCCGAGCCCAAGGAGGACCAGAAACTGGGCAAATTACAATACTCCCTGGATTACAATTTCACAGAGAATACGGTAAGGATCTGTTCTCCGAATCTCTTTGTGTGTGTCGTTGTTGCGAAAGGTCCTCCTTCGTAAGTATGGTCACACCCAACCTCTGAGGTGGTCCAGCTTTTTCATCCCTCCAGAGATTAAACAAGACCCACCCAGGTCGTGCACAACATTCTCCTTCTTGTTGTATTACCACCGCTGTAAACACAGTTTGCTCACTGAAGCTTGAGAGCGATCTCAAAGGGATATCATGGCAGTCGAGTTTGTGCATTCGCCACCGAGCTTTGTAAAAGATACGGGACGCCACTGGGATTTATTTCATCTCTGAGTTTGTTTCTTTCTTTCTACTTGATTGAAAACAGCCCCTGCAGATATCCATCTGCTTTATTATTTATTTTTTTTATTTTTTTCCAGTGACTTGAGTTTTAAAAAGCAGAATGAGGAAGCACATCAGCCTCCTAGCGCCAGATGTTGTGTGACAGATAATAGATGCGGTGCGTGAACATAGCGCTGTCCCTCACTGGGTTAGCTAACTCCCCATTATAAACAGAACTGACAGGCTGAGATTAGACAGTAACACTCACTGCTCCTATACACACTGAGTCACACACTGACATGGATACATCTCCTTATCTGCACACACACACACACACACACACACAAAATGCTTTTTCATTGGTCATAATCATTTTTTAGCACTTAACCTGTGTTTCATATGGAGCAGGTCTTTAATATTTAATATTATTACCACGAGCAGGCACTATTTTTAAACCTCAAGCAGAACCCGGGTCGTGGTGGGCGGCCACCTGACGTAGATATCAACCAATCGCCACAATCAGTGAGAACCTGCGAGACGAGAAGGCAGAAAAACTCCAGGTAAGAAGTTAGTAACACGGACTGACGGGCACATGAATGCGCGCAGATGGAGAGAGAAGAGCTCAATGCATCATGGGAAGTCCCCCAGGCGGTCTAGGTCTATAGCAGCATAGCTAAGAGACGGTTCAGGACTCCCCTGAGCCAGCCCGATCTGTAAGCCGACTCTTGAAGCTGGAGCCGGTTCCACAGGAGAGGAGCTCGATAGCTGAAGCCTCTACCTTTGGAGATTCGTCTATTTACAGATTGTAGAAAAATGATGCTGATAAAAGTCAACACCGTTAGTGTTCAGTCAACCAGACCTTTATTTGATTAATTTATTTTTCATAACTGCTTATCCTTATCGGGATTGCGGGGCGCTGGAGCCACTCCCGTGCTCACATACACACCTATGGGCGATTTAAAGTCTTTGGACTGTGGGAGAATCCACGCCGACACAGGATCCACCCACAGAAAGACCCGACCCAGAACCCAGAACCTTCTCGCTGTGAGCTGCCCCTCTTATTTCTTTTAAAGGAGAAAATGACAAAGTATTGAGTCACTTCATAAAAAGGCGTATTATGAGGACAATATTACATTTCACAGAGTTGATCTGTCATGTAGTGGGAGGCAGTGACAGGTCCCTGTATGAGGTTCTTGATTACAATGGTAATAAGCTTCACAGTGGCGCTAAAGTGTAATGAATGGATGACAGTTTTCACGCTTTGTGACAGTGACCTCAGACTCGGCTCGGCTCGGCTCGGCTCATTGCCGCTCCGGCTGCCTCTGAAGTTAAAGAAGCTCACGAGAGACAGACCTATAAACCCGGAGAGGCCATTCATCTGACCCACTTTCAGCTCAGTGACGAACACGGTCGCCTTCAGGACGTGTTTTTTTTTTTTTTTAATCCTCAGGCTTTGAGACACATGCAATCAACGTGAGCACCCGAGAACTGCTCGAGGAGAACCGCCACAGGTGATTGGTTTAACGCTTCGGCTGTAGGTGTCTTTATGAAACAGAAGGTGTGTGTGAACTTTCAATAGTTACTGATTAGCAGCTCTTAAAGAGAGGATATTAGCAACAATGATCGTCTAGTTTGGGGTAATTGGCGGTTAGAAATAATGTTTGATTACTTTTGAAGGGTGTCAGTGTTTCTCTAGTTTTTTGTGAGATTAAATGTCAATGTTTTTATATTTTTCTACGGCACGTTGACGATTCTACAGTGAAGCAAAGAGTATACTTGATATGAATTACTCACTGTTCTGTTGTCTCAAGACAAATGTGTTTATATCTTTTCTGGAGGCCGGACAAAAAGCTGGCCATCATGGAGAGGGCTGAAAAATCATTCACACAGCCTGCTGTAAAAGCAACAAAATGAAAAAGGGAGCTCGAGTGGGAGTTACAAACCCTTCACAACCTTCTGTATAATGAGCATGTAGCATGGTCATATGTCATACAGGACACAGCACAGGCCAGCACCAACAGACCAGGACTCTTTCTGAATCATAATCTTTCTAAAGCCGTAAGCAAGAGTCTTAGCAATCTTGAAACCCATCGGCTCTCGTCGGATAAGTTAGTCTTTGGGAGCAGCCACCAATGTTTTAGCCAGCAGACTTCCTCTTCTGTTTGCTCGTCATCGTTTACAGTCAGATTATGGTGTTGAGAGACGACGTCTATGAGCAGATTGTTTCACAAGCGTGATCTCGGGTTTTGCACAATCATCAAATATCTCCTGTCTTGCGATAAGTTCAGGAAAAACAAATGCTATAACCTCTGAGTGATTGTTTTATCAGATTTGTATCCATAAATCTTTACATATGACATGTCAGGTGAAGGTGAATACTGCCAGCCAGCGCAGTGGATCATGAAAAAGCCACAAATCCCAAATGTCCCGGTTAATCAGACGAGCTTATGGACTTTTGGAAACTCTGTGACTTTTGGTGAAAGTGAAAAATTGTCTCTAATGAGACAGCCGCCACAACCACTGCAAAATAATACACTAGATGAATTGCCAGAGAGATTTCTCATGATTGCCTAAAAGATTTGTTGTTAGGAAAAAAGGGGCAAACACTGATTTGTGTGCGTACAGAGGCTGAAGATCAGGCTCAGATTAACGTCAGGTCCTCGTGGCGATGAGTCTCAGCTTTGTTTCTGTCTGTTAACCACCGCAAATGGCTGCTGCCCCTGATGTTGATGATTCTGGCTTTTTACACTAATGAGACGAAAAGGTTTTGTAAAAGATCCAAATCACTCGACGACGCGGCTACATCAGGCAAATACACAGCAAATGAACCACAAAGAGCCCTCTCAGCACAGTGGGGAGGGAATTAGAATGTCATTCCTGCTTTCAACATCATTACCATTTTCCCTGCTCTTTTAGCAGGTCAAGAAGACGCCTATCGCATCGTGTCCAGTCAGAATATGTGAATTTTAAACTCACTGTTAAGAGAGATTAATTGTTTTTTGTTTATTTCACAATTTCCCCTCGACAGTTTATTTCCGAAATACCGGCACACAAGGCTGCTTCGGTAAATATTAGCCAGGAAAATGACTTTTGGGTCTTCCTTGGAAGTGTGTGTGTGTGTGTGTGTGCAGTGGTCACAGCAGAAACCATGATGCACTGGGACAAAGCTCTCCAAGATAAGCTTGCCAAGGGCTGAATCACCATGCTGAACCCATTCTGCTCGGCGTGCTGCTCAGTGGGCTGAAAAGTAACACACAAACAGGGAGAGGGTTAATACCAGCAAACCCTCTGCTCCGATAGAGCCCAAGTCCTCGGTTAAACAGAAACACCCACACAGATGTGCAAACACAAAGTCACGGTGCAAAGTGTTTTTGCACTCTCAAATGTGTAATAGTCAACAGCCAGATGTTAAAAATAAAAGGCACTGAAACAGAAGATTAAAGCAGGTAGAACTATAGAGTTACTAAATAGAGATGACACGAATTACTCTGGATTCAATGATATCCTCAGTGTTTGAACATATGGACACGTTTATGTTGTGGCTACAGCCCAAAAAACTACAATACCCATGAGCCTTAGCTGCTGTTGCCATTAAGTAAAACCCTGCCAGAATGGGAGTGATTTCAGGACGCTTTGTCTTTGCAGTTTAAAATAAATCCCATGACCAAAGTTCCTAAATTCAGAGTTTCCTCAGCAGCGTCAGCTCTTTAGCTTGTTTTGATAGTTTCACTTCTTTCTGCGTCTTCTGTGTTGTGATTTAACCAGGAGGGTTTCGTAGCAAACTGTAAAAGCGCTTCAGCTGAGTGCGAGTCGTGTGTCATTGTCTACGTCGCCCAAAATAGCAACTCCGCTTGGCTCGTGTGTCCCCTCCTTTCTCGCTGCATCGAAAATTGATAGGTCCACGACTGAGTACTGTAAACAGGCCGATATCTTCTTCTGGTATCTGGTGGTATGAGCCCCCGTGGAATAGGAAACAGCAATATTTGAGATTCAGTGTCATCTACTCATTGTATAAAGATTCCTCTCCTTCTCCTTTCCAAAAAACCTCCAAACATTCATGAAACAGACAGTTCTCACATCTTTCAAACCAGTAGAATTAAAAATTAAAAGCGCTTAGACTGTGGCGGTTTCAAAGGCCTGAAATCACCTGTGAAAATATTTCATTGACCAGTGACCTGATCTCTCGTCGATGAACTATAACAGTATATTAACATGTTTGTGTTTTTGTATTTAATTTAGTCAAACCTCGTTTATCCGATTCGACTTTGATAGATTTGTCAAGATTCTCTGTTAGCAGCTTCTTAAATCTTACGATTTGCTGACTCCCTCTACTTTTTCCAACTCTGATTCATACAATGGTTTAAATCTAATGTTGCATATACTGTAAGTGGAACAAAAACAAAGCAGTAGTTCTGTGAGCCCTGGTGTCACGTTGGGATCAGAATTTTCTGTGACACTGAATGATTAAATGAAAAGGAAATGGTAATATAACAAATCTAACTGCAGCTCTGACTCTAATATGAAAATTACAAACAGCGCAAGCAAGAAATAAAACAGTCAAAATGAAGTGGCAGGAGCTGGAAAATCACCATGTTACACCAAATTACTCAGTTATTGTAGCTGAAGGGGGTTTTCCTAAAACTCACTGCCTCCACTTAAACCAATTTTGAGTAAATTAGGACGAATAAGTGACTTTAGGAAAAGCTCGGTAGAAAGTGAAACTGAGTAAAACAATATGATTTATGCATGATTTTACTTCAAGGACTGCTCCGCTGGTTTTGATTTGAGGTGCTCCTCATGAGCTGCTGGGAAACCTGTCTTGAGATGGCGTCTCATACAGTACGAGGAAAGATACAATTACCTGAAGCAGGAAACCACATATCAACACTTCCAACCTCTTCCTGCTCTTATCTCGCCTCTAAAGCGGCGGCGCCTCTTTCGCTAAAGATGGTATGACATGCCGTGTCTGCCACATTCTGCGCTGATGGATGGGTGGAAATCAGAAGGACAGCGTGCGCGGATGGATTGCTACACTCAGAAATCCAAGTGTCACTTCACGGCACCGCGGTGCAAACACACGGTTGCATTTCAGTTCAGGTAAATGACAGCTACGGTAATTGTACGTCTTTTATTTGCCCTCGGAGGTGTGTAACTATTTCGCAGTGAGTGATCCTGATAAGCTGCACGCAGATGTGCAATTATAGGAGTTATATTTATGTCAGAGTGGTCCATTGAAATCGTGACAGACTCTCATTTCGGTGTTGGCAGTGTGTGTTTTCAAGGTAACGTCAGGAAAATGTTGTGCATCACCTGGGGAGCGGTTAATGAATCAAAGATACTCCATAAGTGCCATAATGTTCTCGTCTTGTCGTGTGTGTGTGTTTGTGTGCATAAACCGAACGTGTGTGTGTGTGTATCTGTGTATACATTTACACAATGTTGACACTGTGTTATCATTTCATGAAGACCTTTCCCTAACTGGAATCTCACCAACATCCGATGCAGATTTGTGCCTCATGAGGCAGCCGCCCACCTACATACTGTATATATAACACCATCAGGGCATGAACTCACACTGTATATGATGGCATGGTAAATGCAGACTCACATAAGGTACATTTAGCTCAGTGAAGTTTTAGTTTTGTAAACATTTCTCAGGGAAAGAGCTGCTCTGAAGGCAGAAATAATCTAATTAGTTGAATTAAAAATTAATGTGTGGAAGCAAATTGCTGGAGCATCAGATGGAGGCCAATTAAGAAGCAAAGATGGAAGCGTGATTAAAATAGAAACATTATTGACATTAATTCAGAGCCGAGCATGATCCTGCAAACTCCACGGGCTAATTTACTAGCTTAGCCAGCTACAGGTATCTGCTTTTTCATACTGGAAGGTCCGACTGTCCGACTAGACTGTCTGGATCTGGTCTTGATTAAATAATCCAAACTCAAGGCCCACTTACAAACTTTCAAATGCATCACATGATTGGGAGAACCTTGAGAAAGCGGACAGATGATATTTAAGTTTATTGAAGCTTGATCAAGGAGAATGGAGGAGGCCAGCTTTATTCAGAAGTAGCTGTCCTTGCCGGCTCGTCTATGTGCTATCAGGATAGTGATACAACTACTCAGTGTCCCCATGTTTGGCACTTTGTTATCTGAGTCTGCAGGGGCTTCTGTGTTATTTACCTACCTGTTGTGTCGAGGGAGTGAGACAGCTCTGTCCTCTGAATCGGTTAGTGATGATGGCGTTTGCTTTCCTAAACACAAACGCACAGCTCTCTGTGTTT
Organism: Protonibea diacanthus; assembly: GCA_028641955.1. Classification (NCBI taxonomy): domain Eukaryota; kingdom Metazoa; phylum Chordata; class Actinopteri; family Sciaenidae; genus Protonibea; species Protonibea diacanthus. Next base: position 15,697,272 of record CM053997.1, on the reverse strand, counting down.
TAACCCTGCAGTGATGTCAAGACAAATGCTAGAATAGAATTTCCTCAATTGCTTTTACAGTTTTACAGCCAACCTGGATAACAAGTGGTTGGATAAAGGCCATCTCTGTGACGACTGGTCAAAGTCCACCTTCTCAATGAAGACCAAGTGTAAAGGTGGACCTAACCTTACCTAAGTTCCAGTGTTCAATTACATTTTTTCACCTAATTTAAAAATCCGAACTTTGCTCTGTCTTAAAAAAAGAAAAACCTAAATTTACAGCTTCATGTCTGTAAAATTGATCTTCCTTCATATTGGTGGTTATTTTCCTTACGGCCATTACCAACCAGAGGTTAGTGTTGACTACGTTTTCACCACTGCGTCGTTGCTAGCTCCACACAGCAAACCGATGCAGCTCCTGACAGCTGTAGAGCTCCATGGCTGAGTGCCCTGGTCAGCCTCCAGATTGCTGCTTGATGGCTGCCTGACAGGAAGTTGATTGACTGACTAGCTGGGCCCCCTGAGAGGCCTTTGAGTAGAGGCTCTGACTGGCAGGTCAATCAGCCTCCCGGGCCCCCCCATTGTGGTTATCAATTATCGGCCTTATGTGAACAGAAACAGTCCTCTCATTCCTGCTCTGACACATCCTGACCTTTCCGATCTCTTCAGCCGCTGCCAACACAACCTTCTCATATTACCAGCACATCCCAGAAAAATGACACTGAATCATCTTTAAGGCCATTATGAAGGAATGATTGACAGAAGACAAGAGAGGTGATTAATATTTCTAGACGTTTCTTTAAAGGAGATCTGGTTTCTCTGTAAGGATGTTGGTGGGATGAAGGTGCAAGTTCTGCTCATTTGGATTAGTGGAGACAGTCTGACGTTCCTTCTCTCACTTTTTTTTTTTCCCCTTCGTCTTCCTCTTTTAGCTCATAGTGGGGATCATCCAGGCTGCAGAGCTGCCTGCTATGGACATGGGTGGCACGTCTGACCCGTACGTGAAGGTCTACCTGCTGCCTGACAAGAAGAAGAAGTTTGAGACCAAGGTCCACAGGAAGACCCTCAACCCTGTCTTTAATGAGCAGTTCACCTTCAAGGTACGTCTCACAAGAGTTTAATTTCGTTTTTTTTTCTTCCACCAAAAAAATCGTTTGCTCATTTTCAAGCACTTTTTTGTAGCTGGAGATATTCTGGTCCCGCTGACAATCTGATTTGCATGCAGCCGTGAATGCTGGGAAGGTATGGAGACAGCAACCAGCTGGCACATTAACAAGCTCCTGACAGAATATCTCTCACGCACACAGTTACACTCACACACACACACACACACACACACTGAGGCTCAACGTGATTGGGATTAACACAGGCAGATGCACTGCTACACCCCGGCCTTGCCTCGGCCATAATGGATGCATGGCTGTTGCTCAGCAGTGGGGAAAGTTTTGTTATTCATCCGACAGTGAAGAGCGCAGGTGTGTATTGTGAGTTAAGCATAATGTGATGTGATATCCATTTCAATGCAAGGTTTGTTTTGTTTGTGGGGTTTCTTTTTTTTTGCCATTTTAAATCTGTTAAAACAGAAAAACAGGATCATCAGGATGATTTTTCAAAACAAACCATCGCTTTTCTTTTTTTATCTTGGAATATTTAATAAGTTTTGTCCCAAAATTGAAGGGAATCAAGGGGCACAAGTACTTTTGGAGACTCCTTTCCACCTTTCTTTTACACATCCCAACTCATAGGCCTGATAACACCGTCTGTCAGAACAGCGACTGGAGGAGCTGTGACTGATTTGGAAACAGAATTATCATCCACTCACTCCAAAAACACACATCTGACTCCGCTTGGCATGTAAATTAACTTTAGAAACATTACAGGGTTTTTCTGTGGAAGTCCGGGACTGACGGCATTAAATTTAATTTTGAAAATATATATACAACTTTTACAAAACTTTTAATTTAACATATTAGTGTCTGATGCAGCAGTACCACAAACCATGGCTTCACCACAGATACATTCCACAGGTGTACTAAGCAAACTGGTAACTCAGTTTAAATGGTGTACCGTAACAATTCGGCAATCTTTCATTATATTGGCATTTATCTTCTCAATGCTTCCTCTTTAACTCAACTTGTTTCCGTCATTATGACACATCGAGTTCAGGGGCAGCAGCAGAGGAGTGTACTCAAGAGCTGAAAGGCTAAAATAAAGATAAATGATTCAAAGTTAGCTAAAAGTAGATAACTTAGCTCATAGCTTGTCTAGATTTGGACTAGTTCCAATCTTCCTCTGGTGAAATGGGTCATATTCTGCTCTTGCTGCTGTCCTCCTGTTCAGGTCCCCTACGTAGAGCTCGGTGGAAAGACGCTGGTGATGACGGTGTACGATTTTGACCGCTTCTCCAAACACGATGCCATCGGCGACATCAAGGTGCCCATGAACAAGGTGGACTTCAGCCACGTAACAGAGGAGTGGCGGGATCTGCAGAGCGCCGAGAAGGAGGAGGTAAGACTTGAAATGAAACCTGTGTGGGCAGACGCACGTGTCAAGAGTTCACTCACTCCAGAGAAAATGGGAAATGAGTAGGTTTGAAATCATTTGACACCCGCCTTTTCAGTAATAAGAGTATTTTATATTGGTGCTCTCATAAGTGATATCACAATGATTATTTTGCTGTGTTCAGCAAGCTATTTGTGTTCGAAACACAAATGTGTTGCCATGGCTGAAGTAATCCATCTCCCCTGGAAATGTCACTTAATCAGATGTCCACACTTCCCCTTCAATTAATAGAAGTGTGACTTTCCAGGCAACAGTTCAGGAGATTCAATTTTCATGGTAAATGTCATGGCATATAGCACATGTTGCCAGGGGAACCTCATTTTTAGCATTACGGCGGTTTGAATTAAAGGTTAATTATAACAGTGTCGAATGGCTGGTGGTGTTGTTTCAGTTGAAGGGCATCACTATACTTCCTTAGCGTTCAGTCGCACACCTGCACCTGACAATTTTACGCTAGGATTGAGACGGTGAGGCGATGCTTTGCAGTGCTCAAGCTGAGTAGAGAGCGGTTACAGAGAGAGCGTGAAACTTTCCACAGTCCGAGACCAAAACTGTTTTTTGTACCAGGCTGTAAACATGTTTATTTCTGCTGTGAAGTTGGACATTTTAACATGGGGACTTATGGAGACTGACTTGCTTCTGCAGCCAGCCTCAAATGGACGTTTGAGGAACTACAGTTTTGCACATGTTTTTGTTATAAATATATATAAAGCACTTTCAGGTATAAATCTGAAAAGGCACCAGAGGGAATCAAATTAGAGGTTCAGTACTCCACCTGCACACAGGTAGCACAAACCTCTTTACTTTAAGGTCAAATATGAAGCAGCAGGTTCTGAAAATGCCCTTTTAAGTTGAAAAGGCAGCTGTTGGCCTTTTATAGTTCATAGAAAATATCAAAGAGCCTGGTCACCGCACTTGACAGGCATAATTAACCGTTGCTCCTTCTCTTGCTGCCCTCCAGGGGAGTGTGTATTTGTGTTGATTAAAACCAGGCCCTTGTCATCCATTTAGGAATATTAGTCATTGGTTTTGTAGTGCAACTGTCAAGATATTAGATGATAAATAAAAATGAGTGGGGGGAGGCATTTCCAGTACGAAACCACGGCCATTTCCAGCACACTGATTCTGCATGTGGAAATAAGCCTTGATTGGAACTTGATGAAAGACTCCTGAAAAAAAACAAAGGTCGATACTCTGGTCTGATTTGTCTCCGATTTATAATCTTCCTTACTAAATGGCCACGCGTGAAGCAGATGTGACCTGAGAGGTTGTAGAGTTATTGACTGCGTCTGCTCCTTTTGTTGATAAGAGGTTATGTCAGGAATATGAATTGCTCTCGGCCTCGGCGTATGATAATGAGGTTTGTGTTGTGATTTCTGTGAAACCAGTGAAGTGATTGCAGTCAGTACTTTTCCGGGCCAAGCGATGAGTGACAAACAAAAGAGAGGGGAGCTGATATTAGAGAGCATTCAAACCAAAAACAAGAGGCCAAATCCATAGTGGAAGATTGAAACCATACAAGGAGTTTTTGTACAATGATTGGACTCTGAAGCTCTGAGTCAGAGACGCAGGTTTCCATCGACGTTTTTTGGAACGTGAAAATATTTGAAAATTGATTGACCTGCGCAGTAGAATTATATGAAATACATGGAAGCCAATGCAGAAGTGCCAAAAAACTGCAGTTCCTCAAACGTCCACTTGAGGCTGGCTCCAGAAGTGAGTCAGTCTCCATAAGTCCCCATGTTAAAATGTCCAACTTCACATGTAGTCAGTGGTGGAAAGTAACTAAGTACATTCACTGGAGTACTGCACAATTCTGAGGTACTTTACTCGAGTATTTCTATTACGATTTAGAGGCATTTGTTTAATAACTTTACTTTTAGTACTGTAAGTATATTTTGATGCAAATACTTCTGTACTTTTACTTTCTCCTAGTAGTAGTGCTTCTTTTCCTGTCATTAGTTGCAGCAGCAGCTGCAGTAGCACTAGCATACTTCTGCTTACTTTAATTGGACTTTATTAAGCTCGCCATTTCATTTATTCAACTACAGCTGCAGCTGAGTTTCTCACTTGAGAAAATCTGTAATTGAAGTAAACGAGCAGTGCGTGTCGGTCTGTATTTTGAAATTATTTTTCCATTTATCCAATAAGACAGCAGACAGCTGGCTCACATGATGACTAACCTTGTTAACAGCTTGTCCTGCAAACGGCTCAGCAGAATGCTTCAAATATACAATATATTGTTTGTGTATGCATATTTCTCTCCAAAGAAATTGTCTCCATTTGTCTTTTTGGTTTTTATTGTGAGCTGCATATGTTCTCAGCTGCTGCTGTAATGTAAATATAAACACTTACATATTTCGTCTTAAGTTATCACGCCGATGCGAGGATGCTTTCCCAGTGGTCTTCCATTTGAAATCAGTAATGGGAGTGTTTTAACCTGACGGCGCCAGATGGTTTGTTAAACAGAAGCATCTGGGAAGTTGAAATCAGTTTGGAGAAGGGCAGACGCCTTCAAAAAGGGGCCAGGTGATTGGATGAACCATCTGTCTATCACAGGTGAACAACCAGGCAAGATCAATAAACTATATAATGTAATCAAACTCTCACCAAAGTCAGTCCGCAGTTCTGACGCTAGCAGCATCGGCGCTAACGTCTGTAGCACTGGTCGGTCTGTGCTCGGACTCAAAACACAAAGCCGGGCACGTGATGGATTATGAATGAAACAAATACGTCTACTACAGCTCTTCGTATAAAGATTTGTTCCACCACTTTCACAACTCTAAGAAGTCGCTAAGTCACATGCTAACTTTTATGCATTGCTTCCTCCTGTACCAAAGTATTTTTGTTTTCTGACTGCTGAATCACGTCAGCTGATCTTCCCGTGACTTTTCCACATTAGAAAGCACCGTGCATAAAAATGTATGCACTTAAAGCAATTACAAAACACTCATCACTGTCTCTTATGTAAATTTTAAGCACATTTGCACGCTAGTCCTAACTGCAAACTGTAATTACTGTATATAACTCGATAACCCAGTGTTACCGTACTGTACGCCAACCTTTTAAAACCGTCACTTTTCATATAGACACGGTGCTACATCATCCAAAGCAGAGCCAAATAAACAACACGTCTAACATGTTAAAAAGGCAAACCAGAGCTTCAGACGTGGTTGGCTGAACAATTTCTAATGTGCTTTGGAGGGGAATTTACAAGATATTTTTTCCCCCTCATCTCGCCTCTCAGCGAGCATCTGCTGCGAGCATGTGATGCAGTAAATTTGGGTTTTAGTAGTTTGCTGTTAAAGCTGTTCTCACCTCTGCAATATCTCCGCCTGTCCAACAGCAAGAGAAGCTGGGCGATATCTGCTTCTCCCTGCGATACGTCCCCACCGCCGGCAAGCTGACCGTGGTCGTCCTCGAGGCCAAAAACCTGAAGAAAATGGATGTGGGAGGCTTGTCAGGTGAGGAGAATTGTAATGGTGTGTGTGTGTGTCCTTTCCCTCTGACGGGGCCTTTTGTCTGTAATTATACATGCACTGCAGCACACACTTTGCCTCTCCTGCAACCCTGCTAACAACAAACACACCACTGGTCACGAGTGTGTTTGTCAAAGAAGAAAAAAAAATGGAGTATTTCCCACAAAGAGTTGCGTTCAAGAAGCCGAAAACAATACGCCGAGAAAAGAATGAACTATAGAACCAATGAGATGTATTCCTGCTGCGGCGGGGCTCCAGCAATAAACCCATATAACATTAAGATCAATAGATGACATTTATCACAATACAGTCAACTGAATAGCGAGTCTGATGTCATGGTAACAGAATGTGCCACTTGTTTGGGCAGAAGAGGGGTGGACGTGCAACACCTGCAGGTTCATGACGGGAACAAACACAAACAACATGGAGTCCGTCTGTCTTTTTTTCAGCTCTGTCTGTTTCTCAGTTTCCCTTTAGAAAAAGTTTGAATGCCGCGCTGTGAAGCTCAAATCTCATTTTGTGAAACGATGGTTTATTTCCTGTGGGGGCGAATCAGTGTTGTGGGCAAAGGTGCGTGGCAGAGCCAGCTGTGTGTGTCTGTGTGTACAGTTATCATATGAGCACATCAAGGCCAGAAGTTTTCCAAAGAAGTGGGTGTCCTCTCGGGATGAAGAGAAGGGTGTGGTCATGGGATCGTGAGAGAAAACCGATTATCCTCATCAGGTGGAGCGGCGAGTGGGAGAATCCATGCAGACATGCAAACAGAAAGGCTGCAGCCGGGCTTCAAACCAGCAATCTTCTCACCGTGCCGCCCGGATCGTGAGAGAAACATGAAATCTTTAGTTGCTGAACTCCTTAAAAAGACAGATCAGTGCGATCAGTCGTGTATGATGAACCTTTTGACCTCACACTCGCTTTTTCCGTGGCCATATTCGGCGTCACAATCTCTTCCTCGTCCTTCTCTTTCGAGTGAAAAGAGTGACTCAGATGAACATCACAGGTTGACGACGCTTCAATCAGACATTGTTCTTTTTACCTATTTAGGTCTCAGGTGCTACAATACAGCCGCTATTCGTTCACCCGAGCTCGCCTCAGAATTGATATCCTCTGACTAATTCACGTGTGACATGCAGTTAACTTGTAAGATTATCGCTTCGTCTATAGGCGCCTTATCTGAGATGAAAATCCAGCGTTATGACAACGAGGTCGAGGCGTCGTATTGATCAGCCGCACGCGGCTCTGAAACACAAATACGAAAATCACACAATGAGCTGCCCGCTCTCCTCCTCCTCGCCTCCCTCCTCTCCTCCTCCTTTGACTTTCTTCGGCGGTTTCATTTTAAATTCCCCGGTGTGCACTTCACTCCTGCCTTGACTCTTTCTGCTGCAATTACCATACACCTGGGTCCACTTGCTTTCTGCTTGACGGCCCCGGTCTCTCCATATAAGCCTAAACATCCTGCAGTACAGTAACACGGCTCACATTAAAAGCTCAGAGCTGCCTTTCATCTATCAGACCGGTACATGCAGCCATTTGGCAGGGGAGGAAAAAAAAAAAAAAACACCTCCCCCGCTGCCATTTTATGCTACTGGCATTAGCTCTCACCTGTACCCATTTGCATCGTGGGATTGTACGTATTTTTGATCGTTGTCAGCCACATTCGACGAGCCAGTACGAAAATGGTGTGAATCTGTTCACGTTGAAGGCCAAGTTTGTCTCTTGCAGAGAAGGGAAATAGCAGGGAAGCCAGACAGTTTGACACCACATACTGTACGTCACATTTAATTGGAGCATGTTTTATCTGTGTGCACTGGTCTGTGGGTTTCAGGGTGAATTATTAGCATACAGTAATAGCACAGTGCATGTTTTCTAATTACACACAACCAGAATATACTCTAAATTGCAGTTTGGGTTTTGATTTTGGTTAGTTGCGACTGCTTTTCTGCTTTTCCGAGGACGGGCTTAAAAAGTGCAGCAGATGGATGAAATAATGGGCAGGTCTGTAATAACAATAATTAGCCTCCATCCACAGGGCGGCTCAGCCAGAGCTTAAGAAGGAGGACAAGTAATTGATGGCCTGGGATCAGCCTTCTCCTCTATTGTCATCCTGTTTACCATGCCTAATTATGGCTCAGAGAGGAAGATGTGGGTATTATCATTAACCAATGTATAATCAGAAATAATTCTTTTGATTGGCTCTTCATGAAACATCCCTCCAAATCTAACTCCACGCTGCGTGTCCTACAAAATAAACCAGAAATGATATTTTTAAAGGACAGTTGACTTTCGGTGCTCTTTAGGATCGTTGCTACTTAAGTGCGGTGATGCGCCGGGCACCATGCTCTTTAGCTGTCGTCTCAAAATAATCCCAGCCTCATTGCAGACAAGTTACTCCTCTGTCCTCTTCAGCCGACTCCGCTGAAATGTATAGTTACGGCGTCCATTATGGCGACTCGCAGGCAATCGCGTTTGAAAGACTCTTGAAAGTCCGGTGGGCGGCGCGTTTCACAGACTAGAAAGTGAGTTATAAAAGCTTGTAATTGCAGCAGCGGGCTCAAGTCATCAACAACTCTTTCAACCTCCCACAGATGTAATTTTGTCCTAAGGAGCACAAAAAATTCACTTATTGTCTGAAATGGTGTGTTTTATAATACTTGAAGCTGCTATAGTTTATCCCCGGCATGGTGCGCCATCAGAGGTGAGTCAGACTCAGAAGTGTCAGACACGAAAAGGGCTAAGCGACTCCAAATGAGGACATGTAGGTTTATAGAGGTAGCGGTGGCAGTAAAAGTGTTTTGTCCCATCCTCTTTGTACCCCCTGAAGACTTCCCAGAGGGCTGCACATAACCAGGTAATGGCCCACAGTGAGGGGGGTTATCTAAGCACACAGGCGTCGTGTTGGCGGTAATGAAGCCGCACTGCCCTGACCCGGTGCTCCAGCTCACCATCGAGCCTCTCGGCTGGAGGGTTTATTTGTTTTGTTGCTCATGCTGGTCGGACTGAGAGGTTTTCTCCTTGTCATTAAGATGATGAACAGACTCTGATAGAAGAAAGCAATTTGAAAGAGATTAGTGCTTGCAAGCGTTTGTTTTTTCAGTGTCTGTTTCTTTCTGAGTTTTGCTTTAATCTAAACAAATTCCCAAGATAGATAACAAGAAGCAGATGAGTTACAGGAAGATTTCTAAGCTTTTAGATAAATAAGACTCTCATTGTTAAAACGAGACCGCAGCACAATATCGCCAAGATCTCCCTCAGATTTTGTGGAGGCGGTTCTCCACGCCTTCGGAGAACTGTAAACGTTCGTGTTTATGTGCGGCATGTGTGTCATCCATCGCTGAGTTGAGTGTGTAAAACTAAACCGACAGTCACCCTTGGGTGCACACACCATGGCAAATCCAAAATGATGGAAAGGAAGCTAAGATGACAGCCAGGCTATATTTAACCCCGCTCGTATCGGTGTTCATTTGGCACAACTCTGCAGCCAGTGCCCGCAGCAGCTACAAGTCGATGAACACGCAAGAAACAAATTCTTTGTTCGGTGCCATATGTCTGTGCACCCGATACAGTATTGAAGTTTTCAACTGTGAGAGGCACTACCCTCACCAAAATCATCCGAGTGAGTCACAGCTGGCAATTATTCACAGCTTGAAATACAGACCGTAAGTAACCACTTTAAAATTAGACAGCTTTAGCAGCTCTGCTGAACTCTGCAGCTGATTTGGCTCACTTCTCCAGAAACCTGCTTCGAGCCTCCTGGGGGAAATGTATAGACCACTGATAGTGCATCGCCTCATAAAACTATGGCCAAGATCCAGGACTCAGATGAGTAACCCTCAGGATAGCGATGGCGAGCCTCATCCTCACATATGTGAGGAAGCGCTCTTGCATCAGGAACGCTGGCATTCATCCATGAAATGGGGGAGATTACACCCGTCTGGGATAAGGCGGTAAAATGGGCCGGATATGAGGTACGGCGAGCCTCCCAAAACTCAATAATGCCAAACTCTCATCTGCTCGCCAGAAAGATAAGGGCCGCCTGGATAGCAGTGATGTGGCGCCACAGGTGTGTTTTCTTTTTTCCAACACTGAGAAAGGGTTATCTCATATAATCCCATTCAGCTGTTGTATTGTGTTTATTCAAGCACAGTTACCAATATAAGAGGATACATGACTGAACTGAACATGTTGGAGCGCTATTTCAGCAAACAGTTGCAGGCAAAGACAGATATCTTGGAGTTTATCTAAGAGCGTTGTCTTCTTTCACCTTTCCAAACCAAAAAGTCTTCATCTTTATAAATTGCAGCCATTAGTTAATGATATAATTACTAAAGGAATTGTACATCTGCTGCAGTTATAGGAAGCTTGTTAGCCGAGCATGCTAACTACATTATATTTCTTGCAGCTTTCAACTAGCACATCCAGCGTGTGTGTGGTATTCCCCCATTTTGTGAAGGTCGGGGTACTGGATGCTATCAGACGACAACCTGCAACCTGGGTTGACATTTACACATGACATTTGTTAATCGTGTAATACTTAGACTGTTCTGCTGTAACATCAAAAGTAAAGGCTACTGTTTGAAAACATAAATATGTTTGTAGCATCTAGCAGAGTCTTGTTAGGACAAAATAACAGTCTGATCTTACATATAGTATCAGGACTGCCAGCTTGCCCTGCAATACAAGATCATGTATCAAGTTTATATTTATCTTTTAATATGAGTCAAACATTATAAAGGAAACAAGAGGGGAAGCTAATGTTAGCTTAATGAGCTAGCTAGCTTCAAACGTAACTAAGAATTTCAAGTAAATCTGCCACCACCGTCGCTTAGTTTAATGTTTAATGCTGTTTGCACAGATAAACTGTGACTAATATTCATGGTTCTTTATCTAATTCAACAAGTTCAAACTCACTGATCCCCTTTCTTAGGCCCCTTTTTGGCCCTTGCCATTTCAAGTTTTTGTGGTTGACTTTCTTCTTGACAAGACAGAGGTCTGCCTACGCGGGATCCGTTTCTATGAGCGATGACAGCCACCCGTGGCTGATGAGACAAAAGAAAACCTGCAGAAACTCCACTCATGGATGATCCAAGAGGGGTAAATGGGAGTTCACTGCAGAAAGACAGAATAACACTGAGGATTGTAAGATTTTGAGTTTATGCACCAAATGTAATGCTTTTTTGAATCTGAGACCCTGATTTAAGGAATAAAACCACTCCATAAAGGACTCATATTGCTGTTTGAGATTGAGATACCATTGGTTGTACGCCTACGCAAAGTGACAACGTGCACACAACCCTCATTCACTGTTTTTCTCATCCCAGCACTCCAGCTCTTCTCAGCAGGAGAGTAATAATGGACACCCACTCCATTAGGAGCCTGTTACCGTTTCACTCATGTCTCTGTCATCTATTTATTTCCCCCCCTCTTACTCTGTTTGTGTGTTTTTTTTCTCTATGTATTCATGTCAGCTTCCCTGGACAAGCCTGCCAGTCTGCAATCAGGTCCTCATCCCACCCCCCCAAATTGGATAAAAGATTAAGGGAGCTAAGCTTGTTCAGCGTTTGCTAGAAATCTCACAATGTTCCAAGCCAAAACAGAGATATTTCTCAGTGCAGCACACGCATAAATATAAAGACTTTGTGCATATGGGATCCAGATAAATCCAGATTATCAGAGCCAGCAGTGCAGTTCAACAACTAATTATAAGCTCTGATTCAAAGTCTTGCTCCTTATTCATTACAATGCACAGACCTGAGGTCGAGTAGTCAAGGGGGATGTTGTTAGCCTCAGGCGTGGGACTGCCTCATTAGCATCTCTGAGATTATTGTGGTTATTTGTTTTTGTCTCTCTCAAACAGCGTGTTGTCTCACATGATAGATGACATTATATCTTTCCCTCCTATAGCCTGTACGGTCGTCATGACTGTGGGTGAAAATCAGAGATCATTAAGCGTCATTATGCAGTCTTCACATGTGGAACCAGAACATCCAACGTGTGTTCATTTATTTCATTTACGTTAATGCATTTGTAATGAGCGACATCGGAGTTCCCAAAAATATATCCATCTGCCCCAAGACGAAGGTTCAACGATTGATTTATTGCTTGATTTGTAGTCAGCGAGGAGCAAAGGGCGGCCACAAAAACTGACTTTTAAGAGCGTTACATGGCCCAAAACATTCTTAATGTCTTCTTTACTTGGAGAAATCAGGTTCTGCAGGAAACTGGACCATGCATTTACTGTAAATCTGTGTTTGCGTGCAGTCTTTGTCATGTCCACGTGTAAAAACACAGAAATTACTTATATACATGGCCTGCCTTCTCAGTTTCTCTGTTACAGAAATCAGGTTAATGACTGAAACAGATCACTGCATATCCAAACTGACAGTAACCTGGTTTGTTTTCAGTTCGTTGGCCTTAATCAACAGGAAAAGTTGACTTGTTGCCATCAGCCACTTCCAGCAGACAGCTGAGTTTTGGCGTCATGACATGTCACCTTAAGGCATGATTGGCAACCAGCTAACAATGTACCAGCGTAATACAGTCTAAATAATTAACACACGTCCTCATTTTCTAATGGACCAGCTGCACCTCGTCCCATTAATGGACCAATTAAAGCCAAACAACACGGTATTTATCTCACAATTAAAAAAAAAAAAAAAGTAGCTTGCTGCCTGCCATCCTGTTAGCTTCCCTTCGAGATGCTAACTCTCCTCTTGTCCAATTTAGTTCCGATGACAATTTTGAGACTGTAAACAAATCAGGAGGAGCAGAGTCACGTCATAAACGAAAGCGATGGGTGGTTTGCCGTTTTCAGACACGCAATCTACCTGATTGCCAGAGAGTGGATGAGGACGGGAGAAGCAGGCCACTTGGACGGCACTTGAAATCGCGCTCGGACAGATGAAAATGAGGCACTTGAATGGGGAAGGTTCACTGAGTGATGTAAACACACAGGACATCTCATTTTAACCGCAGCCCATTGCTTGTTTTGAAGGTGGCAGAAATGTTGACACTGTAAGCTTGAAGGTATTTTTATATTAACAACGTCACACATGACATTCTCACAGATAAATATCACTGAACTCTGCAGTTTACTTCAGCTCGATGGAGGTTTTTAGTGTCTTTCGAGTCATTGTTTTGGTTTAACAGCCTGCAGCTTTACTGTTCTGGCTCAAGCTCTCCTCGGCATTATTTTCAGGCACAGCAGGCAGCAAAAACCTCCACTGTATGCGACCTGCCGAGCACCAAATGCCAGACAGACAAAGTTAGCGACTAGCTGGTGAACATAGAGGAGCATTTAACTGCTAAAGAGACAGAGATTTCTCTCAGGAGCTGGTGGAGACCAAAAACAGAGCTAGAAGGAGCGTGAAAATTGGACTTCCATCCATGAAACACAACTCCTGATGATTGCCAGTGTGGCTCTGTCTGTTGGTTGTGTAAAAGCATCTTGTAAAGTCTTATTCTTTCATTTTCCTCTACAGATCCATACGTGAAGATCCACCTGATGCAAAACGGCAAGAGGCTGAAGAAGAAGAAGACGACAATCAAGAAGAACACCCTCAACCCTTACTACAACGAGTCCTTTAGCTTTGAAGTCCCATTTGAACAAATCCAGGTACAGCGTCATCCATTTACAGAAAACATCCATTCTAAAGAAGCAGCGAACATTTGTTGCACAAACAGTTTATGTGGAAGTGAAAGCTCGCACAACAAACAATCAGTTTAGAGGCGTTTCATCGTAACAGTATAATCAAAGGCACTTCAGTTTAAATCAGCCTTCATTTCACAATTTGACAAGCTTGTTGCTCAGTTGATGTTATTCTCTGCACTTGATATTGCCTGTGGCGTCTATCTCAGTGTCATTTGTTGCATGTCTTACAAGGATTACCACGCACATTGTGATTTAAGTGGATACAGTGACAACTAGCATACATCCAACACGAAGAAGAGCCTGCATCTTTTCCTGGAAAATTATAAAGAATGCACAAACTGTGCCAGAAAAAAAGAAACATTAACTCTTCTGGCAAAACAGTAATTGACTCAAATTGATTAAGCCTGTCACAGCTCACAAATCACAAGTTCGGGCCTCAGATTCAATTTAAACTGTGTTGATCCCAATCAACCCCATCCAAATCAAGCCCTTATTTAGTGCTGCTGATACTGGCATGTTGGCTACATTTACATTTCTTATCTCCAGCACCAAGAGCCAGGTTGATCGTTAAATAATTATTAGTGCCACTGATTGAATCATAAACTTGTCATTGATTAGGTGTATTGAATGCTCACGAGCGAGTTAACTGTGGCCCATCAGTCAAACACCAAGCGAGCTCCTTAAAGGCGCTGTTGTGAATGTTAAACTAATGGGCTGTTTAAACGCTGACATCTTTTTAGGCCTCTGGCTGCATCTGACTTTAAATAAAGACTGACTCCCACAATATTAATCTGTCTCACAGTTTAACATGTTTATCAGTTTAAAACGCATAATTTCCCCCCCACCCTGTGAGCATTTCCAAGACATTACACTTACAGACTTATAGAAAGCTACAAATGAAATGTTTTTCTGCAGAGGCGGAGCGGTGGATTTGAGTTAAACTTGACCTTGGGTGACATTTGTGTGATTAATCTTAAGATTTTAATTGTCTCAGAAATTGTGTGGGAATTACAAACAGTGCTGTTAATTGGCCCTTTTTCTAACACTAGCAGAAGGTTTCTTATTGACTGAAGTAGTTGTGCATCCTCCCTAGTACCCACAATTAGCATTACAGCAGGAAGTGAAACCTTTTAGCATAATTAGTTTTAATTTATAAGCTCTACATTCTCATTTTTTTCCCATGGTGGCAAATACAGACTGTTAAACTGCGTCCCTTCTTGTTGTTGAATCATTCATAGATTACTTAACTATCAAACCTGAAATATATACAAAAATATAATACACTTTATACACAGCGCCATTTGGCAGTGCTTAAATAATGCATTAAACATGTTAAATGACATTTTACATGAATGTAAAATCTAACTTTTTTGGTTCTATGGTTCCAAGAGTAAGACGAGAACATATACACAATCTCATGTCTGTGCGTTAAATACAGAGCTGGAGCAAGGACTTGGTTAGCGTAGCTTACCAGAAAGAATGTAAGAACAATAATAATTTGAGGTTTTAGTGGAAGTATGCAGGGTGTATTTCTTTTCTCTTTTACTAAAGTTTGTGGACACTGACCATATCTGTAGCCAGACATGCTGTGAGCTTATTTCCTAAAATATTGAGCTATTCTTTGAATGACTCTTGTTATTATTGTAAAATCAATCCTGGCAATGACAATAGAAGCAGCCAAACACTATTGGCTGGTCGCTAATGATTAACAAAGGAGCCTGCTAATATCTAATCAAACAAAGTCATTCAATTAGCAATTTGAAGGTGAACTGTCCCTTTAAAAAAAAAAACAACTAACCCTAACTGGCCATCTGGGAACCTTATTCAGCATTTCATTACATGGCATATTAGGCATGCTGTTTTATAACAGTGGCTCTGTGCTCACGCAGGTGGCTGTAGCCTCGCCTCAGTGTGCCAGTGGATCGAAACTTAATCAGGGTTCTTTGTGCACTAATTCATATTCTCTGCCAGAGATTGATGCCCAGGTCACTCCTCTTTGCAGTGTCCCTTTGAATAAACACATGCCGAGGCTGAGTCTTAGACCTCTGAGTAATCAAACATTCTGCCGTGTTTGGCTCTGAAAATAACTGAGGCCTGGTCTGGAATGTCAGCTACTGTTAATCAATATTAATGAAGCACCTCGTTCTCTGCGTTACCAGCGCTACTCAGATGCATACATTTTTCCAAGCTAGTGCACACTGTGCTAATTATATTCTTCTAGCCATTCAGCACCGAGCAGCTCTTTCTCGGTCACACAAACCTTGATGTTCTTTACATTTCTCATTTGTTTGGAATAAATAGAAGAACTGAGTCATTAGCATGAGCAGTTCAGCACTCAGAGGAACTGTTGACAGGTGAACTCAGGGAAAGAAACACTAACGTGAGTGCGTATAACTAAAAACAAAGCACAGAGATCGGTTTGTGTGATTCTGTCACTCATATCTGGTCGGCAGCCTTTATAATACCATTATAATTAAAATCTCACCAGAAGGTCCCTTTACTGTAGTAGCAGCCTACTTATCACACAATATTTGTCAGCAGGTTAAGTTGCACAGATGTCATTGAATTTTAAATGTTCAAATTTCCATTTTCCTGTGAACTTTTCATCCATTTTGACTCAGGATTGTTAAGAGCACATTCTTGATATTGAATTGACACCACAAGGTTCCTTTAGTAGCTGTTCTGGAGCTTTTGATCATATACCATGACCTTCTTTAGCAGATGAAGTTGCCCAGTTGTCATGGATGTGTGATTTGGAAAGTCACTTAAAAAATAACACTCAGTTAACCAAGTTAGCTAAAGCAAACATGAGCATTAACCGTCTATATGCCGACAACACCTCGATTTATATTTACGTTTTCTCTTCTGTCCCGCTCTTCCCTTTCTACAGAAAGTGCAAGTTGTTATAACTGTTCTGGACTATGACAAGATCGGCAAGAACGATGCCATCGGCAAGGTCTTTGTGGGCCTCAACAGCTCGGGGACGGAGCTGCGCCACTGGTCTGACATGCTGGCCAACCCCAGGAGACCCATCGCCCAGTGGCACGTGCTGAAGCCAGAGGAAGAGGTGGACGCTCAGCTCTCCACCAAGAAATAGGCAGGGTCCCTTTCAGCCCCTGCCTTGTAGTACTCTTTAGCCAGTATGTGTAAATACCTCAGTGATATATGGGTCCATCCATGTAACCCCCACCCTTTACCCCGCCTCCCCCAGCTTTACTGCTCCTAATGTCACAATCAATCTTAATTGTTCAAACGACCTGCGACAACATCCCACCCTCTGCTTTTTTTCTATCAGGTTCCCTACTTTTCTCGCTTTCTCTTTTTTTGTTTTTGTTCCTGTCTGATTCAGCAGTTTTTGTTTTCCATCTGTGCCCTTAATCGCCCCGACCAAATGCCCCCTTCTTTTAAGCAATATGATCTGTATAGATAGCGCATGACTGAAAGAATTTATTGTACTACAGTTGTATATATAAGTATGCAGACAAAAATGATTTCTAGTTTATGTGTTTGTATGTTGTTACCCGTTTCCTAATCTGTGTATATCTTGATGTTTTTAATAAGATGTTCTATTTTAAATTATGTAAATGCAGATATAGAGGAAAGCCAATATTATATATCCCAGGATTTAAAAATTCTACCTTATTACCTTATTGCATTCCAGAAAAAAATGAATTCCAACCTGCAAGACACTAGTGGAAATATATTCACATTGTAAAGGACGATGTCTGGCTATAAGTTCAGCAAAGGATCATCACAGAAAAGACACTGATGAGCAGAATATAAACACACAAAACTCCAAAATACTAGGCCATTAACTGCTATGGTTCTGAGGGAAAAAATTATGCTGCTGGAAATTATACAAGCACATGATTTCTTACAACTTTTTGTACTTATTTCTCA
This sequence comes from Protonibea diacanthus, assembly GCA_028641955.1. NCBI lineage: Eukaryota > Metazoa > Chordata > Actinopteri > Sciaenidae > Protonibea > Protonibea diacanthus. The sequence continues at coordinate 15,679,701 of CM053997.1, read as the reverse complement.
ATCAGAGGACCTATATGTTTAGCTTGATGCACACTGTTACCAGAAACAATAGTTAACACAAACCAGTTAGCATTTCATTTCTCCATATTTGGCAGTTTCTCCTAAGTGGAACAGGTCCTCGTTTTAAAGGCCATCATTCACTTTTACCGGCTCGTTTTCTGTTCCAAAAATGAAAAATATTTCCTTCGACCCCCTTCAGACACAGACCCCATGTGGAAAAAAAAAAAAAACTAAGCACCAAGCTGTAGCCATTGTGTCCTTAAGCTCGTTTAACAATATTTTGTTAACTTTGAACAGCCTTGTCATTGTTGGAAGTATATTGCATCTAGACCAGAGTCCGATCTTTGAGAGGGAGTTAAAACAAAAAACAAACAAAAAAAAAAAAAGAGTCGTGACTCTGGTTTTAAGAGGACTATTTTTTAGAGCAATTCAACGTCTTGACTATTTTTAGTAAACTGCATGATTTTTTTTACAATCTTTACTAAAGGCTGGGACGGGGAGGGGGGGGAGATCTACTGACACCAGGGGCTGTCTCTTCTGATACGATCCCCTTGCCTTCAAAGAGGAAGAGAGGAAAGAAAAATCAAGAGCGATGCTTAATCTTTTGGGTCGATGTATATGATTACATTAACGGAGGCGAAGCGAGTTTCTAAACACTGCCATTTTACAGGGAGGTGACTTATGTAGAGATCCTCTCTTCATGCACACTCCCACTTGCTAGTGGTTGTAGCTTTGGTTTATTGGGAACAATGTCTTTGGCTGCAATGGTGCCCTGAATCGCAGTCTTTGCTTTGCGTTGCCTTCTCACAGTGACAATAGAGTTAGCCATGTTTTACTGCCAATTTTAACTTTTACGTGGCTGCTGTTTTTGCACTGGATGTCTTTTAAACTAGCTTGTTGACATTTTTGGACAATTGTTAGCTGGTTTTATTTCAGGACCGCCGCAGGTGAAGCCAGAAATCCGCCTGTTCGATCGATAATTACAAAAAAAAAAAAAGAAAGCAATGATGACAAATCACGTTTCAGCCGACAGCAGTTACATCAGTTTTGTTTTCTTGTTGGCACAGGACTACACCAAGAGAACGCGAAATAACCGTAAAGTTAATGGTCTGCGTAGGCTATTAGTCCATCATGTCCTTTACTACGGGTCCAATTAGCAAAGGAATAAGTTTTAATCCATGAAAACCATGAAGTCTCTTATCTTGGAGGAACCTCTTGCATATACTCGATGCTAGCTTCAGGAGGACTTTCTAAATGTTTTCAATGTTATTGTGTAGTTGATAGCACTATTATGAAAAAGCTACTTGTCATTCCATGAGTCTCTGAGGACTGCTTTGTGTATCACTGTGACTGCCGTGTGTACTTAGAGATGTAGACTTATCAGTAGGTAGCGAAACCAGTTTGTTCTGTAGTGATGTCGTAGCGTTTAATGCCATTTTCCCTTCTACACGCAGAGAAAGAGAGAGAGAGAGAGAGAGAGAGAGAGAGAGAGCGCGTGGCGTCGCGACGGCTGCACGCGGACGAAAAAATAAATGAAGTAAAGGCGGGAACGCGTTTTTACCCCGAGCGCAAGCGGGTCGCTTCACACAGCATTTTGTTGAGCACTGTGCAATACTTGTATGTTCATCCCATAGTGTTAACGTGGGTGGCGAGGAATAAAAAAAAACAAAAAAGATTCTAACTCTTAAAGAGGATGATTCCAGTCCAGAGAGATGTTTCTCCTTTCCAGTGATTGGTTAGGACACAGCACACGTAGATTCAGCTGATTGGTTGGAGCTTGACACCTCTGTCTAGGGTTCCCTCCCTTTTTTGCAGGTTTGTTTTTCTCTTCTTGCACACAGTTCCAGCATCAGAAGTTTCAGGGAGTATTAGTTAAATACCAAACAAGATTCTACATTTAAAATATCCCCTTAAAATGCCATGTACATATTTACATAACCGTGTCAAAAATGTATATCTAGAATGAATATAAAAGTGACATGAATATGATTATTCAGCCGCAGGTATCATTTTATCTATCTATCATCCATATACTATATCTCATCAGCACTGTCATTTTCATTATGGATGTTTTTATTTGTTAACTGCTCTGTTCATTCAAAAAAAAAACAACCCTTTTTATATTTGAGATGAAAACTCTGAATGTACAGTGTGGACTGTGTTGGTGTAGATTACTTTAACCGTGAGATTAGATGTACTTCGCACTTTTTGTTGTAAAAAAAAAAAGAAGAAGAAAATAAGTCATTTTGTTTATATTTTTCAACTATTATGAATTTATTTCATAACCCTTTGGGGTAAAAAAAAATCCCCTCCCCCCCTGTGTGAAAGCATTACAAAAATCACACTGAAATACAGCTGCATTTCCAGTCCCTCGTCGGCTGAGGGATTCTTTTATTTGACGTGTTTTACATTTGTAGATTCATGAATTCCAGTACAGCTTCAGATTTAAATGACAAAATGGAATAAAGTACAAGGTGAAGGCTCTGTAAAAGTGGCCTGACAAATTCACTATTGATGCAACAACAACAAAAAGGTTGTACTAATCCAATCAAAGCTGAAAGAAAAAAACAGAAATGACACAAACGTACCGGGGAAGTCGGTAACGGGCAGCATTGCAAGAAACACATCAGATTGCGCCAAAACAAAAGCCATTACCTGCAACGCAACGCAATGCTCCTCTCATTACGACTTCCTACCAAAGTATGCACGCATAATCAAACCCTAAATTCTCCTCTTGTGAAAGAAGACACCTTATCAAGCTCTCTGTGTGACAAGAAACTCGAGATTCTCTGACGAAAAAGCCACACTGACCTTTCAAAAACGAAGCTGTGTAAAGTATTAGAATCTGATGCTGTAGAAAGATCCTAGTTGCCTTTGTGTATCTCAACTGCCTGCTTGAGTATTTTGTGTGTGGAAACTTTTCTCTGTAATCTCGTAGAACTGTTTGGGGTGTTTTTTCCTGCCATATCGCTCGCGGTGGACGGCGAGCCGCTGACAGTTATATTTGCTGTGTATACCTTCATTTTTGACGAGGTGTTTTACAGTTTTGTTTCACTTTGTGTAGTGATTCACTCTGTGGAGTTTTCTGACTGTTGTTATATAACTTCATATACACAAATGATCAATAAAAATGTTTTATTTCCTGTTGATACAGAAGCTTATCATGTCATGTTTTCATTTGTGGTGCACGGAGGTCAACAAAGCATCCATGTAACTAACAGAATAGCAGCTTTAAGAACAAAAACAACCTTTATTACTATTACTACGGTGTTTGTACAGTAGTGACTGGCAGAACTGAAGAATGAGTCACTGCTCCTGCATGAAACTCCTGTCACATCAACAAGAAAAGTGTCTGAATACTTTGCTTGCATGACAATTTCCAGTTTTAATCAAGTTTGCTTTGAATTGGCTTCGAATCATCCAGACCAGCCTTTTAACAAAGTCGCTACTGCCATCTAAAGGACGTACAGGAGCACAACAGTGTATGAATACAACAATGAAAAGAGAAGAAGATCATTGTTCTCTGTTTTGCTCTGGGCACAGGTCAGTTCCTATCAGTGAATATTCACTGATGTCTAGCAGAGACAGAGAACAGGGACAAGAGTTTGTCCTCCCAGCTAATGCCTGATGTCACATCGATGTGAAGCTCAGATGAGAGTGAGCCTGATGAGTGGAGCACCCCGTGGTTGGAGATTTACAGATTTTCAGGCTGCTGCTATGAAATGAAGCTGATTTGGGTGTTAAAAGCCAAACATCTAATCAGAAGAGAACATCCTGTGAATACCAAGCAGTGTTTCGCAGTCAGAGACACATTTATACACACACAAGCTCAAACTAAAGTATGACAATTTCACAAATATATTATTATATATTACATTATATCAGCGTGTTCCAGCTTTTCCTTGATGCTATATAATGTTTGGTTTGCACTCAGAGAAATATTCAAACCTGAGACAAATGAAAAGCTGTTTTTTTGCATCATTTTGTACACATCCCCAAAATTTAGCCCAGAGTTGATTTTTTTGACAGCGATTTAATTAAATTCTGAGTTTGAACAACATATGGCCGCACAGTGAGGGTTTACAGCAGCTGCCCTGCCAGTGTGACAAGAGGCTAAAGTAATACAGAGCAAAACGTGTTTAGAATAGTGCTGTAAAATCAGATATTTTATGTTTCTGACTGATTTCAGTGTATTTGTGCTTTGTGTCTAAATGCTAGCATGTCATTAAAACCCATATCTATAAGATATTGCATGGTTCTGGCTTTAAATATTAATATTTCATGCCAAAACGACCAAATATGCTCCACTTTCTAACGGCTTCCTGTGGTCTACATTGAAATATTCAAAGCTATGTGATCAAATAACACCAAAACAACATTATGTCATGCTCATTTTGGTGCTCATGGATAATACTGTCTCATCTTTCGCCTTAATAATAATAATAATAATAATAATAACAATAATAATAACAACAATAATAATAATAATAATAATACTACTAATAATAATAATAACACATCGTGGACTTTTATTTTGGAAAATTTAGGCGTTTTTCCTGTTTTATTTCTATTTATTGAAGGGTTTTATTGTGAAAATCCAAGCCCGCCGTAAGGAAGTGACGTCTGAGGATGCGCATAGTCAAGTTAGCTCAAAGTACCGGAAGTTGTTTGATAGCGGTTTCTATAGGACGTTTTGTCGGTTGGAAACAATATTAAAACTGTGAATAAACAAATAAAAAGCCTATCTGATTTCTGTCACATAGATTCGTTGTTACACTAGACTTTCTTGGTGTTATTTATTTATCACTATTATTGTTTTTGGAAACGATGCTTTTATTTTGTTAAAAACAGTGACCGGATGTGATAGCTGCCCTAGCCTAGCTTGATAGCATTACCTTGACAGCTCGCACTACGCACCGACACACACACACTAGTCTCGTCTGGAGCTGCTTTCTGCACTGACAGACGACCTCACGGCTGCTTAACCGGACTCAAAATGCTGTCCTACATCATTGGAGTAAGTATACATGAATAAAATCAACCAGACTCGTTTTATTCTAGTTAATTCCTGCGCGTTAGCTGGCAGCTAACATGAGCTAACATTGAGTTTAAGTTGGTAAGCTTTGGTGGGCCTGCCCAGCCCACAGGAATGACTGTGACTCATTCCCCCCGTTATGGATTCAACAAAAATGACTTAAGTTGGACAACGCCCCGCAGAGAGCTCACACACAGGCTGCTGCTGCAGGTCTGAGTCATTCTGTCGCTGTTTTTAATCACAGCTGATCCGAGGCGGCTTGGACGGCATCATCAACCTGATCTTCAGACTCTTCTTCTCCAAGAGGAGACCGGCCATCACCTTAGAGGACCCGAACATTAAGTATGCACTGCGACTGTTGGACAAACAGGTAACCAGATTGAACAAGTCTGCAAGAAACTGCCGCACGGGCTGTTTGCGAACGCAGCAGATGCGTTCACGCAACACCGCCTTGCGTCGGCATTTATCTAATGCGGCTTTCTCTCTGCGTCTGTTGCATGTTCAGATCGTCAGTCATGACACACGGAAGTTCCGATTCGCCCTGCCCTCCCCTGAACACGTCCTCGGCCTCCCCATCGGTCAGTATGTGCAATAATATCCTGGAATGTGATGCATAACAAACAGGTGAACTAAGAAGGTGCAACTAATGATGAAAAAGCTCAAGACAAGATAAAATAAATCAATTTATTGTCATATATGATGAGAAAACCAGCGAATCCTCATATTTAAGGAGCTGGAAACATGAATCAATTCATCAAAACAGCTGCTGATTAGTTGTAAAGATGCACGTTTACTAGGCCGATGTCTGTGTTTTCCTCTCCAGGGCAGCACATCTATCTGTCTGCTAAAGTCGACGGGAAGCTGGTGGTCCGCCCATACACGCCGGTGTCCAGCGACGATGACAAAGGCTACGTGGACTTGGTGGTGAAGGTGAGAGCCTGAAGGAAAGTTGTTTTTATCTGGCAGGCGTCGTTTTGTTTACCTGAACCGGTTTCTGTTGTCGTCCCCTCGGTGACAGATTTACTTCAAAGACGTTAATCCGAAATTCCCCGAGGGAGGAAAGATGAGTCAGTACCTGGAGAGCCTCCGGATCAACGACACTATCGACTTCAGAGGACCCAGCGGTCTCCTCGTTTACAAGGGCAGAGGTGAGCACCATGACAGAGCCAGTTGTTGTGCAGTTATGACACAAACCGAGCTCCTGATCTGATGCCTGGTCCTTCCCTGCACAGGTGTGTTTGCCATTCAGCCAGAGAAGAAGTCCCCAGCTGAGACCAAGACTGCCAAACATGTGGGCATGATAGCCGGAGGCACAGGTAAGAGAATCTTCCCTCAGGAAAAGAATACGTCACTCGATAAAAACAGAGAAATCTGTGTGACGCACTACGTCTGCTCGTTCTTTGAAGGATGTTTCATTTCATACTGTTATTTTCTGAATTGTTTGGTCTACAAATGTCAAAAATACTGAAAGATGTCACCATAAATGTGTCATGAAGAGTCTGAAACGTAAATATATGATCTGTTTACTGCACTGCTGCAACAAAACTCCATTAATCTGCTGATTATTTTTACGTTTAGTCGATAAAATGACAAAAAATAGTGGAGAAATATTTATTTAAATGTCTTGTTCTTTCTCACCAACTCAAAAACACCCAAATATTCAATTTACAGTGATGTAAAACAGATAAAAGGAAGACAACTGTAGTATTTATTTATGTAAAAAATGTCGGAGAAGCTGAAAAAAAGCAAATTCAGAAAATGAATCAATTATTTTTATGTCAATTAATTGACTAATCGTTGCAGCTTTAAACATTTTGTATGGAAAATGTCAGAAATGTTCTCGTTAGAGATGCCAAAGATGAATTATTATTATTATCGTGTTTGCCTGAGAGAAATCATTAAAATGCGAATTAAAGAGTTAAAATGATCTAATTTGGTTTGATGATTAACTTTCTGTAATGGATAAAGTTGCTGCTGTAGTTTAGAGCCACTTAAAATAAGTAAAACCAACAAATATTCAGATTTAGAAGCTCAGACTGGAGAACGTTTGACTGTTTTTCCAAGGATTGGGCGCCTCAGTGTTTACAGTTTTCAGCAGCCGTCTGTGTGTTTGTGTGATTTTTACATAAACGCAGCGCAGCAGCTTCAGTTAGAAATACATCACATGGTCAAAAGTATGTGGACACCTGAACATTACACCCATATTTGGTCGTCAGACATTCTGAAATCATTCTGCTGTAACAGACTACAGCACATTTTGAAACGTGGCTGCGGTCGTGAAGTCGGAGTCGGGTGTTGAGTGATGAGATAACTTCACAGTTCCAGTCGATCCCAGTGAGGCCTGGCTCTGTGCAGACAAGTCGAGTCTTTGTGCATCAAACATTTCTTTGTGCAAGATGAAAGCAAATGTCCATTTTTCTGAATTATTACTGTCAGAGTGTTTTCAGTGTTCGATTGTTTCTCTCTTTGTTTTCGTCGCTGGTTTGTGGAGGGCGTGGCTCAGCTGGCTCGTTAGATTAACATTGTTATTATCTGATCAAACCACGCCCGCACAGTCCACTGCAACTACTGCACACGTTCACACTGTATTAATCTATGCATTCATATCTACCACTTACTGTTTTGTTGATATAAAAGGGCGGCAACTAATTTATTTTAATCATCAGTTAATCTGTTGATCGTTTTCTTTATTAACCGACGAGTTGTTTGGTCCATAAAGTCAGAAAGCAACAAAAGAACAGAAAATATTCACAAACGAGAAGCTGAAATCTGAGAATTTGGACATAATTTAATCAATCAAATATAAAAATAGCTTCCGATTAATTAAATATTTGACGGTTAATCGGTTAGAAGATTAGTCGTTGCAGCTACCTCTCTGCTTTTCTCAGTGATGCAGAGTAATAAATTATAACAGAAGACATTTTGTAGCCGCTTATATTAATCATGAATCTGTGCCAAAAAGACGTGAACAGAACTCTTTTTATCGTACAGGCATCACTCCCATGCTGCAGCTCATCACAGCCATGATGAAGGATCCTCAGGACGAGACGGTGTGTCACCTGCTGTTTGCCAACCAGGTCAGTTTCATCAGCCGGTGTCACATGACGCGCCGGCGCCTGCCAATAAGAAGTTATTTGTCTCCTTTTGTGCGTGTGAGGAGCAGACTGTATTGAAGTGTGGAACACGGAGTGTTGAAACTTGATTCTTCGACCTCTTACAGACGGAGAAAGACATCCTGCTGAGGCCGGAGCTGGAGGAGATTCAAGTCAACAACCCAGACCGGTTCAAGCTGTGGTTCACCGTGGACAAAGCACCTGAAGGTGAGTTCACCAACAACAAGCTGCTGCCAACATGTCTTTATATGCAGTGCTGCAACAGAATCCTCATAGAGGTGTCGTCTTCAAACAGCTCAGAACTCCAAAATATTCAGTTTACGATCAGTGAAGGCTCAAAACCAGCAAAGATTCAGATGCAAGAAGCAAGAAAAGTCACTTTTTTCCCCCTAAAACATGATGATGCTGATCAGTGAGTCGACTTATTGTGTCGCAGACGAGGAAGGATGTTAACTGAGGTAGCTGACGTGACGTTTTTGTGATAATAAAGAAAATCTGTTCAAGGAAAACAGATTTTAACATGTGACCTCTTAAACTTGTGCTGATATTTTACTGACAAAATCGATGAAGAAAGTCATCTGCAGAGTAATCCCTGAAGAAAGTAATCATTAGTTACAGCTGTAGGAAATATCAGTCAAAATAAATCACACATTTTACAGAAACACTCCTTTTATTGAAACATTAAAAATAATATAGAGGACTTTGTACACTTCAACATTTTCTAATCTCGTGTTTCACATGTAGAAATCTGAATCTGAAAAGTAATTATTAATCATTAAAGCAATATATATATATTTATCTTTTTCTTTGAATTGTAGTGAGGAAGTATGACGAGAAAGTATAAAATAAGTACTATACTAAGTACTATAAAAGTACTGTATATCAGTGTTCAGACATTATTTCACCAGTAGGTGTCACTAATGCAGCAACGTATTCTATCAATATTCAAGCTGCTCTTCAGATTTACAGATAGAATACAGAATATTTAACTTTAAACACACTAACATGTTGCTCATATTTCATTCATTTTCTTTAAAATTAGCTTATTTAAGGTGAACAATGACGAACAAAACAAAAAACAGCTGGATTCAGCTCTTATTTTGAGATGACCGAGTCATGTTGGTCGGCTCAGATTCAGTCCTGTCAGACTTCGTTGAGGGCTGAGATGTTTAATGTGTCGGATCTTTCCATTGACGCACTGATGGTCAGTTTTTCTGACTTCTCAGGCTCTGAACATCTCCTGAGCTGGACAGCATGTTGTTCAGACACCCGGCAACTCGCATAAGCAATTATTAAGAGTTTTTAATGCAGCGATTGTTTTTTTTCTTCAGTTTTTAATGTTTGAAAACGTCTCGGATATCCTTAAATGTGGTGAAACAATGTGACAGATCTTACATTTTAAGTAACCAACTTATCAGTGACGCCGTTAGATGAAAAGTTTTGACGTCACTCGTAACACGTTACGCTGAGCTGCGTTGTGTTTTCTGTGTTTCAGACTGGGAGTACAGCCAAGGCTTCATCAACGAAGACATGGTGAGGGAACACCTCCCCCCTCCCAGCGACGACACCCTCATCCTGATGTGCGGACCTCCGCCTATGATCCAGTTCGCCTGCAACCCCAACCTGGACAAAGTTGGCCACTCCGCCGAGCGCAGGTTCACCTTCTAGATGCGCTGCCTGCACGCCAAAGAGTCGAAGGTTCGGACACACACGGCGGTCCAGTTATCATATCCCCGAAAGCATTAAAGCACTCGTACAGTTGCAGTGGGTATTGCACTATGTATACTATATTTATGCCATGATATTCTTCATGCAGCAGAATCACAAGCAAGGACCAATTCATGTAATCAGTAAGTGTCGTGGAAGGGCAGGAGGCGGTGAGCGGTGAGCCGTAGAGGAGGTTGTTTTGTGATGGAGAAAGTGTTCAGACTGTTGACGTGATTCCAGAAACGAACCCCGCTGTCCCGCTGTGGCCTCAGTCCGGTTTACCGGCTGTTTTTCTGAGTGCCTTAACACTTGCAAAGCTTATTTTTTTAATGCACCAGTGGAAGAATTGTGACCACTTTGCTTCATTTATACAGACTGTATTATTCCATCGTCGCTGTTGAGAAGTTGTTACAGAGTTATGACTGCCCCTCTCATCGATCGTCTCGGAAAAGATGTCTATGTTATGCTTGAACATGTTGTGAAACGTGGCGTGGTTACTGATCTGACGTCTTTGCGCAAGTCTGGCAACTTGTGTCTGGATATGCAACATAAAGATCAACTGCTATTGAAGTTTTCACGCTTCCGATTATTATTTTGTAGCGTGGTCGCTCATCCTCATTTACAAAAAAACTGAAGACGAGGGGGAAAATGCATTTTCTGTTTTTATTACAAAACATTTAAAAACAATGATTTTGGTTTCAGTCATGCTCTTTCTTAAAGGAAATCGGAGGAAAACACTCATGCCAAGAGTTAAATGAGAGGATCAAACCATTTGTGTGTGTGTGTGTGTTAAGTACAGAGTTAGAGCCAGGAGTTTATTAGCTTAGCATGAAGAGGAGACGCAAGAAACACGCATCTAAAGCTCACTAATGAACTCGTTTGGTTAATCCGCTCAAAGGCGAACGTGAAAATATTTTGTGGTTTTAGGGGGAGTTACAAGCTGTAACTGTTTGGTGTTTATTAGTGAGCTTTAGAGCGAGCCAGGCTAGCAGTTTCCCTTTGCTTCCAGTCTTTATGCTAAGCTAATCGCCTCCTGGTTGTAGCTTCATATTTAAAATTCTCACTTCTTCTGTTGGTTTCTGACCGCAAAGATAGTTCTGGTTTTATCTGTCCAGATTTTCACCAGCACGTGTTCGGTGAATCATCCTCGATACCCAGGACAGTTTGTGTTTTAATAATAGAAAGTATCAAAGATCTCAAAACAAACTGTGTTTGCGGTCAGACACCACGAGACCTGAACGAGAAAATGTTTGGCGAGCTGATCTTAAGATGACAAAGCGACTTCACGTACCACAAATCAAATGACTGAAGCTGCACAGACTCCTCAAAGTAACAAAAACACGTAACATGCATGCTCACCTCGCGGAATACTGAACACAAAACAAACGTTTGACTAATAAAATAAATGCAGTAAGGAGGTACATTGCATTTTCAGTTCATGCACTATAAGTTTGGACAGCTTCAATAAATATATATGGTCATGAAGGGGTTATGGCTGTACTTCTGAAGATACTCGGAGGGATTCGTGTTGGCACAGTTTGTTGGGTTTTTTCACGAATCGCAGCGACTCAAAAGCCGGAGTTGTCGTTTTCTGCCACGTCGACCTCCGGAGGGCAGGCGGAGATCTCGTGGAAAAACTCGTCGTCCTTCAGCATGCTCTGAAACACGAAGACGACCAGAGAGGATGAAGCAAACTCAAAAGATGAACTCGCTTACGACAGGTCAGGTCAGTGTCTCACCGTCAGGTTGTTGATCCCCTCAGAAAACGCTCCGATCTCTCTGACCGTCCCTTCAGAGTCTTCCATCTGCCAAAAAAGCATCCAGACAAAAAGGTCAGGCGACACATGAGTGAGATCCAAAGTAAAGAAGCTGAACAGAAGTAGAAACTTTGTGTACCTGCTCCAGGTGGTCGAGGTTCTCCTCGTAGATCCGGATGCCCCTCTGGAAGCTGCTGCTCTTGGGCATTTCCACGTTCATCGGGCAGACGTACTCCTCACCGTCATCCTGACGTTTCTTCCTCAAAGTGCCAAAACCACCGAACGACAGGCGTCTCGGCTGGAGGAGGGAAAAGGAGACGGACGGTTAGTGTGTGTTACAGACATTCGAGGATTTGCTGAATTGTTTTCTGATCGCTTGTCAACAGGATGAGCAATCTGGAGACGCCACGTTCGAAACAGGTTGAAAAAGGCAATGTTCATCAGTAAAACAGCTGTGTCAGCCGAGTTACCCACAATGAGTTCAGTGTGTGAAGTGAGGACAAGAGTTTTATTCTCTCTGAGATAATAAGTGTAACAGAAGCCGATATCACCGCGGTGACAGAGAGGGATTTGTTTGACGCAGTGGACGGGCGAGTTACCTTGACCTTGGCAGTGGCAGTGAGGACGTTGTAGTCTGGGTTTTCCAGACAGTCCTGTTTTAGCCGCTGCGCCTCTGAGCCAATGAGCAGGTGGAAATGTGTTGCCAGGTGGCGTCTCAGCAGGGTTTTGTTGGGAGGGATGTTCAGCAGAAGGGCGAGCGCTTCCACGTTGAAGCGGGGCTCCAACACCTTCGGAGCGGGCAGACGAGACGAGAAAACATCGTGGTGAGAGGTTAAAAAGGGAAACGGACAACAAAGTTCACGAGCTTGTACAGCAGAGGTCGAGCTTTAAAATCTTCTCCACCACCTTTGTTTGTTAAATTTATCGAACCCCTCTCACCATCAGCCCTCCATGAACGCCGCTGCCCCTCAGATTCGGAGCGTACTCTGCCAAATCCACAGAGCGAAGCCACTCCATCACTCTGTGGTTGGTCCACTGGGAGATCTCTGCTGGTGTGATGTTGTTCTAGACGACGACGATAACAACAAGGGAATAAAAACGTCAGAGTTCAGCTGCAGATACATCCGAAACAAAACAAACACAAGAGTTCCCGTGAGATACCTCGTCGGAGGGCCGTCTCCTGAGACAGTTGGGCTCGTAGGAGTTGAGGCGGAGGACCTGGATGGCCCTCTTGATGCTGAGATGATGGAGAACGCTGCCCACCTTCAGAGACAGCAAGTCGTCCTAGGAAATGGTGACAAAGAAAGAGTTTGCAAAGTCATCTGTTGAATGATTCACTGTGTAGGAACGTTCAGTGAGAATATGAAAGAGTTATTATTCCAAAAAAGCTTTTGCAGAAGCTCCGGTGTGTCATGACGAGGTTTAAAACAGTTCTGGCAGCTCACCACGGTCATGTAGTGCAGCACGCGTCCATCAACACGAGCCTCGTCAAAGTGACTTTTGTACTGCGGGAGGCCGATGTCGTCCAGCCACCCTGTAAATAAACATCAACACCTTTTAATCTGAATTAAAAAGGTGGGGGTCATTTTCTTTTATTAAGTGAGACGGCGTCACACGCACTCGTCACCCAGTTGTGGTCCAGTTTGCCTTTGAGGTCGTCGTCCTCCGACCCGAGAGCCTGCAGAGCGAGCTGCAGCTTCTTCCTGTGCAGAGGCTGCTTCATGCACAGCTCCTGATCAGGTAAACACACAGACGAAACATCGATCACACACGGGGAACGCTTACAGACAGCAGCAAGTACTCGAGTAACAGTAACACCTCAGTGTAGAAATACTCTCAGAGAAGTAAGAAGTACTTTTAGTTTATTACTTGTTAAGTCAAAGTTCTGCATTTAAGAATTAAAGTAAAGTTAAAAAAGTATTACCATCAAAATATACTGAAAAATATTGAAAGTAGAAGTATTTCCTTCTCAGTACTAATATAAAAGAATAACAGTAATGTTAGTAAACAATATAATAATCTAATTTAAACTTTTCCATTTTATTTTTACATTCACTGATTTATTTGAATTATATTTATTTAACACAATTTTATTTATTTAATATAATTAACATGAGTTTGACGTCATTTCAATTTAATTTATTTACTGTAATTTTAGTTAGTAGTAATTTAGTTTAGTAATTTAGTAACTAGCAGCTTTAAGTTATCAAATAAATGTAGTGGAGTAACAAGTAGCAGAAAATGGAAATACTCGAGTACTTCCAAACTGTAGTTGAGTATGATCTGAATATTAAAAACTACGATACAGATGTCTCAATGACTTCTTTGTACTCGTGTTTGCAGTATAACTGTAGTATATTATATATTAGTAACTTTACATGGTGAGTTTCTGAACATGCCTCCTGATGGCAGCCTCACCTTCTCCAGATCATGCTGTGACGCCTGCAGTAGTGTTTGTCCTGACTTGATCCAGCTCTGACACTGAGCAACATATAACCCGAGACCCTGCTCATGCAGCCACCCGCAGACTTCATCTTTACTCCAGCGTGAGAAGGGAACATCGACAGCGCTGACGGGGACAGAGGAGGAATATCGATCAGCTGCTTCTCACGCTGTAATTAAAGGTTTCAGCTGTCTGTCACTTACGTGTGTTTAGATTCACGTGACCAGCCGAGTCGAGGGCCGGCTGTGGCTCTGACTCCGCCCCTCCTGAACTCCATCTCTGCAGCATCATCGAGGTTGAAGGAGGTAGAGTGACTCCTCTTTAGTCTGCAGGAGTACCACGGTGTAACTGAGTAAAAGTAAGCAGCTCATATTACTTTAAATGCAGCTGACAAAGTTACCTGCCAAAGAATTTCCTGAAGCCTTTGGACTTCTTTTTGGTTTCAGGCGAGGACGGCAGAGCAGCTCCGTCGTGGGGTTTTCGTGGAGGGACGCCGGCCAAATCCAGGTGCTCTGTGCCTTTACGCTCCGTCTCAGCTGTGAAAATAATCACGTACACGTTAACGTGACGACCGGACCATGTCAGATCAGCTGGAAACAAAACTACAGGAGCACCACTACGACCCGATGTTAACAAACTAAATTTAACATGGCACCACCCATGCAAAAGACTAGTTAGCTACCGCAGAACTTTCTCATTTACAGCGAATGAGAAATGCTTCAACTTAATTGGCAAGTTTCACCAAAAAGGCCTCATTACAGATGGTTTAAAGTCATGGATCAGGGACAGCTGGACAGAAACACCGCACACCAGAGTAAAACAACAAGAAACATCCTTTCAGCGATGGTTTAGAGCAGTGATCCCCAACTTCTCATCAAACAGAACAGTTTGAACTCTTAGAGTATTTGAAAGAGAAAGTTTGGGAACCACTGATTCAGAGAAAAGCGGGGTTAAGTTTTAATCTATCAGAGGACAGGATGATGGTATGTGATCATCACTTCGTCTACGGTTAAAGGAGCAGTGTGTAGGATTTACTGGCATCTAGCAGTGTAGTTGCTAATTTCAAACCCCTCGTCTCACCCTCTTAGTGTGACTGCAAAGCATCTAGATGGTAACAAACATAATAGTGCTTATTTTCAGGTGATTATATGCCAATGACAACATATTTATGTATATTAGATTTCTGCTCTAAATCTTACACACTGGACCTTTAAATGGTCACATTTCAGTGTCACATCCAGCTGTATAATCCAGAGCAGCCATACTGCAGGAGCCCCCCTCCGCTCTACTGTACCTAACGCAGGAGCGCTGGCACTCCGGGCGCGATCTTCACAATTTACAGAGCCGTGAAAGAAACAAAACATGTCAAAATAGTGAAAAATAGTGATGAATTAACAGACAGCTTTAAGAATTAGGAACTCAGTATCACCGAGGTTTGGAGCGCTGGCTGCCTGCTTGCCTCCACGCAGCTTGAAGAAGCCACGGCCGAAAGATGAACGGGCCTTCTTGGTGCCAAAACTCTCGACGCTTGTGGTGTTTGATTTGGTATGAATCGGAGAACCGGATTTATTTTTGGCCTATGAGAAAAAACATACAGGACGGTAGAACAGTCAGGATATGGTGAAAGGTAGAAGAGAAGTGTGTAGTCGCATCATATAACCACTAGATGTCAGAGCAGGACAGATTGACTACACAAAGCTCTGACAGTTCAATCAGCTTCCTCACGTGGATAAATGAACACAGACATAACGATTACACACACTCTGTAGTGTGACCTGGTCTTACCTGGTCAGTGCTGCCCGGGTGTGTGACGTCTGAGGAGCTGAAATAACAAGAATGAGTATTAAAGTATTTAAGCTTCATTCAGGTGTCTTAAAATATCCACACAACATGATGAGGAGTGGAGGAGTGCAGAGGAATCCCTCATTTGATACAAATGTCCACATAATGAAGATAAACAAAGCTAAATTAATGTTTCCTGCTCATCAGTCATTGGTGTGCATAAGGCTTTGTTTGAATAACATCTTCCTGACTCTTATTTTTCATCTTTATTATTCTTATCAGGTGACCTCACATTCCCAGAAGAACTACTGGACCTCCCCGTTCAGCCTGAGCAGAGCTCTAATCATCCTGAATGATGTAAACATCAGACCTTTAACGAAAGCTTAAATCTTGACAGTTTCGGTGACACGACATTCGTTAATAAAAGTTGATGTTTGAACAGCTGGCACTTGTTTCGCCCACACGCCATAACTCTCACAAAACCGGATGTTTCAGTCGCAAACCCTTCATGACATGCTGCGTGCTTTCAGAAATGTGGGTGGACAAACTTCAGAAAGGTCAGAAACATCAGCTTGAATTAACTCATTATGATGCGCAGACATTTCAGTGGATTTAAATACACCCCTGACACGAAAATGAACAAACAACGCGCTTTTAATAAGACGTTGGAACAATAATTAGATCTGAAAGTCAGTTTTACCTTTCGGCTGCCTGTAACCGTCGTTCTCTGTCCAGCTCGTTCATTTCAGCGAGCACTGCTATACATGGAGTGGACTGCGATGACAGACAGCGACAGAGAACAACATGATTAATTGAACATATTTCATCAGCAGCGGAACATTTGCACAGCTCAAAAAATAATAATAATAACCAGAACAGAAGCTTTGAATTCCTGGGAGGAACAATATCAGAGTGGGAGGCCTCGAAATTGAGCTTTTCTAGAAAGGAAGTCTACAGTCTGGCGTTCATCCTGTGTGCGAATTGTTTTGACAGAGGTTGTGTTTACCTCGCCAGAGCTCCTTCCTGCCTCCCCCACCAATGACAGGGTGACCTGATCCACCTCCATGGATACAACAGGAACCGAGGGATCATCTGGGATATCGTCGTAGTCATCTTCTTTTAACTTCTCTGAGAGGAGACAGTAAGGACAGTAATCAGGGATGTACCGCAGCATAAACCCACCAAGCTCACTTTATCCTTCTTTTAAAGTTTATCCACATTTTGGCCTGAAGTAAGTAGAACAGTTCCCCGCTGTGTATGAACTGAAGTCTCTCTTACATTTAGTTTTCTTGATGTTGGTGGTTGTTTAGTGGTTACAGTGATTACAGTACCACAGCTTACTATATATTAAATGATTTAACTTGTAGGTGATTGGAGGTTTGGCGTCTTGAATAAAAAACCTTTAAAGTCAGTCATTACAATCATTTCCTCCATGAACTCTAAACATTATAAATTAACGTTTTCAAAAGTTTATCTCACTCGGCCGACACACATTCCAGATTTTAGCTAATTGCTATTTATAGAAATTGAGGACACGACAGCTGCAGATTGTTTTGACGAGTTTTGGCAGCGATATATTGATAATAAACAGTTTTAAAAAGGTCCCAACGTGTCCTAATTTGACACAGATGGTTTAATTTCCTTTAAGCCAGAATTAAAAATGCAAGAGCAAGCTGTGAAATTAAAGACTGTACCAAACTTTACCTCAGTATCACAGTGAGTAAATAATGGTGGGTTAATAATGAGTAATGCGTTTACTCTTTAAACACAGTCTGACCTTTGACCAGCTCTTGCACTTTCATGCACTTCGTAAGCGACTCCTCCAGCTCTTTTATCCTTCGTTCCTGTACATAAAACATACACGATGTTCCAGTTACGGCTGTTTCATGTAAATCAAAGCTTCTTGTGACCCGCGGTGTTACATCACACTGTACCTTCTCATCGTTGGAGGACGCCAGTGACTCCAACACCCTCTTCATCTTCAACACTTCTGTATCTGAAACCAAAAACAGATGCTTTACAGTCTGTACTTCACCTTCAGCTCTCCTTGGCACTGAAGCCAGGCAGCAGAAACCAGAAATAATGAAGCCACTGGGGCTCGGTGTGCTGGTCAGTAGGGCTCTTGTTTCAGCTTGTTGCTGCAATGAACTCGTGATTCAATTATCACCGCAAATTATCAGAAATAGGGACTTTCTGGGTGTTTTACCAGGAGGGCTACACAATTAAACTTGTGCCAACCGCTTGGTAATCTAATCCGAGTCATGTTTATCTACAGAGGAAACCTCGTGAACTCTGAAGTGCGTAGAGCTTGTGATCACATCGAGCTACATGAGTGCTGTTGGGGTAAGAAATGTAGAAATTTAATTCATATCGAATGTTCTCATCACATCTTTATCACTAATTCTGGTTCAGATTTCAACGAACTGCACGAATCAAGATCAAATTACTGCATGTATATCAAAGGGGGTTTTTATAGTGACACACACAGAGAATCCAGCTCACCCAACTCTGGAGTTCCCCTCAGAGTCATTTTAGCTTCTTTCAGCTCATTGTTTTGGTTTCAAGACCACCTTTGTTTGAGTCCAGGACCGAGTCAAGTCCAAGTCCAAATAACAGCATCTTCATCAAGACCACTCAGAGAGAATAGAAAAAAAAACGTCTTGAACCTGATTGTTTTTTTGTTGTTTGTTTTTTCCTCTGAAGCAGACGCCTGCATCAGGTTATACAGTACAACATGTGTTTACAAGCTAACATGTACAATAGACTCCCCCCTTTAAATAAATGGCATTCCTCCATCAGGGTGGATAAGATAAGGTCAGCAGAGGGTGGAAGGAGTAGAACAGTCAGATATGTTTGGTATGGAGACCACAGACAGACAGATAAGGAGTTTCAGATCACCTCATTATAGTTGAGACTGTATAAAATCGAAAGTAATGAAGAACTAATTAATGTAGAAATCCAGATGAAAGCGAGGTACTCATTATTTCTTCAGGAAGGCTGCTCGAGGGGACTCTGTTGTTGTTGGAATGTGAAACGTCTATTTGTCTAATCCTCTTAAACCCTTTTATAATATTAGAGTCAATGAAACACGAAGCTCCCAGACAGTTATTAAAACATCTCCCACCTCTCTCTCCTCCCTCGGCCCAGTTGTGGCTCTCCACCCGAAGCCTGTTATCGTCCTTCAGCCTCCGCAGCTCCACCTCTCGCTCCTCCAGCTGCCTCTGCAGAAGCTGCAGCTCCTCCTGAGATGAAAGACGATATCAAGTCATCACCCTGCGATTCTCATCGCTTTATTTGTGAATCAGACAGATAGAATGTGTTTAGTCTAGATTTCGAGTTTTGCCTTTTTGATTCACTCGATTTCCAGTGCTAACACTCATATTACTGAGCATATAAGACATAATAAAATGATAATACAGGATAAAACCAACACCTATAATAAAAATAAAGCGTGACAAAACACATATTCGCGTGGCAAGGACCCACGTCTTCACCCATCGTATTCCCCGTGACCAAGGAGGACCCCATCCTGTGTATAGTAGGTTCAGCCTACAATAGTATTAATGACTACAACTATTTTAACGTTTGTCATAATGGTGGTACATGGAGAGCCGAATATTTTCTGGGGTGCTAAAAACTGAGAAAAACTGGTTCACTCTATAAAATGTCAGAAAATGTTCCAACGTTTCATTTTTAGCCACGCTAACAGCTCCAGTGATTGGTTGCTCCACCGCCAACTACCACTCCACCGTTGGTCCAGACTGAAATATCTGAACAACTATTGGATGAATAGACCTTTTTCACGGCAGCCATTTTGACATGAAATAGTAGAGTAAACACAGGTGTTAGCAATGATACTAATTAAGGATCTGTTCCATTCAGGTCAAACAGAGTCAGTGTGCTGCTGTGGTGCATGCTCGCTCACTCGAAAGGCTCTGGAACTGAACCTTAATTAGTATCACTGGAAACGCCCGTTTTGACGTCACAACGGCTGCTGTGAAAGACGTCTGTTACCTTGAAATTTCGTACAATCCTCTAACGTCATCAGGTCAAGATTTAAAAGATTTGAATGTATCCGAGCTTCATAGCCACATCATTTTTACAAGCTGATGAAAGCACTCCTCGCGATGAGTAATCTCCATTTCTTGTGTTAAGGGTTAGGACTGGTGAAGAGCTCCTTAAACACAACATCAGTAAGAATTAGTCAGTCAGTGGGTCGGTTACTTAATCGGTTAGTTTAACCTCCTGCGCTCTATTTAACACACTGTGGGTCTTTTGTGATGATTCAGTGGGAGATCATACTATTCATAAAACAGCCATTCTTCAAACAGGACGACTCCACCATCAAACCATGAAAAGATAATGGCTGCTACAAGTACCAGCAACTTTTCAGTCAATAGTTAATACATAAAATCTAAAAAGGCTAAAAAGAAGAAGAACTAGGTGCAAATCCTGAAACCGGTGCAGGTGGAAGCACTTACAGCGAATGTGTTGAAAGTCAGGAAAGCTTTGTGCAGCAGTGGAGAAGGAGAAGAGCCAGAAAGGAGAAGAGTACAGGGCTGGGGATTAAACCTCATACGTGTCGCTTCCAGTGAACCGCTCAGTGTTCCACTTTGGACGCTTGACAGGTTAGCATGTTGCAGAAAGATGTTACAATCACAGTAGAATGGAGGGAAGAAGAGGAGGAGGCGAAGAAGGGGGTAAAGGGAGCAGAGGAATGATGTCATGGAGGAAAATCACAAGGTTTTAATCATGTGACGATTTCAAGTGACAGAAATAAATTCAGATGTCCAGTGTAAAACAATGAAGTGTCCGCTAACTGGACACACTCACATTGGTAGCTCTGAGTTTCTTCTCACACTGCAGTCTTTCATTCTCTATGTCAGTCACCCTGAACCGCAGGTCCGTTACTTCCTGGTACAAGCCCTGGGGAGGAAAAAAAAACTCCCATTACCCATTAAACAGAGAGAAACCTGCACTGGGGAGGTTTATGGAGACAGTGTGGGAGAGAATTCTTTAACAGAAGGGGGGGAGAAAGATCTCCTGCCAAAAGTACCAAACATTATTTTCAGACTGATGTCCCACTGGAGAGAATTTGAGAAGCTCAGTCCACACATGGAGACAAATAGTGGACTAAAGGGAAACATCATGGTCAATTATTGTGAAACCGCTTTGATCCCAATCAGCAGCAGCAGTGTAGGAGGCCTGTGGCGAAACAGTCATTAAATATAACATGTATCATTTTGTTAGGAGGACTTCTCTCCATCGTTCATCTTAAACTCTCAGCTAGTTTTCACTCCCAGACTCCCTAGTCTGAGATATAACGCTGCTGTGGAGTCAGTTGCTGTACATACCACACGCTGCATACCAACTGTACACAATGTACTTTACCTAATCCTGGCAGTTATACGAGAAATCAGCAGTTCAATTTAGAGTTTTACACTAACAGGAAATGATACAACAAATGCAATGTTGGACATCAACTAAACTGTGATACCGTCTCACCTCCCCCTACAACTTATTTAAATGTATTACCGGTGTGAGTAGAGGCTCAGTTTCCCTCCTTCAACAGCCGTTTTTAGTATGTGGGACTTTTTAACTTTTTAACACATTTATTGTTGTTACTTTCTGGTGTCAACACAGTAGAATCAAAACAAGCTGCAAATTAGTATGAGTGGGTTGTGTAAGTGTGTGTAATCTTCTGACCCCCCCACGTTTTAAATTTTGGCAAATAAGCACCATGACAATGCTGCGTTGCTACTAGCACTTCCTGTTTGCACTGTGACCATCAATTTAAAGACCTGGATTACTCTGATACATGAGGTCTGAATTTGATAATCATGATGCAAGAGACCGGTCGCTATCACTGGAGAGAGATTCTGGCAGGATGTGTGTGATGTCAGTGTTTTGACACAGAAAAAGTGTCGATCAGGTGCTAAAGGTTGAACAAATACATCAAACACTTGTGTTTTTTTTTACGGTTCGACTTAAAGCTTCACGGGGGCTGCATGGAAACAAAAATAAGCACATTCACTTGTGTTTAATTCAGTTCCCTCGCTTCAGGCTTTTACTGTCTGGAAACATCAAATAATATTCCACAAATGTATGCCCCAGCTAGTGGACAGAGCGTATGGAAACTATAACTCTCAGTCTTTTAGCCCCTCAGAGAGGGGAGAGGGGGAGAGGTATGGGTATGGAAGTGGGTGGGAGGGTTCTGACAGGAAACAGCTGCTGGAGCACTAAGGGGTGTTTAGGCCTCTCTTGTAACCCTTAAAGAAGTTCACCCTGCACCAGATGACAGAGCCCTGCAGTCAAGTGAGACAAACCTTTGTGACTTTAAAACAATGACCGTGTGGGCTGCCAGGATTGTCACATCACATAAAAACGAGGCGCGCACGTGCAACTCCGAGGAAGTGGATGTACCTCATTGTCCCTGTGATCTCTCTCCACCGCCGTCAGCTTCAGTTTCAGACTGGACACCTCGGTCATCAGCTCCAGCTTCTGGGTCTCCAGCGTCGATCGGTTCAACAGCTCCTGAGGAGCGAGACGCACAAGCTGCGCTTAAATATTACGTGGAGAGATCGCAGTTTGGGAGAAGTGTTTTTGATTTGAAGCGAGGTGAGGTGACGTTGTAGACGTCTCACCTGTTGCAGCAGTTCCTCTGTAGCATTCAGTTTCTCCCGGTGATGCTCCAGGCAGGTGTCTAGGTCCCGGATCTTTTCACCTTGAACTTCCACCTGATCTGTTAGAACACTTACCTGGACGATAGTGGGACATAATAACACAATTTATAAACCAGAAAGCACTCGGAGAACACAAACTGTAGGTCCTCCAAGGCCACACAATTGTTTAAAATATATGATTTTGATAAAAGAAAATGTCTGGAAGTTCTTAGTGTGCATCTGAAACCAGATCTGTAGCCAAATATAGAAGATTTGCACCAGGATGAATTATAAAAGATTGTTAGAGAGCTCCACTGTTGTCCAAAAACTATTAGAAACACACAAAAGAGCCACATTTTGCACTGGGTGACACATACCTACTAACACAGACATTTTACACAGTTGAACCTCTTTTGAAAAATAAAACAATGTTCGTGACCTCGGTTTTGAGATTCACATCTGCAGTATGATTGAATGACTGTGGCGCTAAGTGCCACAGACAGGGCAGGGACATTGGAAAGTGATGAGAGAGACGAACCGCCAAATTGTTGGTTTTGTTTAGTTTTTTTTTTTTTTTTTTTCAGCACAATCCGTAGGTAGGATGCCATATTCTGCAGAGTCACTTGAAATAGATAAGTGTGTCATCTAAATTTGGTTGCATTTGCACAACGTGGTCAAGAGTAATGCCAGTTTATGGTTTCAAGAATTTAGCAATAAGAAGTAGAAGTTTGCACCAAAAATCTGATCGGCCTGAACTTGTCTTGAACTAAAGAATCCAGAAATATCCACCTCATGGTTCAAAGTTTAAAAAATGAGCTGAAGATCTGCATTAAAAACAAACCCTGTTGTTTATGAGATGCTGACTAACAGACAAACATGCAAACACACATAACTCTTTTTTTGCATAAGTAATTACTCAGAATTCAGCCACATACAATACGACTTAATTGTCCATTTAAAAGTAATTGTTTGGCTGTCTTGTAGCCACAAAGAAGAGTTTCGCTCACAAACCTGAAGAATAAGACACTCTTTGTCACTCTCGAGTCGTGACAGACGTTCTTGGTAGACCGCTTCGGAGCCGTGGCCATTCGTCTGTAACGACAAACAATACGTGTTGATTTGTGATGTCTGAACAAACAGCTGCGTTCTCTGCAATAATGTTTTTCAAATGGTATTTCTTTTGAAATGAAAGGGGGGCTGGGGGGTTCAGGGGGAAAGCCTTTAGCTGTCATGTTGAAATACAACTGTGGCTGACGAGTCCAAATGAAAATACACACCAGGCTTGAGCCACATGGATTTTCTAATGGGTGCACTCCACTTAAGTATATAACCATATAACCTCCCTGGCAATGTACTCAAATGGTTTTTGCCTTGAAGATAAGAAATAACAGATATGCGGGTTGAGTTTTCAGACAGACATGTGAGTGTCAATAGCGCTCTCACATGAAAGTGATTTGAAAATTGAATCAAAAGCAAACTATTCTCTCAGATATCGCACACGGGGAGTCGAGTCGAGGCCATGAGGGAAGAAAAACAAGACGCTCAGCCCGAGTCTACGTGAATCTGGAAGATGGAAACTATTTGCAGCAGGACTCCTATAGAAACTCCATCATTCACGGAGCACGTCATAACAGCACTTTTACAATAAACAGAGGGTCACGGTCCCGGCAACGGAGCGCGATCAAGACATGCAAAGCTGGATAATTCATACCAGGCTACGTGTAAAGATACTCATATTAACATATAAAGGCATGGGCTGCAACACAAATGGATAAAAATGGTAGCTCTTCATGAGAAACATTTTCTGAGTCACTTCATGCAGCTTCGGGTGGATCGGATAGCTATCGGATATCAAGGAAGCTAACAGTAAATGCATCCAAAAAGCAAAATGTAAACAACCTTCCAACCATCCAGATGCTGAAAAGCATTTTAATGTTAATGCATCTTAGATACATGCATGACCTTTGTTCCTCTAAGGTGATCATCAGTTCAATCATTGAGCCTGTGTAGATGATGATGTAGAATTTGTATACATATTCACATTTTATTCCAACGTTTGCCTTTGTCTTTAAAGCTACTTAAACACGTGCCTTGCATTGTCATGTCTACGTATGACTGATCCATGATTTTGTGTTCACAAAAACACAGATACAACTTTCAAACTTGGAAATGTTGATCAAATGTGCCATAATGCCAACTTGAGCCTTCAAAACTATGATCTGCAAACCAATGGGTGACATCACAGCAGGTTCACACTTGGATAAAGTGCAGATGCTTTTGGTCGTTAAACAAATACAAGTGTAGTCGAGTGGAGTTTAACCTTGTTTACATGAAAACCAAGAGGGACTGCAATCAGATTTGTGATCTTGTCAATGGAAACGTGTGACTAAGTGTGAGCGTATCTGGATTTCACGCAGACACGGGACACTTGAAATGGCACGCGTAAATAGCGCCAGAGAGAAATCATAAATTACAGCAGCGCAAGAGCAATAATACGCCCAGATTCCTTCAAAGACTCAGAGGTTAGCACAAACCATAACAGCAAACAAGAAGTAAAAATTTATGTCTACATCTGTCAGATTTTATGATTCTTTTTACAGATGCAAACACGTAAAACTGTCAGCACGTATCTTATCTTCTGTTTCAAACACATACAGCCACACATGAACGGTTAAACAGCACTTTGTAACTTTTTACCAATCGTCCGTGCAGCCACTCTGCCAGCCCCTCTGCAGTGGAATCGGGGATCTGACATCGCAGGTTGTCCTTCTCCTCGTTGTCCATGAGCTCCAGCGCTCCCCGCAGATCCTCCAGCAGATGCAGCACCCGAAGGCCACCCAAGAAAGGTGAAGTGGGCGACTGGCAGTCAAACAGCCCGTTGGAGTAATCCATGGCCTTGGAGCCTGGGGGAGAGGAGGAGAGGAAGAGCTAGATGTGGAAAGAAACGCTCTTTATTTCACACGGGACATAAAGTTGTGAAATTACGCCGACTCATTAGGCTGGTTGGATATTTGTGGGATTGTCGCAGACAAAAATTGGACAGATGATCAGTGATCTGTGGGTGCGGTGGCAGCAGGATGACTGAAGTCCTAAAGCTGTAAATCTGAGTTTTTATCTAACTGTATGTTTACTTCTTTTGTCAGAAATTGCGACTTGTGTCTGTCACCACATGCTACCAAACTTCTTCATCCTTTCGGGGTGCTCTGCTGGGTACAAAACGTCATGACTAGAATTCAGTCAGAAACATGTATATGTTCTTTTCATCAGATTTATAAATAAAGATTTATACTGTTTTGTTTATGAACCTCAAACACTGGGAATAAACGGCGCCTGGTTTCCTCTCCAGCAGTCTTTAATCATAAATTTGAGTTAGGATTAGCATTCTGTTGAAATATTGGAATTAATGACTTTGCAAAGTCATCCAGTGGACCGGATTGGACCCTCTAGCTGGCTGTTTCTGGTCTGTTCTGGTACTCACACTCTCTTTTGATATCAGTTTATGTGTGGGAAATGGTATACTGTATGCTTTGTTGCATTGGTTACAGATCTGCCGTCTACTGTAAGATCTCTTAATCCAGAATGTGCTGTATGTCCATGCAGTAATTCATTTAATAAAGTGTTTTAATTAAAAATACTTTTGTATCATGTATTACTTCCCCTGAGGACACAAGCCACTAAGAATCTTTTACAGTGAGCATCTTTCAGGAAAAACTTTACTCCCACCCGAGCTAACATTTCAGCAAAATAACTATATTTAGGTACTTATTGGTATTCTCTCCACCCCTGCGCACACACACACAAAGACACACTCCTGCAAACAAACCGGGCAAGCAAATGTTTATATGGATTCTATCAAACGATGACGACGATGATTATATTTTCTGATTCTTCTTGGAATCAAACACGGCCGCGTGTCGCCTGAACTCGAGTTCACGGCGGCGCGCTGCAGCCTACCCCACGCCATCTGTCATCCGTCTTAAATGTCAGCCATAATGAAGATGTCCAACAGTCACAAAGAGGGGGCTAAATAAATACATATCCAAACAATCACGGCTTCCCCACAGTAGCGAGGGAGTGGGGCTTGATGACGGCTGTGGTTTCTGCGGAAACAGAGGAGGGTGAGGGTGGGGAGGGGTGGATGTCATGTGATCAGCCGCCTCGCTCCCATTGGAAAGGTCAGCGCTATAATTACACACATCAGCGGAAAAGTAGGGACTCTGAAACTGAAGCTCTGCTCTGCTCATCTGCAGCGGCACAAGTACCCAGAGCGTGGCCAAAAGTTCCCAGGCAGTAGTTTGTATTCCAAACTCACAGAGCTTGAATAATCATTAGTTTCCGTCACTGCTGGGACAATGGAAACTTTCTTTAGTTTCTCATGGTGGAGGAATGCAGTGGAAGAATAAAGAGCCAGTGATCCTGCAGCACAATTTCAGCATTATTCTAAACTTTTATGTATATTCAGGAGGATTAAATTAAACTGCAGGTAGAAGTGGAAGGAGAAGGGCACATTGTATTATTGTCCGCTGGTCCCAGCTTGAATTTCGATGGTTTCCAGATGTGGCTGGACCCCATATAGTATGCCATGCCCACTTAAAAAAAAAAAAAAACTGCTATCGCCAGGTCTTAAAGTCCAAGTGTACAATGTGGTTACCTGCTATGATCCCATCCATTTGCTCCAAGGCTGCTGCCAACATCTCACTGGCGTCAGACATCATCTTGTGCTCACTGAATCTGAAACAGAAAAGAAGAAGAAGAGTTACAAAACAAGAAGGATCTTTGAGTGACTCTGCCAGAGCTGAAGAATAATAGTCTGTTTTGAATTCAACCACTGTACAGAGAGTGGGTTCTCCAAAACTTTTAGTAGCAAGAAAAATGAGAAACGTCGGCAGCAATGAAACCTTAAATATGTGTTTATGGAAGTAAGACAAGTTAAAAAGAAGAATACACACAGCTCTTAGGATTAACTTAAACCAGAAAAATTAGACATCCTCCAAAAGAGGATGGGGTGAGTATCTCAGTTAGTCCTTAATGTGGTTAGGAAAATGGAAATTTGATCATCGACAGTTACATTTTCATGACAACTCAAAGACTGTGTGATAAGATCAACAGCTCCATGACAACAACAACCAAAAAGGACATCGTGGTCTGGAACTGTGGTAGGAAAACTGGAACTTGGTAAAGTCTTGTTGATTTAATGAAGCAACAAGAAAAAAGAGCCACTTCGTACATGACGGTAGAAATAAATGAGCACCACGTCATGCCAAGTGTAAACAAGTGTAATTAAAACATAAAGCACACAGCAGATTCTGATCTGAACTAAACTATTATTTTTATCAGCGCTGCAAATGTGTCGTTGTTTAATCAGTGGATTTTCTTAATTTAATAATGTTTTGTTATAAAAACACAAAAAAAACTCCAGATGACATATCCAAATTGCTTCATTTTGGCTGAACAATAGTCCAAAAAAACAACAAAGATACTCAATTTACTATCAAACAAAACAAGTAAATACTCAAAACTGATTATTTTCACATTAAAAATCAACTATTTCATCAATCAACTAATCATTTCAGCCCTAATTCAGAGGTCGGGAAGTACACGCAGAAAATCAGATTATCAATCAAATATTTAATCCTTAAATACAGATTCTCAATAGTCAGGATCGCCTTCTTCTCTTTGTCCAATGTGACAGGAGAGTCAATGTTCTTGGATTCTGAACTGTTGTCAGACAAAAAAGACATTTTAAACATACAAAAATTGTGATTCTCATCTTTTATAGACCAAACAATTAAACGATTCATCAAGAAAATCATCAGATGAATTAATAATTAATATATTTGTTAGTTGCTGTCCTAGTCTGTACCATTTTTATTGTTCAGAGCATTGCTTTGCTCCTCTACAGAATCCTGCCAGCATGTTTATACATTCCCATTTGAAAAACAGCATCACTAATTCTGTTATGGTACAAGCTCTCATTCTTTATTTTCAAATGGCCGCTGCATCAAATTAACCCTGAAGTCTGCGCCACAAAACACTCACTGCCCGAGAGACAAAAAACAAAGTGATCTCCAGGACTTATTACCCAGCAGGCCTTATTTCCGGCACTCAGACAGGCAGTCACGGGTGCTCATGGGCAGGCTCCTATCTGGAATAATGGCACTATTCTCCCAAGGGGTCTCGGGCCTCGTAGCATTGGCATGCTCGGCATCTCAAACTTCCATAACAAAGTTGGACAGTATCCCCATGACCGCTTGAATTCAAACACGTATCACATGTCTCTCGTTTGCTTGCACTGTCCCCTTATCACTTCAAACGAAATCTGATTTAAAAAGAGGAGTTGAGATAGTACACAGTATGTGGAGAGAGCAGCTAAAGCTCAGGACTAAGATAAAAACAGGCTCTGCTTGTTCCCTTCGTAGGGGGGCAGGGGCTGCAGGGTTTACTTCATTTCCTCCCTCTCTGGGGTCACAGTGTCACACCCAGCAGGGTAACACATGAGCATTAAGAGTATAATTAAACCAATGGTCTCAATATGAGCCAAGAGCCGGGGTCTGCTGTTAACACAAGGGGCCTTAAGTGCTCCGTTGCCTAAATTCAACAACACACTCCACAGAAAGCTTCTCCTAAAGCATCACACACTCTGCTGTGTATGTGCACCACTCCTTAAACATTATTATGCCTGATGATGGAAGGAGTTCTCACGATGTAGATGCACACACGCAAACTATTTCATGCCATTTAAAACATGACGTCTGGTCAGTAAACATGCCAGAAAACTACCTGCTTTCCCAGTGACATTTTACAGTTCCCATGGGATATTCAGGGACACACACACATCTTGCAACTAATGTGTTTTTCTCTGCAGGTATTTCCAGAGTTTGGTGGAAAACTATCGCTCACTCTCACCATGGTGGAAGCTGTATTTAGTCAGCTGTTTGTTTCACCCCATGAGAGAAACCTGTTTTTCAAAAAAATGTGTTTTTGTTGAGGATTTTACATATTTTGTCACTGTGTGAATGCAGAAAACAACAAATGGCACAAAGAGAGAAACACAGATGTGTAAACATTATAAGATAAAACAAGATCAAGTCTGGTGAAAATCAGAGCATCTCATCAGTCCACGTGCAAATCAGGCTAAATTTATAGCTGCAAAAGAATCAAACCAGGAATTACACGTGCAGAAAAAGGCATTGAAGCTTGCCACGTAAACTAGTCAGACCTTTAAAAATGCCAGCCAGAGACGTCTTCCACTTCTTTTCGCATCAGTGACCAGCAGGTCATCCATGAAGCATTTTCTGACCAAGTAACCTCAAGAGAGAGAAAGCCCACAGCTGAGGGTCCACCTCTCCAGCCATACGAAGAAGTGTCCGTAATGATGATTGATAGCGGCCGCAGCGTAGGAGTGAGCGCTGTGCACATTCCTGAGCAGGTTAGTTCTCCTGAAAACCAAACAGTGATGCCTGGTACTGCCATCCCCGCTGACCTCTGCGACCTCCCTCCCTCCAACTCTCAGACAAAACCCTGAGGATTTTATTCAGTCGAAAACTGAACGGGCCTGAGGCTGAAAAGACCAAAACTGACAATCCCAACAAGTACTACTGGTGTATTCAAAGCCACAGACATACTCACTGGGTGACCTCCATGACCATGGACTACATACACTGTCCTGCTACTGTAAATACCAAGCAGCAACTTCCATGGCTGGGAAGCCAGAAATGAAGAAATGCGCCAAAAACTGCAGTTCATCAAACGCCCACTTGAGGCTGGCTCCAGAAGTGAGTCAGTCTCCATAAGCTCCCATGTTAAACGTCCAACTTCACAGTAGAAATATACATGTTTACAGCCTGACCAATTTGACTGACAGGAGAGTACCATGGCTTGATTGCCTGCTTGACTGTATGCCAAGTTCATCTTGCTCTTATGCTTCTGGTTAATAGTATGAAACCACATCAAAAACACAATGAGTCTGTTGCCCGTAGAACATTGACACAAATCAGTGCCATCTATTTAAATGTATCTGACAGCAGTAATATTTCCAAGTCTATTTTATCTCAATACACATCTGCCTTAAAAGCAAACTTCTCTGACGCTGCAAGTTGGTTTTAACACCATCCAGATGGAGAGGAAGATATGGAGGGGGAGGGACAATGCATTTGAAAAGAAAATAAGCTGGGATTACTTGACCCTATGCTGAGTGGTCGGGGTCTAAGACACACACTCTCTCACACACACATACACAAACACACACCTCTGCTAGTGCTCCAATAGCCTACTTCCAGCTGTGGCACAGATGTGCATTTTAAAACTGAACCGGCTCAGAGTACTAATAGAAGCAGCATTAGTTGTTATAGTACAGTAACACAAGCAGTAGTAGCAGTCAAGAGTTTGGAGCTGCTGGTTGGATGGAAAGTAAAATGATGCTGCACTCGTTGTGTCTCTATCGGAGGCTTTAAATCACAACAAGTATCAATCAAGAGAAGGTTGAATAATTTGCTTTCCGCTGGTTTCAGTTGATCTGAAATTCAAACTCTTCTTGTCAACAGTTTGAAATTAAATCTCTTTTTAATAATCGAAGGTGTCCCACAAGGCTCAATACTAGATCCCTTTCTATTTACATATAAATACCATCTGTTTTGCAGCAATTATGAAAGCAATGATACCAACTTGTAAGCCATCAATACCACTAACAAACAGCTAACAATTATATTCATTATCAACTAATCTGCAGAATTTTTTTCTTGATTGATTGATTGATTAATAGTTTGATCTATAAAATATCAGCGAACAGTAAAAAACAGTTCAAGACTTAAAGATATACAGTGCAGTATCATACAAGACAAAAAAAAGCAATAAATTACTGTTCTGAGAGGGTATAACCAGACAATGTTTGACATTTTTGCTACTGCAAATCTGTCAGTTAACTAATTGTTTCAGCTCACTACATGAGTAGTGGTTAAAGCAGTACTTTAAGAGGGAACGTGGACGTGAAGCGTGACCAAGGCCCATGTGGAAGTTGTGGAAGTCAACCTCACGTGAAACCCAACCACCAGTCAAACACCCTGCCTTTGTTTACCCTTCCCCCTGAGAGATGGTCCGGTGGACTTTAAGTCTGAGCTGCTGTGAGGTCAGAGTGCTTGACAGAAACGACAGTGCAGACTACAAACCAGCGCTGCACAAACAACTCTTTGTCTTTAGGAGACTCACATGATATTACTGCGACACTGAACTCAAGCTGTTGCAGTTTTTCCATGTGCCTCAACGACATCACAGTTAGAAATCACATCAGAGGGGGAAAAACTAAAGAGGACAGTGGAAAGGGGCAGAAGGCACTGAGTACAGCAAGCCAAGAAAAACCCATTGCTTTCGTTATCAGGGTTAACACAGAAGCAGCCAATTTTAAGTATAATGTCCTATTTAATCTCACAGTGGCTGCTGGAAACATTTGTGAAACTCATTTGGCTTTGTTTACAAGAGAGTCTGCAATGAGTAAAGCCATAAACAGGCTTGAAACAGAGGCATCCCCACACTCAGGAAGACCTTCACTGAGTCCTGTGAGGAAGCGTTTCCTGCTACATTCTAGAGAAATGTCTTCCTCTTTGTCAGAAATTGCCATTTCCCAGCAATCTCAGTGCTGGCTGTACCAACAAAACTTAAAGCCGAAATTCCCCAAAAGCCACACGTACAGCTCATATATAAATCAGTCCCTTTAATTATATTCCTGTGAGACAAATGTTTCATATTAAGTTAAGATTTTAATTTGATTTCAGAAGCACGTAAACATCCCAATATATCATGTCTCAAAAGTGACACCTCCCTTCTTTCAAAATCCACCACAAGAGTGCTGTACCAAGAATGCAAAGAATGTAGATGTCAAGAAAAAAAAAAAGGTGGCAGGGATGGAAAGGTCCCTGTCGATTTTCCTGACATGTGGCTACAAGAAAAATAAGAACTAGAAGACTTTGGGGTCTGTGCCATGTGAGCTTACTTACAAAGGAGGACCAGCAGTGGACTTTATCTCCTGTTTAGCTGACAAACAAACAATGCCTGTGGAAACGAGATGATTTGTGCCAGGAGATTAGACTTATGATGTGAAAATGTGTTATATCACGCCACTGCTTCTACTCTAACATGAGATACAACAACCGTGTAAGAGCGTGGATTTTCTGAGCCACCATGAGACTGTGGGGGGACACTAATATGGTTATTGTCAGAGAAAGAAATGAAATCCTTTGTTATGATTTCAGTTCTCAGCCCGACAGCCAAAGACATCAGACGTACGCAGAGTGGAGAGCTTCCAGCAGGTCATGCAGCGCCTCAGGAGGGAGTTTTTTTCCTGAACAACTGTAAACTGCAGAGGTTTACCCAAACAAAGGGCTGCAGAAGTCTGAGACTGATAATGAAAGAAGCTGACACTGAACCAGATTTGTTAAAACTGCCGGCTTCGTGTTGGCTGCCACTGCCTTTTTCTACAGTAAATGTCGGTGGGAGTCAAACTGAGTCTGACTGGTGGTTCACCGCACTGATTCATGATTTGGCTTGTACATCAACGGACATGTGATGCATAAATGAGCTTTGGTTTAATTACAAGCAAAGCTAACTTAATTCAGCTTGCTAAAAAGGTGACCTGAAAAGCACCAAATAAGTGGAAATATTGCTTTCTCTCATAATTATTTGTCTTGGTCCATCTCTGTGGATGACATATGATATGAATTAGTAGCTTTGACGTGTATATATGAAATCTCAGGACTTTATTGACATAAAATACATAAAATAACTATAAAATATAACAGCAGCATTAAGGATAATATCTATGTAAGACAAAAGCAGGAACAACATAATAAAATTAAACAATAAACACTCCAGATATTGTAAATATTGTAAGTTCCCACTGAAATAAATGATATATTAAATATAAAACATAGGCTAAACTTTTTTAGCACGTCAGCTATAACAAAAATTTAGTTTCTAGCTGCCTTAAATGAAATTAAAAAGTGTAAAACTGTCTTTTTGTCCTGAGTTTTGTCACAATTAAGCTAGCAGCGCACGAAGCTTTGATAAACAAACCGTTCAAACTAACTTCGTTTCGAAAGTTTGTTTAAACTTACAGTTTTTCCAGACCAACAAAAACGCCAAAGAAGGGATCCGGTAGCTTTTTACTCCAAACGCTGCTGAGCACTTTTTCAGAGGAGCTTCATGGCTGGCGTTCACCTCCCCATTGATTTTCTGCGCGGACTGAAGTTTTCATCTCAAACTTCAGAGAGCCAGCACGAGCCCGAGTGCGCGCGGCGTCAAGAGCCCAACGGTCAGAGCGCGAGGAAGTGAGGCCTTCAAAATAAAAGCGGAAACTCTTGTCAACTGGAGTCAACGGCAGCAGGTCAAGTTTAAGGTTTATAACAACAACAACAACAACAACAACAACAACAACAATAATAATAATAATAACTTTATTTAAAAGCGTTTTTGTGGATATAGGCCTAAATTTAATAATAAAAATTACATACAGATGCACTGTTCTATAACAATTTTATTTCCATTATCACATTTATCTTTTTTTTTTTAACAGAAATGTCACCACATCTAAGCCAATCAGGCGTGAACAAATCTAAAAAAAAAAACAAAAAAAAGGAAAAACCTGGACATCTGTTAACATTTAAGTTTAAAACGTGTCACTGAAAACTGGTGAAAAACTGTTTGAACCTCTAACTCCACATTTCAGTAATGTATCGTTCAAAGTCTTTTCACGTGTTTTCAGAAACTATTGTCCAACATATTTATTGTGTTTTGAAAGATAACATGGAATTGCCTTTACACGGACTTTAACAAGATCGTGCCCCTACAGGTTAACGTTTAGTGCATTCAAATGCTTCATTATGTCAACCAAGATAGATTTATTCTGTGTTTGCTCCTCCATTAAAATAATTTTTAATAGGAAAAAAAAAGTCAATTCTACATGTTCTTTAGACTTAAATGACTTAAAAGTTCAAGTTTACATTTAGATAATTTGTCATCCCATTCATATAAACACAGAAATGACGCATCTCCTAATTCTAGATTTTATTTGTAGCTTTATCTGCTCCTTTGTGTGTTTCCAGGATGGTGTATACACACTAAAACTGTGCAGAATTCCCCAGCAATTTTGCAGTATTTTAGCAACAACACGAATGCAAAAAGAACCTAAGTGGTGTGATAAGTGAGTTCACAAAAGAGCTCACTGAGTTATAATATAATGGTCGATGCGTGGGTGGCTGGAAGCAAATTGGCAGCAAATCACCTTACACTGAGTGCAAATTAAAAAGCCCCCTGCTTAATGAGAAAAGGTCATATTCATTTCCAGTCCATTTCAGAATAATCACCTGTTGTTTGCTCAAAAATACTCGCTCTAAGTGTCCTAATAAACATTTTCTCACGCTACAGTATCTGTTTGGAGGTTAAGACAACAACACAGACAAGTTTGACCAGCAGGTGGAGTGAGAGGTGTTCTCATGAAGGAACGCAGGAACACAGCAAATTGCCCTCATGAAGGAGCCTTGACTTTGTCTCATAATACAACAAGTGCATGTACTGTAGACATGATGTAACAGACTGTCCCTGCAGCAGAACAGCTGAAAGAAATTTGTCTGGAGCTCAGAGACAGCGAGCTGAAACTGCAGCTGCGACTCACTGAGGAATAGATCACGATACAGAAGCCTGTACTGCTTTACAGATGCTTCTGCTGCCTCTCTCAGTTTTTGCCTTTTTAATATTTTGACATCTGCACGTTTTGTTTTGTTTAACACTCTTTCATATACTCGTGACTTGGCTGCATTTGCAGAGCAATGTGGTGCGTACAGATAGAGGTTGAATAAAAAAAGGCACGTTTTTATATTCTATAGCTGAAGATCATCTCATAGTGACACAGTGTGTGGATGTAAGATGAATCAGAGGATTAGTCAGGTGGATAAAGCACAACAGCGCAAGAGTCTATTTTAAATGATGTGTTGCCAAATCACCTTGAGACTTGAAAAACATGAAATTATGGATGTGTGATCTGACTTTTTTTCTCTTGAGACTTCACAGTCTTTAAATTTAACTGTGTGGAACTTACTGGGCATCATTCTGTCTGTGTTCTGTTCATGACTGTGACAAAGAATCTGCATTTAATGATTGATACACAATCCAGGTCTTTATAAGGCCAGCTTCAGTGGGGTCATCTCTATGTTCCTGTCCAGTTCTACATGCGTGGTCCCGATGTTCTTGACTCTACAATGTTTAATTTCTAACAATGCACCAGTTCGATGTGGTTTACGTTGCTATGGTCTGTTGTGACACCAAAACAAATTCCTTGTAAGTGAAAACCTACTTGGCAATAAACCTTTTTCTGATTCTGATTTCACTAATCCTCCGGTTTTCAATTCAAAACCACCAAGTTTGGAGATTCACAGCTGTCTTTGGACAGCAACAATGTTTTCCTTGTGACAGACACACAGTATACTCTCCTCCATTAGCAGCCTCTGTGCCTCTCTATAAATACATCTGTATCAGTATGTCTGGTGGCACACATGTTAGCTGGTCTCACAAATGACTCTCATAAAGACATTTTCCTCTGAGCCTCAGTCTGAGGGGAGAGCCTGTCCCTGTGCACCTCATCATATAGCAGTAAAAGCAATTAGTACTTTTTTACAGCCTCCTTCTGTCTTTGATTTTTCCAGGGGCACTTACTGTTGATAAAATCCAGAACAAATGCTGCAAATGATTGGAATTCTCACACATTAGCCCGACCATTTAAATGGAAATTATACCACTGAAAGCTTTAACTCTGCAGCCGGCTGTCATTCTGGCTCTGTGAAATGTTTTGCCTATCCAGTACAATCTCTGGAGATAATGTCCCAAAGTATTCGATCATGCATCGACGGTGATTTTAGTGGCCATGGCAACCTTGTTTCTTGGAAGTACCTATACACAAAAGACCCCTGTGATAATTCTTAATTTCTTTACATGGTGAGCGAGCCAGAAGCAGCTAAGAGCCAACATGGCTGAACTGATGTCAAGTTGTTCTGGTTGAAGCTGGAGCGTTGAGGTCAAGTGCTCCTGTTTGTGCACTTTAATGGAGGCGGAAGCACTCTGGTTAGAGAAGTATACAGCAGTGCAAATAGAAACCATAATTCAAACCTGAGTCTAAAAGATGCATCGAATCTTAATCATGGCCAATAGTGTGTGACAAATCGATCTCACTGTTTTTTTTCCGTAGACGCACCTGCTACTTTCAGTTCACACACACACACACACACAAAAGACATCTACAGTGTCAGGCAATCAATAAGCAATCAAAATACTGAAAACAATCATCAGTTTTAGTTATTTTTACACCAACATATTGTTGGCTAAATGTCAAGGCCACAGACAAATGCACAATATCCAGAACACACCAAGGTGAGGTTTGTGGTGGACAGCTGGAGAGGGCCAATCTGTATGTGACCCTTCGCTGTGCTGTTATTGTCAGCCAGAGAAGAAAGTCTAATAACTACAAAGCTTGGAAAAGAAAAGAAATCAAGAGGACATGCACTGTAAATAAATTCAGATTTGACCCTTTCTGTAATTGCCTCTTATTCCTTTTTGTTGCTAGCTACTGCTGCAGTACTTCCTCTCCTTTCTATTAGTTTTTACTGTTGTTGTCTCTTTCTCCCCGGAGAAAAACTATTTACCGTGCCGTGCCTTGTTACAGGAAACAAGCAGTTTAAAATTGCTTTATATCCTTTATATCCTAAAGCCCAATCAGAAATTTCAATTCATAAGCAGCCCATGTAGTTGAGGGCATCAGTGTTGACTGAAACAGAAATAAACATGTTTACAGCCTGGTACAAAAAACAGTTTTGGTCTCTATAGCTAATTTCCCCGTTCATGACAACTGTACTGAGGGTGAATTTATATACAACTCACCTGTTCACATTATATTAAGGCTTAAAGTTATGCAGAATTAACAGTGTGGACGCTTTGATTGACAGGTATGTGCTGTTACAGATGGCTTATCTGAGCACCCAGGCATCATTCGGCCTGCCTCAGGTCCGTTGATGATCCACATCTTTGCCAAATTTTAGATTAGAAACCGGCGATGTCATGCATGCGGCGTCCATTCTTTCTGCTGTTAGTGGCTCAGAGCACTGGGGAAGTGCCAGCAGCATCTGCGCTAACCCGTTGTTGCCATTTCTTCTTCTTTGTTCTCTCTTAATCTTAAATGCTGTTTGTGGTCCATCTCTCTGGCCCTCTTCGTATTGCCGTGACTTCTGTCCACATTTGAGTTTAACATTTCAATTGGCTCTCTCTGCAGGGCAGCCGCAACTTTATTATTAGCCTCCTGACAATCAGGGCATAATTACGGGATGTCAGGAGATTCTCCGTGGCTGATGGACAAAGCTATTTGCAGTGTGTCCCTTTCTTTGTTAGTGCAACTTGCACTTAAGAGGCAGTTGGGAAGGCATCTGTGTGGCATGCAGAGCTGAATGACTCTTTTCAACAGCCTAGGAATAGAAATGCAGAGCTCAGAGCCTGCAGTCAGTGGTGACGGTTGCTAGTGTCTTGTCACAGTATGTAAATCAGTTGTCACATGAGATTAGCCATGTAAATCCCACTTGCTCTTTGTTTAACTATAGACAACATATAATGCACGCTGGATGAATGCTCAATGCGCAGAGTGAGAAACAGCCATCGAACAAATCACTCAGTTGCTGACTTTAGTGAGTTTGAAGAGCGATAATGATGGGTGAGAAAAGTAAGCAGTGATGCTCTGAAGTGCTGTGATGAGTATCACTTTACCAAGCTGGCGTACATTAGGCCATAGATTTGAACCTGTCACTGAGGGGGGACTCTGGGCCCTGGGGGACACTGCCACCTGAGCCCATCTCATTAATTATCACCCTGTCAGGTGTGTTACATAAGAAATAAAGTAATAACGAAGGAATGTGATCTCCCGGCCCTCGTCAGCGGGTAGCTAAATGATGAAATAAAACCATCTCAGCGCCTCTTCCCTCAACTCTCGACTAATGAAGAGATCACTCATCCTTTCAGAATTGATATCAGCAAATCCAACAGGCTCAGCGACAGGGAGAGTTTTAATCCTGTCACTTAAGCTGGTCACTTAACATTTTTGATTCTCTTAGACTGAAAGAATAAATCCAGCCAAAGGGCTGTCTGGAGTTTGTTTTGTTAGTTCATCCCAAAATCAATTTTTGCCTCCTTATGAGAAAAACCTCAAAATCAGTCTGTATATGTTCATGATAAAAACCTTTATTAACACACCATTTTAAGGGATAAAGAATAAAGTCATATTTTAAATGCCACTGTAAATTTTACATTACATTATATGGCAAAATGATGCTTCTTTTGACGGTAAAAATGCACACATGCACACAGGCAAAATCTCCACAAGCAAAAAGACGAGCGTATGAGATGATTCATTTTGAATTGAGGTATTTTGGAAAGCTGTAGAAGATGTGCCCCCCTCCTTTATTTTGATCAAATTTGTTCCCTCCAGACGTTACAAAATCTCTCCATTTACCATTTACCATGACGGATGAAAATATGAAAATAACACCCAGGTTGACAAACACAAGAATCTCAAATGACAATCAACACAATGCAGATAATTAAAACTCACCTCGCCTGCCTGATAAATGTCTTTCAAACCTCACATGCCAATTTAGTGAAGTCTGTTGTTTGTCTTCAAGCTGATTACATATTCAGAGTTATTTTCTCACTTTAAAAAGTTCAGCCACAGAAGACATTATGCAACCGCTTTCACAGACTGAATCCTACACGCCCTCTACTTTTCAAGTGTAAAATTGGCGTATTGATACTTTAAAGCTCTGCAGTGTTTTTAATTAATTTGTTGTTTCTTTTATCCCAGGAAGTGTAGCTGTTGTGATGCTTGTGGAGATCAAAATATTTACATAAACTTCAAGCTCCTTCAACTATTCAGAATTTCATTTTTTTTTTTTAACTAAAGCAATATATGTGTAAGAAAGAAGCCAATAAGTCTTTCACACAAAACTGTAACCTCATTAAACATGTAAATGACAACAGATGTATGTGGGAGGATGCATATGTTCATGTTCCATTAGCTATATATACACACACACTGTATGTATATTATAATATAATATTGTAAGACAAGAAACTAATTTTCTCATTTAACTACCTATGTCTGACTACGACAGTGGTCCCTTTCGACCATCCAAAAATCACTGTCAACCATCCACCATTCCCTGTCGATCATCCACCAATCACTGTTAATGAATCCCTTTCTAACATCCACCATTTCCCATCGACCATCCACCAATCCCTGTCGACCATCCACCATTCCCCGTCGACCATCCACCAATCCCTGTCTACCATCCACCAATCCCGGTCGACCATCCACCAATCCCCATCGACCATCCACCATTCCCCATTGACCATCCACCAATCCCCGTCTACCATCCACCAATCCCTGTCGACCATCCACCAATCCCTGTCTACCATCCACCAATCCCTGTCTACCATCCACCAATCCCTGTCTACCATCCACCAATCCCGGTTGACCATCCACCAATCCCCATCGACCATCCACCATTCCCCGCTGACCATCCACCAATCCCCGTCTACCATCCATCAACACTGCTGACATGAAGTCATTTTGACTCAAAAGAAATGTCACAACTTTACACTTTCCAATGCTGTCAGTTCACAGAATATACAGAAAACAGGTACATCCACAATCAGGAGTCAATGTATGAGGCTTTGTTTGCACCAAAACTGTGTTGATATTTGCTTTTCATAGTCTCTAGCATGTGTTATTGTCATATTTTACACCTATCTTTTTTCACATCACTTCTGTTGTGTTTACTTTGGATCACAGCTGTTCATTCTTGACATTCAAAATACAACTTGGACGAAACAATTCCAGCTCAGAGTCCACTTAGGACCTTTTTTTTCTTGAGCTTGTAATAGAGATAAACCAGCTCTGTTGGTGTTATGATATTATCGCTGTTGTTGTTGTTGATGTTTCATTTTGTCCATCAGTTCTGTTACTTGTGCGCATTCAACAGTAGGTAAGGGCATGAAAGTAAACACAACATTATTTTGACACAAACAGAACCTCTTATAATCAGAGTAAAAGAGATTTATTAGAAGTAAAACATGGTTTCTATTCTTTTCTTTAAAAAAATAAACATCATGCAGACCATGTTTGTTTGTCTGCCTGATATAACCACTCACTAATTGGACAGTTTCCTGAGACAAAAGCATCTGCTTGGTTTATCTTCTGCCAGGTAGAGAGCAGGGAAACCTAGCAACAGGCTGCAGCAGACCAAGCTCGTCTCTGCTCTCAGATCAACGACGAAGCAACACTTAGAGCTCTCAGTTGGGTAGATAGGACATACTGTGCCATCGGGGGCACATTACACACCACACTGACCTAACAGATTCCACCCTGTTGATCATTCCAATACAAAACCCCAGACGAGCATATTTTGGCAACTGCTTTTTAAATTCACCCATTTTTCTGGGGCACACTGTGGGTTAGAGGCGCCTGGCTAAGCCAACCATATTCAATTTAAAAAGAAACACACAGGCGAATGATTCATCTGTTAAACTGTGTCCTTTCCCATTTTGTTTTTTAATGCTCTGAAGCTTTTATCATGCTGTCCCTTTTTTTAAAAATAAAATATATAACCTGGAAGTCTCGGTCCTTGGCAAGCAAAGCATGGCAAAACAAACAAAATTGAACAATTTGTAGGTCGGACGATGTCTAATGTTCTGTCCACACTGTGCTACAGAACATTTTAATGTAGCGCAACAACAGCAAATTTTTTGTATGTGAAAGTTACAAAATATAAAACCTAATAACCTAAATACATTACAAAAAGTGATCATAATAAATGATTCAAATTACTCATTATCTCATCGTAAAGAGGAACTTAAAGAGTTCGATTTAGTATTTAATTTCCATAAAGGCTGGAGATTCACAAGAGACAGCTTTTAAAAAAAGTGTGTTTAAAATTAAGACAGTAGACGTTGGAAAATGCTGACTGTTTGTCCATGGTGAACATGGGAAACATAATAAACACATAAGCATGTTGGCATTATCACTGCGAGCATTACGCTGTTTCAGTTCACGTACTTCCATGCTTAGCCTTGCTATTTCGAGTACATAAATGCGTTCACACTGTTGAATGCAGTGTACTGTGAGTACCTGGATGGTACACTCATAACGGTCAAAAAGTAAAGTGTGGAACGTTGGACACTTCTTGTCCAATGGTCGCCATTTGAGCTACGCTCTTTGGCTATACCACCCTGTTGAAATTAGTACATTACACCAGGAAGTACACAGTGTACACACAGTGTACTACATAGAAGTATCCTAATTGAGATACAGCTTTAATCTTGTTTATGCTATAGGCTAAAACTAAGCATGCTTTTTAAACTTCAAGTAGTTATTTAAATATATATATATATATATATATATATATATATATATATATATATATATAAATAGCTGTTTATGATCAGAGCGTGAATGTAATCCTGTTTCACCATTTTCACATAACTGAGCCT
Organism: Protonibea diacanthus; assembly: GCA_028641955.1. Taxonomy (NCBI): domain Eukaryota; kingdom Metazoa; phylum Chordata; class Actinopteri; family Sciaenidae; genus Protonibea; species Protonibea diacanthus. Next base: position 15,637,636 of record CM053997.1, on the reverse strand, counting down.
TGTGGTACAGATTTTGTAATCCTCACAGATGCTTCTAGTCTGTCTCGTGTGTTTTCAATTACAGTAACCTGATGTTCTGTCTTGTGTAGTGGCAGTGTATTGGCTTTCACTCTCACCCTTTCTAAAGCTTCTTCTTGATTCAACATCTAATAAAACTGTCTTGGCGAACAAGTTCAATGTTTCTAAGTTACCCTTAAGGGTAAGCTTGGTAAACAAGCCTCTAGTCTCTCTGAGTAATAAAAAACGCGAAGCAAAAGGTACATGTGCTCGGTGCTTGCCCACAATTTCCCACATGCTGTTCTTTTGGATTTATGGATACTGGTAAAACAACACCGTTATGATACTACAAATCAGGAATCAAGATATCGGATGTTGCCGCAGAGGGTGTGGGATTTACTGTAGTATGAACACTGAACTAAGAAATTAGATAATTAAAGCACTGTAACTGTGAAGGATGTAAATATAGACATCAGTGTTGAGTTGGCTCCTGAAACAGTTTTGTAAATACCCAAAACTGTCGATGTAGAAGCGTGGAGAGTAAGTCAGTCAGTAAAGATGACAAAACATTTAATATAACGATCTTCAGATGTGTGAAAGATGTGATTACAGATGAGTCTGTTAGTGGGCGAGGTGGAGAGTAGACTCTCAGTGTGGTTGGAGCCTTATCCAATTAATTTAATTAGCTGTAGCCTAATATGCTAGAAGTGGATGAAGCGATATCCCCACTTCACTCTCAGGATGGACAACAAAACGGATCAGCCCAGCCTCTCTCTGCTCCGCTGACTGATGAGATGTGGCGAGTTTCTGTCATAAATGTAATTATGTTTATATTGAGCCTCCACTCCGCTGTCTGTCTGACTGTAGGAGATCGCATTACTGCCTCGTCCTGGAAGATTTGTCCTCCTTCAAACAAGAGACACTTCATTCTCTTCATGTGCATGGTTCGAACAGGTACTTGAAGGTGAGTGCGACATGTTATATGATGGAGGAATCGATAAAACTCACCCACCCTGACTCTGCCATAACAACTGATAATATTTACTAATTATAAAAAAAAAATTACTTTAAATGACGACAGTTTCATGGATGATGATAGAAATGAGACATTTATGACAGATTAAAACTCCATTTTTGCATCTTTCAGCTTATTGTTTTGGTTTTATGGCCCATAACTTCATTGTTTTGGTTCACTCTAACTGCTTTCACCAACCTAATTTCAGCAAACACAGTTAGTGACAAGCTGGTGAACAGAGTGGAGCTTTTAACAGCAAAAGTACAACATTTCCCTCAGGAGGTGGTGGAGCCCAAAAGAGGAGGTAAAAGAGAGTGAATGTTGGACTGAAAATGTGTTGGACACATTCCCCATTGTAACTTTAAGAGGTGATAATATGTCAAAGTTTAAAGTTGTGCTGGTGCAAAGTGGCCAAAAAGATTAATTAATGCATCTTTAAACATTTGTAGATCCACGGCTGGCAAACGCTCCACTCATCAATATTTATGACCGTAACAATGAATCAAATAGATACCTATCCATAGTGATGAAGCCACAGAGAATTATTACTATTATTATTAGATTTTGGAGGCTCATGTGGCTTTTTAGCCTCTTTGAGCTGATTGTTTTGGTTTTAGAGCCTATAAAATATGCTCTCACGAGCCTGAATTCCAGCCACGGCAGACAGCAGAAAGCACCAGACGGCTGCTTGAGCAACTGGTTGTTGAGGAACGTCAAAAACATGCAGCAGTTGAAGCCAGATATTTCACTCAGGAGTTGGAGGAGACCAAAACAGATATAAAAGCAGAGTTAATATGAAATCAGGCTTTTGTTTAGAAGTTGGTATATCCAACATATTCTGTATGTTTAAGCTTGTTGTGCAACTTTAACTGATTAAATTCCATGTATGAATAATTTCTTGATGCTTGTCTTATACACTGAGAAGTGAAAATATTGCCATTATTATGAATATCTCTGCCATTACACATCCTCCAGTTGAAATGAAGAATGTGCATGAAGATGTAATGTAGCTCTTTGGGTTTTTGTATGTTTCTTAAGTTAACAGAGCAAACAGATAGGGCTCAGCAGAGGGCTCAGTTTGAATATGAAGTGCTGATAGTTGTGCTGTGAAATCCTTGGATTTAAACAATTGGTTAAGCGTGGGTGTTCCTCTGAGTCCCTGTTTTAGTAATCCTGTTCTAAATCTCCTACAGGCTAAGCGCTCTCTCAGAATGACTGTGAGATAAACCCATGTGTACAGTTAACGCCACCTCTGCCTTCCATTGAAATAATATTCCATCATTTCTAGAGAGGAAAAGAGCTAATATTAGCTTTGACAGTATGAAATATGTTTCTTCTTGAATAGACTCCCCTCTGCGATGCCAAGCCATTAACACCAAACACAGTGAAGCAGAGAGGTGAAAAGCCTTGTATATTTTCCCTGCTTTACACAGATATCTGAGTATTCAGAGGACTAAATGTCAGTGACTCATGTCGACTAAAACAAATCATAGAAAACATCAGGTTAACTTGGACTACAGAAAATAAAATAACAGTTTTAGCTCTTCCGCAGTGGCTTCATTTCCCAGCCACGGAGGCTGCCACCTGGTTAAATCTTGTTTATTTAATCCATACAAAAATGAACTACTGAACATGCTGGATAATTTCTCAGCCCGGTTCTCAGAGTTTCATCATCACTGTGAGTATTTCATCATCACTAAGTGTATTTCCCAAAATGCTGAACTACTTCTGAGGGAAGCACAAACAAGCCTCCGAATCACACCCACTTCCACTCCATGCGTGTGTTGTTTCCTGTGAATCTCTTGTGCTTTGCTTTGCAGAGTACTGGTCCAGTCCAGAGCAGAGTACTGGCTGTACTGGACGTGTACAAAGACTGTGAAAACAACAGCACAGAGATTCAGGGCTGCCAACCTCAGGCCTTGTAACAAACACACACATACAGCTGAAAAATAGCACATCAAATGCTATTAAAGTGACTCTTGAAGTCAACTTAGATTCTTTGTCCAGCGGCTGGAACATGATTTGAGGCAGTCTGTCGTGATTACTATGAGCCAACATGTGAAGTGGCTGTAGCAAAACAGCAACTATATATAGGTGCAATTACCGAAGGAACATATAAATAAATAAATAGCAGTAGTGTGCTTTGAGCTAAACAGTAATGTCTGGTATAGGTATATACAAATAGTATAATGTCATCTGCATATTAGTTTAGCATATTTACATGCAAATATATGCAATTAGTGCTAAACACAAAGTACTGTAATGTCACTGTGATCCATCCAGTACTTGTTGAGATATTTCAGTCTAGACTTAAGTGGTGAATGGATCGACTTTGCCTTAGAGCCACACTGAAAAAATCAGGGTGGATTATAACTTTAAAGGTATAATCTGGCATCCGGCGAACACATTATAGATAGGGGCGTTAATCATAATGACAAACACTGCTGCTGCTAGTCAGGGTTCTGATATGAGACTTTTCAAAGCCACGGGAGACAACAGAGCTCGAAGCAGCCAGAAATCATCTGTGCCCAGACTGCAGGTGCATCAGTCAAAAACTGTCAAATCATCATATGCTAATGGGAACAGTCTGGAAAATTCTGCCAAACACAGGCAAGCTGTTATCAATGAAACCTGGGTCACAAGCTGGAGCGAGCACACTGAACTATAAGAGAAATATATTACTGCATATTTGCACGTATCTAATAATATATGTGTTTGTTTTCTGTCCTTCACCTGCTCTTTTATTTACTCGTTTCTTGCTGTGTCTGGCAGCTATGTGATTTCCTCACCGGGAATAATCCAAACGGGACGGGCGGTTTCTTCAGAACGTGATAAAAAAACTGTTGGAATAAATCTGCGATTTTGGTCTCTTCCTGTTGTTGTTGACGATGGGAGGAGAGAACAGCCTGAGCTCCTCGGGAAAACTCGACAGGTGGTGCTGGATCGGAGCCAGAAAAAGACCAACTGTGCGTGTTTCAAACACAGCCCCGGAGGTGTTTGACACTAACATCACAAGACAAAGGAACGTACTAAAAATCCCACCTGACGAACGGGGTTGTGCACCGAAGAAAGATGTGGAAAGGTTGCTCGGGTTCTGTCTGCTGTGCTGCTGCAACAGAATAACAGAAGGTTTATATCAAAGGTTTAGATATTTTTGGGGGATGACAATGTTCTGCAGGATAATAAACTGAGTCTATTCCCTGCACACCCTCTAGATTAATTACAACAGAACACATTATTAATTAGGTATGATATAATATGAAAAGCAGGATAAAATATGCATGCCGTGTTACAAAATCATATGAGGTAGGGGTATAATGTTGTTCGTGAACAAAAAAGGTCATCTTTTGTAAGCAGTCAGGTTACGTTATGCAAAAACAAGCAAAAAGCCTTGAAATCCAGCGAAACTCTGGTCACAACAGAAAGGTCAGCCGTCGTCTAGACAGCTCACTCCTGCTCCAGTACACCTGACCGCTGTGTTGAAAGAGCTGCAGCGTGATTCCCGCTGATGTTTTCTTGTAGCCAGCGTGATTTTCTAAAATATCAGCCATTCGCTTTCAAAAGAGGTGTTTCTTTTCCGTTGTAAAGCTCACTTGTGAATCGCTCCTTTCAACCATTCACGCAGGACTCGAGAAGTAATCTGTAAAAGTTGAATGTGCCCGGGGTGTTACAAAAGCAGTGAAACACAAGAGTCCCTCTTGTAGCTCGTGACAAATCTTTGTTTAATCCTTGTTGGTCGTTCCCAGGAGACTTCGGGATGCTATGAAGATGAACAACTGTTCTCTCGGTCACAATCAAGGGTTGTTGCAGAGTTGTTTTTTGCCTCTCAGTGACCAACATAGTTTCATATAGTGCCTGCCCTCTTAACCAACAATACAAGAGAGGTAAAAGAGATTTCATTGTTGCTCCTCTAAACACTGAAAAATGACATTTGAACACCTCAACAGGAGCTCATCTTTCCTGAGACTATTACTTCTTTTTTTAGAAAGCGGCTCCAGTGAAAAGTGTTGACGACGTGCAGATTGTCTGGAGGAAACGGGATAACAGGATGTTGTTTCTGTACAGACTGACACCGTTTTTTAATGCTCTGAACACGACAAACACAAACTCACTTTCAGCCGTCACGAATTGGAAGTGGAAGTTGTCGTGTTTGTTGTGGAGAAATTGCTGAAATGAATGGTCAGCGGTGAGTTCAGGGAGGGAAGAAAGTGTTCAGGAGCCTCTGATGCTGTAATATTTATTGACGCTTGACCAAGGAGAATTATTATACACTTGTGTTTTGGGTGAAATGGCCCTTTAAAGCCCATCTAAAGCACCATTGTGGCACAATAGCACCCTGGACAGAAGATCAGAATTCAACACATTGGGAATCAACCTCAACAACTATTGACATTTATGACCAAGCAGCAACCTCCGCTTGGAGGTTCAACACAAATACTGTAGCTAATCAGCATTTTCCTACGAAGGACTCATCACTGGTTTGACCTCGCTCATTTGACCAAATACCTGGTGCACCCCTTTGCAGCTCCTCACTCTCCACATTAATGAGACAGGCTACATTTTTGTCTCCGGATCACAGTCTGACCGACGAGGCCGAAAAATCACCCACAGATGAGAAAGCAGTCAAATGTCACGAACTGGAACCAAATCAAATTACAGTCCTTCAGTGTCACACGGTGAGAAGCTGCCCTGCTGTTTTTCATTGTACTGAACTGTAGACCTGACCTGAGCTTAGCTACAGTTTTGGGCTAAAGGTGAACACTGACACTGAACAACTGGGGGCTGAGTACAATCGAGTACAATAACTGACAGCTTAAATTCTGATTACACACATACTAAATCTATATTACATGAGGTATCTAACTCATATTGAATATTTAATCAAAATAATGAAACAGATATTGACATTAGCGCCTGTTAGCCTGCGCTATAATGCCGCCTGGTTCTTGAAATTAAGTTGTGTCGATGGACTGACTTCTGATCTCATCTCTTCCACGATATATTAATAGCTGGTAGCAGCAATAGCGTGTGACAAAGACAGGTCGGCAACACTTTTCACTCTGGTACCGCTTTAAAGGATCGGCCTCCGGTTCACCACGTCTGTTTGGTGGCAGCTTGTCAATGCCTGCTGAAGTTCCCTTTGGCTTTTCCCTTTATAGCCGCTTAATACTGAGACAGCAGATAACAGCAGGGCGGACAAGACTTCCACAGTATGAAAAAGAAATCTTAGGTGGTACTTTGAAGAATTTTTCTAAAGCTAAATAATTTCGTGGGATTTGATGCTGTTGATTTTTCCCCTGCACCGACTTCTGCAGATGTTAGAGAAGCTGTCACTGCTGGAAGCTCGATGTATTTATTGTTTCCTGTCACCCACAGACAACCTCACAGTTGCAGTGGTCCCTGTTGGTGCTTCCTCATGTCAAAATGTTCAAGTGGAAAAGGATTTTGACACCAAAATATGGGAACTTCTTGTCCTTGTGACATGTGAGCTTGCTGCATATGATATTACAGACACATAAATACCGCCTGTTTCTCCAGTCTCTCTCTGGCTCTCTTCGAGGGAGTCCTGAATAAAAAGCAACACTCTGTACTTTGATGCCAAGGACATTCAGCAGACACCTTTTAAAGTTCAGCCTGAGCATGCCATTTCCTGTCTGCCACACTCACACACACACACACACACCTGACATCAGTAAGTTATGAAAACTCGACAGACTTTTCTGCATTTGGTGTCATTCTTGCTCGCGTCTAAAGCCCCAGCTCAGCTGCCTGTTCTATATTTGTCTGGTCTTTCACTTTGATTGCTGTTCAGGAATGTGAATAAATGAAAATGCATTTCAGTGCCAAAGCGCTGTCTGAGCTCTGTTTTACACAACAAACAGCAAGCCTTTGTAGCTAAACAACAAAATCAGCCGTTTATTTCTTTCCAAAGCGAGCGTTTTCTGATCTGCCATCACATGTCGGCATGTTCTAGCCCTCTCTTTCTCTTTTTGCATTTCCTGTCTAACGCCAAAAAACAAAACAGAAAAAGAAGATCCGTTCTGTCCTTCACTTTTTTTTTCTTTACATATACCCTATCCATCCATAGCACTGTATTCTGTCATCTGAATTTGTCTGTAATGTGATTTTTGTTGATTTCTTCGATGCCTACATGTCTGTCCTGGCAGAGAGAGCCCTCCTCTCCTCTTGCTGAGATTTCTTCCACTGTTTCCCTGTTAAAGTGTATTTTGGAGACGTTTTTCCTCACTTGAAATGACGGTCAGAGGGTGTTTAATGTTGAACTACATGTGAATAAAACCGGATGGGGTATCGTCTTCCCGTGTGGAGTTGTGTTTGTGGGTTCTCTCCGGCTACCAAAGACATGCAGTTAATAAAAGGTTAATTGGTGACACTAAATTTAGGTGTGAATGTGAGTGTGAACGGTCGATTGTCTCGATGTGTCAGCCCTGTGATGAACTGGCAAATTGTCCCGGGTGTCCTCACAGTCAATGTCAGCTGGGATTGGCTCCAGACCCAGCGACCCTGGTAAGGATTGATAGTCCTGGAAATTAGATAGATGGCTGATTCCAAGGTCAAGAACAACTAACCTAAACTCTCCGTCTTTAAAATTTAACATCTTCCACTGACAACTGGGCAAAACTCATCTGCTGAGGAAGAATGAACCTTGTTTAATCATCTAAGATGTCTTGGGTTGAGGTCAGAGAAAGATCGTGCTGATCGTTAGAAGACACCAACGTTAAACTGCTGAGATGGGATACAAACAGTCTGTGCTGACAACAATCCACCTCAGATTTATATATTATCAAATAGAATTCAAATAATATTTATTCTTTGAAATGTCTAAAGGCACTTTTATGTGTAATGAATCTAAATCGGTCTTAATTATTTCTTATGTTGACAGTAATTGCAGGTTTGCTTCTTGCAGTGCTCATGCATTCATTTTCTTAATTCATCTTGTGTGTACATGCAGCGGAGTTGAAGACATAAATATAGCTTTATATCTCACCTAAGCTACAGGATGTCTCAGACACGTCAACACCGATATATACGCTTCGCTTCTGTTAATAGGATTCTGCCGAAGCCGTGCATGCACCGAGTCATATTTTAGTTTGCTTGCAATTACCCCCTAACCTCAATAATGTAATGGCTTACCGGGCAACTAGTAATCTCCAAAACTACTTCATTACCAATTACACATGAAGGAGAAATTGCGAGGCAGGTTGTTGCGGGAAACAAACAACGACCTTGTTTGCTGACAGCGATGTTTGTGAGGGAGGAGGGCATGGGGACTGCGGTGTGCAGCATTAGCTGTGGGTCAAAGACAGGACTCGGCTCATTATTTCTGCTCACGGATTCAACATCACACTGAGAACAGCGAGCCTCGCAGACTTCTTGATTAGCTTGACAACTGGCTGCGCGTCCATCAAAATGTGCTCTCAGGTCTGATGAAGGTTTTTTTGGGAGGTGTAGGCCCTAATGGATTTTGGAAGGACAAAAAGGGAAAGTGTGCGGACATCCAGTAATTGTATTGTCAGTGTGCTCGGAGTTGTTGGCAGCTGTCTTTGATTTGTTTAAGAGTCCAGGTGGCAGGAGACAACAGAGAAGAGGATGCAGCACTGTTGCCACTTTTTGTCTTTCAAATAAAGTTTTGATACGCTTCACTTGAAGGTCTCCATTTCAGTTTAGACTTCTACGTTTCAGAGACGCTGTGTGCTTTTTTTTCTTTCACCACATTCATCTGAACGTTTGCAGATTAAACTGTCACATTAAAAAACATAATAAAATATACAGCGTCCAGCTGTTTTCACTTGTGATCCCAGCTGTTGCCACATTTTACATGCTGGTGCATTTCTGTCCACCTGCCTTCATGCCCATTTTCAATTTGCAAATAACAAACCTGTGGTGTGATGATGGAAAGTTTTTTTTTTTTTAATGCTTGGCTGTGGGGGGAAAGTTGGTCTATTAATCACAGCACAATGTGCCCCTCAACATGTTTCTTCCACTGTTTCCCATCTCAGTTCAGACCCATCTCATCAAGTTGAAATTGGTTCATGGTTGGTAACAAGTGTGAAGCCAATGCTGAAGTGTCAAAATCTGCAGTTCCTCAAACGTCCACTTGAGGCTGGCTCCAGAAGTGAGTCAGTCTCCATAAGTCCCCATGTTACAGCAGAAATAAACATGTTTACAGCCTGGTACAAAAAACAGTTTTGGTCTCTATAGCTAATTTCCCCGTTCATGACAACTGTACTGAGGGTGAATTTATATACAACTCACCTGTTCAGATTATATTAAGGCTTAAAGTTATGCAGGATTAAGAGCGTGGCTGCTTTGATTGACAGGTAGGTGCCGTTACCACTTGACTAAACAACTGAACTGTTTGTAAAATAGTTAAAAACAGCTCCAATTTGGTACTTTTGCTTGAGTCAGTGACATTGTTGTATCTTTAATTAACCTAAAATAAAACAAAAAGAAAATTTAATTAAACTCCGGGGCATTTTGAAACAGTATTGTCATTTGTAGAATTTAACCCACACTATCATCAAATATTATAATTATGATTAATATTGTACTTTGAGGAAAAAAGAGAAGAATGATAACACTACAGCATAAGCCCACTCCTACAGGCCTAGTTTCTCTAAAACCTGATGAGACAGACCCAGACTGCTTTTTGTTTTCAGGCTAGACATGCTCAGAATGGTATTAAAAGGTCAGCGATAAACCCAGAAGCCAGACTCATCTCAGCCATAAGAGCAAACACACATAAATCTAAATATCAATTCCAAAAATAAATGCATGGCAAATAAGGAGGAGGACATAACATTTACTGTAGGTTTCCTCATCACAGCAAGCGGCAATCATATTCACAAAGATGTTCGTTTAAAGTTAAGCTGGAGTTTGTCAGACTTTTAGAAACTGACTTAATTTAATCCTCTAAAAGTATACTCAAATCCAAACTGAATAATTTTGCAAACCACCTCTCAGCTGGACATGAAAATGACTAGCTGTGTGCAGTAATAATGACTTTTTGAGGGTTCCTTTATTACGTTTCTCTTTAATATTTGTCAATACAGTTTCCAACGGATTTAAAGCTGCAATTAGAAAGAGTAAAACGTGGTGGTAAACAGTCATTTCCAGCACCGAACAAAAAAGCAGAGCACAGTGCACTTGGATTCAGTGAGGTTGTGTCGACCCAGTAAGCACTGATGCGGTTCATTCCTCCCAATTCATTGGCAACTTTGTCACAGCCAAACTGTTAACGGTGAATGTGAATGTCCCTGAAACAAGAACAAGAACTTTTAAACAGTCACTGCAAGAAAAGCCTGAAGTGTATCCAATGGTTTTACATTGTGGCTTATGAGTCAGGCAGTTTTTAAATAATAAGTGCAGCAATTCAAAATGCTTTGAACTCATTGAACAATTCCTGCTCACCTATGACTTTGATCCTGTGGTCCTTATTATTATAACAGGTCCTGTTCTGTGGCTGCTAATAAGCAGTTCTACATTGGTGCCAATTAGACTGCAAAGAAAAGAATCAGATTTGTACTTTATGATCACAAACTGTAAAAGCAAGTGAACATGTTCACAGGTAGTCATTTATTTTTGATTTTCAAGAGAGCAGGTAATTTAGTTTCGTAATTTGGACATATGAGAATGGTGCACCGTAGATGAATGTCACGAACTGAAACCAGCGTGAGCTCTCGGTTGTTAACATCAGAAGAGGACCAGAGTGGACCTAAATGGGTGGCCTGACCACCAGTGTTGTAGTCAACTGAATGGAGACCGAGTCATGACGAAGACCAGAGTGTATCGAGACCGAGACAAGACCAAGACCAAAGTATTGTGAGACCGAGACAAGACCAAGACTTTGAGGGGTTAAAACCGAGTCAAGACCAAGACCAGACAAAAACTCTTTGGGTGAAACATGGTTGCTACATTGCGTCGCCTTGAAGTATTTGTGTGTTCTTTCCAATGCTGTTTTGCAGATGAACTCTTTGTGGTTTATATAAACCAAGTTTTCTTCCAGAAAATGTGGCTGATGCCTCCTCCCAGACAGTTAAAGAATAAATCAGAAAATGCAAAAATGCAGTCGATTCGAAGTCTTGAAACTCAAGTCTCAAGACCAAGACTGATCATCATCCAAACCAACAAACCCTTTCACCCCACACAATATAAACTACTTCCTGCAAAGACAGAATCCTCCTACATGAGTGTAATTCCCTGAAAGACTTGCTGGTTATATGGTTGTTACCCAGAAAAATCCATAATTCTTACAATGTAATACTGAACTGACAGTGTTTGTTTAGGAAACAAAACAAACTGCAAACACAATGAAGAGCTCTTTCAAATTAGCGTCTGCTGCCAAGCTTCGAGCTGGTCTCGTCACAGTGAATGCCTGGAAATCCACAAAATGACTTTGCTAAATGGATTATTCTGGATTCATGAGCATGAACACAATGTTAAGAAAGTATAGCGCTAAGAATCTAATCAGCGATGCCATCGACGGAGACAGAAAGGACTACTCTGCCGCTAATGAATGGGTTTCCCAGCTGTGTTGAAATGAACTGTGCATTATTCCCACAGTTGGCATGAATCAATGTTCATTCTGCTGTACAACAAACTCAACAAATGATGGTGCGAAAGAAATCTAATTTCCATACAAAAGAACAGACTTGACCTTTGATGTTGACGTTTCTGTGAATAGTACATACATATTTTATAAATTTGATATGAATGAGACCAAAAACTTGATATTCTGTTTTTTTGTTTTATGATGATGTTTTAGAAATAAAAGAAAGAAAGCCTACCGACTTTGGTAATGCCATTCATTTTCCTCTTGGGTCACCATGACGTTGACATTTGTGGTTTTGATTAAATTTCAACAACCATCAGGTGGATTGCCATGAAATGTGGTTCAGGTTTTTCATAGTCCCAAGAGGATAGACCTGAATGATTGTAGCGCTAGATGAAAAGTCAGGGTATCACAGAAATCAAAGTCAATCACTTATCCTGTTATATTTCTATGTTTATGAGATAAATTAGCACAAATTGTTGTACATTCATTGTCACCAGAGGATAAACCTTAATGACTACAGTAACAGTCGGACTTACTTTTCCTCTGGTCTCACCATGAGATACATTTAGATTATTTTAAAGTGAAATAACTGAACAACTATATGATGGACTGCTGTGAAATTTGGTCCAGACATTCATGCTCCCCTTGGGATGAACTGTAATAACTTTGGTGATGCCTTAACTTTTCATTTAGTGCAAACATCAGGTCACAATTCTCAATTATCCAGTTATATCTCTACGTCTGTTAGATGGCATTAATGGTCACCGGAGGGTCGTTTCTATTGATTTTGATGACTTCCTCTTCTAGTGCCACCATGAAGTTCACAATTGTAGTTTTGAGTGAAATGTCAGCTGTCAAATGAGATCTATGAGATGGACTGCCATGAAATTTGGTAGAAACATCCACGTCCCCTAAAGGATGAATTGTAATAACATTGGTGATCTCTTAACTTTTAATCTGGTGGCATCAGCAGGTCAAAATATTATGAATAAATACTCGGAAAACTCATGACTACTTATTAACGCTTAACACGGTGAGCATGGTGAAGATTACAGCTGCTAAACATAATTTAGATTAAACAGCACCGCTGTGTCTAGGTAACAGAGTCATTAGCATGTCTGTAACACAAAGCAATCATAATTACAATGTTTGTTTTTGTTCTGGTTTGGTTTGATGATAAAATCTAGTCTGCAAGGATACAATCTCTGTCTCATCCGTAGGTTTCATCAAATATGTATTAAAGTCATTTTCGGTTCCTTTTCTCTGTTGTTTTTAAATCAGCTGCAGTTCTCTGCATGCCCCATGTCACGTCTTCATGAAGTCTGCAAGTGACTAAAATTCACCCCTAAATTCAGCTGTCACTATCAAATATTCTCCGTTTAGATTCAGAACCATTTGAAAGCCCAATCGGCGTTGCGGATATAAATTGATTTTGTCTGTCATGTTGCTTCTCACGGCTAACAAGCCCTCAGTGTTGTGAGACAATCATACTGTGGACGACGACTGGATTTCTTGATGACTTCCCAGCGCAGGATTTTCCAGCCTCTGGTTTCCAGTGGCCCCACGTCTCTGACCCTGTCACTACCGATTGCTAGCATTTGCAATTATGCCCTGTTTACTTCTGTCATTCCCTTCAGCTGTGGCGAGATGCTTATGTAATACAACACAGGATGCATGATCATCAGCTCTGCTGTCTTGCTGAGAGAAATCAATTTGCCCCATCGGTTCTCGCCTTGCCCTTTCCGATAGCTCAATCCTTTTTCTTTCTTCTCTCTCTGGCACATGCTCTTGGTCTTTCCTGCTTGTATGGGTGAGCAGCGGGAGTCCCTTCATGGTTACTAAGTATTACGGCTACCAATCTGCCCACAAACCAAAAAAACGCAGCTCGGCCTGAGTTTGAAGCTTATGCTTTATGAAACATTGCGCTCAGAGACAAAATACACTGAAGCAGCTGCACGGTGCGTTTGGATCTAAACTGCTCAAACTGTTTTGCAAGCACAAACGTGTGAGGATTATGCATAACATTTAGTCAAATTTAGCATGCCTCGGTGCGGCCTTTTGTGTGAAATCTGTCTAAATGGTTACATCAATCTCTCAAAGGAGCAAAACAACATTTACAGGTCACTCTAAGAGAAGGGCACAATCAGATACTTGTCAAACGCATGTCATCCCAACGTCCACTGAACGTCTCGAACGGACAAATATGATGCACATACGACACGACCATGACTCCCATCCCGGTGCGCTTCGCTGCACAAGGGGGGCGGGAAATCTATTAACCTTTAAGGCAGCAGGAGAACCACCCAGCCAGCCGGGAGGGGAGCGAATGCATCTGTATTTAAAGGTTAGGAGAGATGTGGAGTAATGAAGCACGGGCATACGAATAGAAGGGAGGGTGGTTGGATAGTTAGGAACATAAACACACAGATTACAGCTCAGGCTCAGCAAAGTGTTTGTATGTATTCTCACCAGGCATGTTTATTCAATCGCTGGCGGTGCAGAGGAGCTCGTCGAGGTTGTACCCTTTAACCTTTCCACTTCACACTAAACACCAGTGTGTTTTTTTAGCACTCCGAGGCTGTCAAAACCTTTTAAATGTGCAGATGATGCAGCGTAAGTGGGTTTGACTACAAAGGGAGATAAAACAGCATTTAGGAGCGAGTTTAACGCCTTTGGTGAAATGCGTGACGCTGATCCGTAACCGGGAAATGGTGATGAATTTTACATAGATAAGGGGGGAATCTCAAACTTTAAGTGGCATCTTTTCCTGAGATTGATTCAGAAACTTTTTTTTTTAAAAATATTTAAAGGAAGGGTTTCCCACAGCCTGAACTCGGGCACCTCCGCTAACGTCAGAAGAAATTATTACATTTTCATGAAAGAGGGCTTATTATGCTTGAGGGAAAGATGAGCAGTGGTGCCACATCACACAGCAGAAAGGCCACATATTTAATGAGTGAGGTGACTCCGCAGGATCGAGCTCAGTGAATCCAAAATCACAGATCTGCCCTGCTTAAACTCACACCGGCAGAATGACGAGGAAGGTGCAGAAATTATTTACAAATCCTCTTACAAATGTTGCCCTCATTAAAAAAGGTTCAATGTAGGACCTCTTGTCTTTTTGACATCTGAAATAATCACTTATGTATGCATTCAGTTTGACTCTGCACTTTCTTCCGTACTCCAGGAACATCTGTACCATGCATTTAATGATGTTGGGTATATTTATCATTGGAACCAAAGTGGCATTTTACTGAGTACTTTAAGTCATGCTTTTACTCTGCATTTATAAACAGTAAGTGGTAAATTAGGCGTTTTTAGCATACAAATGTCTTGCGAAATGTTCTTTTCCTTTCCAGGTTCATATTGAAAAGTGAAAAGACTTTGAACGATATATTACTGAAACGTGGAGTTAGACGTTCTCAGTCCAGGATTTTGTGGGCGGTCCTTAAAGGGTGGCTCGATGACACGCTGAGGCCACCCTGAGCAGAGAGATAGCAGATAGCAGAGAGAGATGAATCCATCTCACTCAGAGTGTTTCAAAGTTAGTCACATCATTTTTTCTGAACTCTTCTGATACGTCAGATGATTTTGACACCTGATTTCATAAACTTGTCGATATTTTTAATCATTCAAATTTGCCTGGGTGGTTAATGACACTTTCTTCTTTGGTCTGACAAACTCAGAACATTTATTCATACTATACACAGACTTTAAAGAACCAGTAATCAGCATTCCATTCCATATTTCATACAGCCATGAACAAAAACACAAAAATGTTTCTTAAGGATAGAAAGGTTTTCCAGTGCACTTATCAAGAACCAACTTAGTCTTCTCCTACAGCTCAATTCGTCTAACAACTCAGATTACCTCTTTTACACATGCCAAGTTAACGGTATCAACTTATTAGCACATTTTTGACCTTTGCTGCTTTAACAGAATGTGTCTGGTGGTTTCTTTGTCTTGTCATAAGTTGAAAAAAATGTAGTTTCTTTTCAAGTGCGTGTGCATGAAGTAATTTTTATAATCACAGACATCTGGTATATAAACCAGTAACAACGCAATCTCGAGCCAGACTCTGCTAATTGGCAGGAATAAAACTTTCACATGCAACAGTGCAAAACATATCATTTAGCTGTGGGACACATCTTGATCCATACAAGTGAATATATAGCTACCAGCAGCTATAAGAATCTGCGGGTGTGTTGCACCCATGCTGACAAAATTACACCCAGCAGCTACCGACAGTGACAACAGCAAGCGAGTCGACATAAATGTGGCAAAGAAAGCTCTTTCAGCAGAGCCACGAGAGAAGAAAACACTGTCCGAGGACTCAAACATGCAGCAAAGCCTCCCGTGACCTTGAGATTTACAGATAGCAAAGTTTTTTATTAACCTTGCCAGCACAGCGTGAGCCGGAGCAGCACAGGACTGGATGTGAAAAGAGAAAAAGGACAGCCGAGAGGAGCCGACAGCTACACGTCTGTAATGATCCAGCAGCGGTGTGTGGAAGCTGACGATTTTATTGAATTTCTCAGGATCAATATAACAAGATGCTCAGAATGAAAATTGATACAGGAGACGTTTTTAATGTGATTGTGTTTCCTCTTCCAGATGGCTCCACTCCTGTAAGCTTGAGCGAGTATAGATAATTCTTTTTAGCATCAGCCAGCGAAATTACAGTCTTATCTATAGTGTGTGTGCTTTATATCAGAATATGAGCATATTTCTTTGCAGATGGTTATTTCTAGGTCCAGCTACGGAGGCCAGAAAGCAAAGACTGTCATTCTGAATGCTTAATGAGGAGGCTAAATGTCTGCGGATCTCTGATTAAAATATTTAATGAGATATTTAATGGATAGCTCTTCATACCTATCTGACAAAAAAAAAAAAAAAAAGCCACGATCTCTCACACACGCAGGCCGGGCTTCAAAGGGTACTCCTTTGCCTCAAATGCCATATCTTCCATTTTATGACATACTACTGTGTGTAGCAGTGTGTAAAACTGCTTGCATTACCCTCGTTGATGGCTGAAAAGTAATCAGAAAGGCCATTTTGAATCCATCATTTTTTGTTAATACCAGACAGAAATGCTTC
This sequence comes from Protonibea diacanthus, assembly GCA_028641955.1. Classification (NCBI taxonomy): domain Eukaryota; kingdom Metazoa; phylum Chordata; class Actinopteri; family Sciaenidae; genus Protonibea; species Protonibea diacanthus. The sequence continues at coordinate 15,620,954 of CM053997.1, read as the reverse complement.
GGCGGTTTTTACTCGAGGAGCACTTTGCTGAATTGAGGCAAAATCAAAGAAAGCGTTCAGTCGGAGACGCAGAGTGACAGTTGTATTCAGACCCAAGACAGACAGAAGGAACTGGAGGAGAAATACTAAAGTACGTGCTCAAGATGAACCTTTTTAACTTTAACTAACCATCAGAGGTGAAATGAGTCCATAGGATAAAGAAAGCTGATTTACGCTCATTTAGGGAGATTGATTTTCACAGAAAGCAAGAGGAGTACAATATTAAACAGAAGTTAGTTCTGACCAAGTAATTTGAGACAAAAGTCGTCCAATGAGCGTTGACATGGAAAACAACATCCCTTTTTAGAGTTTTAAAGTCTCTTTTCTTTCAAAACACATGTTGGAAAATAGTTGCTGAAAAGACTTATATATATTACTGAAATGTGGAGTTAGAGGTTCAAACAGTTTTTCACCAGCTTTCAGTCTCAGGATTTTGTGGGCGGTCCTTAAAGGGTGGCTCGATGACACGCTGAGGCCACCCTGAGATGAAATCATCTGACATTTCATTTGTAATTCATTACGTGTCTGTAAAAATGTCGCTCTACACGCCTACCTTCTGATAACAGAGCGTCAAGATGAGAAACAGACTGATAGTCGACTGACATAACCTACGCAAAGTTAGCAAGCTACGATTGTGGATCTATTTGTGTTGTCAGCACTCTGTGACACGACCGTGCCTCTCGTGTGATATTAAATAATAATCAATCCACCTCAGTACATAATCCACTTCACTCTGGAGTGTTTCTGGTGGTTTATTCAGTTTCAAGAGAGCAATAAGCAAAATTAAAATCAGGTAAACACCCGCAGGAATCACCACTGTAACATCAACTGCTCGTCCTCTCCATTAATTAACGCGCAGATTCTCTTCACATATGACTTCTCTGACTATGAGCTGAATCCAATGATTTAAGGTGCTATTTCTTTTCTTACTAATGAACTTTTTGCTCATGTGCAGAGTCGTGGCGATCTACCAATCCGCCGTTTGCATTAATGAGCATGAAGAGCGGCTCTCAAAAAGTACAATAGAGCTGTGTAATGGTCACAGGGTGAGCACGCTCGGAGACTTGTGGGCCGGACTGATATTTCACAGCCTACCATTTGCATCAACAATGGAGGTGGCCATTACTCTTAATGCAGCGTTCTTTTTGTACCTATGCAAGACAGAAATTATATATCGAGGGGAAAATCCTGGATTACTGTGATTTTCTTGTCATTTCCCATTTTGTGGCACAGAACATTGTTTTACACAAAGGAAAAAGAGTGGAAGGCATACGCTGTGCGGTTCACACTTTTAGGTGAACGTATTTTTTGTGTTTGTAAAGGTGCTGTGAAGTGTTTCCCGGATCGATGCATGTATGCATTAGTCTCTCGTCTGTCACTCAGAGAGAGAAAGGGCCGCACTTTAGCAACATAAAGGTCTGTATCTTTGAAAGTGTCTGTTCACGGTTCAACTTTACCAACATGAATTATCATCAGGAATGTGTCTCACTTCGTCTGTGTCCTTGGGGAAGAACATGGACCAGCAAAACAGGGACCAGCTCACCAAAACAACCATTTAAAATCAGCTGATCAGCCAGTGATGCCCACATGTGCATCCAGTCATCGTCATGTTGACAGTCCTGCCTCTGCCGCCTCCCGGATTATCTAAAAATGCAAAGACGTGGATCATCGGTGGACACCTGGGCACTCAAACAAACCACCTGTAACATCGCCTACCTGTCAAGTCTAATAGATTAAAGCAGGGTGTGCTTTAGGGTTAGCGGTGCACGGTGTGTTCTTGGGTTTTCTTCTAATCAGGATACAGGCGTAGCAATCCATATCTTCCCCAGCTTCAACCTCCCATCTAAACACGGTCACCACCAAGACACACTCATCGTGGATTCTGTATGGATTTAGCTGGTGCAACCCAATACAGGTGACTAACCATCACGTAAATAAAGAGAATAGCCACAGAAATCTGTTTGGTTATTGTAGATCGAGTCGACTTTGTGGACACCATATGGTTTTTCATAACGAACACCTGCGAGGACAGCAGAACCTGCCAAACTATATAAACAGGACTATTGGTAATTTGTTGATTCTTCAAAAGTCCTTTCAAAACAGACCGTTATCTAATCCATCCTTCAAAAACTTCTCACTATCTCTCTCTTCTCTTGGTGCTGTTCCTTTCTGCCCGGGCTATTTCTGTCTCTCTATTTCTCAAACCTAAAAGCCTGAAATAAAGAAGACCCTGACAACCGGGATCGTTGGCTTTTACATCCCTTCCCCGTCCATTCCCCCAAACCATTAACCCGAGTCTGATAATCCAGTCCGATAAAAAGGAGATAGACCAAGACAGAAGCGGTGTCTCTGTTAGCTGTGATTACACAACAGTGTTATCCCATCCTCCTGCTTTGGCCTTTTGTCCCAGGTGATGTGCTGATGAGCAGATTCTCTGTCCTATATAGGCATGCTATCTCACCCGTACAGAGGCTGCAAACAGCGAGATAGGATCATCACCTGCCTGCAAGAGGTCCGAGCTAGAGGCAAGATTCAGGGTTTTTTTGGTTTTGTCTAGTGTCTTTTGTGAGACTCGCTGTGTGGGTTTGAGGCAAGAATCAACAACCGATGGAATAATTTTTAATTATTTTAATTGTTGTCAGTGAAAATAAGAACCTGTTGTGCTTGTATAAATGTCTTTTAGAGGCAACAAAGCCGTGACTCTGCCACAGGTGATCGACATTCACGTGCCATGTCAAGTGTTGCACTTCTATCGTTCTATTGTATTCGTTTTTCTGTACTTCATTGTGATTTTTTTTATGAATTTCCCGAAACAGCCGAACACTTTCACAAACCGAAGTAAACAATGCTTTTGTTGGTTACTATTTTCAGCCGCAGATTTTGGTCATAGTGAAAACTTCCAGTAGCAGGAGGCTGTGTGGGATCAACTCAAAATAAACTACAGTGTGTGTCTATGCGTGACAACAATAGAGCTCTATGGCACGGAGGAAAGAAATACATCAGGCTTTTGGAAATACAGTTTTTGTTTTGTTCATAAGATTTGTTAAAAAGGAAAATATTTTGTTGGTCAACAAATCACCAGATTTTAAGTGGAAACTGGAGATGAACTGTGAACAGACAGTATTGTGGTAAATACAGACAGTCGAATTTAAAGAACTGAAAACAACAAATTCATTTAATTCATGATTAAATCAAATTTGTGACACTTTAAAAAGTCTGTTTATTGCTTGATTAGACGCTGAATAAGTCTCGTCATTCCTGTGTCACCCTCCAATCAGAAAATAAAGCTTCACTCAATCAACTCCGGCCTGTCACTGTAAGACGTGATGATTTTCTGAGTGAAAAGATACGTCCATCACAGCAGGTGGTGCACAACAGGTGTTACATAACGCAACACCTAAACACTCTTATGTAACCGCCACAGCGGATCTTGGGAGCTTTGCCTTTTATTCATAACCACCGCGGCCCGATGTCTTGCCTCATTATCTTCTCTCATAACCTTGGGAAAGAAAGAAAGAAAAAAAACGACTGAAGGAGGACGCTCGAAGGGAAGTTTCATTCATGGGTTGAGTTTGGAGCGTGGGCGAGGGGTTTAAGAATAGGTCACCCAACATGAGCAGAGCAAGAAGCTGAATAACATCTTTTCCAACCCTGTTTGTTTGGGTGTCTGCACTTTAATTTCTGTCAAACGCACCTCAGGATTCTAATAAAGTCGACGAGGCCTTGTGACTTTATTGGGGGGGATTATGTGTCCCTGTCTCAACTGCTCTCACGTCATGAGATTTGTCTCCAGCTATTCAGGGAACGAGCACAAAATTTTACAAGTTATTGCCCTTCTCTCTCTCTCTTTTTGGGGGATTATCTGATTATCTCTCATCATAACTGAAAAAAAATGATGTTTCAGGCTGACTCATGACATCCGTGTGTCATCGTGCACCTTCAAATCTGCCAGATTAGAGCGTCAACAAACCAGACGTGAGGAAAAACAGAGCGTTTTAATGACTTCACTTGCCATGAAAATAGAGAACAGTTAACAGCAATGTTTGGGGTTGAAGTGAGGCTATCACCTCATTTATCCTAGCATGCCGTTGCTCTATTCTCCAGAGAATCACACACACACACAGTGAGAGTTTGTCGAGCCGGCTGACACCATCCCTGCAATATCCACAACCTGCGCTCGCACCGCCACCAAGAGAGAGATTAACGCTGCTGGTTTGCTCTAAATTGTGTTTAATTATAGCTCTGCGAGAAGCGGGGAGAGTCTCTCTCTCTCCGGTCCAGCCCCGTATCTATCGAACAGCCGCGTTACCATGAGAACAGCTCAATCAAAGACAACACAACTGAACTGTGGATGTCCGCACTGCACCGGACTCTCTGGACAGAGGGGCGGAAATTATGAGAGGCGGTGGTTTCCCCCATCAATGTGTCACTTTTCCAAAGAAGAAACATCTGCAGTATCTTTATATGTACTTTTTTTTAATGCACTATAAATGAATAATTCATGCTGCACAGTGTTTAAATGCAGATGTTGTTTTCTCTGCAGAAGTTTTAGAGAGAATACTGTGTGACAGAGTAGTGGGAGGCCACCTGGTTATTGATTAGTTAATCTGAAAGAGAATATTTTAGGTGCAAAGCACAGCTTGCATGGAGCAAATTCATTTCTTCTCTCGTGTTTTAATTTGCCCACTTTTGATTAATTTTGATGGTAAATGCAGCGATGAAGCAAGCTAAAGCGCTTCAAGTCAAACATTATTTTTCCTTTGAAAAGTCCGGATGCTGCAGCGAGCACATGGCTCGGGTTAAGTGAAAAACACTCGAATAGCCGCCGCAAACCGCGCAGACTGCAGATGGCACGTTGATTATCATGATTAGAGTGCACTAAGGTCAGGCCTGCTTTTTCAAATTGAATGTACAGTAAAAGGGAAAATGAGTCTGAATTAAAAAAGCAAGGAAAAAAAGATTTTAAGCAAAGCGAAGCGTTCAGTTTGACCTTGTAATGTTCTTGATCTAAAAAACAGAAAAAGAAACGTGTAATAAAAATGCTTCCCCTCTAATAACGTAAGAACAAACAACACAAACATAGTACAATATTAAGACTCAGCATTTAGTAGAAGAAGTAGTTTTATATTTGACATTTAACATCCCTAAAGGAAATGTTTAGGTCCCCAAACTGACTTTTCACAGGTCAGAAATGTATATGTTCAGGCCAAGAAAGTCTAGAAGAGCCATCCATTTTCTGTAAGTGCTTATCCTCAGGAGCGAGCTGCACCTTTCTTTTGTCTTTTATTCATAATAGATGTAAGCGGTGTGTATATTTAATATAATGTAAGCAACCAAGAACACAACTCATTGTAAAGGGTTTCGTCTTCGTGCTGAGTGTATTAGATGAGATGGACGAGAGAAAGAGAACCATCAGCGCTCGATCTCCTGTGCAGCTATTTAATCATTGAACGAGAGAAAATGAACGACCATTACTGTCGGATAGTCAGTGATTTGGCTCTGTAACGCGGGGATACAAGATATATGTCCTTCTCTGCAAGAAGAAATAGTTTTTATTAGCACATCTCAGAGGCAAATATTGTGCTTTTTATTCCACTACATTTGTCTGACAGCTTTAGTTACGAGCTGCTTTTCAGATTACAGTTTTTCATTCAGTGGTTTTGGGTTTAAGTTTAGTTATTTACTGTTTTTTGAAAGAGTCAGTTTGTCTGCCTACCTGAAAGTTTAGTCAGTGCTAAAGTGCCAAAATCTGCAGTTCCTCAAACGTCCACTTGAGGCTGGCTGCAGAAGTGAGTCAGTCTCCATAAGTCCCCATGTTAAAAACTTCACAGCAGAAATAAACATGTTTACAGCCTGGTACAAAAATCAGTTTTGGTCTCTATAGCTAATTTCCCCGTTCATGACAACTGTACTGAGGATGAATTTATATACAACTCACCTGTTCACATTATATTAAAGCTTAAAGTTATGCAGGATTAAGAGTGTGGACTCTTTGATTGACAGGTAGGTGCCGTTACAGGTGGCTTGTTTGAGCAACCAGGCGTCATTCAGCCCGCCTCAGGTCCGCCACATGGGGCGGCTACTCTACAAACTGAGCTAAACGCCGCCCCAGCCGGGAGGTGTTTCTAGCATTTCATTTGTTTTCCTGTTGTTCTTTGGACTTTTGCCTTTCCTGCTTTATGGACTTTGGATTTTCTCCCTGCTCCCAGTTGGATTTGTTTTCATATTTCCTCACCATCCTCTGAGTCATTTGAGTTTTGAATTAAAGCATTCATCTGTGTCAGATCTGGCTTCTGTTGTCCGCGTTTGTTACCCTGCTTGACCAAACGTAATGTAAACATAACCTGATAGAATATCATGCATATTTAACTACCCTACAGCACATAAAGCAACTAAAATGAAACATCTGCAGCACAAAAGAGTATTTTCAGTGTGTTATTGATACTTTTAATTAGGTACACTTTTCCCACCTCTGCCCTACACCCACCATTCAAACTAAACCTCCCAAAGGCGCCATTGAAAAGTACCAATTTCGAGGACCCTGCCTTGTCTAGTAATGAATATAATTGCAGCTATGCATCCAGACGGATGGCCCAGTCTCCGCTGTTAATGTGAATTAATTGTGACTGTAGTGAGCAGCCTCTGGTTAAGATAATGACTTCACCTGAGGGGTCCCTGAGTGGCAGTGAGGCAGAGGTAATTGTTCTGAACATCCCAGTGAGGCGCCCTCAGCGTGATCAGTCACCGCTTACCCACGTGAATCCGTGGTGAGAGTGTGTGTGCGCACGCCAGTGTGAAACGGAGATAACGAGAGGGAAGGACTGACTCGTGAATTCATTCTGAACATAGAAAGGAACGCAGAGGTTTGATCATGACTTACGGTCCTGGTACATCTTATTTTATTAGTTAATTTATGAGAAACAAAGCCCATCGATCGCTTGAAAAACTGTGAAATGGGCAAAGAAGCTGAATCTTGAGATTATTGTTATAGTTTTTTGCCTTTATCTGATGACAATGGTTCCTAAAAGCAACACTGTGTACCATAAAATCAAATCTCTCTGTGATTTACAGAGTTTCCTGATGGACAGTGAAGTAAACTGCTGCCAACTGTAGCTGCTGTTAGCTCATGTTATGCACTGGGGAAGTGTCTCATGAAGAAGACGTTTTCAGGCCAAGGGCGGAAGCAAATGCAGTTGGTGAATGGAGCCAGTGTCGTGCCAGAACTGGAGCTAGCCAAGCGGGGCGATGTAATCGCACTCCGCAGCATCTATGGACATAATGGCAGAGGTAAAGAGACTGAAGAGGATGCTAAAAAGAGAAAAGGCCGTTGGAGACACACGGTAGTTTTTGATCATAAGTAATGTAATCATAACAAAAACACGTGTACAAGTTCACAGTGAAGTGCTAACAAGCTGATGTTTAGCAGCTGTAATGTTTGCCATCTTAGTTTAGCTTATTAGCATGCTAATATTTGCTAAAGGAACACAAAGTACAGCTGCAACCGATGGAAATGTCATTAATGTTGCAGGTGACGACTCACCTTGAGGGAAATCAATGTGTGTGCTAAATGTATCGCTGCTAGCATGGCTAAGATATAAATAAAATGCACATATAACAGAGAGCTTAAGCTAAATCATGCAGCTGTAAAAGAGATAAATGACATAATATACAAAGGAGAGTATCAAAAATCATGGGCATAGATCTAATATCATTGCTGCAAAGCGCTCTAGTTGCATGCTAGAATGTGTTGTGGTTAATAAATGATCAAGTGAAAAAGAAAAAAAGGAGTTTGACTCCAGAGATTTATTGTTTCAGTTAAAATAATTTAATTGCAGTCCTTGTTAGATTACACTGTGCTACAAAATGTGAGAACAAATACGAGTCTCTGTAGCGACCTGCTGTGACAAATGAGTCTGTGGGCATTAATGTGCAAGGCGACATGGAGTGAATATGTGCTGAGCCACTCATTATTTGTATAAAAATACACCGGGAAATGTACGGCACGTATATATTTTTCCACAGTCACGTGTGGAGCTTATAGGACTGCTGCAGAGGGGGCACACTGATGAAAGATGTCTGACCGTTGTGGATGTGGGTGCAGACCTGGCAGTTAACCTTTAAATGGCCTAATTAAAACCACAGAGCCATTAGGAAATCTGTGATTAAATCAGACCTGCTCCATGAGGGGAATGAAAGATGTCCTTTTTAACAGGTTAACCACGAATCAGACGTTCTTCTTTAACAGGAAACCAGTAAAAATATTATTTTCGCTTCTGCAGCATAACTGGTCAATTTGAGCGTTTATTAATTTACCGTAAACAGACACTTTCAAACATACAGATTTTAACAAGCCATGCCCAAGCGGCAGCCTCTGCAGTTCCTCAAACGTCCACTTGAGGCTGACTCCAGAAGTGAGTCAGTCTCCATAAGTCCCCATGTTGAAAACTTCACAGCAGAAATAAACATGTTTACAGCCTGGTACAAAAAACAGTTTTGGTCTCTATAGCTAATTTCCCTGTTCGTGACAACTGTACTGAGGGTGAATTTATATACAACTCACCTGTTCAAGTTATATTAAGGCTTAAAGTTATGCACGATTAAGAGCGTGGGCACTTTGACTGACAGGTAGATGGCTCGTTTGTGCGTCATGTCTCCCAGTCATCGACGAGGACACAGTTCAGCCAAGTTTCTGAACATGCAGTCAAGGTTGACCAGACAGAATGTTTATTAATACAAGTGAAAGTCAGCTTTGCCCGTGAAGCTCACTGAATTGAAATTGCTCTCCAATATTCATTAAGAAGTGCATCCACTCTACTCAAGTTAGTTACATGCTTTCCGCTCGTTGTGGATTAATTCACCAGACAACGTGATGAGGAGATATGAGGAGAACATTGTTTTCATGCAGTTATACCGCCAAAAGAGAAATATCGTGGTTGGTACCTCTATTTCTAAACTTTGGTTGCATTTCCTTCTGTTGGTTTTCTGGAGGACAGAGTCTGAGAACGTCAAATGTCACGGTAAATGTCAGTGGAGTGGCCACCAAGGCGGCACTGTGAAAGTGTTCATATCTCTGTCGGAGGGTGCAAAATGTACATTTCTTCTACTTCCATGAGAAGGTAAACAAACAGCAGTGGAGTTTCTCAAGAGAGTTCATATCAAGCAGAGCAGATATAAGAAGAATTAAAACATCAGCGGGAGGAGGGTTATTTTTTTTCCGCGTCATCAGACATGAAATTAAAAAGAAAGCTGCTCGTCATCCTCGGTGTTATGTTGTTGTTGTTGTTATAATATTTCAGTCCGAGCAGACAGCCCGAGGAGCCTTGTGGCGACAGACGTGCTTTACGAACACGGTCTGTTACATTGGCTGACATCAACTGAGGCTGCGAGTGAGAAATGATTTGATCATTAACATTCATGAGCGGGAACATGGGTGGCATCCAGCATGCTGCACCGCTGCCGAAAACAAAACACAGCCAGCACAACACAGAAATTACAGCTGTAATCGATTATTTTGGAGACAGTGAGAAGATCATCAGAAATATGGATGCATCAGCACAACTACAGTCCTCTAAACGTCAAGCACGCTGATTAAGGGAAAGAAAAACACAAAAAATACTCAGTGTTTATCTCTCAAGAGCTGGATAAGTATGTGGACTTGGTTGTTTTTAAGTTCAAACTTGTATGTAGCAGCTTTATCTTGCCTCTCCATGTCAGCCGCGATGTGTGAGGCTGGATCAATTTGTCACCTAACAGTTTAATGACACCCTGGCTGCCCCCGTAGCACCATCCTCCTAAAAAGACTGCTAATTATTCTCACAACACTCGAAGGCGCCTAAACTGGGATTCGTTTTGGCTGTGAGTGCCATTTGGCAGATTTAAAAAAAGGCCTCGGCAACACGACAGAGATTATTTTCTTATGTTTACACACTCCAGTGGCTCCACACTCAATACATTCTTTTGAAAGGAGACAACACTGAGCTGTTCAAATAGGAGCAAAGAGCCTAGACTGAAGCAATAGAGGAAAGTGAAAATATCAATAAATCCATCGAAACTTTCATTAAGGTGAGTGCAGCACTTTACAGATAAAACAAATAACAAAAGAGTGAAATCAAAACTCATAAGATAAAATAAAAGGATATAAAATACAAATGATGAGTGTGAAATACATGAAAATAGATTAAATACTTGATACTACTATTACTGCTACCACTACTGGTCCTACTGCTATACTACATACTACATAATAATGGTAAAATGAAGTCAAACAAAAGCCAAGAAACTAAATAAAAAGGATTAAAAAGACAGATCGCAAATATATAATACATTACACCTTTACGATTTAATAAGGATAAAATAATTGGAGGCTGAAGATTTAGGTTTGAAGTTAACATTAAAAGGTTTCAACACTTCCTCCGGAGGCTTGACCAGACCTGAGGGGTCGTACTTACTGCAAACATGCGAGACGTGCAGTGTGAAGTGCTTTCTTTAAAATCAATACTGACAGGCTGCCGATGTATGCATTAGTCTCTCTTCTGTCACTCAGAGAGAGAAAGGGCCGCACTTTAGCAACATAAAGGTCTATGTGCTTGAAAGTGTCTGTCTACAGTTCAACTTTACCAACATGGAATGTGTTTCACTACATTTGTGTCCATGAGGAAGAACATGCAAACAAAACAGGGACCAGCTCATCGAAATCATTCATCAAATCAATCATTACATACTTTAGACCTTGCATGTAAAATCTGAAATGGCATCAACTGACTGACTTCAGTGTGTCTGCGCCCTTGCCTTGGGTTAAGACTGAACTCACTGTAAAGAAAAGATATTTTACACCCGAAGGGACTGAAAGTTTCTGCTGACTCTCCTCAGTTGAAGTGAAGAAATTACGGGCAACAATTGACCTTGTTGCACTGCTAAGAATTAAAGAACCTGTTTTAAAATTTAAGCCAAGAAATTGTCAGAAAGCTGAACTTTGCTGGAGGAAAAGTAAACTCCAGATCCACAAAGACACTCTAAGATATTCCTCTCAGAATATAATGACATTGAGAAATGTAACACAAACACCAGAACTCAGAAATAAAAAACAAAAGAGTCCTTTTTACAACTAATGAAAGCCTGATAAAAGCCACTTCTACATGCTCTGGGGTCTTCTTCTCAAATGCCAAATGCCTAATGACAAGATAATAACAGTTAGGATAAGTATTAATCAGAAATCCCTCTGCACAAACTTGAACACTGGGTTCGTCTCTCAGGATCCATGGGCCTATGGCCTGTGGCGTCCCACAAGGTTCTAGTTTAGGCCCAGTCCCTTTTAGCCTCTATATGCTCCCACTGGGTGACGTCATCAGAAATAACAAAACTGAGCTACACATTTCTGTGTCCCCCTGATGATTTTTAGCCCCATTGATAGATTAGTGAAATGTTTATATGACATAAATGTATAAATGTCAAAGGGAGTCATGTTCAATGCTTTTTGGTCAGTCTAAAAAAAAAGCTGTTGGTCGCCTTCAACTTGTTCAGCAGCAGACAGACGGCACATAAAATATCGGTTGCCTGCTTACTTTAAATTGATTTTCTTACTAGTTTTTCAATCCCTCAATGGCTTGACTCTGCCACATCCTCTGCAGATGGACGGCATGGACTTGTCTCGTTATTTTATTTAAAGCCTTGATTATTTGTTTTCATACTTTTTATCCCTTGTGTTTATCAATTTAGAAGAGTCAGTCAGTCAGTTTAGTAGTTTTCAGTCAGTACTGTCTCTGAACATCTGTACAAGATTATTTAGTCTCTAGAGAGTAATTATTTAACAAATTATACCAATTATGTTGATCTAATCAGTCATCTCCCCGTGGAAAGATAAAGGCTTCGAAGTGTCAGTGCGACTCATTCAGAGACAGTTTGGAGAAGTAACAATTCACGAGACATGAAGAACGCCCAGATGTTACTTTGAATCAATCTGAATTCAAAACTGAGTGACTACAAGATAAATTTACGCTACATTTAGTCACATTTCACTTCCTTCCACACTCTCTGATGTATCCAGTGTTTCCCCTGAAAGTTACAGCAACTACAGGGTAAATATGACGCCATTGACAGGCAACCAAATGAAGCGCACCGTTACCTTGAACAAAAGACGAGTCTAGTCTAAGCCAAGTCTCTTATCACATAAATTTTAATGTGCAAATGTTGTATATTATACCTTTAAAGGATGACTGTGTAGTTATTTATTGATTGCAACCGACAGAATACCCTCGTCTCCCCAACATAGTTCTGCATAGGTTGTTCAATTTCTGCTAAATCTGACACACTGGACCTTTAAGTAGTTTTAGTTGCCTAAACTCAGTCAGACATCAAACATAGATATGGCTGTTTTAGGAGGAGTGCTCCATCAGTTATGTCCTTTACGTTGGTGTTCCAACTTGTAGGTCCTAAAATGAGAATAAACCATAACTTTTTCCATAGTTTATGTCATGCCAAACTTTTGTTTTGAACACACTGCAATGCAGACACGATTACAATGTGATCAGTCCTGATGGGAGGACTGCTAATTCAAATCGCTAAGAGGCACAGCCGGCGTTCTTCGTTCTTTCTTTGTGTTTGGTAGAAAATCACAACGGGGCAGGATGGACGGTGTGGGCAGTGATTACTTTTGTGTTTACAAGTTAGTGTTAACGTAATCACACGCTAACCTTTCATCATAATAAAATGCATTTTAAAGTCGGTACTCCAGCGTCCCAGCAGGCTGGCCACGGCACAAATGCTGTTTGTTTCTCTCCACAATACTAATTTTCTCTGGACAAAAGACAATAATGCATGTACCGCTGTCTAGCAGACAGTCCCCGTTGTTTTCAGGTTCATCAGGTTAGAAGATGTACGAAGGCTTGGGAATAAACCACCATGGGACCAACACTCAGGGGGCATTGTGTTAAATACACAAAAGCGTTTGACAAAATTATGTGAATACTGAAGTTATCTATGACTTCAAAATGCCACAGCGGCTTCCAGGCAGATGTTTTAATCGTCCTTTTGTGTCCTAAAGTGCACAGTCCTGGTAAATGATTACATTATAGTCTGCATAGCTCAGACTGCCAAACTGCCGGCCCTGTGCGGTTCATATCAGTTGCGTGATATTGAATTCAGCCTGCTTTGCCATCTCCAATTCAGTACAGCAGCTGATTATGTTACCCTTCTGTTGGTTGATGCCCAATTATGGACGTCTGCCAAACAGTTTTCCTGTTTTGGCTTCGTGGCTTTTGGTCACAATGCTCAAAAATGTGACACATTGCTCAGATGGCAGGGTGGAAACACTTTTTAAACAGAGGATGTCAGTCTCTAAATCAGAAAATGGAGACATCAATCAATCAATCACTCAACAAACACAATGTGGTGAAGAAAAATGCCAAACATCGTTGGTCGTTTGCTGCTTTCTTCTGTTTTACGAGTTGAATATCTTAACTTTTGGACTGTTGGTCACACAAAATAAGCATAACGCTTTGGGCTCTGCCAAATTGTGTCATTGACTATATATATATATAAAGAATGGACAGCGTATGTGTGACGTTATTTAAGATATATATCACAATATACAAAATACAAACAATAACTCATCCCTAGTTACAGAATAACAGTAATTAACAGAATAAATCGCCTATATATTACAGTCCAGAACATAGAGTTGAAGGAGCTTGCTTGCATCCATCACAAGTAGTGTTTAACTCTGGCTGAAGAACTGTTTTTTGTACCAGGCTGTAAACATGTTTATTTCTGCTGTGAAGACATTTTAACATGGGGACTTATGGAGACTGACTCACTTCTGGAGCCAGCCTCAAGTGGACGTTTGAGGAACTGCGGTTTTGTGGCACTTCTAGCCACAGAGGTTGCCGCTTTGTTACAACCTTAATTCTTGGGAATTGCCAAAACTCAGACCGCAAACGTCTGCACTAAATCGCAGTAACCGGACTAACAGTTGTCAAGATGTTTCCCTCTAAATCACAAACGTCAAACAGCTGGTGGAGCACGAGGAAACGTCGCCAGAGTCAACAGGATTCAACCTGTCGGAGACATGAACGTCTATACAATTCTTCTGGTGGAGGCGAGGATCACCAAAGTGATACTGACCCTCTGGGTTTGAGGTTAGGGCATCAATGTGTGTCCAAGTATAAGTTTCATGGCAACTCATCACACACTATCTACAGCACTACCACAACAAGTAACGTGTCCGTCATGTGAAATGAGTTCACTGGAAGCTAATGTAAAGCTGCAGAATCCAAGTATCCTTTGACATCGACTCAGAATTTTGCTGTGTACACATTAGGTCCTCGGTTCTTTCCCGTTCTGGTCAGCTGCTGCAGTAACCATGACTCCAAAGTTCTGAATTGGTGTCCCTCAGCTGTATTTGTCAATCTTTCAGTCGTAGTCTGTTGTTCTCTCTTTTTTGCCACAGTAATTTCCAGTTTCCCTTGGCTACGGTTTTTTCCCCTCCTCCAACCCCCACTGGCATGGAGTGTAAGGTAAATACCCGGTGAAAATAGGCTGGATAAAGACGGTGCTCCTGCGGCGGAGGTAAGAATGTCGTTTTTGTCGTGACAGTGACTAAATATCCTTGAACCTCAACATGTTTCATCCAGTGGCCGCGGTTAAAAAAAAAAAGTGAATTTAAAAACCAGTTAGACATTCTCTGTAATACACAGTATATCTTAATATACATTCAACACTCATAATAAGCCCATTTGGTATGAATTTGAAGATGTTTTTCAAAATAAGAGCCAATCATTCTTTAATGACATTCATAGTTTAAACTGATATCAGATATACGGTTACATGATGCAAAATAAATAAATAAATAAATAAAAGAAATAACCTTTAGACATGCAGCTGTGAAAGATGAAGAGTACAAGCTGTGAGCAATCACACAGTGTGAGTTTCAAGTGTGTCCAAAGGTAACAATTACCTTAAAAACACTAATTAAATTGATTTTAGAGGGATCAAATTATGACCTACAGTTTCAGACTGAATAATTAGTCATTAATTCGTACAGGTTGCAGGTCCTCACATGTAATTACAGCAGCTTTGCAATGTTGATTCTACTTTTTTCATGTCTTGTTTCAGTTGTAAATCATACTGCCCCGAGACATTTTATTCATATCTTGGACTTTCAAAATGGAATAACTAAATATTTGAGTGATATATGTGCAAAAACTGAGATATACTGAGAAATAGTGACTTGTCAGGAGGCAGGTACTAAACATGATATAAACGCAGTTATTCCTCCAGAGAGAAATATTAATAATCAGTCTTCAGGCTCTACAGTTACACCTCACGGTGCATCTATTATCTGTTATCTAACATCTTCTGTGGACTCCTGCAGAGTAACAAGGGACAAAGACCTGTTGGGGGTTGGGAGAACTGCTGGAGTCTGAAGCAGCATGTGTTGGCCGAAAAGGCGGGGACAGACAGCACTCTCTAATCGTTACTAGAAAAAAAAAAAAAAAAAGTAATCCAGTTACTGCCACCGACTGACAGGACTCACTCGCAAACTGGTGCGCATTGCTATTGGACGCACCGAGAGCACAGCACCCCACCACCACCACTACCACCACTACCACTGCCACCGCCGTTGCATGTTATTCCAACGCAGAGAGCGCATCTGGCCAGTCGTTCCTCGTTGCGCACTGGATATGGATCAGGACGCAGCGTGCCGCCTTCTTGCTGTCTCCCGCGGACAGGCTGCACTGCGCGGCGCATAAAAACAAAACCAAAAAAAAAAAAACAAGAACAAGGTGCCCAAATGAACCGACGCCCTCCTGGCTCCTCCGGCGTGCAATGGCTTAACAGGAGAGACATGAGTGTCCGGACGGAGGACAGCATCACCTTGTGCCAAAGGGCTCTCCAAATCGTTACGGAACTTTGTCTCACGGGACACGTAGACCGGGAGAAATGTTCGGATATATTTCCTCTGGAGAGCAACATACCAGGTAAAGGACACGCAGGTAAATAGAATAAAGTCCTTATTTTATCTCCCCCCTGATCCCCTCAGTTAAGAGATTAATTAGAAACTAAACATCAGCTCTCACTTGTTCAAACTTTATTGCAGCACTCAGTTGCTCAGATGTATTTTAGCGTGTGGAAACTGTTGTGGAAGTGTCTCTCTGTTACTCTCTGTTACGCATCCTGCTGCAGCTCAGTCCAGACTGATGAAACAGCAACAGGTGGAAAAATACAGGTGGCGGTGATGAAGAAGAAATGATCCTGCGTTTCTCTCCTCTTTCTTTCTTTTCTTTGAAAACGTTTAAATATGAGGAACAGGGAATATCAGACGTGAGACTGAATGTTTTTTCCACTTCAGCCCCTGAACATGTGGTTTTATATGACTTTACACTGTCCTGCTTATTCAAACAGGTGCTGCCCTCTCTTTCTTACAGCTTGCCTTCTCTCCCTTTTTTCTCTTTCTCCCCTGCATGTTTGTCCGTCATATTTTGTCCCTCGCTCGCCTTCTTGTCCTTTTTTTATGTGTCCCTGTCTCCTTCCTCTTTGGGTCTTCTTCCATGGTTTACATGTAGACATCTCTATTAGTCTCCTTGCTGTGGTCGTGGGTTTCTGTGGCCTCGCCCTGTTGGTAGTCTCTCTCTTTGTGTTTTGGAAGCTGTGCTGGCCCATTTGGAGGAGCAAGGCTCTGTCAGCCCATGTGGAAAATGGTCTCCACGTGGGTTTCCCCGAGGCGCCTCCGCCCAGCTCCCCGCCGGTTACCGAGTGCAAAGTGGCGGAGGTGGAGAAGAAGCATCCGCCAGAAGTGAAGGTGAACGGACGGAGCTCTGTCAAGCTCCTGGAGGCGGCCATGAAGATCAGCCAGACGTCTCCGGACATCCCCGCCGAGGTGCAAACAGCCCTGAGGGAAAAGCTCTGCCAGCAGGCTAAGATCCAGAGGCAGACCACTGAGCCAACATCCTCCTCCAGGTACTCGACATGCAGCCACAACCCACTTCAGGACAAAATAATGACACACACGTATCTGGTGTTTACAACTACTGTACAATGGCATCATTTTTTTGGTTCATTTCCCGCTACAGTAGAGAACACACGCTGCAAAAGCTGTCCTGACAGTTCGTGACAGAGCAGCCACTGCCCTTGAGGTGGTCTGGCACGTGTCACGTAGAGCATCAGGGACTGGCTGGTGACCTTGAAACACTGTTGCACATGTTGAATTGTCTCTGACCAGGAAAAAAAAAAAAAGATCACGTCCTGTAGGCTCGTCAGGGCTGCAGCATATCTCCGCGTTTCAGTTCGAACCCTATAATCTCTTGTACGTGAGTCAAGCTGCTATGGTAACGCGGGAAGCAACCCCAGTCATTAAACAACCGGCTCTTGCTCCCTTTTTGTTTTCCAGCACTGTGTTTAAACTACAGCGTCCATAATTAGCAGTGCTGTGGGGCTGGAGCTGTCATGGTGGGAAGGTTGGTTTTTCTGGTGGGACGCACCGGGCAGCTGCGCTCAGTTTCTCAGAGGACGCCGCCGTTAACGGTCGCCTCGGTTTGTCGTAAGGTTCGTTAATTAAATTACAAACGGAGACCGAGATCTTCATGAATTATACACCCACCAGGGATGCAGAGAGGCCAGGTTAAAGATTACAACGCCTACAGTCACGACCCTTCCACCCACTCCTCTGACAGCTGAGTGTTGATGTTCACTGATTATTTCCTTTTTGAATGATGAAAACACCTACAACATGCAATAAACCTCAAACTCAACTCCAGTGTTCAATCAAATTCTGTCACTGCAACGTCTTTTTCAGCATTTATTAGCGAGCACTGGCTGCTGATGTTTTTCTGTTTATCAGCGGGACAGTTAAGCCAGTGATTGGGCTGCAACTAATGATTATTTTAATTGCAGAAGAATCATCAGAAAGCTGTGAGAATTACAGATCCTAGAGCCAATGGAGACATTTTCACTTTGCTTTTTAAGCGGGTCCAAACATCCTTTATCACCCCAAATATATGGCATTTACAAAAATATGACTTAACCCAGTGTTTCTCACACTTTGTACACTGCCTACCGCCTTACAAAATATTTGGCTCTCCAAGTAACACCAACCACAGGCGGTTCACGGAAGGTTTATTTCAGTATCATAGGAAGAATTTTTATCATTGACCAGTTCAAGATCTAGAGTTACTCATGTTGAAAAGGGTTGCTTGTGATATTTACCACTCATTTAACCTCCACTCACTGCTAACTAATGTAAATCATGGATGTATGCTCGCCACGCGCTACCTGCATGAACGTGATGTGACTACAGAGCAGGACGAAACCAAAGAAAAGTATTTTCCTTCAAATTCTGGGAGTATTTATGGTATTAAATGTTTCTGAATGAATTTACTGAATTAAATAAATATATTTCAGAGATTCCTCCATGTACCTGTGTGTTCAAGGGAGCTCGTGCACCACCAGTGGTACCGCAGACTTTACCAATAGCTTCAAACATGTAACTGTTTCAGCTCTAAATCATGGATGGCCAAGAAATGTTGCTTTGGAAGAACACAGTGGGGTCATGACTGAAGATCAAGTGTCAGTCCTAGCATGACTTAAACCGTCTTCAGAATCCAGAAAGCCAAACATTTCACACAAGTATGAGCTCTTAATCGTGTCAACATGTCGCTGAACTCACATCACCTCAAACTTCTTTGTTCATGTTCATGATTATTGAAAAAAGCGAGAGAGTGATGAACTTTGGGTTTTTAGAGCGGTTATAAAGGATTAAACATGGACAACACTTCCACAATAGAAGTTGTAAAGTCAAGTTGTTCCTATTTTCTGTCCAGGTTGTGTGTTTTTATTGAACATCAGGCCTTTTTTTAAAAAATTTTCCATTAAAGTCTGCAGCGGTTCTCAGACAGCATGCAGTCTTCTGCGTTGTTTACAATACTTGTGTAGTGTACTATTTAATTTTCAGCTGCGTTTCCTGTGCCACGGCTGTCAGATTGCTGTGATTGTCTTACTGTCAGAAAGGAGGAGGGCCAGTTGCTAGGTGACAAGATTGGCGAGTCAAACACACACACACACACACACACACACACACACACACACACAAAGATGTCAACTTCATAGAAATTTGCAGCACTCGGGTCATTTCAGTAAGAACTCGAATCTGAATGCTGGAGACGTGTTTGTTTATTGTCCAAGTGGACAAAAATGATGGAGATCTTTCAGTTCGGCTGACTCTAAAGGACAATATATGTCATTACTGGTAAGTGCTGTCTTAAGATTGACCTATAGTGGGAGCTACAACCATTATATGGTGGCTTAGTTGATATTTATGCCTCTATACAAGATTTCTGTGCTTCTTTCCTGAAGACTGAAGACCTCTTTGAGACTGTGGTATGTCAAAACATATTCCATGAGCAGCACATTATTATGCATCATGCTTTTTAGATGTAGTTCCCGTCCTGACAAACCATTAGCACCTATCATAACAAAGCCACTCATGCGTAACACCTGACACCTGAGACATTTACCCGATGCCCTTTACCCTTTTCAACAGGCACAATTCATTCCGGCGCCACCTGCCTCGTCAGATGAATGTCACCAGCGTTGACTTCAGCATGGACACAGTGCCTCTCCGCCAGTCTTCTACAGCGAGCATCGGGAGAATAAAACCCGAACTCTACAAGCAGAAATCTGTGGACTCAGAGGACGAGGCCAAAGAGCCCGTGGAGACTTGCGGAAAGCTCAGCTTCTCGCTGCGCTACGACTACGAGGAGCAAGCTTTGGTGGTGAGAATCCTCAAGGCCTTGGACCTGCCTGCCAAAGACTTCATGGGCACGTCCGACCCCTACGTGAAGATCTACCTGCTACCGGAGAGGAAGAAGAAGTACCAGACGCGCGTCCACCGCAAGAATCTGAACCCCATGTTTGACGAGACCTTCTGCTTCCCCGTGGCGTACGACGAGCTTTGCAACCGGAAGCTGCACTTCAGCGTCTACGACTTCGACCGCTTCACCAGCCACGACATGATCGGAGAGGTGGTGGTCGACAACCTCTTTGAACTCTCTGATCTTTCCAGAGAGGCTGTAGTGTGGAAGGATATTCACGCAGCGACTACGGTGAGTTGGCGTTCACACCAGATCTAAGCGTTGCACTGAATCACTTCTCGGAGCTTGTGTTCGTCACCGTTCCAAGAGGCAAGGTGGAACACATTGCATAATTCAAGCGCTTTGGGAAATGTATTTAATCAGCCAAACGCCCACAGACATTTTCCAGAAACTGTCGGGTATTTATACAGATGTAAATTTAGCAACAGATTAAAACTGATCACAACATTAGCTGTTTTTGTTTCAGCACAAAAACACAAACACGTCGTACAGTCGCAGCGCACTGGAGATAAAATGCCCTCATATGAACGCTTTCTATAAAAAGATGTGCCAGTTTAGACAGAATGCATTTCACTCCTACGTTACCATTTATCACCGTTTACTGAAGAGCCTCTGCTTTATTTATGAATGTTTGCATTGTGGTAAACACTGAGCCATTGTTTTAGCAACAGAAGAGCTACAGTATATATTCAGTTTTGCACGCAGACTTACTCGAGATGATTCTCCACTTCCTCAATTAAGCTTAAAGCTGTTTATTTATTTGCTTTTTACGTTATGGTGTTTCTTAAAAGCAAGATCTGACGATGTCAACGTGTATTTATTGAGGAAACACATTGTTATAAAGGATTACATACCCACCTTGTAAGTCTTCACAGCTATCTTGATGTATTGGAGAGAGATAATCATGCAAGGCGAACACTAGAGTTGAGGCTATGAGCATTTAGCCCCATTACTAACTCCATCAAGTAGTTTTACGATAGCAGGATATCGCTAAAACATGTTAATTAGGTAATCAGCCAGAGAACAGGTAATTAGCTATTAATTGAACCCCCACAAGCAGAACTCTCACTGCTAAACATGGTCCATGCATCACTGTCTATCACTATGGTGCACCATAACCTACAGCCACACAATGCTCAGATGGACTGAGACACAAATTACAAATTAAAGAATAATAATAAGATTAACTTTAATTTGGCAACAGATGTGTGCTATGTGCTAATCTACAGTACAAAGAATGTAAAAAAAAAAAAATATCACGCCGCGGTGGCCAATCAGACTGAAATGTCTCTCAAACTGAGACCATCCAGGTGGATTCATGGACTAAACTTTGATACTCTACCTGTTGTGTTCTGGCTTTGTTTATTTCATGTACCCAGCTTCTAAATCTGAGTCTGACTCGCAATTTACGCTACAAAATAGTGACACAAAGAAGTTTAATTTGGTTTGTGTCCGATGGTTTGAGAGCGAAAGAGTGAGCAGTGGTCAAGCGACTTAGACGGTGAATGAGAGTGAGCGAGCGCCTCATTCCCTATTATAGTTATACAGAATCAAACAAACCAGAAAAGCTAGTCTTAAATTCTCACACAAAACCTCAGTGTTGATCCAATGGCAACAAGATTTTGGCACCAGCACACGGTCATGATATTGACCAGTCCACGTGGAGAGGCAAAAGAGGGAGCTTTGGATAAAATGCAGTTTTTAAACTTATTGCCTGTTGTCTGATGACAATTTAGGTATTTATTTGAGTTTTTTATGCAGCTAAATGTTTATAGAAAACAGCAGAAATTTGGATTTCTGTCATTCTCATGTATCGAGTTTCTAATCTGACTGCAGAGTCTTGTCCTGGATATCTTTTATCCGTTTTTTGGAACACTGGCGGCTCAACTCTGTATCCAAAGTCAAGTTTTCTACATTACTAGAATTTAGAATTATTTACTTATGACATGCTAGCCATTAGAAAGCCTAAACACACCTGTTAGACTCCACAGTGGTCTTCAGCTTAGTCTTAACTTGCCTTGAACACAAATCTCTGACTGGGACAATGACAACTACGGTACCAGTGCAAGCTTGTTACATCTGTTAACCATATGTTCACACTAACTAACAAAAAGGTATAAATCAATATTTTGGACTAATTAAAACAGATAACAAGGAAATGAACATCTGCAACCAATCTAAGATTTGTCAACCTCACGGTGGCACTAGAGGAACCATCAGGGGATTATCAAACTAAGTAGGATTCATCCTCTGGTGACCATGCATCTGTGCACAGAATATTTCTTTTTGTGCACAAAGTTGTGGACCAAATGACATGAAATTATTCTTTAAGAATGACAAACAAGTACATGTCTGTACTGCATTGAAGGAGATAAAATCCAACCGCCTTTATTTACCGTCACAGAACACGGTCAGAGCATTTGAAACGGATGAACTACATTCTGTTGTCTGTCCTTTTTTGTCCTTCAGGAGAGTGTTGACCTGGGAGAGATCATGTACTCGTTGTGCTACCTCCCCACAGCAGGGAGAATGACCCTAACAGTCATCAAATGCAGAAACCTCAAAGCCATGGACATCACAGGCTCTTCAGGTAACCCGACAGCAAGTAAGATGGGGCTCACATCAAAAGCGCAAGCTGAGCCATAAATCAAACTTAGCCGAAGCGAGACAGCAGGCGGCCACTTAGAATGGAAATGGGGAGGAGACGTGGGGCGGCCAGTGAGGACAAATTATTAGAAGTATTACCCTGAGTCAGAATAGAGAGATACATGTCTAAGCCGAACTTTTAAATGAAAATGAAATGCTGTTTTGTAAAACTTCCCTTAGCGTCTGTAACCCTAACTCATTTAGCTATAATTTCAACATCATGTGCCAAAGAACAAATTATTAAATGACATGTAAACGTGTCTCCCAGATCCGTACGTTAAGGTTTACCTGATATGTGATGGACGGAGGTTGAAGAAGCGAAAAACCACGACCAAGAAAAGCACACTTAATCCAGCGTACAACGAGGCCATCATCTTCGACATTCCCCCAGAGAACGTGGAACAAGTCAGTCTGTCCATCATGGTGATGGATTATGATCGGTGAGTTTTTGATGCATTAATCTGATCTAAGACTGATGAGACTTACTCTGCACTGCTACTGGAAGCTTTACAATGTGCATCCAAGCGAATGTTAACGCGCGTTTTACTACTAACAGGGTCGGACACAATGAGGTGATCGGTGTGTGTCGCACAGGGCCAGATGCTGAAGGCCTTGGACGAGATCACTGGAACGAAATGCTGGCTTACCCACGGAAGCCCATCACACACTGGCACGCTCTGGGAGAGGTAGACATTCATATTTACAGAGCTTTATAGAAGCTCCTGAACGTGACATTGATCTCTATCTTCTTTAAAAAACACAGACATCCAGGAATGTGCCTGTATTTATGTTGAATGTTAGAAAACACAAGAAAATCCTCTGGAAAAATACAGAAATATTTCAAAAATGGAGGTGAAAGTCACAAAGATAAAATGCTATTTGCAGTGTTGGCACAAGTGTTTAAGAAAATATGTTTAAATTTTGAAGGAGCTGCAACACAATCAGTGTTTTTTCTTAAAGCATATTATGTTTAAATATATGAACACCACTCACGAAAAGTTTGGGATATTCAACTTTCAGGTGAAATTTATGGAAAATGTAAAAAGTTCACGCGACAGTGATATTATATCATGAAAGTAGGGCATTTAACTAGAAGCATTCAGTGGCGGGAAGACCACAACAAAACACGCCAATGCCTCAGTAACTTGTCGTGTATCCTCATGTAACGTCGTCTCGAGTCGACTTATTGCAACCTGCAGACGACGCTCACAGCTTCCGTCTGAGTACATCCCGTTGATACGTCGTACTGTTGATCGATGTTGTTCGGTGTCGTCTTGGTCTCATGGTGTCAAAATGTGATGAAGACGACTGTTTAAATACATACTGAACATTTAGCGGTCGATCTATGGATCAGACACTTGGAGAACAGTTGTGTGGCGTGTGCGTTAAAAAGTTTAGAGGTCAAATTAAGTTGAGCTGACTGATTTTAGGTGGATTCTAAAATTTCATCCAAAAGCCGAATATCCCGAACTTTTTGTGAGTAGTGTATGTACAGCAAATATAGAGTGCAAGTCCTCCTTCACTAGCAACTGGAAGAACAAGTTTTTAAACATCACAACATAAAAGTCTAAATTAAAAACAAACAAAATTAGCTTGAACGGATATTTTTACAAAATTTTGCAAATAGTCTGATGTCCGATTTACTCACTTATCGTTGAATGCAGAGATGTGTTTTGCAGAGGAATCAGCTGGCTTAGGTTGGTCAAAGGTGCTTTCCAACAACTCCAGTACTGTCTTACTTACATATAAAGAGATGAAATGGTTTCATGAGCAGTTATCTCGCACAGTGAAGCTCTAATGGACCGACAGCAGTGCCTGAACGCAGCATCATGTCAGAGAAGTTGGCTGACTACCTGATGCTTTGGTGTCTAAACCAGCTAAAAAGATACCATGTGTAAATACTGTAAGACAGTTTTACAGTTGCTGGAAGGTGTTTCTTTTTTATTTTTTTCACAGAGGCTTACTGTAATTTCATATTTTACATGTTATCAATGTTTCTTCCTCTTTTGCCAAACCCACTCTTCATCTGACGAATAGGAAAATACAGGTGATTACCCATTTTCAGTGGTAAAACTACTTTATGTGCTTTGGTACAAACAAACTGTAATCATAGGCAAAAACACGCAGAGTGTCCTCTGTCGCTCCTTTCAAACATTGTTCTGGAATAAACAGTCATTGCATAAGAAGATGGGAATACAGTCAACTTGGACCGCATTCATTCGTCGTGTGTGTACCCTTGGGGATACTTTGTGCTGTGAAATATGGTACAGTATTCAACATATATACACACAATAGTAAGATTATAAATAACATGCAGAAAGAATTATAAATAATCCTTCAAGGACAGACAGAGCAGATCAGACAGCGAGGATCGGGCATTAGTCCAGATCACCAGACAAGCAGGAGGCATCAACACCTGCTCGTGAGCTCGCAAGCTCAACAGGGCAGTGGGTGAGGCTTAAAATGGGAGATATATATGCAATAGGAGGCGTCTCGGAGGTCTCTGAACAATGTTCTTGTGAGCTGAAGTAAGAAATCCCACTTTGGCATCACACAAACAGAAACAAATTAAGGTACGGTGCCATAAGGACACGTTAGAGCAGCAATAAGGACGTCCCTGATCTGGTAGGGACCGGTAGGACGTTCCACCAACGGGGACGTCCGGCAGACGAGAAAAGTTTGGATTGGCCTGAGCGTACAGGCGTCGTTCATCGGAGGAGGTAACATATGCCTGTACGAGGACATCCAAGTAGTATTTGAATTAAACACGAGCTGCTACAGGTAGCCAGTGGAGTTCGATCTGCCCTTTTGGGTTGATTGAAGGAGTTGGGTAGCATGCTGAGTCAGGTAAGGCCTGATTTTTCTTATGTTGGCACGACCAGGCAGCGTGATCAGAGAATCAATCATGACTCCCAAGTTTCTCACTAACCTCGTGGGGGCAAGAGACAGAGAGTCAATTTAGATGTTGCTGTCATGGGAGGAACAACCAAACCTACCTTTATCTTTATCCCCCGCTGTGCATTGTAATTGCCTTGAATCCGAGCTGACTACAGTCACCACGCTCCAAGAAGTTTTTACAGCCAACAGAGAGATGTACGGGATTCAGACTCAAAAGATAGATCTTGAGAAGAGTTAAACTTTTAACTTTTTATGCCATGGATTCTAGTTTTTTTGCCTGACACAAAGCCCCCTTCTTCAACGTCATGATCTAGCTCTGCTGGGCCAATACAACTCCTTTGCCTATGATCACAGTACATCCTGAGGATCAGAGTAATAACGTGCTTTGATGCCACCAAAAAGGACGGCAAAGCCTTCATAACGTGTTGTGTTTTGTGATTATTTTACCTTGCAGTGGCCGGGAAGAGCAGCAAGCTTTGAGAGTCAAGGCTCGTGTCCTTCGCCCAAACCTCCGCAGACACCTTTATGATCACAGGTAGAGATGACGCCACCTCTGTAAGAAAACCAGACGCGTTTGTTTAGAGTCGTCGGGAAGTCGTGTTGCCTATGAGTCTCTCGTGAGCATGTGGTATGAAAAATTGAATTCATTCTGACATGTTTCTCATGTGTTGATATAAAAATGGTTGTTTGGGTTTTTTTTTCTCCATTCATTTAAACTCAACAGTTCCTGAAGTGCTCTACAGAGCTGGCTATGCACAGCACTCACTGTCATTCAAATCAAGAGTTTATTTTTCCATACGTCGGCTTCGAAAATGCTCAAATGCTTTATTTGCCAAACATTTACACAGACCACATGAATGATAGGCTTCACTGCGAGAAACGTTCAACGATTGTCCCGCGGCGGTATCGACCTTTTCAACGATTTTCTGGCCCCATGAGCTCTTTAGTGAGTTAGCATTTTACACGAAGCTAAAGGGCTACGCTGCTCAACGTCATGAAAACTTTTGCTTGATAAAGAAAAACAGCCAATAAATCCACGTTTTGGCTGCAGGTAACTGAGCATCCACAAAGGGCTGGGTTAACCTCTCCTTAAATTCACCAGTCACAACTCTCTAACCATTAACCAGACATCGTTACCTATCAGAGCAGATTAAAGTCAACTGATTTAGAGAAACTGTAGCAGATACATGTAGCACATAACATATATGTACAGAGAGGTCAGACAAACAGTGTGTTTAAAAATAACTTCAAACCCCACCAGAGGCGCCACGGTCTGTTTCAGAAGCGTCCCCCATACGGCTTCTCTATTTTTGACAGACGGCGCGAACAACCCGCGTCAATCTGCCCAAGACAAGTCAGACAGAGAAACAGCACAGAGAATCTGGTAGATTTTCAAAATAAAACACAAACTTCTGATCGGAAAAACAGGGGGAACAATTTAACCACGTAGCATATTTACGTAATTAGAAGCCTGCTGGAAAATGACCAAATCCGAGCAAGTTAACAAAATCTGGAGGGCAAAACGCTTCTGAAACGGGTTTGAAGTCCAGAAAATGTAGACGCGACACGACAGGGACGTGCCCAAAGCATTTTATTATGCATTATTTAGGGGAAGTTACAGGTTAAAAACCATCAACTCTGCAGTGTTACCCACTGTGTGGAAGCTGGAGAGCTGTGTAGGCTCTGGGGAAATTTCCATGTCACCAATTCCAGCCAAACTATCTTGGTCAGTTAGTCGCCATCCTAAAACGCTTTTCTCTTATGAATTTACTGTAAAACTATAAAACATGAATCTAACCTTGGTCTTGCTTGTCCAAGATAAACATGCAAAACAGCTAAACAGGGTTATGTTAGAATGAAATAGTAAATTTGCATTTAGAAATACTGATTTTGTCCTCATCGTTTGTCCTGAAATGCCAGGCCTGGGACGCGTCCCTTCAGTGTCCGTCTTTACGCACAAAATCATGCATGCAGCCGTGAAACAAGTCGAAATTGAAAGGCGTGGCAACGGTGACTAGGAGGAGGCGGGGCTTAGCTAAATCTCAAAAAGTACTACAGATAGTTCAACTCAGCCGTCACAAATTCAGGGAATTAAAATCCATCAAACAAAATGACGCCGTCACTCAAACGTTTGCAAATGTTACATACATTTTATTTATATGACATTAAGCCATATGAAATATTTAGTTCAATGCATCTAAAACAGAACAGCTTCTCATCATATGTGAGTAATAAGAAACTAATAAGAAACCAACATAGCAAATAGAAAAAAAGGCTATGTACTGTTAACTTACTTGCACATGCTTATTTCCCCCTGCGCTGCCCTTAATATGAAAAATAAATATTTTTACTGTAGCATGCTTCTCACCACTTAAAAAAAAAAAACTATTGAGGGAAAATGTGAGAAATTAATATTTCAAACTTTGTGTTTACATTTGTATATATACACTCAATGGCACTGTTTGTATATATTCAAAAGTGGAATTTAAGAAGTCGTCGTAAACTTACGGAAATAGAGACATCACAATGTATTTCTATCGTTTGGTGATACTTTGAACAACTCAGACTTGTAATTGAGTGAAATTTCTACACGTTCTGTAATAGTTGTGAACAATTTAGTCCGACTGGAGACCCAGTGAAGCCAACGCGACCTTAATTATTTCCATGTTTAGGAGTTTTAGAGCTTCGAGGTGTAATCGTTTGCATATTGGTTTAATCTATATCGAGCAAGAACAACTGCAATTGCTGTCATGATGTGTACAGTTTGTGATAACTTTTGTAACAATTTAAGGTAAACATTTGGAATATGATTTATTGTATCTGTTTCATATGTATTTTAACAAAATAAAAAATAAAAATGAAGAGTCAAAGCGTGTCTCTCTGTCTCGGCATACGCTGTAGTCCTGCTGTACGAGTAAAATCATCGAGCCAAAACTCACGATTTATGTGATCGTCAAGCCACACCCCGAGTGCTCACACTGTATCCTGCAGTTCCTCGATTGTCCACTTGAGGCTGGCTCCAGAAGTGAGTCAGTCTCCATAAGTCCCCATGTTAAAAACTTCACAGCAGAAATAAACATGTTTACAGCCTGGTCCAAAAAACAGTTTTGGTCTCTATAGCCAATTTCCCCGTTCATGACAACTGTACTGAGGGTGAATTTATATACAACTCACCTGTTCAAATTATATTAAGACTTAAAGTTATGCAGAATTAACAGCAGCTCTTCATAAACCTCTGGGGGACGTCACAGATACGATGTCTTTTCTTTCTACTGTCAGCGGGTGTGATCAACTCCTGCGTCAATGCACCCTGTCATCTAGCAACACATTGTGTTTGCCAATTAAACCTGTGCAATACAAGTGTACATGGCAGGTAGGATATTTTCTGACGTGGACACCTTCAGTTAAGTCTCAACTTTAAAGGTTGTTAGAAAGAAGTTGAAATAACTTTCAAACTTCAACCTTCAGACTTAAGGATGGATGTATCGCTCGATCTGCACTTCCTGGAGTAAAATTCTTCTTCTCAATACGAAAAATGTTGGTTTGCTGCCGGCAGCTTGTCATTTGTTGAGCAGGAAATAGGTAATCCCCAAAAGCTATATAACTCCCCTCCAAGAGGATGATAACAACCACAAAAGGGGAAACAAGAGAGAGGGTTTAGAGCAAAATAACTCAAGTTTCCTGGTAAGCTTTATAATTGGTGTTACATCATTCCATCGGTTGTTTACAGGGAGCAAACAGACTACAAAAAAATTTTTGACGCCTGTCGTCAAAATGGTTCCAATAAAGCGAGGCGAGAATTCACTTCACGTTGATAACAACACCGTGACACCTCGCTAAAATCTCCACACCTGCTTCAGTTACAGTAAGAAGTGGACAGAAGTCACTCACTGTCAGTTGAAGAGAGAGTTTAATTACAGCTCTGCCTCGGCTTTTTCTTCCAGCCTGAGTGTCGTCTGAGCAGCCTTTTGTTAATGACTTCTCAACGTCGCAAGATGATAATTAGAATAAGGTTTTCCTTCTCACTGGAGTGGAGAGCAAGAAGTTGTTGTCTGCATTTAAAATGCCATAATTACTCAGACTAAACACTTTGGCTCCTTCAGAGTGTTGATCAGCATGAAATGAAAAAGTAGACAGAGAACGTTTCCCGTTTGTTTTTTCCACAGATGCCGAGCAGTGTTTTACATCAGCATGCAGGATTTAGTGGCATCTAGTAGAGTAAGTACTGATTGCAACCGCCTCACCTCACATTTATCCTAAAGTGAGGTGACTATGCATAACTATTTCACTGATTTTGGTGAAACTGAATCATATACTGGAACGCTGTAGCTGCTGTTAGCTAATGTTAGCTAATGTTAGCTCTGTTTGTTAGCCGGGCTGCCCGGACTGTGCTCTTAGCTCACAGTCCGGTTAGTGTTTGTACCACAGGCGTTTTGGACCATCAGGAAGATGAGGAGGCGAAGCGTGGGGAAATGCTGACGGGGAGTGGAGCCAGTGTCGTGCCAGAACAGGAGCTGAGCAAGCGGGCAATGTAATCGGGTGCTGCTTTAAAGTTTATACCAGATGTAGTGCATTTTCTCTTGTAGCCTCAGAGCTACTTTGCTGTATAATTATGTATTTCCAAGTGCAGAAAGGCTTGGTTGTCGTAGCAGACAGGCAGTGAGCCAGTGACCATGTAACTCTATGAAGAGCTGTTCTCCGGCTTCAAGGCTCCGTCACGGCCTGACACTGAGCACTGTTCCTCCAGACATTTTGCCATTTGTCTCTGAAGTTGGTCGGCACCATGCAGTCTCCTTCAACTACTGCTAACCCTCAAAACTAAAGCAAATAATAAATGTTAGAAAATCACTCCACTGAGTTTCCTGAGGACGCTTTTAAGACCTTAAATACAAAAGTAAAATAAAGATGGATGGTTCCCCTCTTTCTCATCTTGGAGCCGTTTGATGGCGAGACATGAGCACATTTTGATCTTACGTGCAGCGAGACACGAAACACAACTTCCTTTTGATCCACGATATTGGATAGAAAAAGACAAAACGGGGGGGGGGGGGTGTTGCATTAGTTTCCGTGGCAATGAAAGCTGCCCACTCGCCGAACACTAAACCCATATTTAGAGCGGAGTTGTATCTTTAGTTAGCAGGGGCTAATAGCTCCATGTGGCGATGCATATGATTAGAGCTTTGTCATTTCCTGAATGCTTATTTCTGCTGGGTATTTAACACCGCTGCTCCATGAAGACTTAGAAGGAGATTGGATGGCCTCGTGGTTAGCGTCAACAATGCACCTGCAGGATTAGTCATTATTTGGGGGGGGGGGGGTATTATTCAAATTGTCAACACATAAGATGTAAAATTAAGATGAGAGCTTCTTTCAGATCAGCCTTGATATGAATAATGACACCTTGTGATATCTTTAATTAGCCATCACCAGCTTATTAAACCGCCTCAGTGATGACAATATGATTAAAAACCTTTTTATTTAATTAAAAATATTTAATACTCTGTCCAGGTTGTGTTGATATATCCGTCTTGTATTACGGATGCTTGTATTTACCACATTTTCCAGACAGTGGCACTTAACAGCTGAAGACACATCGGCGCGCACAGACTGATTTATCATAGCTCGATTTTCCACGGTGAGCCGAGTACGGCGGGTCAAAGGTCAACTCATTAAACGCGAGGTAGCGGTGGCTAGTTCTATTCTAAGAACAATTACAGTTAAAGGGGTAAATGGACGCTCAGTTATGTAATGCTACCACCCATTGCAGCCTAACGGTAGTTTTTATGGCCTTCTGTGTCTCCATTAAAAATAAATAACAGCAGCTCCCCGGGCACGTGTTCATGCTCAGAGGAGTGGGAGCTAGATTACACAATTGAAATATGAAATTTATGATGCGAAAAGATATGCAAATGATGTATGATTACGGTATTAGATGTGATTCCACCGCTGTCTTGAGAAGCATGAACACAAAGATGTTAATTTTCAATTCCCAAGAGGGGTGTAAGACTATCTTGATAGGTCATCTTCATGAAGGGAATGGAAATCCCCCCCATGGCAACCTGTAACATCTGTCAAGAGTCAGCTGCTTAATGATTTCTCTGTCTGGCGGAGTATCAGAATCTACATCTCGACACCGATCTGCTATTAAGAGTCCTCTCCTGTCTCGGTAGGACCGGTGAGTAATATGTAAGAGTTGAGAGGTTCTGTTTCGTCTGGAGGGTGCGTGTGTGTTCGTATCTGAGCTGCGGTTGAGAAACTACTTGAACCTAGCGAGCATCTTGTTTAAATAATTGTTATGCATAACCCGTTCAAGCATTTAAAACTACTAAACAGAAGTGTCAAGTGCCGCCGCTGGAACCAGCCATCACCGTCGCCAGCAGAGAGGAAGATGAAACATCGCAAAGCTTTATGGAGAAATTCACCGAGGTGACACGGAGGAGCAACGTATTGATGTAGATGGCTATAAATAGATGTTTTACCCCATGGGTAAGAGCGCAGGAATCTTCTCTCATTACTTTAACTGCTTCAATTGATTTGTCTTGACAGAAACGACCAAGCCATGAATAAGCATGAGTCAGATTCAGACCCATTTTTGTACTGGAGTGTTGTAATTACTATAGTTTATATTGTAAAAACACTACAATACCCATGAGCCCCAGCTACGCCAGGAGGAATTCAAAGCCCCGACTTTGCAACATGTTGCTGAATTCATCCAAAATTCACCCAGAGTTTAAAAATGAATCGATTAAAGCTGCAGATTATATTTTCAATTCGAAGCAAGTGCCAAAAACTGCAGTTCCTCAAACGTCCACTTGAGGCTGGCATCAGAAGTGAGTCAGTCTCCATAAGTCCCCATGTTAAAACTTCACAGCAGAAATAAACATGTTTACAGCCTGGTACAAAAAACAGTTTTGGTCTCTATAGCTAATTTCCCCGATCATGACAACTGTACTGAGGGTGAATTTATATACAACTCACCTGTTCAGATTATATTAAGGCTTAAAGTTATGCAGGATTAAGAGTGTGGACGCTTTGATTGACAGGTAGGTGCCGTTACAGATGGTTGTTTGAGCAACCAGGCATCAGGTCCACCAATGATCCACGTCTTTGCTGATTTTTAGATTAGCCAGGAGACAGAAGAGACATGACTACCAAAATGGCAGCTTCAAAACAGCTCTTCAGAAAGTTGTGGATGACGTCACGGATACGACACATGCTGTCAGTGGCTTGGGCTGATGATTCAACCAGAGGAGTTTGATGTCCAACAATGTCTTTGGAGAAAATGTCCAAGAGTCCAAGAGAGGACAACGTTAGGTACTGGTTCTCCTTAATTTTAAAATGTCAGTCAGGTGTAAGTTCAGTAAACCACATTTTATATTTAATATCGCTGTTTTCAAAGCAAATATTAACTGCTGTCAAACCTCACAGAAAATGATGATATTAATTCACTACAAAAATGTTTTGCACTAGTCAAAAAGATGACTAATCTTCAACATAATATTCAATAATAATCTTCAAGAAAGATTTTGGTGTTTGCTACTCTGATGACTGATGTCTTTATATTCTCTGTGGAAAACAGCGGGTTACTCTGTGTTCTGCCGTCTATACATTGCGTGACAGCTGCTACCACAGTCGGGAGGGTCAACAAACTAAATAGACCCCAAGAGGCTTGGTTATTGTACAACGCTGAGGAGGGACCACAGCAAAGGTTGGCTTGTGTGACCTTCAAAACGCACGCGAATGTTGAGCAGCAAAAGCAGTTTTTGAACTCAACATGGAGAAATCAAATATTCAAAGACCGTCATAACGAACACGTCTTTGCTTCACCATTCATATGTAAAGACTAAGTGCTTTTTAAGGTCTCTTAATGATTTTCTCCCTTGTGTGAACGCCCCTGCTGCTCCATTTGCTTCTGATACCCACTGACTCACAGTTGTATTAAGCCCCGTTTCAAAATTAGTCTGAGGGTGGCAATTAAAACATCGTGACTGAGATGTGATACAAGACGTTTCACTGTGGCTCCAACAGGTGTGAGCAGCGGTACTATCATCAGAGCCGTCACAGTGGCGGGAAGACGTGGTAATAACAGGTTTGGAGGAGAAGGGTCCGCGAGAGCGGGGCCACTCCAGCTGCTCTGCTGATTTACATGGCGAGCAGAGGTGGAGGAGTCGGCATGAATCACCCGAGAGAGAGACAGAGAGGACGCAGCGGAGGATGTGAGCTTGAATCTAAATGCGGCCGTTTATCAGATGCCGCTCATTCTGTCACAGGTATGGCTCATCCGTAACCGGAGACAACATCCAATGTCCGAGTGAAACAGGTGGGCCGAGGCATACCGGGAAACATTTGCCAGAGCTGAGCACATCAATACAAATACAGACGTCAGATCTCTTCCACCGACTACACAGGAACAAAGAGTTAGCTCATGCAGACAAACACTAATGTTGGCTGCAGGTGTACTATTCTGCACGATTAATCACCGCCGTGTGATTAATACCTTTCAACTTGCAAAGACATTGCAGACAATACTTACAAGGTTGGCGCTCTCATTGTGCAATGCATACAAGTTGAGGTCTAAAGTTTGTTTTTGAGTCTTTGCAGTTGTGGAAAGTTAAAATGTAAAAAAGGTAGTGATTGGTATTGTATGGTATAGTGACTGGTATATATTGGTCGTCTATTGTCCAGTGTTTTTTTGGGGCAACTCCCAGTGCTTTATCCGGATAATCTGGGACTTTCTCTTCATCGACTGGTCATTGTTTGCAATCCAATTAGCAACGTGATGCACAGGAATAGAGTTGGAATTAAGATACATCTGCGTCCGTTTGTCATGTAGCCAAGATTTAAATCGTGGTCCATTGGGTTCGGAGATTGCATTTCAACTGATAAACTCTGCCTCTTTTGCTCTCTACGCAGACTGTATACTGTACCTGCATGCAACCAAAGATTGATGGACTGAACTCTGATACTCTACTTGTTGTGTTCTCGCTTTGTTTGTTTATTTCATGTACCCAGCTTCTAAATCTGAGTCTGGCCCCTTAAATTTATGCTGCAAAATAGAGACACAAAGAGAGAAAGAGCGAGCAGTGGTTGAGCGACTTAGACAGTGAATGAGCATGTTAAGCGGTGAAATATAAAGTTATTTCCTGATTATTTCACAGCAGTTACATTCAGAAGAAATAGACACACCCCCTGCAGCACACACACCACCCATAGTACATATTATATATACACATAGTATCGCTGAAGCTGATGGGAATGTCATTTGTTTAGCAGGTGTTTGATCATAAACCAAAGTACTGGACAAACTAAATCTATGACCTGATGTTGCAGGATGCAAAGTCCGAAGATCACCAAAGTTATTACAATTCATCCAAAGGGAAACTGCACTGCAGTCCATCCAGTAATCATTTTTAATTTGGGCTGAAGTGTTGGACTGACAAGCCAATCACAGTGAACCACAGTGATTAATCGCTGAAGTTGGAGTCCTGACCTGAACAAACAACTGAAGACAAATTAAAAGGAGTTAATAAGACATGAAATGGGCATCTCACGCTGCTACCTTCCTCTTGCTAATGGTTTTAAAGTTCAACTGAAAGCTTGAACCAGCTCAGCGCCTTTGTCACAATAATCTGTACTTTTTAACACTTCCTGTCAAAGTTTCAAACCTTCTGGTTTTACTTTTTTCTCGATAAAAGAGCTGCTTGTCCTTGATTTTAAACACGTCACCTCCTGAGCACTTTGAAATACGTCACAGCATGAACTCCACAGTACTTCCCACTCAATGTCTTGCTACCTTGGCTGGCTGCTAGCAGATGTGTGATGTCAGTATTGTGTTTGTTTTTTCAATGAATGAATATCCTGAGCTCCTACACTCCAGTGATGACTCACAGTTTTGACCTGCGTCCTTACGTGTTGGCGGGCGCCGCCGCCAGGAAGCTGTTAGGTAACTGCAAGGGTTTATATTTATATTGGTTCCCCACGATGCATGACGAAACAAGAATGACACACACACACAAACACACACACTCAGTGGAAATGACTCATAGACTCTGTGTTTTCTGCAGCAGTACACCATCCTACAGTCCTGTACATCTGCAACTCCAATGACGAGTGTGCAGAAACAACTTTCTTTAGTGACTCTTGGTATTATTGTCTAGTCTCTGAATGAGCTGCTAAAGCATGAAACTCGTAATGTTCATCTGCTTCAACAACTTGAAGATGTCAATAAAAGAACCCAACCTGACCTGCATCTTTCTTTTTTCGCGTTTTGAATAAGATTTGTGGAGAGGTACAAAATGCCCTGCGGTGTGCCAAGTCCATACTTTCCATACAAATTTCAGTACTTAAGTGCCATCGTGAAAAAGGCAGCCAAGGAAGCTGCTGGAGTTGTCAAATGTTGGTGCTAATGCTCTGCACAGTTGCAAAACAGGCAAGAAAAGGTGGTAAAATGTCACCATGGTCACTTCCTGCAAGTACACAGCGGCAACACTCAAACTGAGGCGACGCCACCCTGCTGAAATTGTCGCGCTACACCAGGAAGTACACAGTGTACTACATAGAAGTGCACTGATGAAAGTATTCAAATTGAGACACAAATTTTATCTGCTGCCAACACAGAGTCAGTCTGTGAAAAGGCTTTTCCGTGAAGGGAAATTATGGGACGTTTCAAAAGACTTGCCAAAGGTTGCCAAACAATGGAACGCACACGAGAAAATTGTGGCTAAACAATGTAATCTGCATGTCATGTTTTAGCAACAGGTGCTACGCAGAGCCAGGTGGAAGGCTTTAGCACCCTCGATGGAAAACCTGGAGCTACAACTGAACATTCCTAAATATAACTTGCTCATTTTTGGTCTCCAAAGATTTTATATAGTCGCTGTATGTGTGTAACCGAGCCGGGTTTCTCATGGGGACAATATAAAGATATTGTATGATGTTTAGATGTGGGAACCAAGACCACCAGCCAATAGGTGAAGTGGTTTGGCTCTTTAACTCGTTTGGAGCTCTTGTGTCAAGCGTGTCACATCAATTTGTGATGAACCATTAAAAAACTGTCTCTAATTAAGCAGTGATCAGAGCACAGGCCTCTACTTAAGAGTGTCACAGTAATTGAAGATCCTCTGTTGCTATTTTTATCTCAACTTTATAACAGACCGATGGCTCCATTCCAGCACAGGCACACACTGAATCTGTGTACTCATGAAGTCACTCTCAAAGGGTTGCATTGAGGTGTTGATAGGATGCATGGCGACATCAAATCTTTATATGGCCAGAGGGCTCAGGGCTGGAGAAGTTGCAGGATGCTGAGAAGGTGCAGAGATTAATGCCCTGTCGGATAGGCTAAATCTCCTTTATACCTCTGGCCGATACCCAACTCCCACCTCAATTTGGAGGAGGCTGGAGATAAGCCCAAACTGCACAGTCTCCAGGGCAGGCTAATTCATCCACAGGCAATAGGCGCCCAGGGATCTGGAACTCGAGCATTTCTCAAAGCTGCTTTCCCCAGTGCCCTCCTGTGTGTGTGTTTATAATAGGATGGCATATCAGAGTATGTTTGCCGTAAAGAAACCCTAAAAAAAACCCCTGTGAATTCACTCCTCATTTAATAACAATGATGTGTGTGGCCTTTTGGCTTTAAGTCATGATTAGTCTAGGCTCGAGTACCAAATTCTCTGCCTAATTAATTATATAACAGGTAGGACATTAAGCACTTCAGTTAACTTAACTGATTAATGTGCCAGTTGTGATCAAGTGGTAGAATAATGATTCAGAACCTGAAGGAAAAGAAGCAAGCCTGTATTTGTAGGTGTAGTTTATTAGTTGCGCTGTAATGTACTTAGATTACAACCCTGATCCCAAAACTGTTGGGATGCTGTGTAGAATTGGCAAATTATTTCGGCTACCAAAAGGGGTATCCTTCGTTGAAGGATGGGGCG
This sequence comes from Protonibea diacanthus, assembly GCA_028641955.1. Taxonomy (NCBI): domain Eukaryota; kingdom Metazoa; phylum Chordata; class Actinopteri; family Sciaenidae; genus Protonibea; species Protonibea diacanthus. The sequence continues at coordinate 15,583,573 of CM053997.1, read as the reverse complement.
ACGTTCACAACTTTGCAAACAGCCCAACAGATTAAGAACGTTTCTAAAAACACATAATTCTAAGAAATGTATGAATGTCACAATATCGTTAAAATATTCAAAGAATCTGGAGAGATTTCTGCACGTAAACGCCAAAAACCATCAAGTGTCCGTGACCTTCGACCCTTTCGGGTAACATTGCATTAAAAACATGATTGTGTGAAGGGTATCGCTGCACGGGCTTCAGAAAATTGTTTGCGGTACACACAGTTTGTCGCCGCGTCTACAAATACAAGTTAATCTACAATGCAGAGAGAGAGACAGATATCAACACCATCCAGGAACTGTCTGCCGACTTCTCGGACTACTGCTCTTGGATTGTAAAGTAGAATAGTCTGCTATGGTCTGTCTATACTTATTTAGATCCTTTAAGTCCTTAATTTGTAGAAAAACAGACTCATCCATGTCTTTGTGGGCTGACTCGTGAACTATTTCAAAACACCTCTCAACTGCCTGCCTGAATTCTTGACATAAAAGCTGGAGAAATGTTCCCTCATATCAAAAAACAGATATTTATTTTTGTTGTCGCTGGAAGTAAAAAGCTTATTTGCACCAAAACAGCACACAGGAGTTTTGCTGTATCACAAAGCAGAGCTCTAAGAGTCTGAAAATGGCTTTTTATCTCTCATGTTGCTCACCAAAAGGCATTACCCGGCTCAATTCTCATCGTAATCATAAATAATTAATTGGAACCATGAGCGACTACATCACACATGGCTCCTGACAGCCATTACGCTGGATATTGTGGAGTTAAATACACATTGAGACACATATGGGACATTTAGACATTATGAATGAGTCAAGAAAGCCATCACTTGCATTGCTTTGTTCCTCTGCGGCGACATTTACATGCAGGCAGTCGGCTCGACCAGATGCTGTTTATACTCTGTTCTTTTATGTGTTCATTTATTTACACTTTTTATTTTTTTGTGATTACGTCTCCATCGAGTGAGGATCAGACAATTAAACCTGCAGATGAAAAAAGCTAAACGAAAGCTACAAACAGTCGATCGTCAATTATCTTCTTTTTTTCCCTTAATGACTGAGAAATCTTGATTATTTCTACTGGAATACAAAGAAATGATCCTTTTTACACAGATGACACAAAAAGTCAAAATGGTGAGATATTTCCTGCTTTAGCCACCTGTTTTGGACCACAGGGATGGAGGTTTTTAGACCCAGAGCGCAGGGGAATGACGGGGAGCGGAGCTGGTGTTGTGCCAGAACAGGAGCTGGGCTCAGTAACTGGGCTCAGCAGCCTCTGAAGAGAGACCGAAGAGGACACTGACTGACTGGCTGAAAGACAGACGCCGAGCTGGGCTTCTTAATGTTGGACTAGTAAGTAATATTAGCTGGCTACTATGTCTTGTGTTGTTGACCTTGCTGGATGTTGCAAAGTTGTATAAAAAAGTAATATAATCATAACAAATACACGTGTACGGCTGTTCATATTTACCACAGTAAATCATGAAACACCACAAGTGTGCTTTGTTATCTAAATAATGTGACTTCCAACACAGTGACACTTCGTTGGCAGAGACAAAGGACATTTTTTTGTAGAGCTGAGAGGACAAACACTAAGAAACCATCTTAGATCTGCGTCGCTCTAATTAAAATACAAACATCCTCCAGATAACTGAACCAGAAAATAAGTTCCTGGTCAGAGTTCAAAGTGTGGCCCAGGAAGTGTCAATCATGCGGCACTTACATTATCCTCCAGTCTCTGCTGGGTACTAATGAGCAGACAACGCCCCCCCATTGAGGCTGCAGCTGCTGTTCCTGGTTCCCTCACACACACTTACACACATGTTTTTATATGAATGACACATTTTGACTCCATGTGCATCACCTTAAATTGCATGCTTTCTTTCACACCAACACACAACAGTAGCAGGTCTGAACCGAAACCACCACCTGCAACAACCTGTTAGCAAATTAACTCTAGCAGCAGCAGAAGCAGCAGAGTTTTGGGAACATCTTGTTCCCTGGTGCGACACGAGTAGTCGATTGATGCACCGGTATGTCCCGACGCTGTCAAGTTAGGCGTTTCTCACAACATCATCATCAATACACAACCCACACCTTTGAGCTGAAGTGGCTGGGTGTATGTGCGAGTGGGCGTGTTGAGACTGGAGGGGAGGGTGGAGGTGGAGGTGGTGGTGGTGGGGTTATAGAGACCTGATCACATAGGCGGCCTCTCCCAGTCTCTATGGTAACCTGTTGGCATACTGCCGTGTCTGGAAGGCTTTAATGACTTGTCACTGCCATGAGAGCAAAACAGCGGTGTGGCATCTACAGTTTGAGCCTGACTGAGAGTTTAAAAAAAAACACACACACACACAGGGGAGAGAAAATTTCCTGCACCTCATTCTGACATATTCACTGCATATTCTCTGACTTGGTGTTTTCCCTGCTGTGCATTGAGGAAGTCAGTGTGAGCAGATTTAAAATGAGAGCTGAGGCGTCAACGGCGATTACTTACTTTCAATTAGTCTCAAATTAAATACAGCGCTGCAGAAACTTGGCTGCCTCAGTTAATTGTTTGATTTATTTAATTAAAAATGTATTGCATTCTTCAAAATTAGTTGCATCATGGCACTTTTTCTTCTACGAGTGTGTATGTGTATTTAAAAAAAAAAAACTGGCACTCTGCTGCCACCTAGTGCATGTAATATGTCACTACCGTCATTTTACCTAAAGTTGGATATTTTTGGACAAAAAGTGAGCAGCCATGTCACCGCTGTGTGGTTTAAAGCCTCTTAATGATCAAACTGGATTAAAACTATCATATAAAATCAGATTTCCTAAGACAGATACTGTTATTTTTAATGGTTGGTGTTGGTTTTCAAAACTCAGATGTAGGGATTAAGATAGATTGAGATCCGGCTAAAGCCGTTGACCGCTTCTTGCATTTCAACTGAAACTTGTTCTTGATGCTGACAAAACCAAGTGTATGTTGTTTTCTAATGCCAAGAGTAGACCACAGAAGTGTGATGGACAGTCAGTACTTGTTGCAATCAAGAGACTTTTATAGGTGTCTGAACCAAATGTTCATAAAGAAATTGGAAAGATGCTGTTTGGATACTTAAATCTTGTACTGCACTTTTATTATTTTTAGATTTCTTTAGTTTTATTTTTTTATCTGTTTTAATTTGACTTGTTTGTGCTGCTGCCTGTCTTGGACAGGACTCTAAAAAAGTTTTTTTTAACCTCAATTTAAACAAAATATTTCATGAAACATAAAGAAATTGTGATAAATTTGGAAAATACTGCCAACACATACTAACATATTAATAAAAAGAACATTGTGATGCTATCAAATCCTTGAATCCTGATTTGATTCATGAAAACAGTGAACAGAAACAGTAAAAGGATTTAATTATTTTTCCAGTTGGTGTCAATTTGTCTTTTAAATTGCTCGTTCTGTTTGTGAAAACAAGTGCGTAATCGTCTTTTCACACCTTCTCATTTAGTTTACTTGCCTTTGTAATTTCTCCTGGCGAACACGCGAGAAAACAAGAGTTTTGAAGATCTGGGTCTTCTTGATTACAGTTAAATACCTTTAAGACATCAAACGTCTCTCTGTAAGCCTTCTGCAGACTCTTGGGGTCGTGGGTTTCACCACTCAGCCAACAGTTGGGTCTTTTTGCTAAAAACACTGCAGGCCTACACTGTTAGTCCTAAATTAGCTCCTTAAAAAGTCAGCTGTGCCACACCTGTTAGATCTTAACCCAACCACACCCACACAGACAAAATGACTCTTTGCCACGAGAAACACCTTTTTTGAAGAGGTTTGAGATAGAAAATAAAATGTCACTTGAAAGATATTAAAACATGTCTTGATTTATTGGAAACAAATGAAAGTTTGGCACCTTATTTGAAGACGTTTCAACCCTTGATCACACACTTTAAAACATTTGTCTGTGAGCAGATAAAACGAAACCCTAAACAGCTGTTCGGGTAAAAATACCAACACACATCCAATCAGGTTTAATAAAGTGTCCAACCACAGCTCATGAACAGATGAACTGGTGAACACCAGCATCACAAACAATCAGATACTTATACATACAATCCCTGGGATAGCTTTTAGTAGTATAGTCCAGAAAACAACATGGGTGTCCAGATCCGACCCTTACTTCCAGGATCCAGACTTGCCCTTGGCCCCGCGAGATGTCTTGGATGCTTTGGAGCCCCTCTGGTGGTCGCTGACTCGGTTTCGGAGCACGTAGATCTCGTACTTCTGCCTCTTGAGCTTCTCAGCCAGCTCAAACTTCTCAGCATGCAGCTGATGGAGCCACTGCCAAAGATCCTGCGCCTTCTCCGCCAGCTTCTCCTGGTTCAGATGGTCGATGTTGAGAGGTTTCCGGCGTTCCATCAGGGCCTTCTTCTTCTCCTCTCGTGCCGTCAGCTTCTTGCCCTTCTTCTGGTCCACCTTCTGCAGGTAGCCTCCAAAGGACTTGTTGGTGAAGATCTTCTTCTTCTTCGCCTCCTCCTCGGCGCGGATTTTGGCGGCCTCCTCCTCGCGCCTCGCCCTCTCCTCGGCCAGGCGAGCTTGGCGTTCGCGCTCTTGCTCGGCACGAACACGTTGTTGCTCTGCTCTGTCAGACCGACGGCGTTCGATGCGGTTTCGCAGGGCGACAAGCTCTTCCTCCTCTTTCTGACGGGTAGAGAAATGCGACTCGATCAGCGTCTGAAGGTCGTTGAAATCCTTTTCTACTCTCTTGCGGTGCAGGTCATCGAAATCCACCTTCTCGCCATCGGGAAGCTTTGGAGGAGCAATGTTTGGCACATAAGTTGTCTTGTGCTTTGGTTTGGACTCCTCATGCTCATTCTCCTCTACATGCTCTTCTTTCTTCTCCACTTCATCATCACTCTGCTCCTTTTCCCTTTCTTCAACTTCTTCTTCTTCCTCTTCCTCCTCCTCCTCCTCCTCCTCCTCCTGCTCGTACTCTTCCACAATCTCCTCAGTGTCTGACATGATGGTACCTCGGGTGGCTTTCCAGGGAAGAGAAAGAAGGGTGAACACCAAGACCAGCTGGTGTCTTGCACACAAGAAATGAGGAGTCTCGGGCGTGAAGCTCGGGGGGTTTTTAAGGATTTGCCTTGCCCATGTGACCGAGCAGAGTCTCCAGAGTGTGGGTCAGCAGCAGGGCAGATTTTGAGACAGATGGAATAGTCTATTTTCTCCTCACCAAGTCTTGTCAGCCACACACCTCCCACTTATCCCTGACAGACCCCCTCCCTTCTCCCTACTCTGACCCTGCAGCGCTCCTCATTCCTTTGTAAGGACAAGATGAGAGACTATTTCAGATACACAACAGATGCACACACATACTTGCGCTCCCCCAGTCCCACAAAGCAACATTCAGTATCATCCAGAACAAATAACACCCATACTTTTAAAAAGGCCTACTGAGCCTCCAGTGCTGACAAGAGACAGAGATGTGGAAGTAGAAATACACAACTCATCACGTCGATGTTTGACAGCGAACTCGCTCATCTGTCGTGATAGTATGTGGCATTTCTCTCTTAAGTACATCAGAGCCGGTGAGAATTTTAGTGACGGGAAGATACAGCTGTCACATTTTCCATTTCGACGTCACTCGTAGGTTTCCGAAGAGTCGTTTTGAAGCTCAAAATCTGCGCTGCCGGTCGCCACCATGTTGGTATTCTTACCTCTTCCACCTCCTCCGTCAAAAACTGCAGTTCCTCAAACGTCCACTTGAGGCTGGCTGCAGAAGTGAGTCAGTCTCCATAAGTCCCCATGTTACAGCAGAAATAAACATGTTTACAGCCTGGTACAAAAAACAGTTTTGGTCTCTATAGCTAATTTCCCCGTTTATGACAACTGTACTGAGGGTGAATTTATATACAACTCACCTGTTCAGATTATATTAGTGCAGGATTAACAATATGGAGCTTTGATTGACAGGTGGGTGCCGTTACAGATGGTTGTTTGAGCAACCAGGCTTCTTGACTTGTTAGTACTTTATATTCTTTATATATTTTCTTTATTATATTTATAAGACCCCGTATAGGAACAACGACATTCAAGACGAGCTTTACTGCTCGGGCCTCGTCTCCACTTTGGAATGTAATTAAAACATTCTTGCTATTAGAGGCTTTCTGCTTTCAGCGCTGAGTGGATTAAAGTGTAATCGCTCCCACGCGGAAACATTTAAATGTCTGATGTCAAGAATTTATGTTCCCGTCGTCTTGAGTTATCGCTGGAAAAGGACAAATGCAGTTTTTAGAAGATGAGTTAACAGACGGGGAGCGACAGGTGCTCTTGAGAATCCCAGTTAAACTGTTCCAGCGCCTCCTTACGATAAAGCTTCTGGTGCGTCATACTTCTGTACATGTATGTGGCAGATAACACAGCATCTCCCTGGGGTTGTCTTTCATTAATCATCTGGAGGTCCAGCAGAGTGAAAATGATGCTGAATGTGGCCTTAGAGGAACAAAAGAACAAAACTTAAAGCCTGTGAGTGTCTCATGCCTGTCACATCACAGAGTGGACAGAGCTCCACTAAAACATGAGCACAGCAGGTGGCTCCAGTATAATCACTCTTGGTTACTGGTGGCAAGGGACAACTGTGTCTATCTGCAAAGAATGGCAACAAATGACGGCTATAAATAGCGACGGCCTCCACTGTTTAAGAGCTCAAAATGAACACAGAGTGATGCATGTTCAAACACAATGCAGCTGACATTGAGTTTATAAAGAAAGAACAGTAAGTAAGGAGGTTGTTGAAGAGGACAGAACGGAAGATGTTCAACCAGAATAAAGTGATGTCCGATCACGGCCTCATGCTTCTTTGGTCAGTTTGGTTCAGTGAGTTCAACCTTTTCTTACTCAGATGAGACGAGCAGAGCGAGATGCAGCTATTCTTCTGCAGGGTGCACAGTGACCTCGTCTGGTTTAAACTGTGCAGCACAGTCACGGGCCATGCTGATTAAAGTAAGAGGTTTAGAAATTCAAAATATTGTTGTCAATAATAAAAAAAAATGTCTGATTTAGACGCATTTTACATGTACAGTAACATTTACAGTCAGCACAGTGTGAATGATTACATCCTGAAGGGACTTCAGGTGCTGTATGTTTGGTTCCAGGAAGGATGCATAACTACTTTATTTAAAGTATTGCTAAGTATTTACTGTGTGCCAACAAAGGAAAACCATTAATTCAGAGTGCTGAACCAATTGATTTTTATTGATTTTATTCATTTATTTATTTATTCATTTATTTTAATTTTTTTTTATTTAAACCTCTGTGTCGTTTTTTTCTATGTTTTGGGTCTTCTGGACTTTAGTTTTTCCCCATTACTTACCAAACGATAAATAAACCTCCAGCAGTCAGCAACGTGTGGCAGCCACAAATGGTCCACTGGGCGTGACTGGACATGAAGCACCGCCCCCCCCTGCGGGCTGCAGGCACATGCCTCTCATGTGTTTGTCCTCCTTGTCTCCGCCCAGCTGCTCCTCTCCGTGTTATGAAAGCAGAGAGCAGTGAAAGAAAGAAGAAGAAAGACAGAGTCTTCCGGCGTCAAAGCTGTGAAACTGGTAAAATCTCCTGTATTATTATTAATTTGATATGAACAGACATTCTTGGTGCTATCATGAGCATAGCATGTTTTTTTTTTAGGGTGGGGCTGATTCTACATAGATTGACCATGTTAATGTCACAGGTGCAAGCCGGCAGCAGCAGTCAGAACACAGTGTTCCCTCTGTTAGTGCCAGCTGAGGACAAGTTATTCATGTATGGTGAGACGCAGAGGTGCAGTGTAACAATGCACATTAATAAAGTTAAGCATTGTATTTGTGCAGAATCTGTGCACTCGTGCGTGAATATTTGGATTTTATGCAACTTTCTGCATCTACTTCACCACGATTCAGAGGCAAATACTTTACTTTACTTTACTTTATCACTGTGTATCTACAGTGATTTGTTGATTTTAACGATAAACTGAAGGATTAAATAAGAAAACTAACTTCTTTAGCTAAATAAACAAAACTCACATGGATTAGCTGCAGAATGCATCGTCACAGAGCTGAAAACAGGTTGTTTTTCTGTGGATATGTGGTTGTCACACTCCCAACATATGATATCTTATAGAATATGATGAACTGATGTAGATTAAACCACCCAACAATGCGTGAAGTAGTTAAAATTCTTACATTTTGAACATCTACAGCCCAAAAACTTCATATTTAACAGTTAAACACTGACAGCTGCAACATGAATACTTTTACTTCTAATACTTTGAGTACTTTTTCCTGATAATACTTAAGTCTTTCTATGCAGGACTTGGAGTATTTTCACAATGTCATATTGATACTTTTACTTGAGTACATCATCTCGATCGCGTACGTGCACTCCAAACGTGAACACCCTATCTGTCTTACTGTGTAGATAAAGGCTCGACCGCTGTGTCAACAAGATACAGTATGTAGTCAGACAGTGTGGTGTCAGTGAGCGGCAATCTGCACGACTGTGAAGTGCTAAAAACTGCAGTTCCTCAAACGTCCACTTGAGGCTGGCTCCAAAAACATAAGTCCCCATGTTTAAATGTCCAACAGCAGAAATAAACATGTTCATTCTGCTTCTCAAACGCAAATATTAGCCTGTTTGCTCAGTCCTCTATTGTAGTAATGGATAGTTTAGTAATAACAGAGTAGTAGTCTATTATTATAGTCATATTAGAGTATAAGTATAGTATATGTTTAAGGAAGGTGCAGTGCAGTGGTTAGCGCTGTTACCTCACAGCAAGAAGGTTCTCTCAGTCTCTCGTGGAGATTTTCTCCAGGTATTCACACTTCCTCCCACAGTCGCATGCGGGGTAAATTGTCCGTAGGTGTCAATGTGAGTGTGAATTGTTGTTGTCCAGGCTGCACCCCGCCTTCCTCCCAATGCCAGCTGGCATCGGCTTCAACCCTCTGCAACCCTGATAAGGATAAGCGGCCATGGAGATTAGATGTATGATTTTATAGACCAAAGTGTGTCAGACGTATCTCTGTCAACTGAATGTGTAACCTGTGATGAGGCATCGTAACAAGTTTGTTTTTAAGAAATCACAAGCCGAAAAGGTTTGTAATTTTTGTCCTGATGTAGGCTTCTTCTGTTCTCCATGCAGATCCACTACAGCCATCCACAATGCTCCGTGTCACCACCGCCTCCCTGTGCACCTACTGCCAGAGGATGAGGCTCCTCCGGCCTACCTCTGCTTCCTCCTCCACGCTAACTTCTCCCAACAAAAGACTGGAGAACCAGCACACCGTGGACTCCCTCTACGAACTGTCGGTGGACATTGGAAAGGTCCGCAAGTTCAAGGGCTGGATTCTGTCAGAGAGCCCTGCGTATGCGTCTGAAACTGCCGAGCTGCTGAGGGACATGGGCGCCGACACAGCGGTAATCACCCGCATCCTGGAGACTCACCCTGAAGCTGTCCTGTGTCGGCCAGAGGACGTGGCCGCCCAGCGAGACCTTTGGATGTCCGTGTGCCCCAACAAGCAGAAACTGATGAGGATCATCGAGAAGTTCCCGTCTTCTTTCTTCACCTTAACTCACCACAGCAACCAGCGGGCCAACATCTTTTACTTCCAGAGTCTTCACCTCAGCAGGAGGATCATCGGAAAGCTGATGGCCAGCGCCCCGCAGAGCTTCTGTCGACCTGTGGAGCAGAACCAGGAGGTCATCCACACCCTGAGGGAGACCTACCTGGACCTGGGTGGAGACGAGGTCAACCTGTGCCTCTGGCTGCAGAAGCTCCTCAGCCTGAACCCGTACATCCTGCTGCAACCAGCTGAAGCCTGGAGGGACAGTCTGGGCTTCCTCAGGGAGCAGGGCTTCACCACGGAGGAGCTCCTCAGCCTGGTTTCAAGCCTCAGAGCCTCCATCGCAGAGCTGCGACCGGAGGCCATGCAACTGGCACTCACCTTCATCGAGTCGGCTTTGGCTTGCTCCATGGACGACCTCAAGCAAATAGTGATCCGTTGCCCTGCGATTTTGTACTACTCCTTGCCCATCCTGGTGGGGCGGTTCCAAGGATTGATGGATGTTGGAGTGAGTGTGGAGCAGGTGAAGGAATCTCCAAACGTCCTTGAGCTCACCACACAAATGGTGCTCTATCGCATCCATAAGTTGGCCTCCTACGGGTACAACGTGTGCTCTGGAAGCCTGGACGTTATCGTGGGAACAAAGACGGACTTTGAGATGAGATATTGCAAGCTGGACCTCAGGCAGCGACGACCGCTCTTCAGCCCTGTAGCTCCACTCATATCTGCTGAAGATTGAAGGTTGTTGATACGCTGCAATATGTTGTTGTATAGAGAAAGTTTTATGAATGTTGTTTGTTGCTGATTTTGAGAAGGGATTCACAACTTTGGTTATGTTGAAGACGGAAGAAAGGAGGACGATTGAAATACCAGCAACATTAAATGAAACTAATGTTTCAGCCTGTGGCCTTTACCAAAGTCCTTTCATGCTGAGGGCTCTTAAAATATGACACAGATTGTTTTGAAACCTTTTTGTATTTTATATGACAAATATGTCAAGATATATACCGACAAGTGTGCACCAATCATTGCCAATCATTCTTGTACATTAAGATTGTAACTGAACATGTCATGTAAGCAATAAATGCCATGTCTAAAGTTGTATTTGTTTGGTAAGTCTCCTAACAGACGAGATGTAGAGTAAAACCAGAGCACCAGTCTGGCTTATTTCATCGGCTGTCCTCTCCAAAGTTAACATCCACCGATCACCCGTAATATTGTGTAGAAGCACCTCCACTTGCTTGCTCCTGGTGCCATGTGTTCCCCACGTAACCAGCCGACCTGGTCATGCTCACTCACATTGGGCCGGGGTCATCGTGATCACCAGCTATCAGAAACAGCTTTAACTTTTGCAGCAGTTTAATGCTGGATTGGACCACACAGCTCAGGCTCCACTTGCTGGTTAACCACTTTTGAAAGGTACTGACCACTGTGGACAGAGAACACCCCCAGAAGAGGTGCAGTTTTAGAGGTGACCACCCCTCTGTCTAGCCACTAGGTGTCACTGTTGCTCTCCTTGTGGCGTTTTACAGACGCTGAATGGAGGAGTAATCTGCTATGAGCCTTACCTTGGCCTGGTGTGCACTACTATGATAAATGCCTCCATAATCCTGCAAACGCTCTCTGGCGTGATGACAGTTTGTGTTTTTTTCTGTTCTCTTACGGCTGACCAGTGTAACACTTCAGCTTCAAAGAACAGACTGAAACCATTCGTATATTTAACCCATTTTTAATTAAACAAGCACAGAGAGAGGACACAAGAACAAGTGAAGCAGTTCTCTCCAGTGGTACATTTATTGAGGGGGAGTATACAGGTCGGGGGCGTTGACACCATGATATGACGGTTCTGTACTCGCCTGTCGCCTTTTTACACAATAACATCACACTGATGTCGCTTCTACGGCGGTAAGGAACAAAAAACGAGTCAACTAGTACTGAGAAAGAGAAAGGAAACGATGGAAACACTAATGTTGATACATCTGATGGCTCGAGAGGGAGAGGAAATTGGGAAGTACAACAATGAGAGGACAGGCAGCGGCATTAGATACAAGATTTCTCATCGTGTTTTGTTTTTTTGGGAATGGACGGTCTATAAATGTTTTCATTTTTATTGCAAATTTTCCAAAAAGAAAGATCCATCCACAACGATTTCTCATATCAAAAATATATCAATGGGTCTATGGCTACACAAAGAGAGAAAACGCACATACAATATCCAAATATGTACAAGTTGTATGTGAGCTGAAATTAGCAAATTCATTATATACACAAAGACTTGTTGTCCCGGCAATATTAAACCCAAACATAAAGAGATCAGTGTAACAGCCGCTCCAGTGCTGTCTGGGCCGGGCCGTGCAGTCCACATGATAATATACAGTCCCAGTGAAACGTGCGAGTGTGTTTTAATGGTGAGTTTCTCCTGAAGGTGTGTTCATGCAACAGTGTAGTGCTGTAACAAAAAAAAACTCAGTCTTTGTGTCCATGTCGTGTCGGGCTGTGTTCACGGTCTGACTGACAGCGAGTCTGCAGACGCTCCTGTGAAGAGACAGAGAGGAAACACTGAAAAATGTTGAATGAATGCAGATTAAATCATCACTCATCACATCATTTTTATCTGCCTGAACTTTCAGTTGGAATAAATTGAATTAAAGTTTCAAACAAACCTTCCTAGTGGCTGCTCTGTCTCTGAACTTTAGAGCCTTTGCAGTTCCTGGAGTCCTCGTTGTGCCGCTTGCCGCCGGTCTGAGAGGTGCAGTGGTGTTCAGGTCCTTCAAAACACAACAGTTTAGGAAAGTCACCTTGAAAACAAACTTTTATCACCTCTGTGAAGAACTACACAGAGCTTTTGGATTATAAAGTCAGTGCTGCCGTCACTTCTCACCTTTCTGAATTACAGGACCAGGAATCTGCTGTGAGCCTTGGGCATAATGCATCACATTGGCACTGGTGCCTGCGTAACCTGGAATTCAAGGAAAATTTCAGGACATGCATGACACCGTGAGGGTAGCAAATACAAGAAAATAAACATCGTGACAGATGAAACGTTTGCCCACCCTGCTGCGGTGTGCCGATGCTTTGTGGATCTCCCTGCATGTACATCATGACGCCGCTCTGCCAGTCTCCCTGCGAGTGAACCGGCATCTGATATCCTGCAAAAACAAAACAACAAATTAAACTTCGCTGGCAGAGACGAAGAATCCAGGACGACTGTAGGAGTTACGCTGCTTACCAGATGGAGCTGCAGCGTCATGCGACGCCTCAACGGGATATCCCGTCTCACTGTTGCCGTTGCCGTTGGAGTTGGATGGGACTGTAGCCAGAAGGCCTGAAGACAGAGACACAGTCAGGAGATGCAAACAAACAAAAACAAAGGAGGAGGAAGGGAACAGTCCAATTTAACTTCTTCAGAAGCAGCAGATCTTTTTAAAAGGTCTAAATTTCAGGATATAACCTCGAAGCGTCTCTCCATCTTAGTCATATCACACGCCTGGCCAAAAGAGAGGCGATGGACAACGTACGGTATCTGATTGGAGTTTTTAGGCGGACGTCATCCTCTCCAGTGATACCGGAAAGTGTGACTAACTGTTAGTTAAACTGTTTGTTCAACTAATTTTAAATCTACTTGACCAAGACTGCAGCAAATATGGAAAGCCAGCCAGCTCAAATATACGCAACTGACAACACGCTGTCACCGTGCATGTTTTTTCATGCATCGTTGACGTGCTGACGTCAGACATCTTTGTTCTTGATGCCAAAGCCCGCCTCGTGACTCAAAGCTGTTTACACCTACGCGGTTTGTTTTGTGCTCGTTCACTTTTATTTAACGGTCTTTCAGAGAAACGAGGAGTCATTTCAGGTGATCCTCGCTGATCCGGTTTCAAATAAATAATTAAAGATGCCTGTGAGAATCGACTCCGTGTGCCTCGCGCTGCGTCCTTACCGAGGCCTCTGTAACAGGAGAGCTGCTGGTAGATCTGTTTCATTCGCTCGATGTTGATGCGGCTGGCCTCTGCGTGGTTCACCATGGGCTTTGGGTAATGCACTCCGATAATACACTTGGCTGCCTTCTGCACGCTCTCCGGAGCGTTCCAGGGGTCGTAAATATACTTGGCTGGAAACCCTCTCAGAACGGGCAGGTAGCGCCTGAGCGAGGAGGTGGAGAAGGAGAGGATTAGTGAGCACGTCGTGACAAGAACGAGCACCAAATCTAGATGGCAGCGTACCGTATGTAATCTCCGTTGGGGTCTGTGCGTCGGCCAAATCCCACGGGGCAGTAGCAGTGGAAGAACTGCTGGAAGAAAGAGCTGCAGGAGAGCCACATCCAGCTGCCGGCGTTCACGCTCCAGTCTGCGTCCAGCAGCAGCTCCTCGAACACCTGAAGACGCACAAGCAAGGCTCAGGTTAGCTGAGACACGAGGACTCACATCAACTTCAACATAAACTGGTCTTTGTTTAATTTTTCTCCTTTTTTGTGCTTTTACCACAAGAACAGATAAATAAAATCATGTGATCTGATACTTAAATATTAAAGCTACCTTCATGCCCTCCTCCCAGCCGATCCACAGGTCTCCTCTGGTCAGGAAACAGGCCACGGCGTGCCTCGCCAGGTGGTGGATCCAACCCTCCTGCCTCAACTGTGTCATGATGGCGTCTATCCAGGGGAAGCCGCTCCGGCCCTCCGCCCACTTGGCGAGCCCCTCTGGGTTGCGGTCCCACGGGATCTGAACGCAGATGGGGTTGTTCTCCATCTTGTCAAAGCACGGGTTGTTGGTCGCCGCCGTGTAGAAGAACTCGCGCCACAGCAGCTGGCCGTACAGCGACAGAGGAGGAGAGCTGTTCTTCTTCACCTGGCGGGGATGAAGGAGTGATTAGTGACATCTTTTATCATTTCTGTTCATTATTTCAACATCAGCCGTGAACACTGCCAAAAACTTCCTTCCGTCCTTGCTTTTTTAGGCACAGATGTTGTTGTTGTCATGGATTTTAGGAAACTTGGACTGCTGCAGTCAGCACTAAGTATTTAAACTAGAGGCGGGGGAGCTCCTCTATAGACACAAAAACCAATACGGTTACATAACCGCTGCAACTTTTAAGTAAAAAACATTAAACTTCCACATGACTGCTGCTGAGTAAAGAGAGAGCAGATTAAAAATGAAAGATTGATTTAGATTTATGGACTGTAAACACTGAAAAATAGAGTCTGGATAGCAGCAAAGCAGGATGACTGCAGGTTATTCAACTCACCCTCATTAGGTGGTGCTATAAACAACAGGACAGGTTAAACCTCCAGAGTCAGCCTGAAAAGTGTCTGAAACTGAGACTAAACTCTACCTACCTGTTGTGTTCTGGCTTGTTTATTTCATGTAACCAGCTTCTGAATCTGAGTCTGACTCTGCTGCAAAACAGAAGTTTAATCTGTACAGGTGTTCGCTGACATACCTTCCTGTAGAGGTCGGTGAGTTTGAAGTAGAAGAGGCGGCAGGAGAGGCAGCCGAAGCGCAGGTACGGGCTGAGGCCTGTCGGGCTGGCGAGCAGAGAGTTGGAGTTCATTCTGGGCCGCTCGAAGTTGGCCACCCACGCCTGACAGCAACACAGATAAGATATGAGATGACAGCATCAAGGTTGGAGAGGAGCAACCAAAGATGAACGTTTATCTCAAACATGAGCTGCTTTTCAGTGACAAATATTCAGGTCAGGAAGATGATTTTTGTAGGTTTGTGAAGCAATTTCTTCTTTTCAGCAACAAAACAGTAGCAGGAATCCCCCTTTGAACAGTTTGCTGGTCTGATTTGACTCACCTTCCTCTCCAAATGCCTCTCAAGTCTTGTGAGGGCTTCGGTCTCTCCCCCCGGCCACACAGCTGAGGACAGACCCTCTGTATCGAAACCTGCACATTAAAAAAAAAAAAAAAAAACAACGTTAAAACTCAGCCTATAATCTCAAGTTTTGGTTTGATCGTGCTTCGTCTTCTGGCTTGACTCACCCAGCTCCTCCAAGGAAGGGACCCCAAATTTGTCGTCGTGGTCTTCGGACAGCGGCGTGCTGCACTTGCCCATGATTTCCGCCGTGATGGACTCGGCGGGCAACTCCACCGCATCCATACGACTGATGAGGGTCTGGAATCGCTTGTAGGTGAGCGGAGACTGACCCCCATTCAACTCTATGATCCTGCAGGAGTGAAATGAGCAAGAGTAAGAGTTAAAGACCCGATAGAGACGTAGAAAACGTCGCTTTCAAGCAGATTAGAGGTGATATTAACTCACTTGTCCAGGTCATAGAGCGTGTGGGAGATGCGAACTGTCACCTCCACTCCAGCCTCAGAGGCCAGTTTCTTAATAGCTGCATCTCGCTCTTTCCCAAACGGCTCAGAGTCGTACTCGTAGGACAAACGAGAAATGTTCCATTCCTGGAGAACAGATACAAAAAGTGAGCTACAGTTTATAAAAAAACAGTTTATAGGGTGCAACATGTTTAAATCAGACGGCCGTGTCACCTTGAAAAGTCTGGGAAAGACATCAGTGGGTTGGCCTCGAATCACAAACAGTCGAGAGTTGAGCTTACGGAGGCTGGAGTCCAAATCCTCAAGACTCTGCAGTAAGAACCTGGAGGATGATACGAATAAAAAAAAGAGGGATTAAAACACTGACAGTTCAATATTAAGAAACATGTTCGATGTCAGGAAGTCTCATGATGCTGAAGCTGGAAAAAAAGCGAGTTGGGGTCAAAGTTTCAAAAGTGAGAAGGCGAAGAAGAAGATGAGAAAACTCTCGTGTGAGTGTCTGATTATTTCAGGTTGTTCCGGCTTTGAGAGGTGAGACGTGAAGCAGCAGCGTCAGTTCAATTTGCTCTTTGATATGCTAATTTCGTGCAGCGAGGTGCGGCGAAAGCTGTTCAGACAACTTACACGGGGAAGCAGTTTTCTAAAATAATATATCACTGCGGTCACAACGCGGTGCTGACACACGGGAAAGCTTCACAAGTTCGAAGATTTAAAAGTACGTGACCTAATTACACAAACTGTGGAGCTAACAGAAGAGGAGAGAGAAGCTTGTTCTTTGTTAATGTGCAGACGTCACCAGAGTGAGGACGGAGGTAACGCTGCAGTCTGTGTATTATAAAGATTCATGTGGCTTTAATTTCCTTTCATTCGGTTTCACTAGTGAGAATATACTAATAAACAAGCGCTGTGACGATTATTGTCATTGATTAATCCATCAAGGAGACATCCAAATGTCTTGTACCGTCAACAATGCAAAAATATTCTCTTTACTGTTGCAAAGGGATGAAAAAAACTAGAAAATATTCACTGAAATTATTAAAAAATGACTCCAAACCATGATTTAATCATCAAAATAGTAACTAATCAATGATCGAAGTTGGGTGGAGCGGCTGTGTGAGTCAGAAGAAACGTCTGACTAGGCTAACGTCAGTCGCCGGGAGAGATGAAGGACAGACAGCAGCTTTAATAGCGTTGAAGGAGCCCATTAGTGGTAAATGTGTCACTGCTGGTTAGATAACAACGTCACAGGCCGAACACCGGACTGCGACACTGCACGGATGGCTTTGTAGAGCTGAAAGACGGAGAAACAAACAACCTGTTTGATGGATGTCCAGGTAGAGCAGCTTTCTTTTTTCATCACAGGTAAAGCAGAGATGCTCACACAACAGCAGAGAGGATTATCTGTTGTTGGCTAACGTATTTTACTACTTTACTTAATCGCTACGACTAGAAGTGTTAAAGGAAGCTACCGTGGCTAAAATATGAACGGGCAGACAAATCTCTTTCGTTTCTATCGTCCAAACTATTAATGGCCCTACAGTTTGTGTAACCAAACCAGCCTCAGAGCTGCTTCCTTTCCGATGATGGATTACTTGTTCCAGTCGTATTTTAACGGGGGAATGTCTTCGGATTTTTAACTGTTGCTCAGACAAAAAGAAGACATTTTAAGACGTTACTTTGGGCTTGTTTAGGCTCCTTTGCCTAAATAATTAGTAGTAATTAGTTTGCAGCCCTATTCAGCTGTGAAGTGAGGACTGTTGCATCACTTCCTGGACATAAATGTGTGTTTTACATGACCTGTGGCACCAAAGCCCCTTTGTTTTATTCCACGTTCACCATCGTGGGAATTCATTCATCTGATGTTTCCTTAGCTTGAAGCGTCCGTTATATAAATTCTGAGTAATACCTCCTGACATCAGTTTTATCACCTCGTAAAACAATTATTCCTAAGCAGGGCTACAAAGTGAAATGGAATGAAATGATTTTCTTCTTTGTGATCTTGACAGTTTAATCGCCCAATTTAATCTTCACCTGGCGTGAATAAACACGTGTGAACCGCAGGCCATGGAAATGTATACAGTATTCCTCACATGCGATCTTCTGACAGCGATAAATCATTTATTTCTAAAGAAACGGAGCATGAACTCATTCTTGGAGCCAAATCACGCAGACAGTCAATGTATCAACCGACCTGAATCCAGATTAATCATCGCAGCGAGTGACGTCAGTGAACAGAAACAAACACTGACCCGTCAGGAGACGACAGACCGTTTTCTTACCTTTACAGCAAAGTTAGAAATAAATGTGTTTTTTGATTATTTGATCAGTTTTGGACTCTTGGACTGTTTTTGTCTCTACAGAAATATGAAATGTAAACATCAGAGCGCACACACATGGATGCACACAGAACGGCACTAAGATGGTGCTTCCTGTGCTGTTGCTATAGGTACCAGAGGTTGTAGGTGGAAGCTTCCTGTATCATCCAGGTCTTTAACTGCTATGAAAGGACAGGTGGGTGTCGGGAGAGGAAACTTATCGCTGACAGTGAGGCTGAACTACCCAACTGTCACTGTCCTAATTATAACCACAGCGGAAACATTTAAATTCATAAACATTCGTGCAGTTGTGAGTCTGTTTTTAAAGAGGCTCGATGGTCATCAGTCACTCAGAACAATGCCTGCTTTTATTCGGGTTTTGGCGAATTGAAAGTCTGATGAATCATTCACATTCTGATGTTATTATTCATTTTGTCGGCCGTGGATGTGACATTCAAAAGCAAATAACACGAGGGTTGAGTATAAAGAGCTCTGTAGACTGATACGGGCTAAGATGGAAGTCAGAGGTAACTTTAAAAATGTTAACTTCACCATTTCATTACTGATCGTTTTTCCATTTAATCAATCAGTTGTTTGGTCTTTAAAATGTCAGGAAACGTGGGGCCGCCACTGAGGAATAAAAAAAAAAAACTTTCTTTAGCTTTGATTCTGACAAAAATCTGGAAAATTATGAGCGCTGTTTGAAGAGAGGGCTGTTCATTAAACGTTTGAGAGTTCACATTTACATTCAGGCCCAAAGATATTCAGTTCACTGTCACAGAGGACGAAAGAAAACAGACATTTGTCACATTTGAGAAGCTGTGTGTGTCATATCACTGACCAACAGGAAGCTACTGTCGTCTACCAAAGCCTTTCTGTTATGATGATTACTAGAAAGTTGGACACTGACGGGACTACATAGCCCATCTAGCATGGGTTTTCTTTTTCCAGGAACTCTCTGCTCCGCATTCACATCTGGAGGGACGGATTTATCCGGCCAGTTCAGGAATGTAAGACGTTATGCTCGCTGCGTTCGCCCTCCTGACCCTTAAAGACAGACCGACTGACTCCATGAGCACTCCTACTTGTTTCGAAACACTCTACACACTGTTTACCTCCCAGCTTAACTCTACAGTGTAAAGCGTTAATGTAGATATCAGTTAGAGAGACAGTCGGGGTCTCCTGCAGTAGCAGGGAAGCAAAAGTAGGTCAAAAAGACAAGAAGGGCGGAGGGTGGAGTGTTTACTACTAACACAGTGACCTACTTGCGCCATGCGTGGCGATGTTGGGGAGTGGGGGGAGAGTTATTGTGATTATGTCATCTGGCGTTGACCTGCCTCATTCTCCCATCGAGGATTATCCCAGAGAGCTAAAGTACAGGGCTGCATGCTGCTCACTTCTTCTTCTTCTTCTTCTTCACGAACAATTGAACAAATGCTAACCACAGTGAGGACGTGCTAATTACAGGAGCTGCAGGCAGTAGGGAGCTTTTCATAGCCTCCAGCACAATCCGCCCATCGCATCAGCACATGACTTTATAACACTGTGAGATGCAAAGTCACAGAAATGTCAAGAGAAAGTCAGCAGAGCCTGTGGTGCATTATTACAATCATTCACTTGCCTTTATCAGGAACACTTAGCTAACCTTAATGTGTTCTAAGAGGCCGATCAGATGGAGGCACGTCGCTATAGGCGGCTTCAAACGGCCTTAGCAAAGCACGTCAGACAAAACATCTGCTGCGCCCGAGGAGAGGGGCAATCAAATGTGATTAGCCGTTGCTACGCGACTGGATGAAGAGGTAAAAAAGTCAAAGAAACAGTGACACGGTGACAGAGAGGATGTGTTGTGTCAAGAGGAGGACGCGTTTCTCAAGCGACCAAGCTGCAACCTCCAACCTCCAGCGCCAAAAACTGCAGTTCCTCAAACGTCCACTTGAGTCAGTCTCCATAAGTCCCCATGTTAAAAACTACACAGCAAAAATAAACATGTTTACAGCCTGGTACAAAAAACAGTTTTGGTCTCTATAGCTAATTTCCCCGTTCATGACAACTGTACTGAGGGTGAATTTATATACAACTCACCTGTTCAGATTATATTAAGGCTTAAAGTTGCAGGATTACCTCACTCCTCTTAAAATCTGCAGACTTTCACATGAAGCTGACTACGCAGAGAGACTTCGATCCTTGCTCTTACTGATCAAAGGGTTTGAATCTCATTTACATGTCTAATATGTCCGTAAGTGCATGAGTGAGCCGCATGTGAGTTTTGCGTCACCCCCAGGCTGCAGTTGCATAACTGTACAAGCGTAACATGGATACTCGGGTGAGGTAACGGGTGAGCCTTTGCTGCTGCTGCCCTACTCTTCCAGTGACGGCATGGCACCGCAATGCAAACCAGAGCGCGCAGCAGGAAAGGAAAGAAAAACATCCAGCGGGAGACAGCTACTGCACTGTAAACCTCAGGAGCTCTTTCAGTCAGCAGCTGCAGGTTTCCATACAAATGTGGGCTCGTAATGAATAAACATCTGGGGCGCACACAGGGAAGACTTCAAACGTAACACTCGTGGTTAACTCTGCTGGGCAGCTTATAAGCCGGGCAAAGGCAGCGTGGGTTATAAGTTGGCAAACGGTCCCCGCTCTTATCTCCCCTCACATGAGCCTGTAAAGCTTCATACACTTATTTGTGTCACCAGACTCATCCAGTGCAATGCTGTCTTGCACTTGTGAAAGCACAGACAGACACAAAGGCTGAAAGTCTGCTCAGGAAATGTCAAAAAATGATTCAGGGCTGTGAGAGTTCGCTGTTTGTCATTTTAAAAAGGAAAAATGTTCAAAGTCTTTCATTTCAGCTCCTCAAATGTGGAAAAAAAGAATATTTTCTGGTTTGTTCAGTCAGAAAACTAAACATCTTTGTGGTCTGGACAAAACTATTCATTTAAGGACGTCACATGGGAAACAGTGATCGACATTTTATGGACCAAACAACAAATCCACAGACTTACTGATAATGAAATTAGTCGCTAGTTGCAGCCCTTTTAGACGGAAAAAAGAATGGACAGCGTGTCCGTGTCTGAGGAGCTGTGGATCATCGGTGGACCGAATGAGACCTGGTTGCACGCTCCCACACTCTTAATCCTGCATAACTTTAAATATATAATCTGAACAGGTGAGTTGTATATAAATTCACCCTCAGTAAAGTTGTCATGAACGGGGAAATTAGCTATAGAGACCAAAACTGTTTTTTGTACCAGGCTGTAAACATGTTTATTTCTGCTGTGAAGTTTTTAAACATGGGGACTTATGGAGAGTGACTCACTTCTGGAGCCAGCCTCAAGTGGACGTTTGAGGAACTGCAGTGTTTGGCACTTTTTTGGGGAAGTTTGCCACTTGGGTTAAATTCAGGCAATATTTAACTCCTGGAGTGTTAAATGTTTGTTGCGGTTTCATTTCCAGACTTTCTTTTGACCCTCCGTCCAAACAGTTGAGACTAAACAAACAGACAACCTTCCACGACTTGGACTGAAATGAGCAAAGAGGTCAAAACAAAGCTTGTTAATTCATTATTCTCAGCTCTGGCAAAAGTGGAAGGCTCATTAAGTCTGGAGACGTTTCCCTATTTCTATCTCAGGACTACATTTTCAAACGCATTAGTCGCTCGGGATATCGGAAAGGTTTGTCTCTGCCAAGCGTCTAATCGTTGTAGGAGAAATAACGAATGACTGTCGTTCACAATCTAAAGTAAAGTGTGGATTTGCATTGAAATGAGCTGCAGATGCTGTAAAATAAAGACTGCAAAGGGAATAATTGTAGTTTAGCAGGACAGTGAGGATCAACGCACCAAAATACTGTTTACCAATGTGACATCTAACTCAGCTTCTTATGAGAAGAAAACGTAACATATTAAATGTGATGTCAGCCTCATTTAATCATGTATCTGACAGAATAATTGACGTTTGGCTTTTGTTGATTATAGTTTGATTTACCACTAAATCTCATGTAATGGAGTGCAAACCACTAATTTCAGTGCACAGTACCTATAAATCATCTTACTGACACTAATTTGATCAATGATAGTTTGTTATGTACTATGGTAACAAGACAAATATCAAAAAGATACCTAGTGCGATATATAATCGAGATATTATGAGACACACTGTTTATAGGAGCCAGAAAGTGTATATAGTATAGTATATATAGTGTTTATTTGTTGGGGTCACTATCATATGTGGTAACTGGCACAGGGGGTGTGGTTGTGTAGTATGACCTTCATTACGGCTTGAATATTTTCTGCTCGCCGTCTCGTTATTTGTTATTCTTGTGTTTAATGATATTTTTTGGTTTTGGTTTTTTGGTTTGAGCCCGTTAAGCCTCTTAACTGCCTCTTTTAATTGAAAGCAGTCGCTACACTGTTTAATAATAATGTTGTCAGACGACAGTCTGACAATCTAAAACACTGCTTTTCAAACTGTGGCACGAGTACGTCTCATGCATGGAAATATTACGAAGACACGTGCACATCAGGAGCAAACACTTGTCCAAAGCTGAACAGGATCGACTGGATTCTAACATCCATCATGATGGCGGCATGAAACGTTTGATAAAGACTGATTTAAAACAAACAAAGTGTGGCAGACAAACACTCAGTATATGATGAAGTGTGTTTATATTGTTACTATGGACCCTTCAAAACAATATTCCAAGCTGTGCAATAGATACAACAGTTATATAATATATAACATCTAAAATATATACTGCATTACGGGGCATTTGGTCTGAAACCAACAGTTATTTTCTTTATCAACAAATCTGCTGATAACTTCAGTGATTTGTTATTTATATTCAGTTTTATGTGTGAATGGTTACATGTTACACATATTTATACGTGTGTGAATGTACAGAAGCTTCATGTTCATATTGTGAATTATTTCTTATTTGAGATATTTTAGGTTCTAATGTTTTATAAGCAGTTTATCTCAGTTTATATTGTGATATAGCGCTTTATGAATGTGTTAAATGTATGTACACCTCTCTGAGACACACATGCTATAATAAACTTTAAAAAAAAACCTTTCTAAACCAAAATATATCCAGTTTTCTCTCATATTAGACAAAGAAAAGCTGTGAATCGTCACTTTTTAGAAGCTGGTAGCAGCAAAGTGACTCAATAGTTGCACAAAAAGTTATCTGTCAATTGATTAATTCATGTATTGCATTTGTCAGCCCAAAGAAAATCCAGCTTTGGATGTGAAATATTCACACAAAACACCATATTTGCACATTTAGACGGCCAGATCTCATGCACGTTACTCTGTGGTTGCTCACCTCCACCTGTTGATCCCAACGTTGGAAGAACCCGCGAACCAGGGGTCGAGGATGTAGACGCAGCGGACGGTGTCCGCTCCCAGCAGAGATTCCTTGAGGGACGGGTTGTCGTGGAGCCGCAAGCCCTTCCTGAACCAGTGGATCGTATTAATGACCATTACTCAACTGGACGAGTCGTTTATATTTGTCCCTTTTATTTAAAAAAAGAAAAAATCAGTCCTTCTGCGTTCACTCCAGTCACCGACGACGTTTGAAAAAAATATATCCAAACAGAAGAAACAAGGGAATCCAAATATGAAACAAAAACACCCTTTTTTAAGTGCGATTAAGTCCAATTTTCTTAAATTAACCTTGCTCTAACAGGACCTTTTCCATTATGTCGATGAATTTAACAACCGTTAGCTGCTGAACCATTTGGGCACGAGACGGCGCGCGCTCCCGAGAAACGTGTCAATCAACGCGGTGGACTTTAGGACCGGGTGATGATGACGAGCACTAGCGTTGCTTGTTGTATAACTTGTTTTTTCCGTATAATCACAAAAAATACGTGAATAAACACCCGTATTATAACGCTTTATTACCCTAAAAACGTTATTTTAAGTGTAACTAGAGCAGCAGAGTGCTTTACTTAGCTTTAATTCGAGGCGGTCGGCGCTGCTAACGGCCACAAGACACGGTGGCAAGACCCGGCTGCCGTGAAGTACCCTGAAAGCTGGTTATGTAAATACCAATTTACATGCGCGGTTCTGTCAAACTGGTCGTCCTAATGTAACCGAATCGAGCACTTAGCTGTTATAAATCCCCCTCTCGGTTCCGTATGAACGTCTCCGCCCCGTTTGTTTTGAGTGTGTGTGTGTGTATATCGAGAAAATTCGTCGTCAACGTCCACGAATAGCCGCTCAACCCCTACGACACACACACCGCACCTACAAGCCACAGTCAGTCAGTCAGTCAGACGTTGGCTCCACCCACACACTGCTTTGAGCGTTCTGATTGGTCCACAGGGGCTGAGAGCGTTTGTCAGCGTGGTCACGTTTCTGCAGCGTGCTTTTCTCTCTCTGTGCGCTACAGTGATGGGATGTTCGGTTATTTTTAGGGAATCGGATCATTTGACTCGGACACGGTTCTTCATTTTACCACTTATACCTTTCACAACTCAGCCAGATTTAGCTCTGATTTGACCTATGATTTGTATATGTACACATATATCATTTAAATTACTCAGTACATCCTTTCTGTGTATTCAAAAATAAAAATGACATTTTCTAATCTATCAATAAATTGCTGTAGCCGATTGTTACATTGCATTTACAGACCCTTGTAACTCTCTGAAACCGCCTAATGAATGCACTACCTTAATTTTAGAACCGCTCTGCTACACAAAACAGATAGAAACACCTGTAAAAACTTAAAGGTCCAGTGTGTAGAATTTAGTTGCATCTAGTGGACTAATTGCTGCATTGCAATCTCCTCACATCACCTCTACCTTCCTAGTTAACACTTTAAGGACTCTGTGTTTCAACATCCATGAAAGAGGACCTTCTCCCGCTGTAGATATAAAAAGATAATTTTTAAGTAACAAAAGCAAAAGTATTCTTATTTTAAGGTGATTATACATGCATGAAAACATAATTATGATTATTATATTCCATGTCTGCCTTATTCTGAAAATAAAGTCCTGAAATCTTACACCACTGCACAACTATTGACTGTTGGATGCACAGCGTGCACGTGACATTCAGTCACTGCAAGCATGGAGCACCAGTAGCACAATATATTACTTTACAAAACAACGCAAAAATAAAAAAAAAAACTCCCATCGTTCACTTAAAAGAGCCGGTTCCTTGACCCCGGTTCCTTGAACCGGCTCGTTCACGACTGACACATCACTAGCGCCCTATAAAAACGAGAGCGAGAACGAGGCGGCTAACGTTAACGGATAAATGTTGTGCTAAAGCTTATTACCGAACTGTGAATAAACATCTCACAGGTTAAAGTTAACCACATACTAAAACCACATATTAAAGTAAATACGACGTCAAACTCACTTTGTGTGTGTGTGTTTGGGGGGGAGGTTTATTACAAGTTTAACAACAAGTTGATGTTGAAAAATGAACTTAATGTGTTCCAATATAAAAGTGTAAAACACACAACAAATCTCAGCCCACACAGCCTTATACAGAGGTGTTGTTTACCATAAAAGTACCCGGATAAGCACATGAAGCCCGGCATGATGCGCGCTCGGCCCCCTCACACGCGTCACCGTGCGTGCACTGCGTGTGTGTCATAGTAGTAGTACTGCAGTAGTGTGTGGTAATAGAGAGTAGTAGTAGTACAGCCGCTGACGCACGTCTTATTAGACATACACACAGGTTTAAATGAATCAGCAGCAGCTGGAAAGACGACCACAGATGAGTTATGCTGTATATTCAAGGGGCTGTGTTGAGATTTAAGTGCACGTTGTAGGCTAAGTTTGCACTTTGAATAAGTTTTGTCACATATAAATCAAAGCTTAATAGTTTTCTGCTTTATATGTTGCGTTACACCTGCATACTTAGGCTTTTTATGCTTTTTATTATTCATATCTTAACGCCATGTTGTGCCTTTTGGCTTGTTACTACACAAAAACATTTACTTTACTTTGCCATGTTGTTAAAGCCATATAAGTTAAATGCACATGTGCCTAAATCATATTATTACCTCCATAATTAGATATTAGAGTAGTAGCCATCTTATCTTCTGTACATTTGATCCTCTTTAATGTATAAATAACAAATGCGTCACAATATTCTCTTACATAAAATGCTTTGTAATTATGCAAGACGCAAAATGCAGCCAAGGGCTGCAGCAGCACTGTATTCTGGCCACTGAGGGGCAGTATAACACCACGCCATTAACTACTAACTCCTGGTCTGATGATAACCTAATGTAATTCATCCACACATGATAAATATGCATTTGCTGTAATGGATGCTGCACCTATGCATCTATTTTTCTTATGTCTTTTACACTAAATGTGGCGATATATCCACAGAATCATAGCATAATATAATAAATATATTATTCTTATCATTATTGGATGATATAACAAGAAATAGCACAAATTTCAACATGAATTACGGTTTTAAAATGTATTTTCTTGCAGTATATACCATATAAAACATGCAAAAGGGACAATATGTGCAGATAACACAGTATAAAGCGATATGCTGTGACACAATCACACAAAGGAAAATGTAAAAACACAAGATTTGATGAACTGCCAATTTAAAAAATGACTGTGCACCATGACAAAAAGAAGCATGTTTATATGACACACTCATCCCGCTGGCAAAACACAAACAATCTATCATCTTGCCGGGAAAGTCATGATCATTTTTTTGCTTGTTACCAGGCAACCAACGCTTAATACGTGAGGACAAGCTTTGGAGGACCACAGTGCATGTAGAGAAGCAGCTGACAGCTGCCCACCTCCGCCGCTCTCACCTTAGTTAGTCAGCAAGATATGCTGCATTGCATCAAGAGCTCATGGCAGACTGCTGGAGAAGATGAACTCAGTTAATGCCACAGTCTGTAGAGGATGTGGTGCGCTTAATGATGGCATCTGCTTACAAAGACAACTCTTTACGTGCAGGAAGAGTTCTTTATGTAACACACATTATTATTAAATGAATCATTTTGTCGATGGGGTTCATTCATCAGAATCTCCCTTGTGCTGACAATTAAATTATTCAATTTTCAGTCAACATCTTCTCCCAAAAAAAAGCTTTCTTTAGAGTCCAAGTGTGTTTCCATGTTGTGTAAATACACCATGCACAAATGCTGTTGTTTATTATTCGTCAGCCAAACAATGACACCGAGATATCGGCATGATTTGTTTCACACTCTTCCCCTGTCAGTCACTCTGCAAGAGAGTGGGCGTCACATCATTTTCTCCAACAAATATTCCAGTGTAGTAAGTTTTTTTATTTACAGCCCTGGCATGGTTAAAGTGCAGTGTCATGCTAAGTAGAATATATATATATATATATATATATATATATATATATATATATATATATGTGAAAGGGGGCCTCTGGCATGGGCATTCAGTGTGGACAGATGGTTGGTCCAGCTCAGACGTACAAGGAGAAGCCCGAGCAGAATGGATGAATCATCATTCCACCAACTGTTCCTCCTCTCTGCACGTCTTTGACTCACTCTTTTTGTTTTCGTGGCCCCCGACAAAATAAAATCAACATCATGATGATGATGATGAGGTGATGCTGAACCTTGAGGCCGGGCTGCAGGTCTGTGTTATGTCTCAAAAAAAAGCTCACGGCAATGTGCTTTGAACGGTAAAATATTTATAGGGATCTGGCATTAAAGCTTATGGTGTTCAGGAAAGGTACTTTGGGTGCAGACTCAATTTTGCTTTTTACTTAAAATGTGGTGAAGAGCATGCCAGAAAAAACAACAGCTTTCCAGAACAGAGGTTCATTCAGAATTTTTTGTGTTTTATCCAGCACAAATGCACTTAGATTCAGCCCAAAAAGGACATTATTATTACCAGTATTGGCAGAGAATGATAAGAAATGGAGACTCATGAGGGAACATTAATAAAATAAAATGGCATCTTGCAATACTCTGGTTCAATTGCAGCAACAAAGCCAGTTGATTATGCATACACAAACATCACTAACTCATCCAGCAAAGCTGCTATGTCTGTTAAATATTGATTAATATAAAAAATAGATTAATTAACTGCATAATCTGCTCAGAAATGACCAAAATTTCACTGTTTTTGCGCATTTTTCCTCATAAATTCACGTGATGAAGTCAAATAAAAAGGCTGATCTGTGTCATATGTCATTCTCTATCCTCTGTGCTGTCATATGTCAAGCCTGCATGTGTCTCCTCAGTGGGAATCCAGCTATACACGACGCTGCAGCTTCACGACTACAAATACCAGATTGGTTGGCACAGCGTGGCCTGCCGCGCGAATGTCTGTGATTCTGCGGTTGTGTTTCACCAGCAACATCAGGTAGGAGCCCCTTGTTGGAAAGAAGGTAGCGGGCAGGTTTGTCCGCGTCAGTCAAAGGCTGATGCTGATTCGGATTGGTTTGTTTCAGCTTTCCGCGGGGCTCCGTGGCTCCACCTTTCCTCCTCCTCCTCCTCCTCCTCCTCCTCCGCCTGCCCCGCTGCTGCTGCGCTTGATGCAGTGAGCGCGGAGGGTTTGGTGCGCTCTCGGGTTACGCGTCTGAAGTTGTGGACAAGAGGATATCGGAGACATCCAGTCACTTCAGAGAAGGAGGAAAGTCGAGGCTCACTTCTTGTCGTTTCACTCTTTAAACTGGGGGAATACAATTAAGACCTCGGACGGCGGCTGAGAGAGAAAAATAAAGCAAGGAAACGAGTTTGTGGTATTTAACTGGGAGACCAAGCATACCCAACAGTATGCGGTGCAGTTATGGCAGGCAAGGGTAAGACAGTCGTAAGGACGCTGGAGGATTTAACGCTTGATTCTGGTTATGGTGGAGCCGCGGACTCGGTCAGGTCGTCCAGCGTGTCGCTGTGCTGCTCCGACACGCATCAGTCCGTCTCGCATGGGGGCAACTGCTGGCATCTGACCGAATCCATGCACAGCAGACAAAACAGTTTGGACACAGTCAACACCGTCCTGGCGGAGGACACGGAGATACTGGAGTGCTCGGGTCAGTGCGCCAAGCTGCCCGAGCTGGAGGACGTGCCATGGAGCCTTGGCGAGGTGGAGGGCGCGCTGAGGAAAGACGAGGCTCTGATGGTGGGCAACCCGCCACCGGAGGTCTTAGCGCGGCTGTCGGCTCTCATTAGCCGCGCTCTGGTGAGGGTGGCCCGGGAGGCGCAGCGGCTCAGCCTGCGCTACGCCAAGTGCACCAAGTATGAGATCCAGAGCGCCATCAAGGTGGTGCTCTCATGGACCATCTCCGTCAACTGCATCACGGCGGCTCTCAGCGCCCTGTCCCTCTACAACATGAGCACCGGGGACAAGTTCAGCCGCGGCAAGTCGGAGCGCTGCGGGCTGGTGTTCTCCGTGGGGAAGTTCTTCAGGTGGATGGTGGATAGTCGGGTGGCCCTCAGGATCCACGAACACGCTGCCATATACCTCACCGCCTGCATGGAGAGCCTGTTCAGAGAGGTGTTCAGCCGCGTCCTGCGCAGCGCGCTGGTGGAGAGGGACAACGGGATCCCCAAGTTTACGCTGGAGTCACTGGAGCAAGCCCTCAACAACGACTCGGAGGTGTGGGGTCTGCTGCAGCACTACCAGCACCTCATCTGTGGCAAGAATTCAAGCGGTAAGAAACGTTCAAAACAAAGAGATACTTGTTGGAATAGGATCTTCTGGTGGTCACCAGGAGATCCGCGCGTTGGGCTTTGATGATCCACCATAGGAGCCAAATTGTATTCACCAAATCCACGTGTGAACAGAGGTATCTAGAAACAAGTGGCTGCATCTTAAATCAAGGCACAAATGTGCACCTCCAATCCGAGTTTTATTAATTTCTTTCAAGATTGAGAAGATACAGTTGGATACCACCATAAACCACTGCTCATCTAGCTGGTGTCTTGCAGTTTCTTGAGTATTTATACCTGCAGTCAGAATATGTATTTATGCTTGAAAAAGATCAAACAACAGCTGTCCTCACACTTTCATTAGAGAGAAGAATGTTAATGTTAATGACTGTTTATGTTGGTGGAGACGTTGTGGTGTGTATACAATATGATATGTGAGTCCTGGTTTTTGCAGAAACAGGATTTGTGTTTACATTGTGTGTGTGTGTGTGTGTGTGTGTGTGTGTGTGTGTGTGTGTGTGTGTGTGTGTGTGCTGGCCTTGCTGGTAATGCTATTTACTGTCTCACTCCAGAAGGTGTAAGCTGTCAGTGTGGGCTGGCCCTCTTATCCAAAGCCCTTGAATGAGTTGGCTGAAACTATAAAGCAGAAGGGACTTGAAATGTTAGTCCTTAAGCGAGAGCCAAAGAACAACAACAACAAAAAAAAATCATATTGCAGCTCTTTTTTTTGCGTGACTGTTTTCGTTCTTACGACTTATGAGGTGAAAAGAGAGGCTCAGCTTGTGTCACTTGTCTTGTAGAAGAGCGATTTGTCTACGTTAGAGCCAGAAAAGACTGAACCAGAAGTGATGTGAAGAGAAATTGATCTGAAATGGCTCTCAGAGGTTCCTCAGGGACATGGTGTGATTTGGAAACTGAATGTCATGCATTGAATGCTGGCCTTTCTCACCCTTTCACCCCCAGTACACTGAAATGCCAACCATTTTGACTTACTACCAACCACTTTTTGTCTTACATGATAGTTTGAACCTTAAAAAAGGATGTTATCTTGAAAATGTCACCTCTGAAATGATTATTATGGATTGTGAAGACGGTTAGTCACTGTTTTGTCTCTAATAGACATGATCCATGACCTTGGTGGTCTATGGTGGTGGTCTATATTCAGTTTCCTCCTTCCTCTTGTGAAACAAGTGGCTGCATCTTAAAACAACGCACAATGGTGACTCAGCCGGGACCAATGAGTCTTGATGGACAGCAATGACCCACCAGAGTGAAAATAATTAATGACTTAACAGATGGCTTAGATGGACAGAAGTCAAATTTCAAGCAGGAATGCTAAACATTTTGATGATTCAAGCTTCTCAGATGTGAACATTTCCTGCTTTTTCTCGTCTTACATCATAGTTTGGACTCAAAAAAGGATGTTATCTTGAAAATGTCACCTCTGAAATGATTATTATGGACTGTGAAGATGATTAGATACTGTTTTGTCACCTTATTGGTCCAAGTGTGGAGCTTAGATGTGTTTTTTTCGTCCATCACATCAGCCAAATCATATTCGCTTTGCTCTGTGAAACACTTAATTCAAATGGGTTTCCACGTGTGGACAGAAATATCTTGAAACAATGCACACTGGTGACCAAACGAGTCTTAATGAACAGCAATGACCCCTGATACACTGACATCTTAATAAGCCAAAACAATTAGTCGATTAACAGATGGCTTAGATGGACAGAAGACAAATTACAAGCAGAAATGCCAAACAGTTTGATGGTTCTCAAATGTTTTGCTGCTTGGCCCAATCTTACATGATAGTTCGGACCCCAAAAAGGGAAGTCATTTTGAAAATGCCACCTCCAAAATCATGATTATGGACTGTGAAGATGATTAGGTGACTTTTGTCGCCTTGCTGGGCCATGCGTGGGCCTTAGATGATCCACCATTTGAGCCAAATCATACTCAGTTTCTTCCTGAAACACTTTGTTCAAACGGGTTTCCACAAGACTCAACTGGGACCAATGAGTCTTGACAGACAGCGATGACCCTCAATTAGCAGATGGCTCAGATGGGCAGAAGCAGAAATGCCAAACATTTTGATAGTTCAAGCCTCTCAAATGTGAATACTTTTCTGCTTTTTCACATCTTATATGTAGGATTTTCTCACACAACAGATTCTTTTCTATAACCCAGACCCTGTCCTGTACACCCAATACACTGAAATGCCAAACATTTGGATGGTACAAGCTTCTCATATGTGAATATTTGCTGCTTTGCCTCATCTTACGTGATAGTTTGGACCCAAAAAAGGATGTTATCTTGAAAATGTCACCTCTGAAATTATGATTATGTACTGTGAAGATGATTAGACAGCTCGGTGGTCCATGCGTTGGAGCCTTTGATGTGTCTTTTCACCCACTGAGACATCGAAGATATGTCAAATCATATCCCATTTTTCCCTGAATCACTTAATTCAAACAGTACAATGGTGACTCAACTGGGACCAGTGAGTCTTGACTGACAACCATGACCTCTGAAACTTTAATAAGCAATAACGGTTCGTCGTAACAGATGATTTAGATGGACAGAAGTCAAATTACAAACAGAAATGCCAAACATTTTGACAGGTTAAGCTGCTCAGATGTGAACATCTCTTGCTTTTTATCATCTTACACGATAATTTGGACAAACAAAGGATGTTATCTTGAAAATGTCACCTCTGAAATTATGATTATGGACCGTGAACACTGTTTTGTCACCTTGGTGGTCCATGTGTAGGGCTTAGATGTGTTTTTCAGTTTCTTTCTGAAACACTTAATTAAAATGGGTTTCCGCATGACTCAACTGGGACTAGTGAGTCTTAACAGACAGCAGTGACCCTGAACAGATGGCTCAGATGGACAGAAGTCAAATTTCAGGCAGAAATGCCAAACATTTTGACAGGCCAAGCTTCTCAGATATGAACATTTGCTGCTTTACCTCATCTTACATGATAGTTTGAACCAAAAAAAAGGATGCCTTTTTGGAAAAGCCACCTCTGAAATTATGATTATGGACTGTGAAGATGGTATAATCGATGCAGCTCAAATCAAATATCAAAATATATTGAGAAAACACTTTCACAAAGCTCAAGGTGACATATTCATGTCTTCTTTTGTAGTAAAAAAAGAAAATTCTCACATTTCAGAAATTTAAACGAGAAAAAGATTAACTGTTCATCACAGTAATCGATGATTTATTTTCTGCCATCTGATTAGTTGATTTATTGACCAATTGTTGCAGCTTTAAACTGGATGCTGGACTTTTCTTCTCACCCTTTAACGCCCTCATCCATCTTCTGAAACTCTCCTCGTTTCGACGCTGATTTTTGGGCTTCTTTCGTCCTGACATTGCAGCTGAGAGGAAAACGGGTACTTTCTCCGTAGACAGGATGCAGAGCGCCAAGCATGCATCCCCCTCCACTCCTACCCGTGGAACGCATCATTTCCTGATGGTGCAGAGGAGGCTACAATTTGCACTCGCACAAAACAGCATGATGTCATTCTGTGACAGTTAGGAAGGCAAAAAAAAAAAAAAAAAAAACGTGCTGGTGCACGCACTTAAAGGAGTCATTAAAATGTCACATTTCTAATTGAACTTATCAGACCATCCATCTGTAATCTCTCATTTTCTCTATGCAGTTTTGAGCCTTTGCAAACAGAGCTAGGAAAATATGAGAAGTATCCCCTCTGGTAGGAAACATGGCCTCTTGTTTATAATTTTTACCTGGGGAACAAAAGCAGCACAGCACATTATGACTAAATCCACGTTGCTCTGCACTCCCACTGACCGTATGTGACAGCCTCTTTGCTCTGACTAATGAGCAGAGGTAAATAGAGGCTTTTCTTCACTTCCTTTGTTTTCGGTGCTACGTGCTGCTTTCCAACCTGTACATTCTGATCATTTAGGTTGTGCACATGTCTGTGATTCATGTATGTTTAATGGGGACTCACTCTGAAACTAGTAACACCTATAATGTGGTTAACTGGCGACAGGTGCAGGGAAAGGCGGTTAAGGATGGGCGGATATGTTTCGACCAGGCGGCAGCCTCTCTCTGGAGCTTATTTTCCCTCAATGTGGTGGCTCTTGGTTGTACTTCTTGTTCCGCCTCCTCCACCTGAACATGTTTATTTCTGCTGTGAAGTTGGACATTTTAACATGGGGGCTTATGGAGACTGACTCACTTCTGGAGCCAGCCTCAAGTCCCTTGACTTGAGGTCTTCGTTTCCCAAGGTTGATTTGGGAAGTCTTGTTAGGTTAAGGAATCTAAAAGTACTTGGTAACTGTGGTCTGACCTGTCAACTAATCCACCACGACTTGCTTGGTTCTGCGGCACTATAACAACGCTACGCTACTTCTGCCTTTAATTCTAAAAAATCATCATTCACAAGACCAGAACAGGTTGCTTGTTTGGAAAATTTGGCCATTTTTAAACAAACAACAGACACTTTAGTTTAGTTAGTTAGGAGGATGGTCTTGTTTTCAACCCTTACAACCAGCGTTCAACCCCCAACTGATGCACCTTCAAGTCTTCTAAACCTTAACCCGTTTCTTATTTAACAACCAAACTGCTGTAAATATCTAACCCCAACCTTAACCTAAACCCCTGAAATATAAAAATACTCTCAGGGTTGTGGAAAGTGAAGTGAGCCATTACTCACCCCCATGTTGACAGCTCTATTGATTAAAATAGAAGTGTATCTGCTCCATCAGGTGCAGGTGAGACGTACGGCTGAAAAGCATGTCAACAGGCCTTTGGTGGCGCAAGATACAGTACGTGCCTTTTGTTTTCTCTGCAAGCCAGCACACGAAACTAACATGCATCATCTAATCAGGTGTCGACTCACTGCTGTCATATTTTCCCAGAAATGACACGGGGAAACTCGTCATATTTGTTCCTGGATCGACACATCCCGGCTTCTCTGCTTTGTGAAAACGATGCTTTGCTGATGTGTGTGGCGCCTCGTACAAAGCCTAACATTCGGTCAGACATTGTTAACGAAATATACTGCAGGTAGACGACAAGGATTCACTGTGTTTGACTCACTCTTTCTCTCTCGTCAGTCATGTTAAACCACCTAATGACACGTGACGTCAGAGCGCAAACAGCACGGTCATCAGCACCCAGACCTGCCGGGCCGGGGCGGCGTTTAAATTTGGGATCCCGAATGACTTGATTGCATCTGATTATGTCTGTCATTTCGCCTTGACCTTCCCCAAGGAACTGATCCAGCCTCCGCAGGACAGATGACACAACATAATGGAATTGCGTAGCCTGCTATAGTCAGTTTATTAAATTAGCAGCGGGGTGTCTGTTCACCCTCCTTCCTCACTGTCTGTCTTTCACACCATATTTTATTGTGTATTCTTGCTAGAGGGCGGGAGGATGTCTGCATATTTATTTTCCGCTGTGGTTTTTAATAAGCTCAACTCATAACCACATGATTCTGGCAAAGCCTTTTGTTGTCCGTTCTGTTATTATTTATTTTCCGCCTGTCCTCTCTCCTCTCCTTGGGGTGGACTTGCAGATGAGCTGACAGATTGCTGTCATTCTGGTGGAGATGCGAACACCCGGGCTGGGCAAAGCTGGTTGTGATGGATTTTTATGTCACGGTAATTTTATAAACACTAAAGGCTGCACCCACACCCTCTCCACCACGCTTCATTTTCAGCAATCATCAGCGACTGTGAAGTTGTTTCCAAAAGCCAAGATGTATTTTTATGAGCTGCATTCATTTCTAGTTTTCCTCCTTTGTGAAAATATTGACTTTCATTTCGTTCGGTTCTCGGTGATTTCGGCTCCAGAAAAACAACTGTAGCTCTGTCTGGACAAGTGGGACCAGCTCCGAATGTTGTTATTACTTCCATGTCGTCGGAGCGTGGATCTCCTTTCCATTTACAGAAACTAGGTGAAAGCACCGGGTCAGGATGAGATAATGAAACGGGAGTGAGAGCGGTGAATGCTTAATGTTGTGAGGGAGTAAAGTGCAGAAAGAGAAACCAGGCTGGAGTGTCAGTTGGAGGAAGAGGTTGTGGTGGTGGTGGTGGTGGTGTTGGTGAGGGGGCATTGGCGCAGGTCCCTCAGAGATATAATTATGCAGCTTTCTTTAATTAGCACTTGTGCTTTATCTGGTAGTCATTAAGATTAGAAATTAGCAACGGGGAAACACCGAGGAGCTGCAGAGAACAAAGATGATAATTCCTCTCATTCATTTTTAATACCCGTTACGCAGGTCTGCGTCGGTTTGATCTGATCGGTCTGTGTGGCCGAGATGAAATGACTTCTAGACATTCAGACCCCGGAGACAAAGAAACCTGTTACGTCACTCGCCCTTGGTGTCGAGGCTTTTTCTTATTCTTACACCGAGGATATACAGATGCCTGCACGGCTGATCAGGAAAACGGCATGAAACACTGCCTTGCAACACTACATGCCTCTGAATGCAAGTCAGCATTTGCCAGTTTGGCTGACATACAGTACGTACAGGCTGCTTACCTCATCACAAAATGGCAAGAGGCTTTATGAATTATGTCCCGGCCTATACTGGATTTATATGATATGTAAGATATATGTGCATGCACTGTATATAAAATTGTCTTGAAGCTCATGAAAACAGAAAGGCAGCACAAGAACATGTAACTTGATTAACAAATAGTAAAAATTACAAACCATAGTTAATATATCTGTGATAAGCTGTTAGCCTAAGCTGTTGATTTATTAGGGTATGAACGCAGAATATTTATTTAAATAAATCAAAATTTGTTGTTCATCATTCTGTGACAAACTATGTCCCCAAAAATGCTGACTGAATCGATGTTCCTGCCAAAAATTATCAACCCGTATGGAGAAAAATGTGACCATGAGCATGTAAAAATAAAAATATACATCTTAGATACAAAAGAAATTGCATATAAGCTACAACTACTCTCAATTCTAACATTAAAAAAGAGTAAAGAGAAAAGCAAAGAAAAAGTTCAGAGCCATCAGTAGCTACCAACCAAGCTAACGCGTTAGCGGCTAACGTTAGCATTCACAGTCCAACCAAGACACCCGCTGCTGCCTTCAGCTTTTGTTTTACTCGTCATTAAAGTGAGTTTCTTAACCACTGACATTGTGTGCGTCTGTTGTAATGTGCTGTATCTATTTGTACATGGCACCCACAATAAAAGATGTTAGCGTGTAGAGACACACTGCTAAAGGATGCAGTGATACCCTATACCTGATAATAGAGCACTTAGACTACAGTCTACTGTGCAGTCTATATATCCTGTGGTTAACGTCTACGTCAGTCAATCTGTGGCTCAGAAACATAGAATAATGTGGCTGTTGTTATTCTGAAGCATGGATGAATCATAGCTGTAATAAAACAACAGTACATTGTGTGCACGCGGGCTGCAAAGTGTTACCTGATGTCACATTATCTTTAGCTGTTTCTTCGCCGCCTTCTTTTTTATGTTTCACACCTCGATCGTAGCCGTGTCGAAAGACGTTCACGCGCTCTTGTGTGTAACCAGCTCCATCTGTTGACCCTTGACCTCGTGCCATGGGTGTGAAGTCGGTACAGCAGGTGGTCTGTTTGGTACCGGGAGTTAGCCGTGTTTGATGAAACCTCAGCGGGAGAGGAGAGGAATTAAATGATGCAACGTCAGATTGACCTGATTGTAAAGTTTACATCCGAGTGACGCCGTGCTGAAAGTGTGCGCCGCGGCTGTCAGAAGATGCTGTGCTGTTTGATGCTATCTGTCAGCGGTACACAAACTTAATTCAACAGTTATATCCTCGAGGGACCAAAGAGCCGAGCTTCAATTAAAACTTAGGTAATAGGTTTTTTCTTTTTGGATGATGTCAACAGTCTCACAAAATGCCTCGAAGGGTCACTTCAGACAAATTACAAAAGCCCAACATATTTTCTGACTTGGTCCAGATGGTGTCGGGTCTTCTGGAAAGTTTGGTTTAACTTTTCAGATCACAGAGTGTGTTTTTCACTTCTGCTACACTTCAAGTGTTTTGAAATATCACTGAACGCTCCATTGGAAACCGTTCACAGGTCTTTGGATCAGAACATTGCTTCAACAGGAAGTTTTAATTTTAAAAATGCCTTTAAAATCACAACTTCACACCAAGCGGCAACATCCGTGGCTGCGAAGTGAAGCCTATGTAGAGAACGCAGTGTTCTAGTGGGGTGATCGGGTACTATGAGCGCTGTAAGATATGATGCCAGACCATGAAGTTGTCTATGTAGGCAAGGAGAAATAAGATATCTGACCCTGGTTCCTCCATGAAACCAAAACCATCTGCGTGGTTAGATACCAGTAACAGTCCTACTAAGTCACACGGCTCTGAAGCAGAGGGACACAAAATGGTTTTAAAATCAAAAGTGAGATGTTATTCAGCCGCTGTGGCGTTTTAGCACATAGACTGCGATGCTGTGAGGTTTAAATCAGGCAGTTAGCATCTGTGGTAAAAACCACATTGAAACTTGTCAGCGATACTGTATGTTTCCCTCCTTGTTAGGCGTCTCTAGCTTTCCGTTAGCACACCGTACACTCTTGTTGCACACAGCTTGTGGTTTTCTGTGAACTCTGTGATGATTCATTTGGTTACACCTTAAGCACAAACTAATTTTTCTTGTTGGCTCTCTCAAGATCTTTGTGCTCTAGAAAACAGTCACAGGATTTCAGAGGAATCAGAGACTAATATCAGGACTTCTGCGAAAACACTGTGACTAAAGCTGTTGACCGGATTTGAAACTCACATTTTAGTGTATGAGTCAAGCTATTGACTGGTTGTGAAATAAAAAGGGAAATAAAGAAAGAAATCACATCCTCTGACACTCATTTATTGAGTCAGGGATTGTTTTTTTTTTTTTTTGTCTCTCCGGGACTTTTCATGATTGCTTTTTGAACCGTTTTCCAGGGTCATTTCAAATCTGTTCTTGTGTTTGTTCCCCATGCTGT
This sequence comes from Protonibea diacanthus, assembly GCA_028641955.1. Taxonomy (NCBI): domain Eukaryota; kingdom Metazoa; phylum Chordata; class Actinopteri; family Sciaenidae; genus Protonibea; species Protonibea diacanthus. The sequence goes on along the minus strand of CM053997.1, from coordinate 15,544,753 downwards.
GTGGAAAAGGGGAATTTCCAGTTAAAATAAATAAAAATTCATCATTAAAAGCTTTATGTGGGCATTCATCGAGAAATCAGAGGACAAATGGAACTAACTGATTGCCCTCTTGAGTTTAATGTTTCATTAAAACAATTGTTAGCAAACAAATGGTGCAAACATGGAATGCAATCATATCACTTCAGCAACATATTCGAGTTTGGTTTTGGATACTCATTACTACCCAGCCCTTGTTCTATTGAATTATGCATCGACATTGTTCCAGCATCATTGGAGTTGTTTTTAAAACCAGCAGGCATCAATCAGAACTCCCCCTGCGTACTTATCATCCTCCCCCTGCTATTATGTTGCTTTCTTACTACATAAGATGTTTATGTGCAGAGATATACCTTTAAATCAGAAACAGCCTGCTGTGCATTTAGTTTTTCTGCGTTTGAATGCTTGTTTCTGAGCGCTCTGCGCCTCTCTGTTGACTGTACTTCAAAAGTGAATGAAAGTGACAGATGCTTATCTCTGCAACTGACTTCTTTCCTCCAGTTCATCCCTCACCACACTTCCCTTCAAGTCGAACTGAAATTTGACAGTTCCTCTGTGCAAATTCTTGTAAGAGGAAATAAAACCCAGGATGATAGTGCGGCCGTTGTGCAAGAGGACAAAGACGTTTCTGGACATATCTTGTGCAGCACTGTACTTAAGTTGTCTCACCACTGATTGGGTGATCGGGACAGGTGCCGCCCCAATCAGGGTCCTCTGGATCTCCGGCGAAGGGGATGATACAGGTCGCCATGCCTCCTTCAGGTGGGGCAAACACACACCTAGCTTTGCATATGGAATCACACACTGCAAGCAAAGTCACATAACATGTAGTCATTTCTTGTATACATTATAGATATTACATCCAAATATATGGGGACATACAGCATAAAAGAAATCCTCCACACACTCCTGAACCTCCCTCTCTCATCTGTCTTCTCCGTAGTTTCATTGTGCCAACTGACATTTCTTCTTCTCCTCCAGTAGTCCCAGTTTCCTGTAAATTTTCTGAGCACTTCCTCGCTAAACAGGAAGTCTTTTATGTCTCCCTCTTTCATGTTTCTTGCTCGCGGTGGCTCGGCTTGTCTTCAGTTGACCTCAGCTTGTTTTGTAGGTTTGTGCTGACGCCTTCCTGTGGGGCTGCATGTCGGTGGGTCACATTTTTGTTCAATGTGAACACTGATAGTTAGCTGACGTCTCCACCCGGCCGCCTCGTTCAAGCACAGATTACTACAAACTATAACATGATTACTTGGCTTCCACTAGTCCCTCGTGTTCTGGCAGGAGTGATTAAAGGCTTTGCTAGAATCAACAAGAAAGGGTTTTCAGCTCTTTCCGTGCTTGTCCATATTTAGGATTCAGAGAAGAAATGCACTTTCACTTTCATCTTTTTTTTCATTTGGCTGTTTTTTTTAATTTTGTTTTAAAGGATCAAAAACAGATTAAGAGCTGAATTTTAGCATTTCTACCAGTTGGATGATTTCATTAAAAAACCTTTAAAGGTGATATCTTTCTGCTGGTGGCAACTTTAGACACATAGTATCAAGGACAATCACTGTGCCTCAGACATCTCCTATACATCTCAATCATTTATTCTCACTGTTTCAATTCAGTTTCTGTTCTTTAAATATGTAAATGTCATCACTCATACACAATCTACTCATACTGCGTACACTGACATATCCACCTATCTCTTGTACAAAAAGCAACATAAACCAGATTTATTTTAGCAATCTATGCACCATAGCACTATAGTCTTATTCTGTCTACAGATGTTGCTGATGTTTTTATAGGCAGACCTCTAGATATAGATGAACCTTGATGAATGGATCTCTAGATATAGATGGACCTTAATAGACCTCTAGATATAGATGGACCTTGATAGAAGGATCTCTAGATATAGATGGACGTTGATAGACCTCTAGATATAGATTAACCTTGATGGAAGGATCTCTAGATATAGATGGACCTTGATAGACCTCTAGATATAGATGAACCTTGGTGGATGGATCTCTAGATATAGATGGACGTTGATAGACCTCTAGATATAGATGGACGTTGATAGACCTCTAGATATAGATGAACCTTGGTGGATGGATCTCTAGATATAGATGGACGTTGATAGACCTCTAGATATAGATGGACCTTGATAGACCTCTAGATATAGATGGACCTTGATGGAAGGATCTCCAGATATAGATGGACCTCGATAGACCTCTATATAGATGGACCTTGATGAATGGAACTCTAGATATAGATGAACCTTGGTGGATGGATCTCTAGACATTGATGAACGATGGACGATTTATTTTTCTCCAAACTTCTAATTAAACAAAGTAACAATGAGTCTTCTTTCAGACACATTTCTCAGCTCATGAATAGTTTAAACAATCATTAGATTCATAATCGAAACAACTATTGATAGATTTATTGTATGTGTGTGTCCCTAATACAGAAAGGGACGAGGGCAATGTAGGGGGAAAAAAGTAGATCCTCCTGTCGAGTCTACCGAGCTGCAGGGCTTCAGTGTCGTGTGTTACATCCCGACAGGAACGTCAGCCTCGACCGCGTGCCATTACAGCATTTAATTAATGAGGGGTGAGTGCGGGATCAGTTTCTAGCTGTTCCCAGGTGGTGATGGGGAAATTAGGCTCCTTGCTCTGGGGAGAACCATCTGGTGCCACGGTGACACAAAATAGGCCAATGATAGGGGTGCTGAGCATTCTGGGTAATGGAGTTCACCCTTTTTTGTTCACCCAAACGCCAACGCACATTGCGCGCAATAAGAGGAACTCCATTTATATTTGTTGTTTTTACACCCCACAGTTACGTAAGCTGTTTGTCAATGACTGCTCATTGAGAAACGGCGACAGTGATATAGTCCCACTGTAGTATTCCTGACATTTGAGAGTTGCTCACAACTTGACTCACATGAAGATGTGGCAATATTGTTCAGTGTTATCGTGTAGGCAGGAACACATCCTCCCACCGACATGAAGCATTTCATAACGATTGCAAGATAGACGCTCGGTGTGCTGGGTGTAATCAGCGCACGGTTGCTGCTCTCACCAGCTGCCCTCGGTGACTTTTCTCTTTTAAAGCTTTGCTTGTTTCTTATGAGGACGTTTAATTAGACATTTGGTGCCATCAGTGTGATCTGTTGCCCTCGACACTAATTGCTCTTTTCCTTCTTAATTGGGAGCAGCTGTATTGAAAAAGAGAAAGTGACAGCAACCTAAATAAAGAATGTTCTTATTTGATACAGTACAAAGACAGCACAACAAAACATCAGTACTTCTTAGTAACCCTCATAGTGTAGACAGTATAAAACATGGACGCTGTGTCCGTGACGTCACTCAAAGATCCGTTATGAAGGCTTGGTGGATCTGACACAGGCAGAATGACGCCTGCTTGCTCAAACAAGCCACCTGTAACGGCATCCACCTGTCAGTCAAAGCATCCACGCTGTTAATTCTCCATAACTTTAAGCCTTAATATAATTTGAACAGGTGAGTTTTATAAAAAAATTGCCCATTCCTGTTTCAGGTATATTACTATTGGAGACCAGTTTCTTAGAAAGTCCTCAAGACCACGATGTTGAAAGTGAAACTAAACAGTTGCGCAAATATTTTCCCACTGATCCAACCCTTTATTTACACAGTGTCTGCTAATACATGTGTACACCTGTAGCTTTAGCACGTTCTTGCATCATGATAAATTATGATCAGCGCCTGTGGTTTCTTTCATGTGTTTTTTTTTTCTCACTCCGCCATGCCACCTGTCTGGTTGAACCTGCTTTGCGTCATCCTTTGGCCGGCGTGACAGACAAGTAGAGGCACAGCAGGGTGTAGGCAGGTTACATCACAGCTCTTGTACCGTATCCTGATCCACTGCCAATAAGCAGCTTACTGCGTGCAGATCGACATGCAGACAGGTGCTTGGACACTTGTGGTTTGTGATGCATGGATAAACCTGACGGCTGCATGAATATTTTAAAACCCGGGATCAATCCTAATCAAACTCTAGTCTCCAGTCTGCTTTAAGGGAGTGGTGTGATCAGATTTTCTTGATTTCGCCAACATTTCCCCCCCCTGAAATCTTCCAAAGTCAGCCACTAAAGTATCGAAATATATCTGTGTTTAGCTGCTTGAGGACCCTCATTCACATAATTCACCCCCCAGCCTCTAACTCCCGAGGAGTCGACAAGTACTCCCCCCCTTCCCCCTGTATTTCTGATGCAACACGACGAGACACCTTGAAGCAAATTGCAAAATGAATCCTCCTTCCTTTCCCTCTCCTTTCCTTCTGCATGTCGTGATCTAACAGGGAGTGTATCACAACATAAATACAGTCACTACGCGGATTAGTCCCATATTCGAGACTGAAACAAGGCAGACCTTTGCACCGTTAATGTGGGGACTGATTAAAGCAGGATATCTATATCGTAGGTATCTATGGCAGGAATCCAGTTGCTGAATCAGAATAGAACAGAAATTTAAAGGCTTGGCACATCCACACAGGTTTTTTTTAAAATCCTGTAGTCAGATTGAAGCTGGGCGGAGCTGAGATGGTAAAGGTGTGATGTCACCAAACTGTGTTTATTAATAGGAATGATAAATGTGTCAGCTAATACGTGCAACAGGTGAATGAAGTCGATGCGGAAGTGCTGAAAACTGCTGCTTGAGGCTGGCTCCAACAAGGAGTCAGAGAAGAAGCCGTACATCCAACCGACGTCACTCATGCTCTGTCCATTCTTTATTCTGTCATTGGTCATAATCCGACTGAGAACGTCTCCATCATGTAACGGCTACAACACTGCTCAGATGGGGTTTCAAACACTGACTAGAACAGCTGCGATTAGCTCAGATGGCCGTGGCTCAAATGTAACGCGTCAAATTTGCTCTGAGCTCATAGTCCGGGCAACCCGGCTAACAAACTGAGCTAACATTAGGTAACAGCAACTACAGTTTACTTCACTGTCCATCAGGAAACTCTGTAAATCACAGAAAGAGTTGTGGCGGAGCAGCCGGAGGACATCAGAGGGAGAACCAGAAAACATTTTCTCCATAAAATATGATCCAGTTTCACCAAAGTTACACAATGCTGCTTTAAATTTGAAGTCTTAAACCCAGTCCTCACAAAGATAGAAGAACACGAACAAACACGCAGAGGTTATGAGTGCCGGCGAACAATGCCGCATTGTCACTCACCTGTTGTTGTTTCTGCTGCTGCTGCTGCACCCAAATGTAACAAAGAAAGCTTGTGTAGCATACAGTATGTGCTCTATTTTGGTTGGATGTCAGCCTCCAGCCATCATTACAGTACAGCCATCATTAAATGCAGAGGTACGTATTCATGCATATCATGCAATGCCAACATTATTCACCAAAGAACTCATTCACCTATGCTAATACACACCTACACGAGGCAGCTGCACCCGCACATTGAAAGTAGATAATCCTGAGGCTTCACGGCAGCAGCAGATTTTTTTTTTTTCCCACAGACACTCAATCTCATCAGTACCCACAATCCATCATAATGTCTCAGGGGCTACCCGGTACCGTCATCAAAATACAGTTTGTTTTTTGGCTCGTTTTTGCGCCCATGAATGCATCACCAGGGAGGTGGTGGTATGGATGGTAGCAGCAGCATCTCTCTCTCTCTCTCTCTCTCTCTCTCCGTGTTTCTCTCTCTCTGACCTGCATTTTGCTCTGTGAAAGCTTGGTTTAAATGTATGAGTCAGACTGAGTCAATGTGAGTATGCATAAAATCTACACTGAGCTACAAAATATCGTTTTTCTTTCTTTAAATAAGGCATCAGAAAAGAAGGGAGAAAAATCTGTGCGACAGTCTGCGGCTCAGAGATGAAAAACAGAGGATTTGAGACACATTTGTTCCTCAATATTCAATATTTTTCATTTGACTAATTAATGAATCCACTCATGGTTGACACTCCTTTTTGCACAAACACATCTTTGTCCCACAAAGCTTTTGAAAAAAAATCTCATCTGCTTCTCTTTATCTCCATTAGCTCTTTTGTGATTATTGTAAATGAAATTAGGGAGGCATAACAGCTCCTGACTGAATACTGAATACATCAGTGTAATATTAATATTTTGTCTGGAGCCTTAATGTATCATGAAGGTCTCGTATCTAACTGTGCTACAGTTTTATGAATGTGAATCCCATTTTGGACAGCTGTACACGTGAATTTGATCACCAACCACTAAAAGCTGAGCCGGTTACATTGCCTACTTACCCAGCTCCTGTTCTGGCACGACATCGGCTCCCGTGGCACAAACACTAACATGGAGAGTTGAGGCAGAGCAGCCGGAGGACATCAGAGGGAAAACCAGAAAACATTTTCTCCATAAAATATGATCCAGTTTCACCAAAATCAGTGAAATAGTTGGTGGTGTACTTCTCGTGAGCACAAAGTTAAATAGCGTGAGAACAGACGATGGTGTATGAATGACTGAGACACCATTCACCTGACCCCACCTTGACCCTCTGTAAAAATACTGATTTAGTTCAGCTTTAATCAATAAAATCCAAACATTTGGCTCATGTCTGCTGTGAAAGTCAGCTCTCCTTTGCATTATCAACATGTCTCATTAGCAAAGATCTAACTTAGTTGCTCTGCTAACAAAAGTAGGAGCTGTTTATGATCCCTATTGGTTCTTTTTTAATGAGTTTTCTACATGTACATCTCCATGACAACTAGGCAGTTTGAGGAGTCTGTTTATTGTTTTTCTTACAGAAATGACTGGAAATGAACGGATGCCTGCAACAACACATCCAAAAAAAATAAGAAATGTGTAGCCCGAGGCCTGAAGTTTGCAGCTGAGGAGCTAAAACAGACTGGTGTAATCCTCCAGAGAGACACTTTCATTTTCAACTGACGGAGCTCAAACTGGAAATGTTATTCATTAAACTGGTAAAACTCCAACTGTTTGTTATTTACATCTTATTTTCAGGAAGTCGCTGCAGACTTTCACATCTTAAAAATGACTCAGGATCACTTCCTTTAGGACTTTTTATTTTTATTTTAGTGTGAACAGTCGACTCTTCCTCTTCCTCTCTGCTGGAAGTTGAGGGCTGTGAAATTGCCCAGGAAACATCAATCATGCTTTCATCTCCCAGAGTTCCCCACCACTCCTACCCTGTAATCCCGTACGGCTCTCTGGGTTTTTTCATCCCGGCTAATGTTGCTATCATTTCGAGCGCTGCATAAATCTGTGCATCCTCTGGGGACGAGAGCGAGGCTGATGGACTGAACTTTAAGTTCTCTTTAGGAAGGATTGAGCTCATCTATGTTTTAGTGCAACACGGTGTTGATATATTTATATGATTAGAAACCTCATTCCAGAGGTTAGCCAGAGAAGGAGAGAGAGATACGGGGGCAGATAACGCAGATCAGCCCTGCTGGGAGACAGATTGGATGTCAGAATTTTATCTTTTTTATTTATTTTTAAAGCCCACGCTGAGAAAAGTGTCAGAAAATATATCAGGCTATAAATGTTGTCGTATGTGGTAATAAATTTATGTCCTATACTGTGTCCCAAAATATATAAGTATTAAATATAAAGAAATATAATAAATGATAGAAATATAGACAATCAATGATATCAAGTTTCCTGGTGTGGGATCAATAAAGTCTGTCTTATAAAAATAACAATTAATAATAAATATTGATAAAATAAGAAAAAAAAAGATAATAAAATAATAATTTAAAAAATAATTAAGTTAATGTAGATTAACAACAAAATCAAGCAATATAAATAAACTAAAAATAATAGAATAATAAAATAAATATAAATTATATTAAACAGCTGAAGTTACAAAACAAAAATTAAAATAATGTAAAAATATAAAATTCTAAAATAAAAATTAAATAGATGTTAAAAATGAATCATTTAGAATTAAGAATAAAATAAAATAAAATATTTAATTTACATTTTTTAATAAACACCAAAACATTTTTTTTTAAAAATTGTATAAATAATAAAAAATAAGACTTTTTTCAAAGATTATAAAACATAAATTAAAAAAATAAATAAACACAAACTATAAATATAAAATCAGAGTGTTATCACAGTGTTATGAATAAAGACATAAATCCTGTACACAGATCAGATAAAGAGCGTATACTCTTCTTACAGTTTCATCGCTGCAGACGTCGAGCTGACCAGCCCTGAATAATCCCTGTTTTTATAGCGAGCTGTCACAAATGTGACACGGCAGACAAACAGCGTGATCCAACAGAGTAAATTACATGCAGGAGACAGTTTACTGTGATAGGTGGAGAAAAATGATGCTCCCTGTAGTCCTGCTGCTCAGAAATATAAATACACCGAGCTTCCCCCTCGTGGCTTCTTTCACATCACAGCTTGACTTATAAAACTTTTATGTCTGTCATCATTTTATTTGTGTGTATGAGCGATCTTTAGCATGACAATATGGGACCGGATGTACTCTCAGACCAGTTTCTGCCTCCATTGTCAGACTGTCCCGAGAGCCAGCCGCCGTTTGTTGTTGTTTATTGTGTGTGTTCATCTGTGCGTTAACGCCGTACAGATACTGCTCCGTCAGACATTTCCACATCCGACACCGTTAATCACTCAAGTATACACGCAGACAGGCCTGATGTGCATCCACGCGACGAGTCCGCCGGGGGAAATAAACAAGTTTTCCTCCTGTGACAAAGACTCTGATCACCTTTTTATGAGAAATGTTCTGTTAAATGTTCTGCTGGGGTTTGTTTTCTTTCTGTCTGCGCAGAAATCTGTCCAACTGGATTAATTGAATTTCGCAGATTTCGCAAAGGTTGTGTCGTCTGAGTTGATGTGAATGTTTGGATTAATATAACGTCTGTTTGAGACAGTAGAGGATTAAATACTTGACCTGCATGTTGTCTGTTCTTACTGTTTTAGTTGTGTGTATATGGTGTCTGCAGGTTTGTGCTTGTGTGTTTTACCTCCTGAGGACTGGCAGCTTTTCTGTTTTAGATCAATTTAAGTTGAATATTTATGGATTTGGACTGTTTCTAAGAGGAATTTTAAGATGTTGTGTAGGCCCTGATGGATGTTTTTCACATTTTTTTGACATTTCATTGACATGATGGGGAAAAAAAATCACTGTGTCCTCATCGGTGATGGTAAAAGCAGAAAAACTGCATAACAGGATTTTCATGGCTGTAATGTGAAGACACCTGGAAAAACTGCAGTTCCTCTAACGTTCACTTGAGGCTGGCTCCAGAAGTGAGTCAGTCTCCATAAGTCCCCATGTTAGACAGCAGAAATAAACATGTTTACAGCCTGGTACAAAAAACAGTTTTGGTCTCTATAACTAATTTCCCCGTTCATGACAACATTCTTTATACTGTGACTGATTCTCTCCCATTCTCAACACACGTACTCTGAAAGGCCGCCTCTCCAAAGTCTTAAAAATAGGCAATGATATGTACATGTGCAGTATTTAACTTAATTAACAGAGATCTTCTTCACACATTAAATCGTCCAATGAAAATAAAACACCCACCCACTCATAGATCCCATTAAAGGTACCTGTTGAGGCGTGCTTCCTCTTTAAGCACCCACCCAGAAGACTTACACAAACAACTCACACAGGTTATGTTTTCTCAACATTATATCATGTTTTTACGATATTATATAAAGTAAGCTTCACAACGGCTCCTCACAACGACGGATACCACATCGATGTTTTATACGGTCATCTGGCGGTGTAGTTGCATGAAAATGCAAATCTAGAGCCGGTGATTAGTTAGTTTGTTCTGGGCTCCTGTAGGAACATGCCAGGCTCGGTGGAAAAATGGTCAAAATGGATGACAGACATCACAGGTTCATCGGCAGCTCGAACAGGATGTCAAATCTGTCTGTTATTCTCTCTGAAGTTTGTTTGTCTCTGATCTCAGAAGCACCTGATCCAGCTTCAGATGTGTCACCTGACTTTCATGTTGTTTGCTCTGTGTGTGTGTGTGTGTGGTTTCAGTGTGATTATCACTTCACATAAAAAAAAAGAACAAAAACAAACACAGAGTATCACAGCTACCAGCATGACACAGCATCTCATGATTTATTACAGTGGTGGCCCTTGACCACATGGTAGTCACTGCTATAGCCTGTCATGTGTGTTGTGGGTGTGCAGAAGGAATGAAGCCAGATTGCTGCAGGTTTATTATCATTGAACATAACATTCAGACTAACTGCATTATTGGGTTTATACTCTGCCGGTGGTTGAGACATAACTGCAGGCTTGCAGCGGTGCATCTGCAGGGATGCACCGACATTTAGCCTTGCAGTTATTAGTTATGGTCATTTGTAGAAAGACGATGCTAACGTCGTCATGTGTACCTAGTATTTAAGATGATCTGCTCACCCTGATGAGGTGTGCAGGAGAAGAGTTTTCATTTTACCGTGAGGTGTAATAAATACTTCATGTCTCCTCCTTAAGTCAGTGTAGATGCGTTGGATTGTTTTCTTGTGTTTTCATGTTCAGCCTGTGCTCATGTGGGTTTTCTCTAGGTGTTGCAGTTTCCACCCACAGTCGAAAGACGTGCTGCTGAACCGAAAGCCTCGAAACTGCCAGTAGTTTCTAAATGAGACTGTGTTTGTGTCTGTACTCGTCCTGTAATAGACCGGCAACCAGCCCAGGATGTTTCCCTGGGATGAAGCTCCCCTGTGATCCGCTTAGAGGAGTAGATGGGTTCAGATCAAACTAAATTAGATATATAATATATTTCACTTTTAACAGTGAAGCAGCCCGTACAAATAGCCTCCAGGTTGCGCTTACAGTAGATCTGCTCTGGAGGAGAGGAACGCTGCATCAGTCCACATCTCTAATTTGCTTGAGTCCCTCTTTGAAAATCTCAAGTCTCTAATATAATCACAGCCAACGGTGGAAAAAAAAACCTCCACCGAATCCACATATTGACAGTCCTGGAAAAAAAAAATAACAACCTCTCCATCGACTGAGCTAATTTGTTACTATGTGTGTGATGATCTGCAACTGTTATCCGGCGTTCATGAGTCAGCGTTGTGGAGAACAGTAATTGGGATCGGGCTAATGGGGAAGGACTATTCTGAGGTCTAGTTAAAGCGGTATGTGGGACAGCATGAACATGGGCATTTCACTGTGTGTCAAGTGTCAGTTTAGGTTGCTTACAAACCAGCTGCTTATAATTGGAATAACTTAGAGGAATGAGAGGAAAGAGGTACATTATTATTTGTTTTTACTCATTTGGAGTACGTCAAAATATTTGGCCAACATCACCCTATGTTGGTTTTATAGTTTGTGACGATCATGTTGAGATTGTGCGATACCGTTGCTGTATTTTAAACATCTATTTGTCCCACACGCCACCAAATGTTTCACAGTGAAGTAAACCGCTACCAACTGTAGCTGCTGTTAGCTAACGTTAGCTCAGTTTGTTAGCCGGGGTGCCCGGACTGTGAGATCAGAGCGGTGTTAGTGTTTGTACCACAGGCGCTTTGAATCACTGGGAAGAAGAGGAGGTTTCCCGACCCGGGGCATAGTGGAGTGGAAAGTGGAATCAGTGTCGTGCCAGAACAGGAGCTGGGCAAGCGAACAATGTAGCTACAACATCTGTGAACATAATGACATAGAAAAGACCGAAGAGGATGTTGAAGGAGGAAGGTAAGAAGAGAAAAGGAGAGAGTACAAGGACAAGAGTAAATCTGGGACTGACTCACTCACTGATAATGAGCATACCCTGTCATATTTTACTTTAAATGGGACCAAAATTTATAAAATTAACATTATATTGTATGAAAGACGACTTGAAACCAATGACTGAGACCATATACTCTCGAGGAAAGTGTGAAATCAAGTAAAGAGTAGGGTCATTTTTACATAAAGCTCAGTGCAACGAATGGAGCTGCCCCCTGTTGACCATTAGAAAGAATGCAGGTTTAACACAAGCTGTCCTCTAATTATGCTGTCGTTTACTTAAACAGGAGGAAATGGGGCATTTATTGGGGACTATTTCCAGCTGTGGATTAATACACATTTGGTTCTCAAGGGCAGCAGGACTGCGTGTGTGGGACTGACTCAAAATAACCTACAGTGTGTGTTTTCATGGTAATAAAGGAACATGTCACCCGGTGTTGGAGCTCAGAGAGGAATAAGATATATCAGGCATCGGCTGCACTTGATGATATATTTATGGTTGGTTTTTGGTATTTTAAGATGTAGTAGCACCGGACTTTGTGCGCTTTGTCCAGCCCCTGATCTGCAGCTTTTGATTTATATGCGTAATATTTGGGTTTTTATAGATTAAGGATGATTATGTGAGACCTTTAGGCAGGATAGATACTGCACACAAACCCTTTCACAACTCTTTTTAATGCACCCAACTGAACCATTCACCCCTGTAGCAACACAGCTGCAGATATAACATTTCATAAAACAAATAATTTCCTCCACATAGCAGCTGGACCCTGATTGTGCCACGGGCCTACACAGGAAAGGTTTTTGGAAACAATAACTGTGGAGTAACACTGACTTTGCTGTCATACACCCACTTAGTCACCCTCATCAAACCCACGTCATAGCTGCAGATGAACAAGCTTGCTGCAGTTGGTGTGTTTCTTCTATTTTGTTGCATATCCTAGCATTGTGTGGTGTCTTGAGTGAGACAGCACTTGTCAGAGGTTCATAAAAGCAACCTTGGCTTTGTTTTCTTTTATACCTACTCATATTTTTCCTGTCGGTACATATGAGTCTAGTTACATAACGCAGTATAATAACACATCCATCCATCTATCCATCCATCCATTTCTCCAACATGTCCCTGCTTTTGGTGCGAACCAAACAGGAGACAAAACTGATCTCCTCCACCTTTTTCTGGACCTATCTTGAGACAGTCTTGATGCCTTATGGGAAAAAATAATCCCATCAGTGTGTTTTGGGTCGGCCCCAGTGTGTCTTCCCAGTTGGACGTGCTCAGAAAACCTCCAACTGAGAGGAAGCATCAGGAGGCATAGTAATTAGATGCCAGAACAACCTCGTCTGACTTCTTTCAGTGTGAAATGTGAAAAAAAACAGCAGCTACAGACCCTGAGAAGAAACTTGTAAACTTTTTCTTTTGATTTTATATCCAAAGGTCTGCTGAGGGTTGAAGTATAAATCAATTATTAAATAATCCCTGCTCAACAATCTGGGTATTGTTTGAAGTTTTTTCCAATACTGGAGCCACTGTACCAATATAAAAAAAACTAAGAGGAATATATCTACAGTTTTCTATTGTAGAAAACTTTTTTATTGTTTAACAAAATAAGAACTTAAGTATAACTCGAATATATCAGTTTTAAGCAGGAACTGCCTAAAATTGCCTTAAACTTTGCCACTTTGAAGTCGGGGTGAAAAGCCAGCCATCCTACAGAGGGGCCAGATGAAATGACCTTCTTTGTACAGATGAAAAGTGACAGAAATAATAAAATAAATAATAAAAAGAGAGCTTGAGACATGAATTCAGACTACTACTTTTACTAAAAGTTCCCTTTTTCACTGCAGCACACCTGCAAATTGTTAAAAGCATATAAGGACCACAATTGTTAGTTTTGGAAAGTTACATAAAGTTTTCGATGCCATGGAAGTGTACTTCTGTTGAAGCATACTGACAAAAAGTTTGGACACACCTTCTCATTCAATGTTTTTTCTTTATTTTTATTACTTTCTGCACTCTTCATCAAAACAGGAAATCATGTGGTGAACATCTCCAAAGTTGCCACTGTCTGGTAGTGACAGTCTTGGCAACACACCTTGTCCTCTATGCTTCTCGGTGGGAACATGTAGATACCATCCATTCACTTTCTTTGTGTCTTAAAAAACGAGGTGGTTGGAACTGAAAATCTCAGATTTGGACTCATCAGACTAAAGTACATATTCCCACCGGTCTTATGTCAATTCTTTGTGTTTCTTGGCCAAGGCAGTTCTCTTATTATTATTATTCTTCCTCAGCAGCAATTTGATCATGACGGCCTGATTCACACAGTTGATACTGAGATGTGCCTGCTACTTGAAACTCTTTATTTATGTGGGTCCCATTAATTTGTGTCTGGTAACTGTTAGAACTGTTAGAAGCCAGTTTCATCATCATATTAAACATAAGTTTGGTGTCTTCAGTATTAATCTAACAATGCAGAAAGTAATGAAAATAAGGAAAAATCATTGAACAAGAAGGTGTGTCCAAACCTTTGACTGGTACGGTACGTTCAACACTGTTAAAAGTGAATCAACACACTTGTTTTCATGTCGCTTCCACGTAACATGGTTTTTCTATATTTTAACAACTGTTTGGGTTGGATAAGTGAGCGAATGTGGTCATAAAAAAATGTTGTGTTCAACATGAAGTATAAGAATGCAAGACATAAATTGCAAATATAACTTGAGGTTTGTGCCCTCATTTTTAGCAAATAATTGCTCCTACATGATTATGAGGTTAGGTAATTTACTTTCTGTTTTATAGCTGAAAATCTGCTTGCAGACGGTAATTTAATGCACTGATGCATGCTTCCCCTCAATGCCTATTTGGGCCATAGACAAGCTACAGCCATCCAAGTGCCCCAAATGACCACTGTCGCCTGCTGTGCCCATGTGTGTATTTGGAAAGGCTTGCTATTCAGCCCTCAGATTGGGTCATGACTTCAGCTGAGTGTAAAAGGACCAGCAGACAGTGCGGACATGCTTTAGATGACGCACCCCCCCTTCAGTGGATCTTCCCCAACCTTGTCTGGGGGCTTAAGATATGGTGGATAGCTAGGATGGGAGGTGAAGGAAGGCCAGACTAGTTCAGCCTGTCGGTTATGCAGACTGGGCTTTAAAGTAGGCCAGCTCATGCCTGGGAGCAGCCGTGCCAAATGAACTTCCTTGGTCGCTGTGTGAGGCGGCGTTTTGGAGGAGCCTCCGGGGAGCCGGGGCTGTCGGTGTGAAGCACTCGAAAAGCAGCAAAAAAGGAAACTTGTTTGGTTTGGTTCAACAGTCCGGTTTGCAGTGCGTAAAGCTTCATATTTTGATTTTTATTCTGAATTTTGATAAACTGTTCAGTCTATACTTCCATGTCAGTTCAGTAAGGAACGATAAATGGAACGATAACAAGTGTAATATTTATTGAGGTTAGCGGTGCGATTAAACTCCATCCTCGTGAAACCTGATTACGTGTAGGCTTTTAAATATATCAGACAGGACAGGATCCCCTGGAGTCTAGACGCGTGGTGGTGGAGTAAAGTCGACAGGTGATTGATGGTCTTGGTGGTGATGGGGAAGTGTAATTACTGTGATATTTGAAGAGCAGTATCCGAGGACTGATGGATTTGAGAAACGTGGGCAGAAAGATCTATCGGTCAGATATGGTGACGTCAGGATTGTGAATGTAGGGACCACGTAACAGACAAGATAAGAGCTGGTAGAAATTCAATCATACAGGAATAAAAGTAATAAATATGAGAGAAAAGATCTTTTTTTATTTAACTTCACCAGAGCTTCAGAAAATAAGAAAAAGTGGTCATCCATTCCAAGTCATATCTCAAGTTGTCTTCAGCAAATCGCGTATTTTGTCCGAAAATATAAAACCTCAGATTTTAGAAGCTTAGCCACTTATATTTGTTGAAGCACTCTACTTAAGTCTGCAACAACAAACTTTTTTGTCCACATTGGGCAGCAGAAACAAATTTGTTCCCAAATTTCTCTCCTTTTTGCTCTGTTGTTGGTCACTACCAACTCCACAGAAGAATATCTGTCTCTTTAGCTACCGAAAGCTCCATTATTTTCACCAACTTGTTGACATTTTGTGCTGGGCAGAAAGAGGAAAGTTTCTTTTTGTTGAAGACAATATTACGAGAACTGTGAGAAACAATCAAACCCATAAAGTTGCTGGCAAATCCAACCAGTTGGAAACAACTCAAAGACACTAAGGTAGTGATGAAAACTTCAGAATGATAATAATCTGTGGGTTTATTTCAAATGGCATCCTCCATAGCTGTTAAATAAAGCCAGTGTTGAAGTGCCAAAAACTGCAGTTCCCCAAACCACTTGAGGCTGGCTCCAGAAGTGAGTCTCTGTTAAGTCCCCATGTTAAAATGTCCAATTTCCCCGTTCATGACAACTGTACCGAGGGTGAATTTTTATAGAACTCACCTGTTCAGATTATATTAAGGCTTAAATTCATGCAGAATTAACAGCGTGGACACTTTGACTGACAGGTAGGTACCATTACAGATGGCAACCAGGCTTCATTCAGCCCACCTCAGGTCTGCCGATGACACGTGGGTGACGTTACGCATATGCGGTCCATTCTTTATACTGTCAACGGCTGGGAAAAGCAAGAAATTCAGTACATTTAATGCACAAGTTCATATTTTAGGTCATTTTACTGGAGTATTCTCCCTCCAGGGAACACACTAACCCAACCATTATTTACATGACCTCCAAAAATATCTAAGAAAAGTGTTCTGTAAATATTCTTGTTAGGCAGCCGGCTGAGGAGGAGAGCCAAATACTTACATTTTAAGAGTAGATTAAAGTATTAAACACTCATGAACATATGAACCATTTTAAAAATGCTAATCATATTTTAATATTTCCATATTCTTACAGGAAAAAAAACTTCTATTTAATTTTAAGTACAGGAAATATTCCCTTTGAGACACCTCTTCCTTCACATAAATGAAGGTTCGGTGTATATTTTTCACTGCTGCTCGCAGCAGGAACTGGCCTCCACACTTATTTAACTGTCAAAATCCACCAGGAGATTCTTTTAACGGTTTCTGTGATGAAATGGCAATAGCTGTTAAACAGTCAGGGAATCCCATGCTGCCAGACAAACCTCTTTTAATCAACGTTTCTTCTCGTATCTCATCCTGGGAGGGGAGGACACTCGGAGCTCGGTGTTCACACATAAGGCATCTTTGTCATACGTGCTGATTTATACTGTGTAGGAGAACAGGAAGTGGAGAGGTGAGTGGAGAGATCAGTAAGAAATGGGGGAGTGCAATAATTGCTCTGACAGAAGGGGGAACGAATGGAGGAAGACGAGGTGGAAGAGGGGGCGGCGAAGGCCCGAGTGGCAGGGGCTCGTTCCCGCTGAGCAGGCTGGGATAATCAGAGCAGGGAAATGAGCCGAGTCCCACGCAGTCCTCGCCAACCGCCCCGGAGCGACCGATGACAAGCCTGATGGATGGCAGCGCACAGCGAGCACGCTCCTCTGGGAGCGAGCGAGGGAGGAGAAGGGAGGCGTAAAGAGGACTGTGAAAAGGGAAAGTAAAGGAGCCGCAGGTGGTTAGAGAGGTAGCCAGACACCGGGAGATACAGGTGAACAAAGTGGAAGTTTGTTAATGACCACTGAGAGCAAGCGTTAACTCCAAGCTTGGTTACAGACCAGCCCGTGTATCTGTGCCTGGTGCTGTGTTTGGTTGGAAAAACAACCAAACCAATCAGGCAGGATTAAGACTGATTCCTGTGCCAGAACCGTGGTAGTAGCCAAAAAATGGCAACAAGTTTGGAGGAGAGCTGTTTTGCTCTGTCGATTTACAGAAATAATGATTGACATGACAAAAGTTATGGCAAGACTGCCAAACAACCACGAGTGCTGCTTCTGTGGACTGAAAATGGAGTAACTGGGATCGAAAAAACTCTAACAAGATGTCAGAAAGATCTTTAGCCTTCATGGGAGGAGGTCCAATATGCAGGATTTAGTGGCACTTAGTGGTGAAGTTGCAGATTGCAACGAAATAAATAATCTCCCATGCCTCAACCTCTCCTTCCAAGCATGTAGGAAAAACAAACTGGACCTTTAAGCATGTAAATTAGCTATATATCAGGATAATTAACTGTACATTACCATAAGATACTATGGCTGAAATCAACTTGGATAATTACCATAGCGTGGATATCTTACAGTCAGACTGTTTTTCAGTAACTAGCAGGAAATCTAAACTCAACTTCCTTTTTAAGACTGTAGTTCTTTGGTCCACTCCTGAAAGGAAAGTCCACCAAAGACCTGTGTTTTGAATTTCAAAAAACTCACCCCCTTTAGAAGTGACTTGAAAGGTGGATCTCAACAAGTTTCGTCAGCTTTGATTCTGGCATACAGCTAAAAAAAAGAAAAAACTTTGAGAACAGACACCCACTGTGCTCTTATAGACTGAATGCTGGATTTTCTTAGATATTTTTGTCAAAATCGTCCAAAATATGACTCAGCGCGTGGCGTGTTTTCACCATAGACAGTATAAATATGGATGTGGTCTCTTTGAGGTCACCCACAGGTTTCTCGAAAGCCAAAGCTCATAGTGTGGCCGCCATATTGGCAGTCCTGCCTGTGCCGCCACCTCGCTAATCCAAAAAATGGGCAAAGACGTGGGATCATCGGCGGACCTGAGGTGGGCTGAATGAATGAGAATTGAATTGTACCAGGCTGTAAACATGTTTCAGAGTCCTCTTTTCGGAGCAGAAATGGAGAATATTTGGATGTTTTTCCTCCATGATTCTGAGTCTTGGAGAAAAAATGAGCTACAAACTTTTCTGAGACATCTTTAAAGTCGACATAAGGTTTTTGATATACAAAACATGAAGTATTTACATCAACCAGGACTGGGGATGCCTCCAGGGCAGCGCTGCTTCACTGAAATCCTCCACAAACTATGGCCCTGGGATTTTTGTACAGCTTCGCAGGGTTTCCAACTAAATTAAGGATGGTTTTCACCATAATACAGTTCATATAATTATTATATTATAAAATATAAAGCTCCTGTGGACGCATTTCCATCTGCTTGAGCTCAGTGACATAACAAATCTCTGCCGCCTCCTCCTCTTAACTTAAACCAACATTGATCTATTGTACTGCGCCTCCATAACTTGAACTCCTTGTCCTGCTGCCAGGAAGTAGTTTGTTCAACTGTCTGGAAAACAGTCACACTATACCTTCCTTGTCGTCTTCGTTCTTACAGTACATGTCCCTATATAGTACCGCTGGGTCACACTCGGTGAAACATAATGTAAGAGAAGACTGACTAGACTATCAGGGAATCTGAGAGTGTGTTTCCAATTGGCTGGATTGTGTCCCAGCCTGAAGTGCACCTTGTGGGCCCATCGCTGGGAGATCAGCAGCCAAGAGAAATAAACAAGGCAGTAAACACTAACTGCCGGGGGGACGGCCACAAGGGAAAGCTTATTTTTCATTCTCTGTGAGAGGTCTGCCCAATCAAAATATGTCCGACCAGCCACAGAATCACACCAATCAGCTCACTTGAGAGTTTAAAAGGATCCATGACAGTTATAGCTACTTTGGAATTGTATAAACATCACCAACATAGCAGGGTGACAAGGAGGGTTTTTATGTAAAGATACTGCAACCTCATCGCCTAAATCAACAAAACAAGGCCTTTCTAGAGTCGCAGCCGTGTAACTATATGACTATACTATATACTATATCATTAACTGTTGTTCCTAGAGCAGAAAATCAAATATTTATTGGTTGCAGCTCCTAAAATGTTTGCTTTATCATGTAAGCGAACATACCTTTTATATTTTGGGCTGCAAAATGAGCATTTTAAACACACAACCTTGGGCCCTTGGAACATATTTCACTTTTGCATGGTTAGAATCGATAATTTTATGTTCAGGATGGATGTAAAGGCTGTGTGAAAAGGGATTTATTATCCTACAGTCTCTGATTTAATTACATTTGGTAAATGATGTTTATATGGAACATAAGTAACCTGCTCATTTATATCCCTGTATGTGATTTGTATGCAGCGTCATAGAACTAACAAAATGCCATAAAATGTTGGCTAACTTAGTTCTTTAGTCTTTAGTCATCTAAAATTCAGTTACAAGAGTTTATCCTTGATGCTACAGCAGTAGGAAGAGCATAATATGGCCTATTAATATTACTTTCACTTTTTGAGGCTTTCACATGGTTATAATCAACATTTTTATGTTCAAGATGGATCAAATGACTGTGTGAAAAGGGATTTCTTGCAGTGATGAACCCACAGAGAATCACCATCTGACTCAGCTTTAGCTCAACAACTTTTACTGTTGTTTTCCTTCTTCACTCTCGCTGCTCTCATCAGGGCTGTTTTTGGCTGCAGCTGTTTGGCACCCAGCAGATATTTGCCTCAGTAGATAGCAGAGACCTCCTCCCGCCGCCAAAACAAATACAACAGAGAGATTATTGGAAATTCAACACATTCATTATGGATGCTAATGTTGCTCCATATCCGTCTGATGTGTAAATAGTTTGCTAACAATCGGTCAATCAACTGTGAAAAATGCCCATCCATTTTCTTCTGCTTGTCCGGGTCAGGTTGCACGCTTAGCAGGTTGTTCTGGGAGTTCTTCTCCCCAGCAACGCAACCCAGCTCCTCCTGAAGGATCCCGAGGTGTTCCCAGGCCAGTTGGGCTATGTAGCAGGTTCTGGGTCTGCACCAGCGTCTCCTCCCAGTTGGACATGCTCAGAACACCTCCAAAGGACGGCTCCCAGCAGGAATCCTGATCAGCTCAGCTCAGCTGGCATCTGCTCTACTCCGAGCTCACTCCAGATGTCCAAACTCCTCACCCTATCTCTAAGGCTGAGCCCCGCCACCCAGCAGAAGAAGCCGTATCGCGATCTCATTCTTTCAGTCACTACCCAAAGATCATGACCATAGGTGAGGGTTGGAACATAAATGGATTGGAAAATCAATTCCCCACAACCGTCCGGTACAATGTCTGCAGTACTGCATTCACTGCACCAACCCAGAACATCTGACGCTTCATTTGGTCATGGTCTCCCAAGACAAATTGGACCCCAATGAAACTCAACTTAAAGATCTGCATGACCTTGCCCGGGCTTGGAAATCCAGGGCCCCCTTCTGGAGCCAGATCCAGGAGGGGAGCTTGCCGGCAAGTATTTGGTGAAGCTCATGCATTCTGGCCAGGCACAGCCCGAAAAAACAATGTTGGACCACTGCCTTGTAGGCCCACCACCCAAGATGCATAGGGGTTGCATGCTTCGGAAGGCAAAGGTTTGGACCTGGGCGTGCTTTTTCCCAGCATTGCGGACTGGCCCTAGGGACGTGGAACGTCACCAATGGATTAACTGATAATGAAAACAATAATTAGTTGTGGCTCTACACTGAACTCTTCATTGAGAGCGGCTTTTAAGATGTCACACTATGTACACTTGGGAGTGTGTGTGATATGCCTGTTTCCCTGCTTAAATGTGCGTGTGTGTGTGTGTGTGTGTGTGTGTGTGTGTGTTAGCATGTGCGGGTGGGCGGCTAGTGTCATTAAATGCAGCTCACATTGGGTGCGAAGTGTGTTGACTCATTAGAGAGTGTGCTGCAGATTGCAGATGGAGAGACGGTGCCAATAACGGTGAGCGGCGCGTCACGCTGTAGTCAGGACTTAGTGGCGCTGCACCTCGCCGGGTCTCATCTGAGATGCATGGCAGAGGCGCCGCTCGGTGATATCGAAGACACAACATGTCAGGGCTGATGAAAAGTGACTGATGAGCATATCAGTGTCCAATTTTAAATCCAGTGTATAATAGACACTGATGAATAAAGCCATCAAAAGTTTCAGCAGGAGCTGGCAGATGGGGAGAGGTACATTAGCGTATGTCACATATCTAATAAAGAAAATAGTATCTGACAAAGGAAAGTCGACGGGACGCTTTGTCTCAAGGCAGACTGACAATGTGGTGAAGCTCTCTGTCTGTCTCCAGATAAAATAAGACTCTCCGCTTGAGTTATTTTATTATTACTGGCACAGATTGATAGCCTTAATTGTTAATTCACTGCAAACGTCTCCATCTTGTAAAGTCACCGTTGTCAATTATTGAGTCCTAAAAGCTTTGATTTGAAGGAGAGTTAAAAAAAAGTGTCATTTTTCATTATTACTGTTCAGTAACCTTTTTCTGTCCTGTTTTATGTTTTTATGTAGAAATCACTTTATTTAATACCTTTAAAAGATGAGAACTTTAGGACTCAATATAAGCTTTGCTAGCAGCTCTGTGAGGCTCTACTTATGCCCAGCAGTGCTTAGAGCTAAATGCTAACGTAAGCATGCTAACATACAGCCAGAAACGGTCTCAATTCAGACACTTACGTTAGCACACTTATGTGTAGTATACCATGTACTTCGTGACGTAGTGTGCTAATTTCAGAAGGGTAGTGTTGACTCAACGGCTGTTGTGAACTTCCGGGAAATGACAACCGCAACATTTTACTGCTTCTTCTTCTTCTTCGCCGAATTGCAGCCTTAGCATTAGCACCAATATTTGACTGCCAAATTATTTAAATATAAAACAAAATGTTCAATTTATGTATTCAAAATACAAAGTATGGAAGTACACAAATTGAGGAACAACAGTCACAATGCTAACATGTTTATGTTTAGCAGGTATGCTGCTAAATGCTAACGGAAGCGTGCTAACATGGAGTCAGAAACTTTCTCAATTCTGGTACCGTTAGTACACTTCTATGAAGTACACTGTGTATACTATGTACTTTCTGGCGAATTGCACTCATTTCAGTTCTCTCAATTTGAGTACAGCCATTTTTCCTCCCTTTCCGTTAGCTAAAATGGCAACCATTGAGCCTTTTGACCATTGACCAACAATGTGGACACGCTCATGTACTTGGAAATGCAAATGGAAGTACACAAATTGAGACATAACAACAGTGAGAACATATGCTAACATAC
Source organism: Protonibea diacanthus (assembly GCA_028641955.1). Lineage (NCBI taxonomy): Eukaryota > Metazoa > Chordata > Actinopteri > Sciaenidae > Protonibea > Protonibea diacanthus. The sequence continues at coordinate 15,521,995 of CM053997.1, read as the reverse complement.
TTAAGTTTAACGGTTATGCTACTTACCATGTTCACCATCTTACGTTAGCACGTTAGCTCACAGACAGATACATGAAGTATGTGAAGGAAACAACATTTAAGAGTTCACCCTTGTGTTTTTTTGTTTTCTTTCCACCATCAGCACTCCATCTTTTTGAGCTGGCATGACAATCAGAGGAAGTGAGTGTGTTTGTGTATCCCTTTGTGTCATTTTTTAAAGTGAGGTCTTGAATTATAGAGAGACGAGGCTGCTTTCCCTCAGGGAACGTGCCAGAAATAGTTTGTGGAGAGGCTTGAACTACGGGGTACCTTATCTTTTTTAAGTTAAAAATATGGAGACTGTTTTAAGTTACCTATCAAAGAAATTCAAGGATTGCGTGCAAGGCTTTTTTTTTTTTTGTCTGGTCATTCTGCAGCCAGACATCCACTCAGGGATCTGCAATTTATGTTGTTTTTTTATTTAACTTTTCCCAACTTTGTTCAGCTGAACTCAACATTTGTGACATCTACTAAGTCGTCTGTTGTTCCAGTATGTTGTGTTCATGTAAACATACTGACAGCCCCGCTTGATTTAATTACATTTGGTAAATTATGTTTACTTGAAACAAGCATGCAGTTTTCATTAATGATAGTGGATTGACCCCTGACCCTGACTAAATATAGTAAAATGGCTCCGTACAGTCCTCATGATTGCAAAAAAAATCGTGTATAGATACGTGACTAAATGTGTGGTTAAACCAAAAGAAAAGCAAAATAAAGGAGCTGAAAAATAAAACTAGACCAAGATGACTGCCTCGCTGCAGGATAAACGTGCAAAGAAGATATAAAATTCAACAACAGCCATCACCATAGTCCAGGCCCACGGGCTCCAGAGAGCCTTATGAATAAATGAGCGCAGCAAAACGACCCAGCCTGACACTTCTAATCCTCTAATTGACCAGAACGCGGAGCCCCAAGGCCGGTTCTTGAGATGATGTTGCTCCTTTTGTTCGGCGATACTCACACCTGATTAAGCATGCGTGTGATCTTTTTGCTCTGAATGGCAAGCGCAGCCCTTAGCCGGGTCACTCCGAGACGATCTTGACATTTGCGTTTTGTTAAACAAAATCACAGTGTGTGTGTTTTTTGGGTTGTTTTTTTTTTGGAATAACATGGCTGACATATTTATTTGTGTAGGTCACAGAGACGGGGGCTGTTTGTTGTGTAAAATAAATAGAAAGTAACATGCGGGGAGAATGCTAATACAAGCTAATTATCTAATACAAAATACATGAACATGGATTGCATATATTAAGGCACTCGTGTCACCCATGCACGTTATTATTGTACCTGTAGCTTGAGTACAAGATGGCCCTAGAGCTGCTTGAAGTGGTACAGATGGCATTTTGTATGCTGCGTGCAGAAAACAGCTTCCAGCTGCGTCTACCCTCTATCTACGAGTCTGTAGCCTATATGTTGACCTTGAATTTTGGTGGTCAGAAAAAAAAGGAACAAAAAGTCCAACTTTCACTTTTACTTTCTCTGACATGAAACCGATAGCTTTGGCGGTCGCCACACTGACATAAATCAGCGCCTAATGAGGCTATCTGTATGCTGGACATGTCATCTGTGAGATTTACTGCAGGCGGCATCTTCAGCATAGCTCTGTGCAAACGGTTAAACACTTTTAGACACAATAAGCGCGTGAAAGGCGTATTTATGTGTTGGGGGAATAGTTCCTCAAGCTTGTGATCAGACCACTCATTCGCGTTCTCCCTTTGAGATGCTTCACTGACTGATTCGCAGCCTCCAGGTGGGTTAGATTTATATTAATGTTGCTAAAATCAGCCAGCCGTCACATTTCAGCTCAGCCTTCAGCAGGTGCAGAGGTGTCGGACTATAAGGACTCAGAGAAAGATTAAAGTAGCGACCTGTAGAGTGGATTATTTCAGGTTTTTAATACATTTGGTGTTCGACCAATGCAGCAAACTCCAAGACAGAATAATTTGTACTCACTTTGTATGTCAAGTGGCTACGCTATTAGCTGATTAATTGATCTGATCAGCTTGAAGTCGTTTGAAGCTGTCATTGCCAAATGCTGGCAATCAATAAATTGGCTGTTCATCAAGCAGCAGGACCACGTTTAACCGTTTAAAGCCGAGCTAGTTATGATGCTTTCTGCTAAATGCTAATGCACGGTGACAATCCTAGTGTGCTGATATAAGGTCCACCATCTTAAGGTGCATACATCCGGTGAAATGCAGTGAAACAATCAGGAAATAAGTTTTTATTTCGCTGATTAACCGGCATTATTGATGCTGCACTCCCTCACTCTTATTCACTGTCTAAGTTGCTCAACCACAGCTTGCTCTTTTTCTCTCAAATCATCAGACACAAACCAAATGAAATTTTCTTGTGTCACTATTTTGCAGCGTAAACCGCGAGTCAGACTCAGATTCAGAAGCTGGGTACATGAAATAAACAAAGCCAGAACACAACAGGTTTCAGAGTATCAGAGTTTAGTCCATGAATCCTCCTCAGTCTGACTGGTGGATGCCAAAATTTGTCCAAAAGTTGGATACAGCTCAATTTCTCCAACAAGAAACACATCGTCCAGCGATGGACACCCCTGTGACCCACACCGCCATAGCCAAAATGGACTACCTCCAATCAAATGAATGGGAACAATCTGCAGTTTCACCACGTCATGTTAATTGTGGTTTAATTTTCGCAGTGATATCTTTGGAAGAGATTGATCAATACAGTTTTAGAAGATACACTTTATCTATAAAGAATAAATCATATTGTCACAATCATCTCATGAGAAGAGGTGAAAATATTTTGTTCCAGCTTTATGGGCTATAAATACAAAGTAAATCTGAAGCTTTTAAGGCAAAGTATTCAGTGACATTGATTGTTGGTGCTAGATGAAGAGTCTCTTTTTTACCAGATTAAACAGAAATCCATCCAGTAGTTGATGAGACAAAAATCCACAAATGATAACCAGCTGGTGGTGGAAACATTAGTGCATTTTCCTCTGGGGACCATGAATAATAGCTGTCGAGGTGTTTTAATTTGGACCTTAAAGCGACTCCACTAGCACACCTTAAAATGAACCAATTAACTAAGAAAGGAGATTAATTTATTTATCTTTTAAATGTTCTGTATGTGAACTTGATTTTCGCTTTGGGACACGGAGATATTTTTCTTCTTACTCAGGGAAACAAAACTTTTCATTTCCAGATCCACGGGCTTTAAACAGCAGCCATGCAGAGGATTATCTCCTCCATCCTTCCCTTGAGTTTTCCCCACACAAACTAAGCCATACAGAGGCTTTTTTTTCCCTTGTACCTCAGGGACCGACATCGGCGTACAGGAACGCTGCCAAGCTGGTACAGTAAGATAGGCATGCAACGCTTTGCTTCTCCCAGCAGATAAGCCCACTGAAAGAAAGCAGAGAGAGAAAGCAGGCGAGCGGTCGAGTCCAGCATACTACAGGGGTCAGCGACTCAATTATCTACCCTCTCTGAGGCCCTCCATTGTTGCCGAGAGCCCATCTTATCTCCAGGCACTAGATCTCTGACACAAATGAATAATCACACCCCTTATCGCCACGTGGGCTCAATCCATCCCAGGCAGGCATACATGGCGGCTTCATGGGAACCTGGAGAGCAGCTTTTTATCGAGTATGAATGGGCGCATCAGGATGTAGAAAAGTATACAGAGGGAGGGAAAAGAACTTAGCGAGAATGATTGAGGAAGTGGTGGACATTTGTTAAGGTAATGGGAATAGACCTCGGTGCCCTGAACCATACCCAACTGTAATTTCCCTGCTGGTGTTTTATTGACTGACTGCCATTGTGCTCTGCAGCCCTAAAGGACCCCCATCTGTCATACCTCTAGTTGTACAGGACTTGCCATGCCGAACCTCCGGCCCGATTGAGTCATCTGCACTCACTTAGAGAAGCCGTAGATGTTTGCCGGCTGCGCGGGAGCTTAAACTGTTTCATAAATAATCGCTTACACTTTCACTTCCTTCCTGGATTCTCTGATTGTTTCAGTTGTGTGGTATCACACAAAAATACACTAGACGCCATGCAGGGACACCACCACCTAATTATCCCAGTCCAACTTCTGCTTTGGACACACCGCGAGGTTCAACACTGTTTATTTACTGGACTGAAAGAGGAAATAATTGTGTTTACTTCCACATTAAAGGAACAAAAAAACACAGCAAACTGAGCAAAATGAAAGAAACAAAACATTAAAGTGACTGGAGACTGGAGAATCCCAATCATTCGTGGCAAGGCAGGCCAGCAATCAGTAGTTTCTGATTAGATAAGTCATTTTAACAAAGGGAAATTAACAGCTTTTACAAAATGGAAAACTGCTGTCCAACAGTAAAAAAGGAATATTTCTCATCTGGTTAACTTTTTACTTATTCTACAGATTGGGAGCTCTGATTTCCTCCCAAGTAAGAGGACATCCATGCTCAGGTAGCCCGTTGTGGCTCGATCCACACTGGTCACGGATTCGTCTTCTGCCTTCTGGCGGCACCGCAGTCGCCAGAGATGTTTGTGGATGTTCTAGACCTGTAGTCCCCAACCACCTGTCAGTGACGGGATACGTTAACCCCAAAAATAAAGTCCACAAGCAAAAATGAGTGCAAAAAACTAACACCCACTAATTCAGCATAACGGTGAGGTGTGTTTTTTATGCACTTTATATTGGTTTTTATGCCATTCCACGAAAAAAAGGTTGTTCTAGACGATGTCTGTGATCCCAGCAGAAGTGCTGCAGTGTTTTTCTGGAGCATATCTTTGTTGCTCTGCTCTGCAGAGAATACATGGCTGTTTTATTTTTGATGGACGCCGCGCTAAACAGCACAGAAGGGAAATTATTCAACCACGTAGCCTACTTACTCGTGGTAGAAGCACACAAACCAAGGAAGAATGACCAAATCTGAGCAAGTCAACAAAGTCTGCAGGCAAAACACTCCTGGTGGGTTATAAAGCTGCATGGAGAATGGACCAGCGACTTGACTCGTCCTTGGTGGGATCCAGTGGTTAGGAATATTTCCACCATCCACCAAGCAGTTCTGTGTGGGACGCCTGGTTCAACTCCAAATATAATTATTTTGTAAACTTCATACAAGAAACTACATCCAAGTTAATGTCCAGTTTTAAATTTCCATCCTTCTCCATCTGATTTTGGCAAACTGAAATAATTAGAGAAACTTAACGTGTCTGTTCACCACATTTTTTTGGCGCTCGTAGGCTGAAACACAGTCGAACCAACCATCCCTGAAAAAGAACATGCCAGGACACAGATTTGCGTCAAATGTATTTGGCAAGTTATATAACTGACTCATTTATGTCAAAATGAATTAATTATAAAATTAAAAAACAAAACAGCAAAATATAACAAAGGCCAGAGGAGCCTTTCGAGGATTACCAGACAGACAACGCTGCAGAAACACGACAATGCCCACAGAAAGCAGCAGATGCGTCATATTAAATCCAACTTTTAAAAAAATAGCAAGGTCAACAACACAAGACATAGCAGCCAGCTAATATTACTGACTAGTCCAGCAGCAGTCATCCCAGCTTGGCGTCTGTCTTTCAGCCTTTTATTTCACCAAACTCTCACGCTCCTGTTCTGGCACGACACCAGCTACACTCACCAAGCCTCCTCTTCTTCAGGGAGGTCCAAAACACCTGTACAAACACTTTCCCAGTGCTCAACCCAGTGTGTTTCCCCAGCTAACAAACTGAGCTGAACATTAGCTAACAGCAGCTACAGTTTACTTCACTGTCCATCAGGAAACTCTGTAAATCAGAGAGTTGAGGAGCAGGCAGAGGACATCAGAGGGAAAACCAGAAAACATTTTCTCCATAAAATATGACCCAGTTTTACCAAAATCAGTGAAACAGTTGGTGGTGTGTGACTTTAAAGTGTTACGTACTTCTCGTTAGCACAAAGTTACATAGCGTGAGAACAGATGTACAAATGACAGAGACACCATTCACCTGATTGCAACTCAGTGTAGCATCAACATGATTTAAAATGTTGCTTTAACATAAGTGAAAAATACACATAACCTCCTTGGTGGATGTAATAAAAAGGAAAGTAGGGTCCTTAATGGGCTCCTCTATTAGTATGGAGCCCTGGGTTGGCAATATCGATTGATGTTGCTTTTTCTGTTGATAAAATGAGGACGACACTTAGACGATGAAAGGAACAGACTACAGAGGCAGGAAGTGGGAAGCAGGTAGATTGACGAATGGAGTGACATGAGAGGGCAAAGAGCCTTGTTGAATGAGTCTGCAGAGGTGCAGAATAGATTCTGCCATAATGAAACTATTACCCTCACAAAGGACCTGGTGTGACGAAGAAGAAAAACAATTACGTTGAAAGGGGAAGGCCAGTGTCGGCACATATCTGCAGTTAACCTGGCAACCTTCGAACAATAACGTTGACGCTGTTCATTCAGCAGTCACTTTAATGCTCCAGAGAGCCTTTTTGTGGACATACAAAGGCTGACATGACCATTAAAAGCATTTACGTTGTTTTAAAATAATTATATTTGATTAAATTAATGTACAGAAGGCTAAATCAACATTTCGTGAAGAGGGTGACGTCGTAAACAGAGTTTTGTCACTTTTCCTGCCTGCTGCATGTCTTCATGCACCTCCTGATGGCTTTTTAATTAAGTCTGCGTTTATTAGTCCTCCGTGTTTTTTTTAATTTGATCATAGTGAGTAGCAGGAAAACAACATTTGAATTGAGTGACACTTCCCACACTTCTATTAGCTCTTCACTTAACACCGTTTAATAACTTCTAAAACAGCGAGACAGCGAATCGTGGAATTTAACTTTAACTTTAAAGGTTAGCTTATCTAATGTTGAGGTTTTAGACCTGTCACTCATTGTTCTTCATCCCATCTTGGGGTCTTGTTCACGAGTGATGGGAAAATGGAGCAAGAGATGGACCAACCCTGTGGGTTGGTAGGGTGTCTGCAGATTTACCGGACCGTCCAGTCCCTCTACATTCCAACCCTCACCTATGAACATGAGCTTTGGGTAGTGACCGAAAGAATGAGATCGCAGATACAAGCAACCAAAATGAGCTTCCTCCACGGTGGCCGGGCTTAGGCTTAGAGATACAGTAGGGTGAGGCGCTCGAATATCTGGAGGGAGCTCGGAGTAGAGCCGATGCTCCTTTGTGTCAAAAGGAGCCAGCTGAGGTGGTTCAGGTTGACTGGGCGCGTTCCTTTGGAGGTGTTTTAGGCGCGTCCAACTGGTAGGAGACCCCGGAGCGGACCTAGAACCCATTAGAAGGACCACATAGCACATCTAGCCTGGGAACACCTCAGGATCCCCCAGGAGGAATTGGAATGTGTTGGAGAGGAACGACTGGAGCGTCCTGTTAAACCTGCTGCCACTGCAAGCCGACCCCGGATAAGTGGAAGGAAATGGATGGATGGATGGATGGATGGATGGATGGATGGATGGACAGATGGATGGATGGATTTATCTTCATATACAGTATAAATATGTTGTTTGCATTAGAGACATCATCATAAATGACACAAAGTTTAAAAATAACCCAGAACTAACGCGTTTAATCCGCACGTATTTAATGAAAACCTCATGTGCCATGTGATGAACTAAAGGTCACGATGTGGCTGTCACTTTCTCTACTTGCAGCTTCTGTCATCAAAAACTCAAACATTAAGTCAGAGCCAATTTAACTGTGCTCTTTAAACATCAATAGGCCGTGACCTTAAATCTACAGGATGGATATAAACTGTCAGGAAGTCACTGCTCACGACCGCGACACGAACACAAACTTGAGCTGACCGGGGCGAGCTATCGACACGGAGCCGCACATAAACACTGAGCCCTGCGGAAACATTTCCTCGTGCACTTGTGGCGGTTTTACACATGAGCAGCTTTCAGATTCTGTTTTGTCACATGCCTCCACAGCTCTGACAGATCACATGCAGCCACATCCACTTTAACCCCTCGTGCTTCGGCTGCCAAGTTGCTGTAAATATCAAAACAGTGTGTGTGTGTGTGTGTGTGTGTGTGTTTGTAGCTGTCAGGCTCAAATCACACACAGTGTAACCTGATGGGCATCTACTGCAGGGGTTTACTGTTTGTCCAATTTACAGCATGTTTGTTCAGGGGTTTGGGGCAAATCAATGGCAACTGTGGTGGAAAAATCAAACTAATGTCGAGTGGGAACGATTGCTTGTGGTTCTAAAATGCGCTGTGTACATTTAACCCGCACGTGTAACATTTATTCATGTGTTTTATTTTCTGCTTTACGGGTTAAAATAAATAAAACAACAAACATTAGAGCTATTTTTGATCAGATGAATTAGCGAGCAGAATTATTGCTGTTTTAACAATGTTTAACAAAAAAAAACAAACACTTTAGGTTCAGAGGAGACAAATTCATTAATTTAAAAGATAAATATAATTATGGAAGAGTAAAATACAAAACAAACACACTTTAACAAACATAAAATACACTTTTATTGATATATTTTTCCTTTTTTTAATTAAATTACCCCTTGAGGGCCGAATAAAGTAAATTGAATTGACAAACAAACTGAATTTAGTTATAGATGGAGTGTTCTTACATATCGCCTTTCTAGTCTTCACTTTTACGCCACATATCTCATTCACCCATTCACACGCTGATGGCAATGCAAGGTGCCAACTGCTGCACCAGTTTTGGGTTTTGGGAGCTAATCATTCATAACACATTCAGCCTTCGGGGTTCAGTATCTGGACCGCTGGATGACCCGCTGTAGCTCCCGAGCCAGATGGACCAAATAAACTGGCAACTAATTAGTCCACCATCATTAACATTAACAGTGTTTTCAAAAGATTAGAAACACCTCTTCAATTTAAGCAAGAACATATTATGACCTTTGTGAAGGTCGGATTTATTGCACAGCTGTTTTATTACACTGTTTTAGTTTTACAATATGTGATATTAATTTGTGCATCGATTAAACCAGACTGCATGATACAAATAAACAATATAAGATACATAAATTACACTGACGTGCGTGTGTTATGCAAGAACATTACAATTAGTATAGTTAATTAATTGACCGCTAATTGTGACTGCAGTACAATAACATAAACATATACATATAATATAATAAGAAGTATTATAACGGTTAAAATGACATGGTAGTGACTGGTGAGCCCCAGGCCCTCCAGCAGGAGTTAGCGAGACCTTTTTATAGGAGACCTTGCTTTGAGCCGTATCCAGGCTCAGAGGAGGATGGTGGCCTAATGCAGGTCATGAATGTATGTATGTAAATTTAGTGGCAAAGCAGCAAAGCAATGAAGAATCAGTGGTATTTTTTAGTTTTCAATTCAGACTTTTTCCCTTGTAGGGCCAAATCTGAAACTTAATCGGGGAGCTATGGGCTGAAAACAAACACATATTGTATTTCATATTGTATTTTAGTGTATTGATTAGATGCAAAATGGTACTAGCATCCAACAAGTTCCTTTAATTGATTGACTGTTCACTCTGCATGCTGTGCTCAGTTTGCTCAAAGTGTTTCCACTGAGTTGTGTTTACATGTAGACTCATTACCACCTGAAAGTCAAAGCAGGAGTCTAACAATAAGGGACCGACCTATGAATTATTTCCCACTAACTCTAACTCGCATTGTAAATTTGTAAATTTTATAAACCTGTCCATTTGTTCAAAGTCTTTTGAACAAGTTTGTCTTGTTCTGCAGCACATCTGATTGAGTTGCCATGGTGACCACACCAGTGCTAAGATTCAAGGCAATTATGGGATCATTACTTTGATTACAGAGTGTAGGAGTGCAGTCATAGTTGGTTGGGGTTGTGAGGATATGAAACCGCCATATATTTTATGGATTAATTTCTTTTTTTTTTTAAAGAATGAAGGATTGAAGCTTTGTGGATCTAATGCATGATGAATGTGCGTTGTCCATTGCTGTTTTTCAAATCGTATTTTAAAAGAGGAATTTTAATCAGATTATGGTTTATGGAGAGCACAGCAGTGTCCTGGCCTTGTAAAATGCCACAGAAAACACATTTACGACTCCAAGAGGATAAAACTCTGCTGCTACTCTTTGTCTCTCTGTCCCCATTTCATACCATTCACAGCGGATTCCCTTCAAATTTATGGGCCTGTTATGGCTCCTTAATTTGAGTCACAGCCAGTCCTCCTGGCCACAGCGCTGTGACTGTGGAGGAAGCCATTACGGCTCTGCTCCGGGTTTGGAGATGACCCGGGTCACGGATGACATCAGAAAGTCTCATTCCTCTCTTCCAAACTTCGGGACCGCAACGAGGTGGCAGAGCTGGCAGGGTGTCCTCCTCTGCTGCCGTCATTTTCATCTCGGCTGAATTAATGCTTTCAAAAGGAATTTTTTTTTTCTTTGCAGATAAAAATGTTCCCAGCAGCAATTAGAGATGAAGATGAAAATACTACTAAATCATTATTCTAACTTTGTTTTAGACTTGCATTTTAAAATGCTGCACTTTGGCCATCATCTGTCAATCTACTTTAGACTCTTGCTGGTCAAATCAAGGATTTAAACTCACCAGAGTCTCATGATATCCTCTGTGTGTTTAACTGTACGCACACATATATTTCCTCTGAGATACCAGACTTCCCGGAGTCTCAGCTGGTTGCTCGGCAACATCACTGCGACTACTCCAAGAAGTCACTCACCCCTCGTAAAACTGCAACGTGACATTTTCACACTTAGATTTTTTACGGATTAAACTAGATGTAAAGTGTTAATTAGTGAGCTTTATAGGTGCCATGTGCAGGATTTCTGCACATGGCATGACATTTACAGTTTTTATGCTAAGCTAAGCGGCTGCTGGCTGTAGCTCTACATTCACCCCCCAGATGAGGGGCAATGAGACGAGCGTGGTATCGATCTTCTCAGCTAATTCTTGACAAGAAATCAAGCACAAGTCTTAACCCTGTCACTGTCCGGTAATGGGGGATTCTAGTTGTTGTTGCTACACGGACCGGTAAGAGTGAGACACCATGTGTTACAGTATAATGGGAACATCTGAATAAACATGTTAAAGACACGTGCGTCTAGTTTTTTAGCAACCAGAGCCATTAGCAAATCCAACACTCTCTTGGTCCTGGTCTTATAACAATAGTCCTCATATTGACCATAAACAAACATGCATGTACTAAGCCCTCCTGTCCCCTACACACAGCCCTACTCATGACTCACCATTATATCATGCATTAAAATTATTATACGTTCCTATGTTCAAATTTAATCGATAATGTCCTCACGTTTCAAAAATGTCCTCTCTGTCCTTTCAACTCTCTTTCAACAATAGTCCCCACAACGACCATAAACAAACATGCATGTACTAACCCCTCTGGTGCCCTACACACAGTCCTGCTCTATATTCACCTCGCAGATGAGTGGTATCGATCTTCTCATCCAACTCTTGACAAGAAATCAAGCACAACTATTCCTTCAAGACACAGTCTTGACCCATACGGCCCTTAGAAGAAGTGAAATGTCCTCGTGTTAAAACAATAGGCAAAACAAACACTTGTGTACTAACCCTCCCGTCCCCCACACACAGCCCTGCTCGTCACTCACCATTATATCATGCAATTAAACTTGAACATGGGAACTTTGGCCGGGCTTATTTCCAAACACAGCGTAACTCAAAATTGATTTCCCCTCAACGCGACCCCAACACCGGCACAAAAACAATCCTGCAGATTTTGCGATTAATGTGGCAGAACGGATACCGCCGGTGCCACCGCACACTTGTTACACCGAGAGAGAGAGAGAGCGAGCACACACCCTACCGCACGCGATCAGCCATCATAATAAAAATGAGTCGAAGAAGTGATGAATTATGGGTAATTATGAGGCTGCTGCAGCCCCGCTTGAAGAGCACTTAGTATCAAGTCTCTATTTATGAACACTTTATGAATATTAATTGTTTTGTTCATGAATCAGAGGTATCTAGGTGAAGGACTCATTAAGTAAAACTAATTCCTTGGAGGCAGAGCTGCTCTGGAGGCAAAAAATAACTAGGATAAAACTTAATGGACACTGATGCCAAAGAACCTTTACGTTAAAGTCCAGAGATGAAATCAGTTTGATTAATTCCAAGCTATCATTGTTTTTAAGTCTAAAACCAATATTTTCTCCCATTCAAACACAGCTGCACACAGATGCTGACACACGGTTTAGTTCGCTAGTAAAGCACACCCTCAAACAAGCAATCCAAACAATAATCCAGCATGCCACTGTTTAAAACTTAATGCAAACAATGAACAAACGAGCTTTACAGATAATTTAATATTTGAATTCTTGCTCTGAACCTGCATCTAGCACGTATATGTAGATGTTTCTATTATTTTGTCAACCCCATTTATATCATGAAATTAGATGATGTTGTTAGAGATGTTGGTATTGGCAGCATTAGCAGTATTAATACCAGTAGCATTAGTATTAACATTAACAATATTAGTATTTCCAGTATTGGTATTAGTATTAGTAGTAACAGTAGAAGCAGCAGCAGTCACAATGACCTTTAAAAGAATAGTTTAGGTGTACCTAAAAAAAACATCTAGCCTCTCAATACTTTTGTTGCTAACTGAAGAAATACTGTGGAGCTATTATTTGGTATGTCACAGTTAAAGGAAAGGTTGCTTTATTCAGTGTAGATACCCTGTGGTAGTCAAAGATTTGTGGCAGTAACACACCAAGACTTGTAGCAAAGTGCTTGCAAAAAAAAGGAAGAAAACTGCGGTCCAGTATAAATGATAGAGGTTTGAATTATGCACACACACACACGGTGCGTTTTGGTTTGAAGTGCTGCTTAAATGCATACAGCTGCGTCGTTGTGAAGTGAGACAGCACTTACTGATAGAAACAATACAAGGACAAAGGACCTCACAGCCCATGTAATGCAGGAGTAGACAGTGCAAGACCCCCGCTGGCGATGTCTCCTTGGCCGGTTCTCACTTATTAGGATGGATGGCTGAGCATGCAGACACCCTCAGGGAAGAGGATGTTGAGGTGGAGGGTGGTGGAACGAGCCACTTCAGTATTCCTCGGGATAGTTTTCGTCGAGGTGAGCGAGGTCAGGGGCGATGTATTGTGTGCACTTCCTTGTAAGGTGACCTTTATTTTTGGATGAAGTTAAAAGGGAAAGTCAGGCGAGCGATCACATGGAGATCAGCTTCTGTGCGTGCTGCTCTCTTGTTGGTATTTCAGTGTTACAGTTTTTTAATCTTATGGGTTTTTGAACTTCAGCACAGCAGCTTTTAGTGCTCAGCTTTTAGTTTCTTGCCCTTTGTGTGCCCTCAATCTTCTCAACATCTCTAAAGATTTTTTTATACATTTTTTTTCCAGCTGCATTTATGCTCGTGGAGGTATTTCTATGTTCTTTTTATTGCCAAAAAGTAGTACGGCTATCTAACTTCAATCTTACTATGGTTATCTTACTACAAATATTACTCTGCCATTTCTGCATAGTCACATCCTGCAAGTATATATCATGTAAATAAATATTAATAAGTACCTCCCTTGAGTGCAGCATGTCGGGAATCAGTTTAGTGAACACAGAGATGTTTTTTAAAGACTAAAGGTCGACTAATATGGACTGAAACTGAATATTTCATTAGATAAAAACATCTTTTGGATAAAAACATGAATTTTGGAAATTATTACATCCATTCTTGTTTAACACATTCTGACGTTTTGACTTAACAACACTGTGGAGTTATTGGAAGTGTTTGGATGACATCCTCCATTAGCAGAGTGCTAAGTCGCTGATGCTGCGCTACAAGCTTAAAAATAAATGTGATGTTCATGGACTTGGAGTAGCTAAATCTATCCATGGGAAAAAATATCTTTTTCAGCAGATATCTTAGTCACGACGAGACTGAACTAGTAAGGCAGTTTATTGTTTATATGTGTTTATTCAGTTTGGGGAAACTCCATGATCTCTAAGCTTTTAGTTAGTTGACGTCTCACTAGAAATCATTTGTTGTTGTTGATGTTTTATTTAAGTTGGTAATTGTTGTATAATCACAATATTACATGACAGGGTGTGCTTTATTGCAATTATTGGCACTTCAGTGACGCTTCACTTCACTGCCGTGCCAATATTGACGGTAAAGCACACCCTCTCATGTAATATTACTGAAATAACTACTCGATAAATTGCCGTGAAATTTTGAAGGAACATTTGTGTTGACCAGAGCCAACTTTGGTGACCCTTTTCCTCTAGCGCCACCATGAGGTTTGTGCACCTTGGTGAAATACGCTAAACAGAAATGGTGAATATAGCAAGCATGTTAGCGTGGCTACAGTATTTTATTCAGCTTTTCTCTTCTCTCCTCTCTCAAGATGTTTGCCCTTTCCAGCTTTTATACCAATGTTTGGTTTTATATATATATATATATATATATATATATATATATATATATATATATATATATATATTATTCAGTCATACTCTTTCAGTCATTGTCTCAGTTTGCAGCACTGATTGAATCTATGCATTACTTTGAATTAAACAATGTCAATATTTTGTCTCTTGATCTGGTTTCAAGTGGACGATGCCAGTGTTTACTGGGTGGTGCAATCAGACAGCTTGATTTGAAGCAGTCCAGAGGAGAGCAGATGGGATTTGTTATAATTCATGAAATGCTGAGATAATTCTGGGATTTTTTTTGGAATCTGGTGAGAGAGTACAGAAATCAGCTAACAAGTCAGTTAGAGAGGTAAGCTAGGGCACTGATGAAGTGTTAAGTATCACATATTGGTGTAAACACTGACATGTTGAGGCTAAATTCTAATCCAAAGTCGATAACCCGATAATGGCGTGTCTGGATGAAATAATGACAGACATACTGGTAATCTACCCCTCCCTGCAGACTTTATGTGGACTGTATCATTGACCCAACAAGCGACGGTGATCAATGTCCCATGTGAGCGAGTGTGACA
Organism: Protonibea diacanthus; assembly: GCA_028641955.1. Taxonomy (NCBI): domain Eukaryota; kingdom Metazoa; phylum Chordata; class Actinopteri; family Sciaenidae; genus Protonibea; species Protonibea diacanthus. Next base: position 15,506,991 of record CM053997.1, on the reverse strand, counting down.
TTACTACCTTTGGGCAACTGGCAGTGATTGCACATGTCCACTGCAACCACATATAGCCGACGGGGTTTTTGTGCTGAACACAGCGACATCAAATATGTAGAGGTAGAAGGTTGAACCTGGAGGTGGTGGTGCAAAGAGAAAATGTCATGAGGTGTGACTCGTGTAGTTCACGTGCGGATGGAGTGACCTTTTGGTGTTTGGTACAAAAGAAAAGGACGAAATGATAAATCAAGTTACAGAGGAAAGAGAAATCAGGAACTGACTGTGGAATGATTGGGTGGTTGAGAGACTGCTCATCTCCTGGGATATTCATGCACAATAGTGTAGAGTTTATAGAGAAACAAAAAACAGCCAGTGAGTAGCAGTCCTGTGGGTGAAAACTGGTTCAAGCTGACAGGAAGGTGACAGTAACTATGCCGAAGAGCATCTCTGAACACTCAGCACGTCAAACCTTGAAGTGGATGGACTTCAGCGAGAGACCACACTGGGTTCCAGTCCTGTCAGCAAGGAACAGGAAGCTGAGGCTTAAGTGGGCACAGGCTCACCAAAAACTGAACAGTGCTGAGGAAAAAAGGTCGCCTGGTCTGATGAATCTCAGTTTCTGCTGCCACATGCAGATGGTAGAATTTGGCCTAAACAAAACCTAATCCATCCCGCCTTATGTCAACAATTCAGGCTGATGGTGGTGTTGTAATAGTGTTCTTGCCGCACGTTAGGCATGTTAATACCAAATGAGCATGGTTTAAATGCCAAAGCCTCCCTAAATATTATTGTTGACCTTTCACTGACGGCTACATCTAATGTGTCACACGTCAGCGTGGACTAGATTGTTTGAGGAGGGGTAAAGTTTCCAGGATCTTTTTGAATCCATGCCACAAAGAATTCAGGCTTTGACCCAATAAAGGTTGAACACTCACAATTGTGCACTTCTTATAGACTCTCCTGGCAAAAAGTTGACCCTGGAGGTTGATCATCTGAAATAAAATCATAGATTGATGCAAAATTTATCTAGTAGTAGTATAAAAACTGTAAAATTACGGACATTATCTGTAAATTATTTTTTTTCTTTGTAATTTTAAGGTAAATCTTACACGATACTTTTTCATGAATGTGATATCTATAAATTATTACAAATTGTATACAAAACTAAAATTAGACATTATCTGTTAATTAACAACCTGTTAGCTGTTATTGTAATAATTATAAATTATAAATTACAGTTGTTTCTGTGTCACTATATTATTTTTTTCTGCTTTCTTATATTACATTCAGTGAAAAATCTGTAAAATAACGTCGATAAAATTTCAGTAAAATGATAGATTTTGACATTTATTTGCTGGACCATATGTCCACCTTGCTTTATTGTTTGTTTGTGGTAACCATAGTTTGATAAATCACTCTTCTTCTAAAGTGTAACCTTTCTGTCCTCGTCACATTCCCTCAGTTGGTTTGTAAAAAATGGGCGCTCATGCAGGATTCAAACCCATTAAAGTTAAAGGTTAAATCCAGCCTGAGTGTGACAAATCAGTTTGTGACTGACTTGGTAAGTTAATGTTAAATTCAGTTTAAGAACTTTTCAGGAGCACTGAATGTAAACTTTTAGTATTTAACATTGTGACAGAGGTTTTTTTTTATTATTTTATTTGAGTATTATGTCTTGTGAGTATTTCCATTGTCGCTGAGCCAGCTTGTGACACTTATTAACTAAACAGGGCTCCAACTAACAATTATTATCATTATCGATCAATCTATTGCTCATTTTCTCGATTAATTGATGAGTTGTTTGGCCCAGAAACTGTCAGAAATGTTCATTATTGTTTCCTAAAACTGAAGGTGACGTCCTCTAAAACTTGTTTTGTCCACAACCCAAAGATATTCAGTTTACTGTCATCGAGGACTGAAGAAACCAGAAAATATTCTCAGTGATTTCTTCAAGAATTACTCAGAAAACTGATTATGAAAGAGTTTAATAATTGGCCCTACTCTTGAGTATTTCTTTGAAGGGCGCCAAAATACTGTAAGTCTGGAGTTTTTGACACTGAGGCTTCACTTTTGTTCTTCTTTGACTTCTCTGCAGACTCTGTTGTCTAACTTGGCCGTCGAGCGGCTCACTCTCAGTCAGAGCTCAGTGAAGCATAAGACCGGTTCAAAAGACAGGCCTGCTCAGGGTCCTGCATCCATGATGTGCCACAGCCTGCCTCACACTGAGGCATCAGCCCTTCATCTCTGCTGAACTCCAGCTAACAAGCTCAATTACAGTAGCCATAGCTACAGTAGCATGGCCTCAGGTTGGATGTGCCTGTCGTGCTCGCAGTAGCTGGCTGCAGTGGGAATGTTTTTTTACCTTACAGGGGTTTTATATTTTATCACAGCAGAAGTAAGAGGGGAAGAATGTGGAGCCACAGGAGGGGATTCGATTGTTGTTGAGATTTTGGAGGACACACATTGTATGTTACAACTTTAAAGTTCAGCTAACCTGCATATAGATTTTCTCATCAACCTCTCACACTTTTCTAGTGCTGTGACGTCTCAGGGGGTCCAAACTGATTAACAAGGTAGGAAAGCAGAGAAAATATAATTATGCAATGCAAAGTGGCAAAGTGGCTGCGAGTAGACGTTGTTTTAAGGGCTGCAGCTAATGATTGTTTTCAAGTCTAACAGTCCAAACAGCAAATATTCATTCACAGGGTCTTACAGTGCAAGCTGTAGCTCGCATCTAACCTTGGTACCTATCCTAATTGTGGTAACCTCGCGTGTTCTGGACCGGTTCTGCCTGTACTCGGTTCTGGAAGTCTGTATTTGACTCCCCCTCACCCTTGGTGTCCGACTCACTGCCATCCTACTTACATTGTTAGCAAGACACTAGTGAAAACTCCCCCCATGTCTCTAACGTAGGATTTCTTCAAATTTAGTGACCCATTTTTGATCATGTTTGGACTTGTCACCTTTTTCCATTGCTGTTATCTTTATTTGTTTACGGGCTTGTACGTCCATGTCTGTATCGTTGACTTTGCCCTTACGTCTACTTCAATCGTGGACGCTTTGATTGACAGGTAAGTGCCATTACAGATGGCTTGTTCGAGGACCTAGACGCCCCAGGTATGCCGATGATCCATGTCTTTGCCGATATTTAGATTAGGCGGGAGGTGGAAGAAGCATTACATCCGACATGTATGTATATTTTCATGATGTCACTCCAGCTCTGTCCATTCTGTCTCTTTTTCTTGACTTCACGTCACAGCCAGTTGCTGCTTAGGCCAACCATATTTCACATTAGTCGAGTTGTCAAGTTTTTGTAAGCTGTGTGAACTGTCCCTTTTTGTTTTAAAGGCATTAGTAAGCTTCACCTCCCTCCATCAGCGCTGCTGATCAGCATTAATCTAATGTATTGAACTCTCTGTGGATAAGTCCTCATCGTATCAATACCCTGATTCAAAGAGAGAGCTGTTGGCTTTGTTACCGTTCCAGGCAGTACTCGACTGAAGAGTGGAGGTTGTCTGAAGGTATTTATACAGTTGGGGGGGTGAAATCTGCCAAATTCACTCATCAGCAGCGAGTATAAATCATTTTGTCAGCTTGTAGGGGTTTGTTAAGGTCAGGCTGTCATTCTTTTTAGTCTTAAAAAAAGACACAACCTCACACAGAAAGCCACGGGGAATACACTGACACAGTACCTACAGTACAGTGGAGGTTTCTCTGGCAGTCAGTGCTGGTGCTTATCTCGCTCTGTAGGGCGGCAGGCTCACAGGAACCCTCGGTTTTAATCAAGAGGATGACAAATTCGGCTTTGTATGTGGTTTCACAGTTGTGGGTTATCGCAGACTACAGTCATGTTGTGATTATTTTTACATTTTTGGTCACAGCAGAGAGAGAAGGAGGGAAATATTTGGAGATAGATAAAGCTCGTCTTGCCAGATTCAGAAGCTAGAAATAAAAGTAAATGTGACGTTTGCAGACAAATGTCTTTGCCAGGATTATATCAGAAATTACCACCAACAGTACTGCAAAGACAAAACACCTCAAGGTCAGTATAGTAGCTGCAGTGAAGATCTGATCAAAAGCTGCAGCTTCTAAAAGGACGTTGAGGTGAGAACGTTTTGTCAAGAATGAACTCTTGAGATTGTCTTCAAATTTAGTTTTCTCTTTTAGACTTTATTGATCCGTTTCGTGGACAAATCCAGTTATGTGGGAAACTAAAAGAAATGGGTGTTCTTATTTATTGATTCACTGCGTCTGTTACTCAACCGAAGCTTCTAAAAAAAATGGAGTGCTTGATCGATCTCTGCAGAGAAAGTTGACAAAACATGGAAAATAGAAAGTTTGTGCACCACAAAAAGAAACAATTTGACTTATAAGAGGCTCAAAGTTTAGCTGAGGTTGATGGGAATGTAGATTTTAAGGTATTTGGTCATGAACCAAAGTTTAATTTCGACCTGGTGAGGATTTAAAAACATTTAATTGTAAATATTCTACTAAAAAAAACAACAAATATTGTATTAAAATGAATAATTGATGGTGTTACGACCCAGCTTGTGTATAAAACCAGTTGTATTTGGTAAAATAAAGTTATTTATTGCCAGAAATTAGGACGGGAGAGGGAAAACAAAGGCCGAGCAGATGCTGCTCAAATCATAGAAATTTCTAAAATCATCGTCTAACTACCTAAACAAAATAAAAAAGGAAACAAAGACCTCACTATTTATCATCTAATAACCAAAAATCACCCTTAAATCTCGTGCTTCTGAACAAAATATCTCAAAGTGTGTGTGAAATCCAGGACTGATAAGCGCTCATCACTTTTTACGGTGTTAAGTTGAGTTCACTGTCTATATGTGCCTATACATATACATAGATGGTGTATCTTCCCATTTATCATCTATGTGAGTGTACAATTATCTATATTTCAGTATATGGTCATACCTACATCACGTAACAGGTGTCTAAGTTGGAGATTTGGTTCTTGTGGCCACTGTTGTTGGAGCTGTTGGTGTTTTTGTTGAGCTCTATCTTAAAAACTAAATTTAGAGAAACTATCTGAGTCTTAATTATCTAACCCTAACCTCACTGCTTTCATAATGTGATGATAATAACGAGGAGAAGAGCTCCAGGGAGGCTCATTTAACTCCTGTTTGCTGCTTTTGTTCGCTAACAGCCGAATAAGCAAAGCTGTCAATACTCTGAGGATAATTTCGAACACTTCACCTATATTTCCTGCTCCTTTTCCTTTTTTTTATTAAATCCTGTGTCAATTTGTGTCACAGCTTTCTCTCCGGTTTCACCGACTCAGCACAGGAAAAACCTTGCTGTTAAAGTCTCCCATCATTCAGCAAACTTTTCACACACTTTACTCAAAACCACTCAAATCTTACTTTTTGAGATTTACTCGAGCGTCACTGACCCGGGACTCGAGCAGGGTTCGGGGGGAGGGTGGATATTCTGTCTTCGCTATTCAAATACATTTTTCGACTGCGAAAAACATCAAAGCAGCAAAAAAACATCTGTCATTTTGTCGGTCTCCTTTCTCTTTGGTTCGGTTTCTATTATACGGGAGAGAGAGCAGAATATTTTACACCTCATTGACTCGATTGAGATGGGAATAGTTCTCTGGACAGAACTCAGCGTGTGTCGACAGGTTTCTGCGAGTTTAGCTCCATCCCTGGACGTCTCCAACCACGCTTCCTCCGAACAAATCTTTGACCTTCGGCTGATTTATTAAGGTGCTTCCTCACTGTTTTCCATTTGTACTTAGTATTCACGTCTCCTCTCAGGCCTGTCTCTTCGGGTACTTTCTGCATCCGCGGGGAGTCGAGTAAATGTCATTTTTTCTCTGAGATAATTGGACACGGGGAACATAACGGGAGGGATTTTCTACGTGCTTCACTCTGGCAGTTTGACATCCAGGTTAACGTCTGTTCACATTGGCACTGCTGCCGCTTCTCCGGGAAATTCTGGGCCTGACACGGACAATCTGACACATCTCTGCAGTCTTTCTCATTCCTAAGCAATGTGCACTCCCTTTACCCTTTTCAGTCAGATCGCTCATTAAAATTCAGAGCTGATGAATATTACAGAGGTGAACGGGTAAACATCTCTTTGGGCCTTTCGCCCGAGGTAAAAGTTCACCTGGCGGGCAAACATTACACCGTGCTGTAGCTCTTAAAGTGGAGCTTTGATGCTCTATTTATTGACATACTTACAGTAGGTTTATTTTACCTTTTTCAAGCCTCCAGGTGTTCATAAAAACACAAACATATTTTAGGAGTTTGAGCACCATCATGAAGGACCGTTTGCAGACCAGTCTTCTTACATAATGACTCCAAGGGGAGAGCCTTCTTTACCGGTACACATGCTCACCTCAAGGTCAATTTAGTGCTTGTGCTCAGAAAAAAATGGACACTTGAAACTCTACAATTCCCCGACGCTGGGCGAACCCCATCTGCTGATGAAGAGATATCACTGAAAGCTCCAGAACAGCTTCTAAATGGACCTTAAGATGAGATTTCCAAGGTCAAGAGTAGGGGAGATATTTGGACCATGTGAGCACTGACAAAATTGGTACAAAATGTAAATCTCAACATGTTTTGATTCATTCATCATCCTCATCAAGTAAACAGTGTTTGAGAACGTCCATCTGTTTATCTCTCCGTGGCTGTGAAGTGAAGCCAAAAACTGCAGTTCCTCAAACGTCCACTTGAGGCTGGCTCCAGAAGTGAGTCAGTCTCCATAAGTCCCCATGTTAAAATGTCCAACTTCACAGCAGAAATAAACATGTTTACAGCCTGGTACAAAAAACAGTTTTGGTCTCTATAGCTAATTTTCCCGTTCATGACAACTGTACTGAGGGTGAATTTATATACAACTCACCTGTTCAGTTTATATTAAGGCTTAAAGTTATATGTTCAATGTTCGATTATTTGGACTTTTCTGGATGTGTCAAACATCTCATTGTCTTCATTAGTGGACTGCAGGTGTTTGCTCAAACTAGCTTTGTCCTCATCTCGTCATGAGTGGTTGAAAGCTCCAGAAAAGGTTAGTAAGAGGAACTGGTGCCTCAGAGGCCACCCAGTAGCCGATGGGCGACGTCACCGATACAGCGCCCATGTTTTGTACTGTCTATGGTTTATCTATGCTGATGAGCTCTGTTCCTCTTCATGGCGTTAACCTGAAGATGCTGAAGTTGTTGTTTTGACGTGTTTTTATGATTTTTAAGACTTTGTGTTTCAACCACATGAAATAAAAAACACCTTTCACCGCTCTAAAAGCAGAAAATTTCTGATTGTCGGGCCAATTTAAAATCTGCCTGTGATGTAGTCACTTCAAAGTTTAAGTTTAAAAAAAAAATTTTTCAGCATTCTCTTTTTATTCCCCAGAATAATGATTTTTACTCTCGAGGCATCAGTACTAGGAGTGTTAATGAACCTCGACGGTGTTTCTGCCTCCGTAGCACATTTCTCTTCTACTCCCCCACATCATCTGACCGTTTGATTGACAGGGAGGCTTTCTTTTATTTCAGTGGGTGGTGAATTACGTAAGGTGGAGAGCTGAAGGAGGGATGATTGCCCTCTGTGCTGCTTCTTCCCGTACAGACCTCCATGTAGCCTCGGACATCTGAGGACTGCCAGTAATCCATTTCAGCCACGGGCTAACGCGCTGCATGGGAAACCGTTTATTGAACTACTTCAAATACGGCTGAAGGTCAGCGCAGATTTACAACAATACACCAACTTTATTATTTCTAAATCAACTTTATCGCTTCTGACAGTTGGTTTAATGATTTATTAGGTTATAAAATGCTCAAATTTGGTTCGTTCAGCATCCTAAATTTTGAGAAATGCCACTTGGTGTTGGCTCTTTATATTTAAATTTCACTACTTTGAGGTCAACAAAATAATAACGACAATAAGTAATTAAACAAATTGAGTATTTCCCCAACAGTTTTACTCCTGGCAGTTTGGAAAGGTTGGATTAATCCGCTACAAGCCCCAGGGCAAAAACTGAGCTGCGGATTCTGCCCGAGCTCCCCATATTCCCCAACTTATTTAAGTTATGAGTTAATCAACTGGAATATTTGAAGTATTTAAGCCTGATTATGATTCAGGATCGTATAAAGAATGGACGCCAAATCCGTGATGACACCCGCAGCACTTTCCTGGGTGGCGATGGCGGGCTCGTGACACCTTTAGTATTTCCTTGCTTACGGCCCTGCGTCCAGCCACTATGTCTCCATAGCAACACAAGAGAAAAGCCCTGATGTGTACAGTACTAAAAATGGATGCATTGTTAGAAATGTCATTGGAAACTCGTCGGGATTGTCCTCTGTGCGTGCCCGTCTTTAAAAATCATTACCACTGAAGTGAGAAAAGTGGAATAATTCATCGACACGGCTTGGGCGTTTCTTTTGTTCCGATTATGAACAGTAATAGCTTCCTCAGGGGGCCTTAAATAGAAAACCGAGGCATCCATCAACCCCTTAATGCTTATGGTATCATTGAATATATAATTACCTCCAGGCCATTTATCCACGATCCATTTGGAGCGATCAGTGAATGTTTTAAAGCACCTTAGCTAACATGTTTTGTTGCAAGCTACATTGTCTGTGATTCTTATTGGTTAACCGTGCCCTGAATTGTAATGATCCTGGCTAACATTATCTCTCTCTCTCCTTCTTCTTTCCATGTTACCGGACCTGATCTGTCCCACTACAGGTAAGCCTCTTTGTTTTTTTGTGTGTGAGCTCGCTCGATGTTATTCCCTCACTTCCCTCGCCGCTTGCCAAGCATGAAAACAATTTACCTCAGACTAACAAGTTGTGAAATTGGAAATCTGTACATTTTCCAACTGTATTACAGCCAGTGGATGTGCTGGCTTCATTTCATCGCTCTGAAGTTGGCAGCGCAAAAAAAAAAAAAGCAAGCGTTATTTTGTCGGTTTGTTGTGTAACAGATTAGAGGAAGAAGATAGAAAATCCTGTTCGCTTGTTGTTTCCTCTCAACGATGACATCTCATTACTGGACTGCAGCTGATTATTCCTTTTATTATGTTTTGTTCTTTTTAACAGTTTAGAAAGTGTGATTTCTCATTACCACTTTCTGCTCCTAGTTGGACATTGTGTTTTTTTTTTCTTTTTAACTCTCTGGTGGTTTGTTATTTCTAATTCATGCTTCAGTGAAGCACTGCTGCCTTCAAACTTTACTCTTCATACCTCTGCTCCATCATTATGTTTGTCTTTCACCTTATGTTACCGCATTTGTCGGGAAAAAAAATATTTGAGAATAGTGCATCAGGTGAATAGCTGAATAATTTGCTGAATATTACCAGTAGAGCTCTTTTAACATGACCTGGACCACCGGTGCAGATTTTTAAACTGGCCTGCAATCAGGAGAGCACATTTCAAAGAACATGATGGAGGTTGGAGTTAGTCGGGAACAGCTGGCTGTGACTTATCAAACCATTAAAGTGCTCAGTGTGCTCTGCAGGTCAGCGATGATGAAAACCTTTCTGCATTACTATTTCTCTGTTTGTTTGTATGCTGCAGCTGCTCTTTGCTATTTTATTTTTTTGGTAGTTTCCCTAAATTCAACCAAGAAAACGTTGTAATCCATGCATCCATCTTTATTTTTATTGCTTGGTGACACTTTATTTTGTAGGTCCACTATTTTCTTGTCAAATGCACAGTGCATTTAACATAAATTGCAAATGTTAGCATGTCTGGCTAACATGTGAACTAGCTCTCCAGCTAACATGTTAACTGGCTGTCTGGCTAGCATGTGAACTAGCTCTCCAGCTAACATGTTAACTAGCTGTCTGCCTAGCATGTGAACTAGCTGCCTGGCTAGCATTTTAACTAGCTGTCTGACTAGCTGACTAGCTGACCATTTTATATTTTATTGATGCTACCGGCTACATTTTTAGCATGCTTCATGACAGTTTATTCACTTTGTATTATTCCCCGCCTGTGGAGAGGCAGATATTTAATACTACTATACCAGTGTAAGATAGCATTAGCGGCTCTGCCGTAAGGGAGGAATTGCGATTGTTAGCCATAGAGTTTTGTGTTTAGCAGGTCAGCTAATGTTAAAGTTACCTTCAGGCAAGGCTGCAATCCACCATAAATTTCCAATAAGAAGTAAAGTTAAACTCAGTAAACTGTGTCAGCATTGGGAAACTGTATGTTGATTATGATGCTCGAGCATCTGTTTCAGACATTTTGCTCTCCAGCTTTGTAACAACGGCGTTCAAAACAGCTAATTGGAGTCTTAACTGGGGACATGCGAGTGTTTCATGCGCTCGCTTTAATGTGTCTTCCAGCAGGGATTTTGATTTTTGTGGCTTTGATGCTGCAGCAACACTGTTTTCTGGCCACCACTCGGAAATCATTGCTCCAAAACGCATGCAAAAAAATTGGCTTCAGTGTGTGAATGAAATGGGGTCACGGGCTAGTTGGGTGGTTATTTAATTCAGAATCACTGCCAGGCTGAAATCAGTGTGTTTTCTGTGCCAGCTGTGATTGCGTTGGAATAATAACATGACCCTTATATGACCGATTTAAAAGATTGTGATGCAAGAAGGATGTGAGGAGATAAAAACCAGCGACAGCTGTGATGTGACGACACAAAAGTTTTCAGCACAACAAAAACAACATACTGAGGATGTTTCTGTTGCATGATGCAGATAAATGGCATCATAAAAACATGTTTGGATGGTAAATTTCTCAGCTTACCTGCCACTGGCAGATGGGTCTCTGGCTGTCGGGCATCAAGCATCAGATGGCTGAAATTAGCATGATTACAGCAGGGCTATTCATCATAGCAAGGAGCTCTCTGTCACAGAATAATCACAGACTCTGCCAATGTTTGCTCTGCTTACAGATCTGAAAGGAAAAAAGCTTAGGTTTCTGAACCTTCAACTTCCCCTTCATGTTGTAAAACATTTGCTGAAATCTTGTTTTTTTTTTTGTCTCATGTTGATAAAGAAACTTTTGAGCTTGTGGTCAAATATGTGTCTGAGAAGGAATCTTTTGCCGAGGAGCACGAGCAGCAACATGCATGGCTATTATATGTGAGCTATAAAGTGCAAACATGCATTTGAACTCCATTTCCCAAGATTCTCTGTGGTCAGTTTAACGAGCATTAACGAGACCAAGAATTTTCTTGTCATTTCCTGGACAACCGAGCTGTCTAAAATTAAAAGTGTAAAAGTGAAAATGTAAGAAATGGATTAAACTATGTATTTAACATGAGCTGTAAACTGTAACAGTCTGGCTAGCATGTGAACTAGCTGTCCAGCTAACATGTTAACTGGCTGTCTGGCTAGCCTGTGAACTAGATAGCTGGTTAGCATGTTAACTAGCTGTCCAGCTAACATGTTGACTAGCTGTCCAGCTAACATGTTATCTAGCTGCCTGGCTAGCATGTTAACTGGCTGTCTGGCTAGCATGTGAACTAGCTGCCTGGCTAGCATTTTAACTAGCTGTCCAGCTAACATATTAACTGGCTGCCTGGCTAATGTGTGAACTAGATACCTGGCTAGCATGTTAACTAGCTGTCCAGCTAACATGTTAACTAGCTGTCTGGCTAGCATTTTAACTAGCTGTCTGGCTAGCATGTTTAACATGTTTACAGCCTGGTACATAAAGCAGTTTTGGTCTCTATAGCTAATTTTGAAGTGGACGTTTGAGTAACTGCACTTCGCAGCCACGGCTCATGCTGATCACGCTCATCTTTACAGCACAAACAGTGCTTTTTGCACTCGTTTGTTAATGAATGAAGCTTTAGAGTAAATAACTGAATTATCTCAGCTCAGAAAAACAGCAGCTACTTCCCAGATTAACGAAGATTAATCCTCGTAATTAAGTTCTAGGCGATCTCCAGGTAATTCCAGGTAATGTAAGTAAGCAGTGTGCACAAGTCTGTTCTCTATACGCTGACGTATCTGTAGGAGGTGATAAATCATACTTCTACTTGCTGTTATGACACTATAGCTTGTGCCACCATAAATAAACCAACTATTGCAGCCTGTTTGCCTCCACCCACAACCTTAGCTCTTCATTACGACGGACAGAAGACACCTTAAGAAATCCGTCTTTGGTTTCCTGATGAAAGCTGAAGAAAATATTGTTTTTGTGCAACTAAAAAAAACATTAATTTTGATTGAATAACTTCTGACATTTCTCAGTTACAAAGAACAGCTCCAGTAAAAATAAAAAAAAGATGTATGGCTCTGGCTTGTTTTCCCATCAGGTGCTATAACACCTCTGTCCCAGGTGTGGTGGCATTTCGGCCAGCTGGAGAAAAAATGGTTGAAGTGCTGCAGTATATTACAGTAAAAGTGATTTATCATCAGACCCGAGAGGAACGGGGAAAGACTTAACATTTCCCCTGATGTGAAACGACATTAGAGGATTGAATTATTTTCATTTATCCTGAATCTCTCCGTTCAAATGGCTCGATTTCATCGGTGCATCATGTCCTCCTTTCTTACCTCCCCTTCGTCACCATAGGTTGTTTTAGGCCCTCATAGTAAAATCCTAGTTAGTATTCATGTGGCGGCTGCCCCCTTGACTTCTGCATTCGTCATTTAAAGGGATATAATTAGCTAATGGAGTGTGTCTGACTCAGGTCAGTTAGTCTGAGGCAGAGTTCTAGTCAGAAGATTCAACCAGCCCCTCAATCCCATTTAGCCTGAATATGATTTAACTCTCGCTGGATGTTGGCCGCTGCTGTTGCTGCTTTTAAAGAGCCCCTTGAATAAGTGAATGGCAGAGCTATAACAGCTCTAAGTGATACAATTGAGATGTAATATGTGTTGAGAGTAAATATGCTTCGTTCAGCTGAATGTCCGGCGCTCTTTGTCTAATATTTATGCGTTCTTTAGGTGGGAAAAGTCCTCAATGTGCTTTTTTAATCGCTAATTGCCGCAGAGCCGAGTTTATTCTTGTGTTATTCCCCCACCTGTTGGCTGAGATTTAATCTCAAGAGCGCGGCGAAAACGCGGCGTGAGTAGTGTGTCCACCAACTTTTGGAAGTCCGACGTCACACTGCAAGCAGCAATCGAACATTTAAGCCTCCAGTCAGCCTGAAATGTCTCTGAAACTGACACCATCCAGGTGGATTCATGGACTAAACTCTGATACTCTACCTGTTGTGTTCTTACTTTGTTTATTTCATGAACCTAGCTTCTAAATCGAAAAATAGAGACACGAAGGAGTTTAATTTGATAGTTTGAGCAGTGGTTGAGCAACGTAGACAGTTAATGAGAGTGAGGGAGCACCAACAGTGAAAAAAAGTTATTTCTTCATCGTTTCACGGCCTTACCTTTTGTTTCCTCGCAGTGCAGCTCCACACACACACCGTAATACTCTGCAGCTTGTACACAAAGTTACATAACACGTCAGGCCAGAAGTCTGCAGAGCGTTTTAGAAAGCATCTCTGTAGCTCTTACTCTGTAAATAATTCAGAGTTGCTTCCATGAAGATGCAAAAAAAAAAAAATTGAGGCCCTCGTGTTTGGTGTTTGCTGTCATGTTGCTTCGTGAAGGACAAGGGTACGCTGGTCACCGGGGGTTCGCGGAGAGATCCCACATGCCAGGGGTTACGCAGGCTTTTTGGCTGTAGAGCAAGCAGACTTAATCAGTTGGATACTGTTGGATGGCTGCCTTTTGAGGGTCAGTAGTCAAAGTCATGAAAGCAGCTTCTACTGAAAGATGCAAGAAATGGATAAAAAAAAAAAAGTGTTTACTGGAGCCGCTCTGCTTGTTGCAGGTCTGTCTGAACTTTGTGGAGTGTATTTGGGCTTGTCATGCATCATTTAATCCAATCCTTTCTTGTGGAATAAGTTTATTTTTTTCCAAGTGCACACATTATTCAGGTGGATGGTGTGAGTGAATTATGAATTTAAGTGGATTTATGAGCCGCGACGTCTGTGTGGATTTGTTCTGCAGCAACGTCATCTTCACCTGCAACCTTATCACCTGCAGTTACTTCAGTTTTTATAGTTTATGTTGTGCACGTTGGTAACAGTTTTTGTTGTTTGGATTTCTGATGGCTCTGGTTGCCGCCATGTTGGCAGTCCTACCTCTTCCGCTACCCGGCTAATCTAAAACTTGGCAAAGACGTGAATCGACGCTCTGAATGATGCTCAAACAAGACACCTGTAACGGCACCTACCTGTCAGTCAAAGTGTCCACTCTGTTAATCCTGCATAACTTTAAACCTTAATATAATGTGAACAGGTGAGTTCTATAAAAATTCACCCTCAGTACAGTTGTCATGAACGGGGAAATTAGCTATAGAGACCAAAACTGTTTTTTGTACCAGGCTGTAAACATGTTTATTTCTGCTGTGAAGTTTTTAACATGGGGACTTATGGAGACTGACTCACTTCTGGAGCCAGCCTCAAGTGGACGTTTGAGGAACTGCAGTTTTTGGGACTTGACACTTGACCCCTACCCACTTTTCGGTGAAAGCGGTTCTTCTAATTTGACTGGTGGTGAATATAAAGTCTTAAAATAAGCTATTAAGTAGCCGTAGAATCCTACAGTCAGTCAGGCAGTTGAATAGTGTTTAGTGACTGTCTTTTCTTATTCACTCAGACCTACACGTCATTTTCTCAGTGTTTGCCACAGACGTACAAATATAGACTGTCCTGCCCACAGTTTACCATTCCCATCCACTCTGTGGATGACCTGAAGCCACAGATGTCTCCTTTTACCGTCTGTCGCTCGTAAAAATCGTAAACCTAAATTGTTTCATGTGCACAATGTAATGCACACCTTTCAGGCTTGGAGCCACGAGGCACTTTTACAGAGGTTGTTTCACCTGAAAGGAGGGCGTGAAGATCAAATCGGGATGTCAGGTCTGGGCTGGCATTCAGTAACTCGATGCATTTGAGCATTTCTTTCATTCTTTTTTCTGAAAAAGGCACAATTACTCACTGCACGCCATCATGAGTTGGTTTCTCAAGTCATTTTTGCAGCTTTTCATCTCTCTGTTCAACCGCAAACAAATCAAAAACTGGGTCTGATTTAATGCAAATACTTGCTCATATCCTCGGCATGTTGAATGCTCTGGAAGAAGCCGGTCTCCCAGAATACCCCCGTGGCCTCACTGTTTCCCTGCACAGGGCCAGGCTGTCAGCCTTCCTCACATCAGCAGGGTAAGGCGGGCCGAGCTGAGAGGTCACGGCTGGACAATCTACTGTCTACGCGTCTCGCCGGGACTCTGCCTCACTCTCATAAGTGTCAGGGAAAAGGATTAAGAGGTGTGTGTGTGTGTGTGAGGGAACAGGCTGATATCTAAACCAGTCCCAACATTTCCATTTTAACCTGCGAGTCTTACTTAAAATCTGATTTATTTTTCATCTCTTTATGTGAAGCTCACTGACGTGTCTCTTGAGTTTTCCTCAGTGAAGTGTGATCTTCTCAGTAGTAGTGCAGCGAGCCATAACAACCAGCGAAGACACAGAGGTCGGATCCTATTTCGCTTGAGAGCCCGTACAGTTAAAGCGCATCACGAAGGCTTCAGCAAAAGATTTTCAGTTGGGCTGCCATCATTATTTATATTAAAACTGAAACACGAAGTAGTTCAGGGAATTATGGGGTCTATTTTTGTTTCTCATTTCTGGGAAATTGTTTGATTTCTAGTTAAATCATAGTTGGTTTCCTCAAATGTCAGCACCCTTCAAGAAGATTGGCAATTACTCAGTAACTCAAATTCAAAATGTTGAAGTTTGTAAAGTTAGGGCTGTACAAACTTCATTGAAATGGGGAGATTTCTGGTGTTGTGGTGCTGTGTCTGACAGCCGTGCTAGTTGTTGAGCTCTTGCTGTGTTGGCTGGTTCGGTCAGGAAACATCTCATCAACTAATGGATGGATTGCCATGAAACGTATATCAGATATAGTATATCAGTGGTACAAATAAGATAAACCAAACTCAGGAATGAAACTAGAACATGAAATTAGAGGAATTTTTGCGTACACATTCATGATCCCCAGAAGATGTTCATCAGACTTTTTCTCTAGCGTCAAAACCGAAACATCAACAGCGGTTGTATGGATCTGCGGACTTTAGTGATGTTTTAGCACCACCACCAAATCTCAACAGCTACAGGACGGATTGGGACAATCAGACATTCGTTGTCCTCAGGAGATGAACCCCACTGATTTCAGTCCAACTTTTGACCAAGCACGTGCAAATCTAATGACATTCCCATCATCCTCGGCTGTAGTTCGCGTTAAGTGCTAATTAGCACCATGTCTCTTCTAGCGTGGATGTCTTTAGATCTACGTGTGACTGCATACGTTAACAGCTAGAGCAATGGACCATGAGTCACAACTGTTAGTTTTTCAGTTAAACATGAGAGAAACAAACATTTTGTTTCTGTTCTGCTGTACAAACTGAACTTTGACCCCAAAACTACAGAGTTGAATTTAAAATTTTACTTAAACCACCTACGCACTCACAAATCTACTAGAGTTGTTTTTAAAGACGTAACAACCCTTTAAAAATCGTGTTTTTTTTCAGACCCAGTAGGTATAGTTGGTCTGAGTCCAAATCCAGGTGAAGTTGTAAGTCTTGACGAGAAAATTTCAAGTCTCTTCCGATGATAATATCATCTTTAAACATTTAGCTTCCAAACTTTCTTTTACTCTGTCCTTTTGAATAAACAGGCCTAATAATAAAATATTCAAGCTATGGGGCTCTGCAAGATCTGCCTGTCGCCGTCTCGCTCTCTCTGGGATTTTTATCGGGTCGGACTGAATGTTTTTTCGCTCTAGTTTCAGGTCAAATCGAGAGTTTAGAGAGTCAAGCATAAAGTAAGTCAAGTCTCACAAAAAGAAAGATTTTTTTGTGAACAAGACAGACACATGTGAGGCTGAAACGGCGACAGATGAACAAATCTAATGTGGCAGTTATACTTCCACTTATTTCCCACACTGATAGACAAATGTACCAGATTTACACCCATATAGGTACACAGGATATATCATCCACTATGGAGGTACATATCAACGCTTTTTTGTGCCCTAACAAGACGTCTCCCTCTTCCACCCCCTCCACCGATGACATAAACCTTCCTCTTTTATCTCTTTGCTTGTCCAATCTCTTAATGATCCTCTGTTGCTAAGGCAGCTTTTTCTTCTTTTTTTTTTCCTCTTTTACTCTTCAGACAAGTGATCCAACAGATAAGCCCGGGCTGAGGGATAAAAGATCGATTGGAGTGAAGCACTGCTGCAGGGGCTGAATTAGAATTTGTCGCAGTCCCCCCCTTTTCGCTTCTTTCACTTCACAGCGGATCATCTGACACACAGGCAGAGAGACAGACACTCACATCGAGGGGGGAAAAAAATGGAGAAACAATCAAGTTCAAGAAGAAAGAAAGAAGCTAATTTCCTTTAGTCTTTCTCTCTCTCTCTCTCTGTGTTCGATATCGCTGATGTTTCTTTAGAGGGGCGAGGGATCGTTCTGTTTTTCTGTGGCAGTAAATTAGACAGCTGCGACGCGTCCAGCGGAGGTTTTAATCAGGAATGGCTACCCCTGTTGGCCTCACTGAGTCAGGATTGACTCTCCTGGAGGGGGGATCAATTGAATCAGGCCGTGACTCACAAGGTCTCGCATTGCAGTGATCAGGGGAGTCGTCGTAGCTTGACTTGTGGATTTAGAGAGCGAGTAGCAACAGCTCCTCGGAGGGGGAGCCGAGAGAATTGGGGCTTTGCAGAGAGATTTGAATTTGCTCTGAAGACTTTCATTTCGCTGGATTTTGAAATATGCTCTGTTGAGCTCTTATATTGATCTGAAAATGAGAAGATGACAGTGAACAATAGCCTTTCTTTAAAAGGCAATCATAGAAGCCTTCAGTTTGCTGCTGGCCACTTTTAACTTGAATTTATGGATTATTTAAAGGTTGTTTGGAGAGGTGCTGTCCATTCACCTTAAATGCTGCACATAAACAGGCCAACAGTTTGTACAGTTTGTAGTTTTTTAAAAACTCAAAAATACAAACAGAGCAGTGCAGAGTCATTTGCCGTGTCTTAATACGCAAATAACGACCCTCCTTTTTGTCCTCGTTTTGGCTTCCACCAACTCCTGATCTCTTTATCGACACTGTGCTGTTTGGTGTTGTGCAGTGTAAAGTGGGTTTTTAGCAGGAGAGTCAAGAAACAGTGCAGAGAGCTGCAAGACTGAACCAAAACTGTCAAGCTGTGGGTCAAAAAAACAAAACAAAACAAAAACAAGAAGCTGAAAGACATTAAAATGGGTAACATGTTTATTTCTGCTGTGAAGTTGTATATATGTATATATTCAGTAGTTTTACTGGATTGAGTACTTTTGATAGTTTAAGTACTTTTTCTTTAGTAACATTTTAATACAGGACATGAGTAGAATGAGTACTTTTACTTCAAAGTTCAAGGTTCAGATTAAATAAATTTACCACCCTCACTTCTTTCTGCTCCGTGTGGCACAATATTTCCGTCATTGTCGTTTTGTTTTGTAAATAAGTTTAAACATAATTATTCATTATCACCGTCGCCTTCCAGTCTGCAATTAACCTAAACACGAACCCGGCGGCGGTGACTCGCAGCTCGCCTGATAATCAGGAGGGGAAAATAATCTCAGCAGCCGATGAGTGAGGCAGGAGGAGTGATTATTGATCTTGCGTGGGTTGTAATGGCAGAAATCGTTCAGCCCATCCAGCCAGAGTGGACACAGCCCGGAGGAAAATATCCATCAATCTCACTGTACCAACACCAAGTCTGTTTTTGGAAATATTATCTCTAAATCACAGCTTCTGACACAGAAACACTTTGTGTCTTAATACCCATCGTGTACAGAACGATGTAACTCTTTTAATATTGTTGAGAAGTGGAACAAATCAAAGGTATATCCATAAAACTGACGGACGCCACACTGAAATGAGCATCAGTCTAATTCAATTACTCCATCGAGGCTGTCGGTTTCACCATGAGCCCTGGCGTAGGCTGTAATTTGAGTGAAACTGTGCAGCGCTTAAACAAAAACACCTCTCACAGTTTTTGATCGGCGCCGCAATTATACAGCACAAAATAAAGAGACGCGCTAAAGAGAGGCTCCCTACGTTCGTGCTTTCACTGCTGTTGGTGCTTTTTTGGTTTGAAACTCTGACAAAGACGAAATCGCCACATGAAGAGTTTTAGCACATAGCATGCAGAGATACTGTCTGAACCTTTTCTACTCCCGTCATTTCAGTCTGTAGTTGAGTCACTTTAACTATCCTGTGCTGTGTCTATAGCAGGACACCCGTGAAGGATTTGTTTTGTTTTGGACTCGTAGATGGAGAGGTGCCATTTCACCTCGTGGGCACTGCCAAGGTCGCCTTTAGCAAGGTACCAAACCCCCTAACTGCTCCCAGAAGTGCTGCTACTAAGTTTTTCTGAAAGTTGTGCATTGCAAAAACAGTAGCCACGGCAAAGTGGAAGAAACTGTCCAAGAGAAGACAAGAAAGACGACAGCAGAGTCCTAACTGGCAGAATATTTCAACATTTTCTAAAATAAGATTTCATTAATCATGACATCCGTGTCATCCGAGTCCTTCTTTCAAGATACTGAAACTCATTTAATGATGATTGTTGAAACAGGTTGATTTCTGTTAGAAAAAGTTGAGCAGGTTTCCTTCACACGCCTCGATACACTTTCACATCGAGTTATTTAAGAGTCATTGTATTGTTAACTGAACACACCTGCAGGAGGTCTGCTCTGCAGGAAGAATATTTCATCTTTTTCTGATTATACTATACTTCAAGTACGCTGTAAAACTGTAATATAAAAAAAGTCAAAAACTATAAACGTCCCTTTTATTTTACAGATATTCTCTGAATTACTACGATCCAATAAAGTGACAATACTTTAAGGTTATTTAAGAAAGCAGGAGAAAATTCTGTATGAATAATGTGACTTTACATATAAAATAAATTTTGTTAGAATTAGAAAAAAACAGAAAACTACTGTAAAAATTCAGCGTTATTTTCTGTGAATTAGGTTACAGATTTTGAATATAACGGTACACATTCATCCAAAACTAACAAGAAACAACGTTACATAGAAAAATGTTGTTTGTGTGGACTGAACTGTTTATATAACAAGCCACATTTTCAATTACAGATCATTGCCGTAATTTTACATAAATAACATTATAGTAATTTCTCAGTTTGAATTCTGTATACAGTATTCATAAAAGACAGAAAACTACTGTAAAAACTTTATTTTCCAAGAATGTATGATTTCTTTTTACAGTGTATCCTTGATTTTAATGCAGCGACATTCATCTCTGTTGTTTTTGAAGCTACACACGCTTTTAGAAGCTTTTAAAACAAATTGACACCTAATGAAATCAGGTTGACGCTCTTACCGGCGGATTTGTTTTTCTTTTATTGACGCCATTACAGACAGAAATGCGTTTATAAGACGAGAGATATCTGAGCATCTCAGCACGTGTGTTCACCTAACGGAGCTGCTGATGTATTTTCTGACCAGTTTCAGAGGTAAAAACACGATCTTTATAATCCTGACCCACCCTGGCATCAGTGGCTGCTGTCAGCCAGAGTTATAGTCCAGGTTTATCGGGGGTATCCCTGCGTCTTGGCTGGGCCCTCGGCTCCTCTCCTCTCCTCTCCTCTCCTCTCCTCTCTCCTCCCGCCTGTATGCCTTAGATCAGCCTGCGTCTTTATGAGCTGTCTCTGCCCTGTCTACCTCCCTTAATCTCACAGCAGCTATTAACAGGGGCAACTCTGGCTCCAGCCTTGTATGGCAACACTGCTGTCTAATCCTGCCGCTGCTGTTTGGAGGGACGAGGCTGACTGCTGACGCACCACAGGGAGGAGGAGGAGGAGGAGACGTTGTGTGTCTTCTGGAGAGGAAGATATTTTTTCATCCATTTGCTCTTTAATGAAAAAACACTTAGGATGTGCACTTAGTGCTATTAACGTTAGCGCGTTCTGCTATGTGCCGTTGTTAAAACATCAACCGTCTTCACGTTAAAGGCAAACGCTTGCTTCTGGGTGTTTGAATTATAGGATAAGAGCCTTAAAACACTGATTTCCATCGATGTACATCTTCTTCTTTGCAGCGTGTGAAAGCTCGATAACAGCGGCCCCGTCTGCACTGTTGTCGCCTTCGGCTGCAAGCTTCTGCTAACTTGAACCTAAGAAATATCAGAACAGTTACATTTTCTAGCTGAATTTCGAGCTCTGCATGCATCTGGTCAGCATGTGTGTTGCATCTCAGGATGAGAAAAAGCCCCCTTTAATCGGATTATCATACAAAAGCTCGCTGATGGAAACAGAGCTCAGTAATTAGCAGGATTTTTGCAGAATTCAATGGTCTATTAAACATCCTTGTTGTATCTCTGTGTGGCATCCACAGATAGCTGAAAGCCGATGACACATGATGGTGAGTTAGCAACACAATAAGTATTTCTCATTAGTTTTGAGGCTGCATCTAGTAATTATCTGCTTTCATTAATCTATTACTTTTTCCAATTAAGGCAAATTGTTGCCATGGTTGCGACTGATGCAGGCTGCGTTAGCCTCGACATAAAGTTGTTTAGCAGGATGCAAAGTGTATAATAGCATATCTTAGTTAGTGAACTTGTATTTGGTCGTATTTTTACACAGTTTGGCTGATTTATTCAGCATTTTATTTTTAAATGTTATCAAATGTTCAAGCTGTTTTCTTCCCATGCTCTCTGAGCCACCGTACTGTAGTTTGACTCATCAAAATATAAATATAACGGTAGGAGAGAACTAAATTGGCTCTTTAGAGAAATACTCCACGGTGTAAGAATATTAAACAGCTGACCGTGAACGTACACAGGATAGCGTGGTATGTGAGGGGGGTTCAGATGTGTGAGCAAAGCTGTTGCTGTGAGGTGAAGGTGAAGAGATGATTACTGGGTGAGTCAGATCCTTGGTGGTGTTTTAGTAGTCTCAGTTGTAGAAGTCCTCAGTCGCACACAAGAATCCATCGCCGGTCTTCAAGCAATGCTCGTGTCCAAACATACGGTAGCGGTTCAGACCGGTCGGCGTCCTGTGAGGAACTGCTGGCAGCTACAACGACAAACAACGGTGGCTAGCAAAGCACAACACCAAAACTGTTTTTTGTACCAGGCTGCTGTGAAGTTGGACATTTTAACATGGGGACTTATGGAGACTGACCCACTTCTGGAGCCAGTCTCAAGTGGACGTTTGAGGAACTGCAGATTTTTGGCACTTCATTTTACAGCCATGAAAGTTTCAAATGACTTGTTTTGACTGACTAACAGCCCAAAATGTAAATAAATTAAATATAAAATCATATAAATGAGATAAAATGCCTTTTTTTAAATTAACGATGATAAGAATCAATTCATTTTGGGTCATTAATTAATCAACTAGTTGTTTAAGCAACAATTGCCTGAAGAAGTTTAATTGGAGCCTGATGATTAACAGATCTTGTCCGCCGGTTTAATGTTTTTGTTTGTGGCTTTTACTGCAAAGTGGCCACTGGGTAATACACCGAGACGATTTTAATCAGCGGACTTCCCAGAACAAGATCCGATGTGCTAAACTGCTCTCTCCTGAAAAATTACAAATCAGCAGGATGTCACTGCAAGACGCCGAGGTACAGGCCTGTCTCGTTTTCCTCCCCACGAGTGTACCACACATTGCCGCACTGGTTCCTATGGGTCTGTTATCACACTCTGTTATTCCGCGCCTGTCACCACAACTGTTAATTATTCATGGTTAATAACCACCTGCATAGGCTTAATTTTGGGCCCTGACATTTCATTAGCTAATATCAGACGCCTTCATTAGTTTTCTGGAATCACAATTCAGGATATTAAGTTGGATGACATTGACTCTCACACTGAAATGTATCTGATGAACCCTGTAAATTGTAAATCTTGTAATATTTCACCCGCTGGACGTGTAATTTCAGGTGCAAGTTTTATTGCTGTGTACATATTTGAGTCTCTGTGGTGTGATTTTATGTTTTGATAGCATGAGTGATGAGTCTGGGGCGATGCTGTATATCTGCTGAGGGCTCTCAGATGATACTGATGATCCCTGAGGTGAACACGACATTAACAGAACAGAAAGAAACGACTGTAAAGTTTATTTCAACCTGTTTTTTGTGTGTTTTACCCTTTGATGGCGACTTACACAACACCTAACGAGAGGATTGGCATCTCTGTATCGAGGAAACATTTGGTGTCTAGTTTGATAACTAAAAACAACAACGCAGACTTCATTATTAGTGACGGCAGCTGTGATTCATCGGTGTAAAAATATCTAAAGCTCTCTGCTCTAATTGATTTCAAAACACCTTGTGTAAGAAAAGCAATCTTTCTCCGCCAAAGTTGAAGTTCTGCTTGACTTTTCTCATCTGTCATACTTGTCTGCAAGCTGTAAACACAACACTGACAGTGTTATTTCTTTCTACCTACCTGTTACATGTTGACATAATGGACATTAGTTAACAGATTTTAGTTGCATTCAGTTGGAGTTGGATATTTCTGGCAAATTTAAGCCGAATGACAACTCAGATTTTTGCTCTTGTTTTGGTTTTCACCATCTCTTGTTGGAAATATTGATCTCTTTAGCTACTAAATGCTTCACTGTGCTGTTCGGCGCTGTATGGTGGCTTTTTAGAGCTTTTTCGTGGAGAAAAACTGTCTAGAAACAACACTGAGGGCTGCAAGACCGAACCAAAACAGTTGAAAGACAGAGCTGAAAGACACTAAAACGGTGAAACAGTCTGATGACAAAATTATTTTTTATTGTTCGTTACAGGTCATTATTAGAATTATATCCAGCTGTAGAGCCCCTCGTTTTTACTAACATTAACTAACTTAAAATATGACCAGCACATAGCTAAGCTAAGTACAGGAAAGGACAGAGTTAACCGAGGAACCCTGATGAAGGTTCAGGACAGATTCTGGTTCACTAAATAGAAATGCCAACTTTGATTGCAGTTCTGTGCCAAGACGAGGTGTCGTGCCTGAAATCTTGATGTACACCGAGCGGTGGCTTTAAAAGTCAATCACGAGTTGAGAAATATTAAAGTAATTCCTCGGGTAAGAGACTTGTAATTACATCAGTAAGAGGTCTGTGGTGGAGTCTAAATACAGAGTTTTCCTCCTGTGATAATGGTCTGGAAATCACACAGAAATTAGCTTTCGTTCTCCTCGTTATAATGAAGCAACGGGAAGACGATTCAACACTCGCTGCCATGCAGAAACGTGCGGCTGTATGTAGTGTTTGTCTTTCAGCAGTGCAACTATTGAATGATCCGCGTGGGTGAGAGATCATCAGACTGCGGTCCAGTGATCTAGATTTAGATGTAGTGCAGGAAATACAAACAGGCTAATGGAAAATTCAGAATGTGGTTACATATAAATGATAATAAGTGTACAACAAGGTTTTTTACGTTCCATATCTGTAATGTACTAATGTGCTATTTATGTAGCAAAGCAGGAAATAATGAAGTAATTATTTCAGTTAGAGCATTACGTAATTTTAAAATCATTCCCATTGGTTCAACTGTGGTTAACTAAACTGATTACTCTCTGTGTTAGAACAAAAAAAAACTTACAAAGGAGATCTAAATATTCAACCAACCATCATTTTTTTCCAGAGAATATTACCCTCTCCATGTACTGTTATTTTAAAATCCAGCCGCGTAGACCAACTTTGTTCAGTAGTGTTGGGAAGTTCAAGTCTTTTTACTGATTCGGATCACTTACTCTCGAACAAACCGCTGTGTGTACTGCTCGTCACACATGATGTTGACAGACTTCAAACAGGACGCACAGTTGAGTTGTGAACTAATCATTTCTGTTTCCTGTCCTGACCGAGCTTATGCAGCTGCAAACGCTCACTGAGACGACTCGTTACTTCTGAGTCATATAAAAGATTAGTTCAAATTGAACGATACGTCCACGGCCGACACACCACGGCCTCTTTCCTACAGCGCGCATGCGCGTAGCCAATTATGCAGATTAGGCGACGACATCACAGAAAGAAGGCACGAGTGAGTCTAAGTGAGCTCCTCTTCCAGTCCTCTGCTCAGCGAGCATCAGTCGATATCAGCCATTCCAGCTGAACAAACATCGTCATCGGTGTGGGTATCGGATCAATCTTCTTTCTGCGGCGCGCGAGTCCCACGGAGCTTCTTGCTCCATCAAGTGTGTTTCCTTTCATGCTCGCAACAATCCTCTCTGTGCGCTTGAAAGGAGGTGGTGGAGGTGGTGGTGGTGGTGGAGGTGGTGGGAAAGGAAGCGTGCCTCTGATTAAAGTAAGCTCCCTCTGAGTTGTGACCCAGCCTGACCGTGGCAGCGCTCCAGATCTGCTGATGAGGACGCTCCAGTCAGCGAGGCGGCCTCTCTGCTGGGCCCGACATGGGGGTTTTCTGTTCGAGGCGTAGCTCCTCCGTCTATAAACATTTCCCTCCATCAACCGCCGGACTGTAATTCACCTGGCAGCTCACTCAGCGTTATATAAGACGTCCCGGTGTTTTTTTACTGTAAAGTGGAAGTGGTGGTAATCCAGCTCGCCGGGGGCTCGACAGAGACGAACACCGAGGAGAAACTCAAAAAAAAAAATCTGCATTTGACTGAGAGAAAAAACATGAAATATTTCTTTTAATTAGCAAATGAATTAATACATGATTCCAGATTGTCCTGTAATGTAATAACACGCATCAGTACCTGCCAAATAATTTGTGCAGGCTAATTTAGGTTTGGCATTGAGCAGAGTGAAACTCCCTCGGTGCAGTTTAAAGAACTTTAATCAAGCTCCAAGGTTAAAATCCACGCCACGCTTTTCTAAAAAAACGATCTGCGTTTAAAGAGCTTCTGTCCTGTGACTCAGGAGGATATTTAGATAAGTGTTAGTGTGTTACAAGATCTGGATCTGTCAGAAGAAAAACAATCAGAGCTGATTAGACGGAGGAGACGGAGGTCTGTGGACAACTTACGGTGTAATAACGTCGGCGTTTTGTGACCCCGCGTGCGCTTGCACGGACTGATAATGTTACAACGAAGGTGAGAATCAAAGAATGCCATTATGTGAAACAGTTCGTCTGCTGTTGCCATGGTTACCTTTACATCAGTATGCACATACCTTAGCAGAGAACTGCCGCTGTAACAGTAGTTAGGAGTATCTGCCTACTACCAGCCCAATTAGAAATGAAGAGAGACACAGAGAGAGAGAGAGCATTAAAGAGCTCCCTTTGCAGCAGCAGCGGTGATGCACAGATGTACCTCAGGGCGTGTCGGTACGCTGTGACATCACTGCTGGGCGTAAACACTGACTGTGTAAAACACAGTTTTACGACGGCATATCCGTGATGGGTGACAAAGATGATGCAGCTACATTGATGCATAAAATATAAATGACAAAACATCAATTTCTTCAACATTTACTAGCCTTTCTGGAGTTCGATGGGATTCTCAATGTTTAAATCCACTTTTCAGCACTCTAAGTGAAATAAATACTAACTAAACTGCAGCTGAAAGCATTAATTAGAGTGCTTATTATTTCTCATTTTGTAGTGCATCTTTATGATAATACTTGTGTACGTTATGCAGGACTGGTTCCAAGCTCTTAACCTGCATCTGACCTCACGTCAGCCATGCATTGCTGTAAGTCCGCGCTGTTTTTGTCTATCAGTGCACCGTCGGTGGTTATTTTGATCCGCTCTTATCTGTTTGAACAGGACGGCGGTTCAGATCAGAGGCTTGAGATAACGTACTAAGAAAGACATCCAGTGTGTGATCGGACACCTTTTTGGCAACCTGAACCTCGCTGTGTCGGAGCAGAGGGAGTGGTAACGGGCCGCTCCAGCTGCTTCTCGCTTGAGCCAATTTTATTATACGGATGTTTAAAGGTTTAAGCACAGAGCCGTGCAGGCGTATATCAAAATCTCTGCAGGTCATTAGAGGCTTGATTGCCGGTTTTGGCTCTGTAAAGAGCCTGAAGGGTCTAAACTTGCTGTAGATTAGAGAGAAAGTCTCTCAAACTTCTACTGAAATCTTTATTATCGTTATTTGGAGTTTCGTTTCACTCCTGTAATAACTGCAGGCTGCAGGCTAGCATGCTAATGAGCTAGCAAGGCAATTAGCTGACTTCTTGTCAGCCTCAGTTTGAGATTATTTCTAACATAGCACGCTAATATTAACATGATAATAAGCATTAGCTTATTATACTAAGATATAAATTGGAACCCATGCTAAGCTGTTACCATAGCTACTAATTAGCAATGCATGCCACATGGTAACATAGCACGCTAACATTAACGTGAAATCATGTGCTTATACGTCAACATGCTATGGTTAGCTGGCATGCTAAAGAGCTAGCAAGGCATTTAGCTGACAGTTTGAGATTATTTCTACAGCATGCTAACATTAGCATGAAAGCATAATTAACCTAGCTTGTTAAACTAAGCTACACGCTAAGATGTTACTATAGCTACTAATTAGCAACAGATGCTACATGGTAATCATTGATATGTTAACATGCTACAGTAATGATAGGAATCTTTGTTAACCTCAGTTTTTTTTATCATAGCACGCTAACACTAGCATGACAACATTGGCTTGTTATGCTAAGCTAAAAATTGATACGCATGCTGACATGCTAAGATGTTACTGTAGCTGTTAATTAGCAACAGATGCTACATGCACATGCCCGCACGCACAAAGTAACTTTGTGGTCAACTTAGTAAAGAATATCAACAAAACTGAAGTTTTCTGTCCCTCAGATGCAGAAAGACTGAGGTCACATCATTAGTGAATTTCTAGTAAAATAATAGCTGCACCCGAGTTTATTCTAGTTTGACATTCTTGACTTTTTATTTGAACTTTGATATAATCACGTCTGTTTCCAAGGTTCCTGTCAGAGGTGCACACCTGACGAGTTCATTATTCCCCTGAAACGCACCCGCTTCAAAGACATTTCGATTCATGTGCGATTAATGATGCACGCAGAGTAAAGTCCGTTTCACCGGGCGTGGCTCCAAACTCACTGGAGCCTCAATGAAAAAGCGTAGAAGGAGTTCGACTTGTCCGTCTTCATCTCACGCCAGCTTCTTCAGAGCCTTCCCACTTTGCGTGGAGGAAGTTCAGCTGGCTTGACGCCTGAACAGCATGAGGATTTTTCTCACTTTGCTCCCATCCTCCTCCTCCTCCTCCTGACTGAGAAGAGGAGCTATTTAATTACTCTAGCCAATTTAATCAAGTACATGCTAATCAGGATTGATTTTGACTTTAACCTTAATTAATCTGGCCGGTTTTGTGACTGTTCGCCAGGATGAAATCTTGAAGGTCTTAATTTGTTCGAGTCAAATTCGTCTGACTATCATACGACATCAGATTCTTAATAACGGAGGAGGACATGTTAGCGCAGCGATAAGTAGAGAGGGATAGATTTATCATCCAGTTGTTGGTAGTGTTGGAGAGGACGTCCTCTCTGAAGATCTGGAGGTCTTCAGGAGGTTTGGATTTACAGTTAGCCAGTGGAGCTCGATGTGACCTTTTGGGTTGATTGAAGACCAGGTCATCCGTACATTGCATTAGGTCATGAAGGAAACATTAAAATCATAATAGTTGCAGCTGTATGTGACGGCTAAATAAAGAGAAAAACATCATGTAAGTTCACGTGATTCACGTCCAAAGATATCTCCAGGGCTACAGTAGAAACTCACTTAAACAAACACAGACTTTCTTACTCTTTGAGTTCTTACTGAGGTCAGAGATCTTCCATGAGAAACAAAAGCCTCCATTAAAGTTTCTGTAGGCCGAGATGAATTTACTGCCAGTGTCTCACCTCATTATTCACAAAATGTTCTCCAGAGCTGGCCAGAAAAGCTGCAGACAGGTAGCTCCTTTAATGAGGCACCGATCCTCTCAATCTCTGTACACAGAATAAATTCAAATGTGACCAAATAAGACCTTCTTTTTTTTTTTTTTCATTTACACAAGAAGCATTATCGCCACCTGCTGTGCAACACGACACAAACTTCCTTGAAATTAAAGCACCGGCTGCTCGTGGATATCGTCTGCAGTGCAGATCCTCCGTCCTGAGACGATATTGTACAAACTTGGCTTCAAACTCCGAGCAGGAAATGAAAACAAATGGTGTGACATAATTATCCTTTCCTGGAGTCTTGGCGTATAAATTTCACTTTGAAGATTTTTGTGCTGCAGAAGGATTCACACTCCTGTCCTAAAAATCCACCGCTGCTATTACCGATCTGCCCCGACATACCCTGAAAGGGTGGAGGCTTTACATAACATCCACTCTCTCTCACACTGGAGCTAGAAATGTACCACAGCTGGCCCAAATCCCTCAAATAACCCCGTCTTTGTATTTCTGGTGTTAAAAAAACAACAAGGGGGCCGCCATTAATCAGTCTGGAGAAGGAGAAGGAAGAAGAAGAAGAAGAAGCCCGTGGCAGTGTTTGAGCTCCTCTCCACAGCATTTACAGTGACAGAGGTTTTTATGTAAACCCATCGTCGAGGGTGAACCTCAGTGTTTCTTGTAAATCTGTCCACATTAGAGATATCAAACAGTCGGGCGGAGATATTATTTTTCAGATACAGATCTCTCCCTGCAGGCTGTGAATCATGAAGATGAAAGAAGAGCAGGAGTTTTTTTTGGGGGGGGGGGCTTTTTTAAGTTATCTCATTTCATTCTGATCAATTTTCCACACGCGTTTTTTTTTTTTTTTTTTAATTCTCTAAATGATGTCTTTGTCAGCGCTCTGAGCTTTAATGAAAAAAGACCTCCTCCTCCTCCTCGAGGTTCGCTGCAGGTTTGTTTGCGTTCTTTAAGAATCAAAATGTGGCCTTTTGTTTCTTCATTGTGACCCGAACAAAGACGTTTCCTTGTTTTTATCTCGCTGGTGCCTCCAAATTAAAACAGTTTCTTTCAGGAACACTCGCCCGCGATCTGTTTTATGGATCCACAAAGTCGTTTTCTTGCTTAATCCTGCCTTCTGTTGTCGGATCATTTGTGTTATTATATTAGAATCGTGATTGTCGTGGTCAAATCTTTATTTTTAAAGCATCACGCCTCAACTCTGTGATTTACATAGTTTCCTAATGGACAGTGAAGTAAACTGTAGCTGCTGTATTTTTGTATTTGGACCACTGGGAAGAAGACAACCTTTTTTAGGCCAGGGGAGCAGAGCCAGCGTCGTGCCAGAACAGGAGCTGGGCAGAGCCATCAGAGAAGAAGAGATCATGCGAGTAGTAGTACCAGATTTCTGTATGCTCACTTTTATTTTGTAAGTCAGTCTGCTTCTGATGAACGTGCTTCAGTATGACCTTCTTAGCTTGTAGTAAGAGTGACCTTTAGCCGCTGAGCTTCCGTCCCACCTAATCTCTCCTGTCCTTTGAGGCTCTTCATGATACACATCTTTTCCATGACTCCCTGCCAATAGGAGGTTAGTCAAGGAACATATGGACACTATAACCTCGTTCTTCTAGCAGAGGCTTGAGTGACTTCACCACTCAGGTGGTGTCCAGATTAAGTTAAAGTTTACATCAGGATTTAGGATCTTCATTCCGTCGTCATCTTCATATGTTACCCTTTTCACCATCTGTGAGTCATTAAACTGTCAGAAAGCTCAAGAGGATTCTATCAAATGAGTCGATTATCAGGCCAAAACTCAAAGATATTTCATTTATTATGACACAAAACAGGGAACACATCACATTTGAGACGCCCCATTCAGATATTTTTGGCACTTTTGTTGATTAATTCAACAAGCAGTCAAACATCAGACAAAGAAAAGCAGGACATCCTCATATTTAGGAAACTGGAACTTGCGACTGTTTGGCATTTTAGTTTGTCATATCGTCCCAAATTGGATCATTTTAGCCCAGTTATTTGTAGCTGCACCTTTGACAAACAGACTAATATGAAGATATAAACATACATTCGGCGGCTGCAGATGTCTTCTCCCCTGTTAAACCCCCTCTTCCCTCTTCCAAAAGCCACATCCTCGGCTGCCGGGCTGTATATTTGCGGATCATCTATGTATATCTTATGCTAACCCAGTGGGTGAGGTCATGCGTGAGACGCCACAGCAGCCAAGCAGCCTTCCTGTCCACCGCTGTGGCTGGAAGTTTGACTTGTGCCATTCGCATTCAGCCGCCAAAGGGCAAAAGAAAGGCCGCGCCCTGCGAGGAAAGCTGCTGCGTATGTATGTGGACGGCTGGTCCTCCGGGTGACCCGGCTCCCTAATTGGACTCATGTTACATAAGCAGGACTCCCCCCGTGCACTGAAAGAAAAACACAGCGAGGATGCAGAGTGTATGGAGTGCTGTACAGTCTGATCTTTAGGGGCTGAAGTGGAAGTTTCAGGCACAAACCGAAGAGGAAAAACTGTCACAGAATTCACACTGAAGCTTTAATGTGTTATTTACAAGCGTCGAGCACGTCTAATTGGTAGCAGCGGTTCCCTCGGTGGGTTGTGGATGTTGCTCTCGCCGGCAGCTCCTTGTTTTACAGGATTTTTACAGATATATTTACAATAAATTTTTTAAGCAGCACCGCTCTGGAGTTTTAATTTTTGAATTCAGTTTGTTAGTTTCGCCCACTGACAGTATAAAGAATGGACGGCATATGCGTGACAGGTTTCTGAAGAGCCGCTTTGAAGCTCAAAATCTGTGGCTCTGGCCGCCACCGTCTTGGCTGTCCTGCCTCTTCCGCCTCCCGCCTAATCTAAATATCAGCAAAGATGAGGATCATCTTTTCAAAATTAGCGATAGAGACCAGAACTGTTTCTTGTACCAGGCTGTAAACATGTTAATTTCTGCTGTGAAGTTGGACGTTTCAACATGGGGACTTATGGAGATTGACTCATTCTGGAGGCAGCCTCTAGTGGACGTTTGAGGAACTGCAGTTTTTGGCACTTCTGCTTTGGTTTCACCAGGATGTGCCAGCCATGTAGCTACAGTCTTCATCTATCACAGGACTAATTTTTAGGATGACGTAGCGTGTTAGGTGTGCCTGAAGTCGGCTTGAACTAGCTGTGTTCTCATGTGTGTGAATACCCCTTAATACAGAGTCAGCGTCTTCAAAATTCACACTGCATCCTCACTCTGAGTCTGCAGTGTGCTGGAAAAGTGACAAAATGAAGTGAACCGGACAGCATGCATACTAAATACCATGTGTGACTGTAGTACACAACGCAGGAAATGGAGGAGCTGAGTAGGAGCTCCGAACTGAGACACAGTTATAGATTCTTCTGTCCTGCTCAGACAGTTATAACAGTTAGCACGTCGTATGGATTTTCTGTATGGCTGAGTATGTTTTCCTGTGGTTTCGTGGGACTACAGCATCCCCCATGATGCATTGCTAATGCAGAACAGATCATGAGGACTCAACGTTTTGCCGCATTGTGATTTATAGCTTGTGTCTGACAAAAAAAACTCAAGGTAGTTAAACACAGATCCCATGAACTCAGTCACCTCTGTTTCTAAACCCTCTGTCTTTATTCCAACAAGGAGAATAAAGACAATGACAACTATGAGCTGGAAATGACAAAATCCACTGCTGTTATTTACTTATTTACCCTTGAAGTGGAAGTCTTTGAAAACAAAAAAGTTTTGGCAAAGCCGCCGCTGTAGTGCAGGTGTTGGAGGGGAATAAGAGGCTTTTTTAGGCTTTATGCTTTTGTGACTAAATACTCATTTCGAAAAGGCTCCGAGGGACGGCGGCAGAGCCTCATAAGTGTTCAATTACTCCCGCAGCTTGTTATTTGAGGATGCTCGCACCACCCGTGTAACATCTTAATCCGTTACACAACTTTGAAGTCGTCTCCGCTCGCCGTGAAATCAGTTGTGTGATGATAAAAGAATGTAGATGCTGCTGCTGCTGCTGTTGGTGTCATGAATTAAATAACAATAACACAGAAAGTAGCCCGAAGGATTATAAAGTACAGGTCGAAGTAGGGATTAAAAAAGGTAACCGATCGCTTTGATATGTGGAATTATTCTTGCAGGACGGGCGGCATGTGTTTGCAATCCTTGGCTGCGGTCCAACATATGGAGAGCAAGCGGCGAGGGAAACTACCAGATTTTCTGTCGTCTGATAAAGGAAGCAGCAAAAAAAAAAAAGGAGACAGTGATCAGGAAAAATGTCCAGATTCTCCCTTTACCTCTTTTAAAGAAGCACTGAACTGAGACTCTCAGTAAAAGACAACAAAGGTGCTCAAAGCACGGCAGCGGCATGCTTTTAGAGCCAAAAAGAAAAGCGAGGCCTTGGAAATAAAATATATTCTGGCGCTGCTGTAAAAGGGAGATCAGGCCCAATTGTTCCTTCCAGCTCGCTTCAGCTAAGCTGAGTCCTGATGTACTTTCAAATCAAATCATTCATTTGGCAGCTTCATCTCCATACACCTAAAGCATGGAAAGTATCAGAGCGGCGGCGAGGGTTTATCGGGTTGCAGCATTAAAGGCAGGTAGAGTATTGTACAGGACAGACTGCCTTTTTTTTGTTCAGTAATAGAAAGCACAAAAGCTCTGCCAGGCTCATTTATTAGAGCTCTACTTCTTGTGAAATTATAGCGAATGAAATAGGTCATCAGTTTTCATGCTTGGTAAACTCTTTTCATCTTCCAGCCACCAAAAGGTGGAGGGGAAAAAAAACAATAATGGAAGTTACAGAAGGTGGCGGCCGCCAAAGGACGCCTTTATTAATGACAAAGCTGGTACCGTGAAGAGCCGTACATGAATGACGGAGGCCTCGTCAATTCTCAGGGCTCAACAATGTGAACAGATCAATCCAGGCTTTGTTTTTCTACATGTCCGCCAAATGTAAGCCTTTGTCAGCCTCCTGATGTTGGTCGCGTTAACCCTTTACAACATTAAATATGTGCGACTTTGTTTTACATCCAAAACATGCCAGCGAGGTGACCTTCCACAGTCGAACGCCTGGCGTCCGGGTTGGTCCAGTGAAGGAGTTCAAGTATCTCGGGGTCTTGTTCATGAGTGATGGGGAAATGGAGCGTGAGATGAACCGGAGGGTTGGTACAGTACTGTGGACGTTGTACTGGAAAGTTATGGGGAAGAGGGAGCTGAGCCGGAAGGCAAAGCTCTCAATTTTCCAGTCCATCTACGTTACCTGTGGTCATGAGCTTTGGGAAGCGACCGAAAGAATGAGATCGGGGACACAAGCGACCGAAAAAAGAGGAGCTCAGAGGGAGCTCAGTGTAGAGCTGATGCTCCTTTGCGTCAAAAGAAGCCAGCTGAGGTGGTTTGGGTCCACTGGGCACGTCCAACTGGTAGGAGACCCAGAACCCGCTGGACGGACTGGGAATACCTCAGGATTCTCCTGGGGAACGTCTGGAACGCCCTGCTAGACCTGCTGCCACCACCACGCAACCCCAGATAAGGGATGGGTGGAAAACATGCCGAACAAGCAAAACATCTAAAACCAGAACCAGGCTAGCTGTTCCTACCCGCTTCCAGGCTTTGTGCTAAGCTAACTGACTGCTACCTTTAGCACAGAGACAGAAAGTCGATACACTTCCCGAAAATATCAAACTATTCCTTTCACACCAGTTTAAACAGCTCGTCTTGTATAATTTTTGGTTACATGTGTCTAAATTCAAAACTTTCCTGAGAAACAAACTTACTTTCCTGTAATTATAAGAAGATTAACCATGTTGTTATTTGGCTGTTCATCACCTGCTTCTGCTAAAATATAAATATTAATAGCACTCATTATTTTTAAATTTAGTGATGAAGTGCCGACATTATTTTAAAATCCTGACAGTTTGGTGCAGGCTGGATAATTAATGGGAATACACCGTCAATCATACACACTCATACTAATGGAGACAAGCCGTGTTATTATAAGAGCTACCTTCTTCATGTATATGCTAATGAACCCCGTGTTACAATCTGCTCGCTTTATTTTGAAGTGAACCATGAAATCAATTCTTGGGCACATTGGCTGGCTCCGTGTCATGTTTGAAATTCAAAGCAATTGAAATCTATTTCATGTCGATAAAGCAGCAGAGGCATTGTTGGAGATGAGTTTGCCTGTGAAAATTATCACGGCGAGGGGCTCTGTTTAAACATGAATGAGCCTCCGACTGCAGGGAAGATAATACAAGAGACTAATAATCACAACAGAACACAATAACAGTGCTGTGGGATTGAAATCTGCCTCTAGAGGTGTCATATTAGATCTGCTGTGTGTATCGTTTGCCAGGGTTGTTATTAATAGCGTTTCCATTTCTCCGTGGTGATCTCCGCTGAGATCCTGAATGACTTTGGGTCAGTCAGTTAACTACACGTGTCAGTTAGACAACAACAGCAAACTTTGAAACTGACTTCTATGAACTCTGCTCTGTGTTTTCTCCCTTATACTGTTATGTCAGCTTCAAATATTGATATTACTGCATCTGATGGTCGATAAGTAACACAACACTAAAGTTTCTAGATCTATAACACATTTCAGAAGGAAAAAGTAAATGTTGTAGAAAAAAAACAAACAAAAAAATGAGCTGAAAGACGCAGAAATTCTACATCAAAATGAGAAAGAGGTCATTCTTTATTGGTTTGTCACCACAAGCAAGTTATATGTGAATGGATTTATTGTCCTCAACATTAAAATAAAACATTACATTTACGTTTTACCTGAATTATTGTGGTCAAACACCTTCAATAAAGTGACAATATTTCAGCACTTCTACAGAGAAACACTGTTATTTTACAGATTTCCCTGAATTATTACAGTTAAACATCTTCAATATATTTCTGAGCCACATATCTAATTATAGTTGTTGTAATCATTTTCCATAAATTTGTATGTAATTTAAGAAAGCAGAATAATACAGTATTTTTCCTGTAAAAATAAACTAACTCTATTATTATTATTATTATTATTATTATTATTATTATTATTATTATTACTTGTCATTTTTGGCCTAATGCTTAAAATACGAGTTTGGTTGTTAATTTACAGAGAATGTCCGTAATTTGGTGTTTTTCATATATATTTTGTTAAAACAGAAACCTACTGTAAGTTTACGTTTTCCATAAATGTACGCAGCAGGACTGTAACGCTACATCCATCTGTTTAGGCACATCTTTAATTTGCACGTAGGAAAGACTCGACGGAGCAGAAAACAAAATATCAGAGAAAAACTTTTCTCTCTCGGTCGATGCTTGGTTTTTTAGAATACACTTCGACGATGCTGGACCTTCTTTTTACTTTTGTTCCTCTCAGGAGAGTCATGTCATGCTGCCTCTCTCCATCGCCTCAGCTCAACCAGAAAGCCCACAAAAATAAAGAATAGAAATAGCTGAGATGTCAGGGTTTGTATATCACCACATTTTATCCGGTTCAAGCACAGACTGGACTGAATATAACTCACCTGTCTGTTGATAAAACGCAACAAGGTATAAAAAGTAATAGAAACACCCTATATAACGCAATACAGCTCATACAACACCACAAACTACATCCTCTTGGAAGAAATCTAATTTTTAAGCTCATTATTATTGATTTCAGCAACATGGCTCTGGCTGTGTTACATTTTTATATCTCCTGTTAGAAGAAAACAAAACTTGACACACTTCTTCTTCTTCTCCCTCTTGGTAACACAGTAGGTGTGGGTAGTGAAGTGGTCCCCACGTTGGCCCACGATGCTTCACTGCACTTCTGCAGAGCCAGGTAACTAGGCAACAGCCCTGCTGGTCGACGGAGGTGGGTTTGCAGAGGATGCTGCAGGGAGCTTGTGACTGTTGAGATCCTCCTTTTGCGTCATTATCATACTAGAAGATGTTCACCAAGCGGAAGACGGGGGGCTTTTTGCTCTGAGCCGGGTCAAGTCTGTTTTTTTCTTTCCTTTTGAAGAAGGAATATCCTCTCCTCGTATCAGAAATCTACTGGCAGACCGAAGCTTGTCGTTTTCTTGGCTGTCCCAAACTCCCATCACGACTCCCACAGAGTCGGGCTGGCTGCCATATGGTGCGGGACACGGTTGAAAAAGAAATGTGCTGAGGGAGTTTCTGCCTAGAATTGGGTCACTAAGATTGCTAGCTTGTGATTAGGGATAATAAACCCACCTAAAACTCACTTTTACCTTCCCTGTATTCCACACTGTAAAAAAAACTCTTACAAAAACTTTATTTTACAGTAAAAAACTGGCCGCTGTGGTTGCCGGTACAACTAAGGATATTAGTAGTGTTGATTTCACGTTTATCGTTGCTGTTTTAGTTCATCTCATTTTAAAATGTCTATAGATTTTATGGTGAAAAACTGCCCCCATTACAGTAAAAGACCATAAAATATTATGGTGTTTTACTGTATAAGTAACAGTCTCTAATATAAAATACTATGTTCTGTATAAATCCCCTTAAAATGCTGTATAAATAAAGGCTTTGTCTTTTAAAAAACAGATGTTTTAATGTAAAAAGAAATACGGTATTTTACCGTAATAAGTATATTTTCTAATATTACAGTAAAAGGATATTAATACTGTTGATTTCACGTTTATAGTTGGTGTTTTATTCCATATTTTAAAATGTCTGTAGATATATTCAGTGAAAAAAATCATGACAGTAAAATACCGTAGAATATGGCATTACATTTCACAGTGTTTTACTGTATAACAGTATCTAATATAAAATTCTACTTTATTCTTTATGAATTCCCTTATGGCATATAAATTAAGGTTTAAAATACTTAATGGCAAATTTTACGGACTTTTACTGTCATGGTTTGGTAGTTTTTCACTGTAAAATCTACAGACATTTTCCACACTGCACTTCACAGCAGCGTTAAAGCATTTTGCATGAAATAATTCAACACTTAAGTGAATAAATGATTGATTTCTGTTTCCACTGGGGATTATTTACCATGTGATGATTGCAGAGTAGGCGTCATGTACTCACCTTTTACATTTACCTCTGATGTTACATACAGTGTGATCTCATGTGTCGGCCTGTCTCTGTTTTTGTTTATGTCTGTTGGATTTTAATGAAACTCAAGAGAATGATTCACATCACCCCGACCGACGTTGTAGCAGTTACTGATTAACTCGAGTGGAGAAGCGTCACAACTAGAGGTCAGAGTTATGAATTTTAATAAACAGTCAAGTCGCCCACACACTCTGGAGTAACTGAAGTTTGATGTTCAGCTGTCCTTACGCTGCAGATATGAGTTGAAGCTTTTTTTATTCACGTTCTGGTCGACCCACAGCGGGTCGGCATCACGCGCTGGTGTTGTGACAGGTTTACTTTTTATTTTTGGTTCACAGTTGCCTCCATGCAGCTCTCTCGTCTTGTTTGTGTTTCAGAAGGTCTGTGCTTGGAGTTCCTCGAATTGTCTACATGTTTAATTCATGCAGGGGTTCATGTATAAACCAGACTGTCTTCGTCGGGCTCACTCGTCTTCCTCTTCCTCTTCCTTCCCGGCTGCCTGCTGGAACCGAAGCCACGACAGGAAATGAGAATGAGCGGGGTCAGTTTGATCCGAGACCTGCCTCCAACCAAACAGCTTGTGAGGTTTTAGAGTAAGGCCTGCCTGTCAGTCAGAGCTGTCAGTCATGAAGGTCGAGCTGCTGAAAAAAACAAAAAAACAGACAGTTCCTGATATATTTATACAGAGTTCTGGCTCAAAGTTGCAGAAACAAACAAACGTTGCACTTTTTTGGCCTTAAGGGGTACAGAGAGTGAACTGTTTGATTTTTTTTAAGTTTGAAGACTGTTTGAGGTGAAAAAACAGTGTTGAGTCTGAGCAGGTTTTACTGCAGAGTTTGTAGCAGATGCCAGAAATAGATTTGGACAAATTGTAATTGTGGAGCAGATTGTAATTTGGGCTGACTTGATGCGTGTATCCTTCGCAAACAGCAGAAATATTTCTTTGAATGCCTTTCATAACTGTCTTCAGGTGTATTTCACCTTTTCTTCTCTTAGATTAGATTGTGTCTCTCAGGATGTGTTGTGGGGAGGTAAATAGCGGAAGCACATTCGACCACACCACCAACAAGATACGTTGAAGTGATTTATTAAGGGAATTGTGAAGCGTGAACGGATTTGGTCTGTTGCTGCATTCTGGGGAAGCTTCGGTGGGGAATCCGCCAAACAATCCCCGAACAGAACCCGATGGAGAGTCTGAAGGAGAGGGAGAAAGAAATGATGAGATGCAGAATACGAGTCGAAGAAACAAAAAATCATAAAGACCCACCACAGAGAGAAAATCGAAGGGGCGCAATGTTTGAGTAACCAAGAAATCCCCTCTGCCCAGCAGCAACTCTGGAAAAATATCCGATCCTTGTTTACAACTGAATCACACTCATCCTGTCATGTGATATCGCTTAATTACAGAACAGAGGTTTGAAGTATCTCACCTCAAATATGGGCTCACCGAAGCATCACAATCAACAAATAACACAGGCCAAACATTTACTCAATTTCCATTCAAAAAATGTCATTAAAGGTCAAAGGTCAACACTCAGAGTGTAAATATTGACCTTTTTTTACAACCTTTGACCTAATCCGACGTCCCCAAAGCCAGAGACGAGATATTTATTTAAGCTAAAATGATGTGAAACTGTGAATGTTTGAAAAATCATAATTTTTCAAATGTTAAAAAAGTTGCTGATTAAATTGATTAATTGTCTTCCGCTTCAGTCACCACAACAACAGGTTCAAATCGAGAACGATAGCTGTTTTTGTTCGTTCGGGGCTTCAGTCATTGTGTGTTCGAGCCTCACAGTCTCTTGCCGTGTTTTCAGAGGCTGGATAAATGCAAATATTCCACTGGAATCATATTAGCACCTGTTTGGTCCATCTGTCTTTGTTCACGCGGCGATGCTCCTTCATAGACGATGAACAGAAACAGTATCTAAAGCAGCAGACAGATGAAGACAAATGAAGTCAGGGTGCCCTTTTCTGATTGTTTTCTCTTTGTCAATTTAGAGATTCCACGGTTGACAGGTGACGCACCTGCTGCCGCGCAGTCACGATTTGCCATTTCTGCACAGTAATTGTCTCATTTTGCTGTAATGCCATCGAGCTAATCCGTCCTGATAGCACCAGGACTCTGACTCAGAGAGATGCTTCGGCAGGAGGGGAGGATTTGGAGATTTGAACCCCCAACCTCCTGATGTTTGTTTGTTTATTTCATCCGCGCATGTCAGGTGTAACACCTCCACTAAAAGGTGCAAGCAGAGGTCAAAGGTGACACATCTGTTTTCCTAA
This sequence comes from Protonibea diacanthus, assembly GCA_028641955.1. Lineage (NCBI taxonomy): Eukaryota > Metazoa > Chordata > Actinopteri > Sciaenidae > Protonibea > Protonibea diacanthus. The sequence continues at coordinate 15,466,753 of CM053997.1, read as the reverse complement.
AGGCAGCTGACGGCGTGCTCTGTCAGCCGCAATCTCCTCTGGGCGGCACAGCAGTGACAGTTAAGTGTCAGGCGGAGGGAGATAGTGCCCTGATGTGGAAGCTCTGACCCAGGTTCTTCGGTTGGCCCCTTGGCCCTTTCCACCAGTCAGCACCACTCGTCACCATCTGCTGTCAGCAGCAGAGAGCGTGACAGGCCGTTTGGCTCGGCGCTGCTCTCTCCGGGTCCTTGAGCCGAATCTTGCTGCAGAGTTACGATGCAGCCGTGTGGATTGCAGATAACAAAAGAGCATCTTCGTGAAGGTGTTGGAGCGCCGGTTCTCAACCTTTTCAGCCTGGACGTGTCTTTGTGCTGTCAAGTTGATTTTATTTGTGTACAATGGTGAGGTGAAAAATGATTCAAATCTGAAGAAACAAGCTGTCATATTTCAAGGATAAACTTTTATTTAGACACCATTTTTACAGAATAAAGTCGTATTTTAAATGTTAATTGTACAAGAAAACACAGTCATATTTAATTTATGAGGCATTCATGTGGCAAAACAGGGTTTCTTTGGTACAAACTTGTATTTATATGGAAAAATATGGAATAAAATGGTCTTAAACTCAACAACAACAGTACTAACGTCCTTTTACCGTAATATTATAGCGTCTGAAGGAGTCTGAATTGGACTTAAAATATTTTTCTTTAAAGCTGCATTAAGAGCTGAGACCTTTCAATTCATAGACCGTACTAATTAATTATTCAAAGAGATTATCAAGACCAATCTCAAGTCTTCATTGTAGTGATTAAAGCCCGATGAAATTATTTGAGTCTGTAGCTTCCAGCTGCAGATATAGAAAACATAAATTGAACTTTGTGCTGATGTTGTGCCACAAATTAGATTAAAATGAGCTTTTGCGCTTTACTTTTTTGTTTCACTTTCAACCAGAGCTCAATTAGACTCGATGTCTACAGCAGCAAATATAAAACTGTCAACGAGCTCATTAATTCATCGATTTATTTATTTATTGCAGATTCGGACTTTCTGCGAGTTAAACGTGTGAAACTCTCTGAAGCACTGAGTCAGTGCGTTTCTCCTTTGAAGAGTGAGAAGAGCCATGTGAGACTAGGCAAACAGAGAGGTTGAGCTTTGGTGGTGTAATTATACCTCAGGAAGGATGGAGTGTGTCTGGTCCATCGCCTTACAACCTCTCCTTGGAGGCAAATTAAGGGAGTGAGGGTGGGTGAGGGCATCCAGGAAGGGAATTTAGTAAAAGAAGAAAAATAACCCGCCTTGTGTGTATCACATGTCAGATTAGCATAGTAGGCAGGGAGGAAGATGATTTGGCATGAGCATTGTGCTTTGAAATCTGAAATCAGACTGTACCGGCTCCCCCGTTACTCTGACAGCTGCCCTTGCGTGACTTTGCAGCGCTGACATGCCGCTCGCGGTCTGTTAGAAAGGAGATAAATCCTTGATGGGTGGCAGAAGAAGAAGAAGGAGAAGGGATGAGGAGCTTAGTGTCGGGCTGTGAAGCCGGGGATCGGCTCTTCATGAACATGATGGGAAGGAGTGGAGTTACATGGTCACCGGCTCGCTGCCTGTCTGCTGCTCCCACCTGAAGGCTAATAACTGAGCTGAGGCTATATCGGGTTGCTCTTCATCATGACAACAAAGCGCTGCAGCCTTTCTCTACATGAAAGTACATAATTATACAGTAAAGTAGCTTTGGGGCTACATCTGTGTAATCGTTTTCAAACTTTAAAGCAACTGTACGTAGAAAATTTTGTGATTTACATTGCCCACTTGCTCAGCTCCTGTTCTGGCACAACACTGGCTCTACTCCCCGTCAGAATTTGCCCAAAAAAATGCTAACCTGTAAACCTCCTCTTCTTCCTGGTGGTCCAAAACGCCTGTGGTACAAACACTATCCCGGTGCTCTCAGCTCACAGTCCGGGCAGCCCCAGCTAACAAACTAAGCTAACATTAGCTAACAACAGCTACAATTTACTTCACTGTCCATCAGGAAACTGTAAATCACAGTTGAGTTGAGGCGGAGCAGTCAGAGGACATCAGAGGGAAAACCAGAAAACATTTTCTCCATAAAATATGATCCAGCTTCACCAAAATCAGTTAAATAGTTGGTGGTGTGTGACTTTAAAGCGTTACGTACTTCTCGTTAGCACAAAGTTACATAGTGTGAGAACAGACAGACACCATTCACCTGATTACAAGTCAGTGTGGTATCAACATGGTTTAAAATCTGTTAGGTAATGGTGGAAAAGTTACACAATGTTGCTTTAATTGGACACAAGTGAGCCAATCTTTTTTGGAGGGCATGAACTTAAATAAATCGCTAATTTGATTAACTATGTTCAGCTGTGTGTTTCGTCCACTACAGTTGAAAACAACATAAACAGAAATCCCATCAGCCGAACTTCAGCTGTAACCGAGAACACAACTGCTGCAGCATCTGTGAGCTCCAGTTGAGAATAATTGAACATAATTGAACCGGGAAAATGGAGCACAGCGACTGTCTGAAAGTTTTAGCAATATCATCGTGTTCCTCACTGAGGGAAGTGAGGCGTAATAATAAGACCACACCTGAGTCTCCGAAGACACATCAGCCATAACAGTGAAATGGGGATGGTGGAGGTTGCTGCTGTGGTTTTGATGATTTGTTACTGGAGACTCGCACGAGAACTTAAAGACGAGGGCGTTTTCCCCTTTTTTGCACGGTGAACATGCACTGTAAAAACATCCAGATTAATGAGTCACTGTGACAGGAGTTAAATCATCTCCTCAAACACGTCTTTCTCTGTGATTTCCTCTGACGTTTCTTTAATTTTCTGACTTTTCTTTCGTCAAATGTTGTTTTTGATCCTCCTGATCTTTGATGCTATGATCTGAATACAAGTGACATCATCTTCCTTCATCAGTTTTTATCCAAAAAAATGTGTTTTGGTGGGTCCAGCTCTTAAACTATTAAATATATTAATATAAAATGTTTATTGTCCACAAAAAAAATCATCTTTGGTGACCTTTTAGTAAGAAATCATCCCATCCAGTGTTTATTTGGTGCTAATTTAGCATGCTAACAAGCTAAACTAAGATGGTGAACTTTAAACTTGCTACATATCAGCATGTTTATCTCATTGTATGCATGTTAGCATGTTGATGTTAGCATTTAGCTCCAAGCAAAACCTTACAGAACCGCTAGCATAGCAAGCTAAAGACATTCAGTTTCAGTACAGATGTTTTGACAGTTGTTTCAAGGTTGTTTGCCTAAATCCATTCAGAATAGACATCTGTTGTCTTTAGTTGTGGTTGTGCACTCATCAGACATGGATGAGTCTGTGGCGTCGCCCTAAACAGTCTTGTGAATTTTTTTGTGTTGTCTGAAGCAGCTTTGCGACACAGAACTGTCAAGGTTTATTTCAAGAAGTGAACCAAAACACAGACGCGAAGGTGACCAAACAGCTGACTTTAATCACTTTGGGAAACAGGTCGGCAAACTTAAAATAACAAAAAGGCCAACTGAGGAGTCCAGACAAGAACAAACTCAATCCAAACATCGAAGATAAGTACAAACAGAAGTCCAGAATTGAGAAATACTGCGGAACAAACACAAGTGAAACCAAAGAACACCGGGACTAAACACACAAGACATGACAGAAACTATTCAGGTTGAAGCCATAGACAGTATAAAAAATGGACGTTGTATTCCATCCCATCCAGTGTGTGTTTGATGCTAATTAGCATGCTAACAAGCTAAACTGAGACGGTGAAGTTATTTTACCTGCTGTGTATTAGCATATCAATGTCATTGTGAGCATATTGATAGCATTTAGCTCCAAGCAACACCTCACAGAACAGCTAGCATGGCAGGCTAAAGACATTCAGTTTCAGTACAGATCTTTTGACATTTGTACAATAGTTATAGAGACCAAAACTGTTTTTTGTACCAGGCTGTGTTTATTTCTGCTGTGAATTTGGACATTTTAACATGGGGACTTATGGAGACTTGACTTATTTTCGGAGCCAGCCTCAAGTGGACGTTTGAGGTCGAACAGACAGTTAAAACTGGCGGAAAACACAACAAAGGCAGGAAATTACAGACACAAAGATTACAAAATAAAACTGGAAACACTAAACAAGAAACTCTAAAACAAACTACATACAAATACAGACCACACATATATCCTTAAGAATAAATCCAGGCTTTTCCATCCTCTACCTTTGTTTTAAATTTAAAATTGAGACGTTAATGAGCTTCTTTTATTTAATTGTGTGACTAATGAATCAGTCCACAGAGGGTAAAAACCGTAACCTAAATTTAGCCTCATTATTAAAAGTTAAATTAAGTAATTTATCAGAGGTAGCAGGCTGATGGCGTACCTTAGTGTACCGTATGAGACGGAGCAGTCACTCCATCCTCCATCGACACAGTTATTTCTTGTTTGTGTGCACCGGTGAACTCGTGTATCCGCCCATGCGACATGATCAGACCTGCTGTCAGCCGTGACTCCTCCTCGGGTGTCGGTGTCTCTTCGTGGTTTACAGCTGTTTCAATCAGAGTCACTGAGACGGTAATTGCGGTAAATGCAGCCGGCTCATATTCGTGCAGTGAGACATGCTTTGTCACGTCTCTCTTGACACCTTCAAACTAAGAAAAAAAAAAAAAGCAGCACTTTCAAACCTTTTCTGTCTGAAGGAAAGTCATTTTCCTGTCTCTTCAGTCCATATTGACTATTTGAACTTGTTTACTTCCTTGTTAAAGCAGCTTGTTTTTCAGCCTTGTATTTGTTTAACCTCTCCTCTGTAATTGGGCACTTTGTGAGAAAGACGTGGAGGCCGAGCGCTCTCTGTTGTGTGTTACATTTACAGGCCTCATGCTCATCAGTGTTGAAGTCAAACACACAGATAGTGTCGCAAAGATTAATCAGTCTCTAGTGGTTCCCTCTGCAGAGTTTTATTGTGACTCACGTCCATCGATTTAATTCAGCCCTCTTGTGAAAATCTGATGTAATCACGATGCAACGACGAAGGGAAACTTGTATGAACCTACAGCCTCATAACAGGTGATGGCCTCAAATCTCAACCTGGCCCATTGCCGACCTATGCTGTCCTTCACATGGTCACAAAAAACTTAATTGAATATTATATATCGCCGTGCGTGTCCACACCCCATCGTCTCCATCACATCGCAGCCACACCGCAGCGTTTCTGTAATAAGATTGTTTGTATGATTTATTACAGATAAATAATAACAGATATCAGATAAAGGTATGTGACTTTAAGTGGCTCTTACACAGTCAGTTATTTTTTCAATTAACAGGCTTTGACAGACGACATTTCATCATGTGGCAGAAGCTAATTAATAGAACAAACAGTGGCTGTTCTCCATTTAGCTGCCTCAAGTTTCGTGGTCATGGTGTTGTGCATGTTGGCTCACTGTCACGATGTTGAATGACTCCACATTGTTATTGTTTGTATTCATGCTTTTCTTTCCATGACAAATACAAAAGGTCTGCTGCCGTGCTTGTTTGTTTTCTAAGCGAACAGCTCAAAGAGATTCGATCAGTGATGACAAATGCTGCTGCAGGTGGTGTGTCTAGTTGTGCAGAACGTAACCGCGGTGGAACAATCAGGAAGTAACTTTTTATTTCTCTGATTAACCGACTTTATCTATGCCGGCGCTCGCTCGCTCTCATTCACTGTCTAAGTCGCTCAACCACAGCTAGTTTGCTATTTCTCTCTCAAACCATCGACACAAACCAAAGCAACATTTCTGGCTGACTGTGGAGGGTTAAACAGTCTGATCGTATGATTTGGTCCACACCACTGTAGCTAAAACGCACTTCCCCAACTCAAATTAATGGACAAACCTGCATTGTCGTGTACAGATGTAGTTGGCGTGCTCTGTTCTCGCCAAAAGTTTCAAAATAAGACTCTGAATCTGGCGTTTTCTCTTCATTGTGATCAGAAAAGATGGTTTCTGATCATAAAAAATATTTATTCCAGAAAACTTCATGATTACTCAAAGAAGATATAGCTGTGCTGTCCTGATTTTTCCAGGTGTGACAGGATCAAATTGTAATTTAAGACAATAATCATACGCCTTATTTTTCTGGTAATGAGCCTCAGACAATAACAGACGCCATATTGTGGGGAGTAATGAGCCTGAACGCTGTTTGCTTTACTGTTTTGGTTATTTGCATATAATATCAGATGTTGTCGCTATAGACAGATAACAAACAACCAGAGGGGGGCGCGCGGGTAAACAACTCAGCGCTCACCAAGTGAACATTCCTCGGCCCTGTCTGCTCTCGCGTGTTCCCGGCTCGCTCTACGTGGTGTGTGGACATATGGTGGCCATCTGGGCAGGCCCGGGGATGTCAGAACACTGAGGCTGGGTGATATTCTGGGGGGACCCCCGTAGGTCACGTTAACCCCTTCGGCAGCGAGGACAGACGGCTGACTGTCGGCCTGAGAATGGCAGCGTGAGAAGAGCTGCAGCTCGTCTTCCGTCCGTCACAGTCACACACACAACTTTGCACTTTAACTTTTAAGAAACGCCCCAAGTTTTGTCTCAGCAGCCTGACATTATTGGGAGAAGTAAGTGCAGACGTTTGACATTTCTGTCCGGTTGTTTGTAAGAGCAGCGTCTCTCCACACAGGAAGCGTGCATCATTATCTAGCAGTGGGATGTAACTAAGTACATTTACTCAAGTATGCCCATTTTATGCAGCACTCCACTTCTGCAAGAGGTAATTATTTACTCCCCTACATTTGTCTGACAGCTTGGGTTCAGTAACTAGTCATAATTTGGTGATAAAGCTGAGGATGAATTGCTCCTTTCTAGCTGGAAAAATGCATCGTCACGAAGCTGAAAACGGGGCTGGACAGCGACACAATAAACACGACGGTCACACAGAACATGATGCATTGCTGTAGATTAAACACAGACAGTATATAAAAGAAAGGTGAAAGGTTTTGCAGAGGGAAAATTAGAAGTGTCGATCACTGTTTGCGTGCTCATTTTCTGTAAAATCGTTAAGGTGTGGTAGGACTTGTCACGGATATTCAATGACGTTTACGGTTGCCGATATTGAGTGTGTGTTGTAACTTCAGACCGGGGACCGACCACACCCTCCAAAACCAGCTGTGGCCAGTGTGGCACGGAGCACAGTGTCCCACAGAGGTGGTTTTCTGGGGCTGAGTCAACAATGACTGAGCTAACAATAGTCAGCAGCTGTTTGTTAGTCTCAGAGACTGTGTGTCAAACCCAGTCCGGTTTTACTGTTGCCTGTTAATGGCAGATTCACGTAGCAGCAGTTAGTTAGCAAGTGGTTAGGCTAATCTGTGCATCAGGAAACTTCAGAGGACATCAGAGGGAAAACCAGAGAATATATTCTGTATAAAATTCAATCCAAAGTCAGCGAATAAACTTACAAAGTTGTGCTTTTGTACAACAAAAAAATAGATGCATGTAGCAGCCTTGAAAATCACTCAGACAGGAATCACTCCACTCCGGCGGCTTTTGGAGCCACCAGGTAAGAAACAAAATACTGAGCGAAGTATGTCAGCAACGCTCACAGCTTTGGCGACCAAAAACAGCTCTATGGTAACAAAACTGTGTTTGTGACGTTGATAAGATCCAGGATGGCTAATCTGAGGCGTTGATCGATGAATTTTAAGGCTCATCAGAGACAACCTTTACGTAACAGTGCAGCTGAAAGTTGAGCCTCTCTCCAACATTTTTGTGTCTTTTGGTCGAGAGGATAAGTCCTCAAAAAAGAAAAAAGGTGACCACTGTGGAGCTGATGGATAAAAACAGGACTTCCTGCATCTCCTGTGCTCACAGCTTCTCCTTTACAGTCTCCACACATCAATCACTTTCATTCCACCGCTGTACGCGTCTGCTTCATTGTCGCCCGTCCCCATTGTTCTTTCACACTCTCTTGATCATCTTTGTCGTGCTCTCGCTCTTTCATTGTCGGATCAGAGCTCCGAGGCGCTGCCCGGGATGTGTGAAATCATCGGAGGCCGGCCGCTGGGCCTTCGGCCAGTCACAGCTGCATAACCTCAGCCGCTTCCCAACCTTCCACGACTGGCCACGACGCCCCGCGGCCCGGTGACCTGCGAGCACGCTGCGTGGTCACATCAGCCGTGTCGGCAACCTTAACATCAAGACTAAGTCACATCGCCCCCAAATATAGAGCTGCCAGTCCAGATCTGCATGGGTTTTTTGACTTGCGTCACGGCTGTTGTGGATTTTCATCGTTCTGCTTTCACCACGAGAGAAGAGGCTGCTGTAGTTCAGATAAATAAATGTTTTTGTTACTCCTCTGTAGCACAAAATGACCGTCTGTGGCAGAGACGATAAGGCTGTACATTGGTAGTAATCACTGCAACAACAACTAGTTTCATATTTTGGTCATTGTTCTATTAAAAAACTAATTTCTTTTGAGTATGAAGGCAAAATAAATGCTTTTTTCTCTGGAGGCCAATCACAAACATAAGAGAAAATTATATTTGATGGTGAAAATGAGTTAGCTACGAGATGTGTTGTTATCTCTGCTTCAAAATAATGACTTGATTACATATTTTTTTACTAAGTTAGTCACAAATGTCAACCAATAAAACATATATAATAAGGAAACGTCAAAAGAACAAATATTTTTTAAACTTTTCTTCAGATTTCTCTCTTCGTCTTTTAAATTTAAAAACAACATTGAAGGTTTCAACAGTTCAGGTTGTACAGCAGTGATGTTGATCACATTGGGTGGACCTTTACCTCCATCTTATTGGGGAGGGATCTTACGTTCCCCGTGATAACAGACTCACGGTTTGTACCGTCTTCGATCGAGCTCTGCATCCTCCGTCTCCTTCTCCTCACTTCGTCACCCGATGTATGTTGGAGTAGTTCATATAACATGCTAATCTCAACAGTTCCAAGTCCATGTTTGCACACACCTACAGTATGAGACAGACATCAAGGCTACAAAGCAGTTAAGAAAACATCATTATGATTACAATAAATCAGTGACAGAGCGTCTTCAATAAAGGTATACTGTACTTACTCACTTCCTCCGGAGCTTCACGTCTCTCAGGCTTTGTTTCCAAGCTCCAGAATTAACTTTGACGCCCAGTCTTGTTCAGACAATAAAATAACTCATTGTGTTGTTCCTTTGTTGCATATTGTCATTTCCAGGCTTCTGTAGCTTAAGAGGATGTGAGAGGTGGGTTGAAACACTCCCAGGGGATATTTTGTGGGATGGAGGACAACTTTGACAGATGTTTTCCTCTTTTTTTTTACAGATTTCTGCAGAGTCGTAGATTGCTTTTGAAAGCCTCCCTCCTCTGTTGTCCCTCCGGAGCTTGAACAGGTTTAGGATCTTACCGGAGGGTACTTTGATACGACCGCGGGGGAGGCTCAAGCACAAGCCCTTTGTTCGGGGCCTGGACTGTCTATTTCTGCCACCTCACATCGCCTCCAGCTCTCAAATCAAATGGCATTTTGGACGAATTCCCCGATCGATGACGCTCAGTTTTGAGGGATTTTTTTGTTGTTTGAGTTACGCTGACTGATGCAGTGCGCGGGCATCCTGCTGAATATGTACGGTAGCAGCATCCTGATGCGAGGTCGTTACCCTTCCCGCAGGGCAGAGCATCCAAATGTCAACATCGCCCCTTGCCAAATTAGAGACGTGTTCTGTTTGGGTACACAAGGCGGTGGGGCTGACGGGCTGAATGATATCAATCCACCTCTTTACACCTGGTGCACCGTGGACGAAGCTCACAAACCAGGCGAGCCAAAAAGCAGATTACTGCAGGGAACACCCGGCGGAAAGAGTGTAAATATGTGATCACAAGCTGAACATTGAGTCATTAATATGCTTCTTTTAGGGCTTTATTAAATCAGCGATCACATCACATCAAACCCAAAGATCCGTCATCTTATTTCCGATATTAAACAGTGATTTAATAACAACCCTTTGCCCCCCCTGTGAGAACTTTTAATTAAAAACTGCTGCTACCTTAATGAACCTGAACTGCTCTCTGTTTCCAGCAGGATGTTCACACACCGTGAATCCCCTCAAAACATAACGTCATCGATCCGGTAATTCTGCTAAAACGCTGTTCGATTGAGAGCTGAAGCATTGAGAGGAAGGCAGCAGAATGAGCGTGAGTGTCGATCCTCCTCAACTGCTGCGAATACATGAATGTAACTGAATTTTTGATGATGGACCAGTCACATCATGGCAGATATTGGATACCAACCTGTCCACAATTAGGGATCGTTGATTGTGGTTACATTATTTCTACTTCAACACATCTCATACTGGACCATGATGCATTGCATCATGGTCTTTAAATTTAATCCAACAGGATTAAACTTTATATCCTGTTGGATAGATTAAACTATCCAACAGGATATAAAGTAGTTCAAATGAGCTCAAACTTAAACACCTACAGCAGTAGTATGAATCCAAAAACATCATATTTAATAGGGAACAATGAGTACTTCTACTTTGATACTTTAGGTATATTTTGCTGAAGATACTTTGATACTTCTTAGATTTTTGAATGAGGTTAAGAGGTTTTGCCTCCGTGAGTCGACAGCTGTGTTTATCTCATCAAAGCTCGTCGCAGGTTTTTATGGCAATTTTCCTTGTTGTTTGTTTTCCGTCTCTGATGACATCTTCATTCATAATCTCTACTAAAAAAAACTCAAATTGCTTTGGTTGTTTTTCCACCTGAGGAAACAGCTGTCAGTGACACCAGACATATTCGAAGTGCTGAAAGAAATGAGACGTGGACGATGATTTCGGTGTCTGGAGAGGTGATTTCCACCCCTTTTTGGACTTTTATGTGTTGTTGGTACACCGAAGTTGGACTGTTGAAAGTTTATTTACACCATAATTGTTGGATATTATGTGTATTCCAGAAAAACACACATGCTAACAAGATTTATCCGTTGAACAACTATATTTTACTTTTTATATTAGTGAGTAATAGCAGTGCATCTGAAGGTGCGTGCATGTTTGCTTTATTTTTCATTTCCCGACCACTTAACACTGACCCTCCTCGACACCACTGTTTTCCTTTCTCCTCGTCCTCGCTCGTTACACACAGGCTGATATTTGTGTTGCGTCTGATTGCATTACGCTGCCTCTCCCGTCTCTTCACCCCCGGTGATTGGGATGAGTCAGACGGCTCCGCTGAGAAAACAGACTGAGCCTCACGCCGGGGGAATGCAGGCCACTCATTTTGAATGTATAATATCCGCATAACGCAAACAACAGAGTGAATGACAAAGCAGCGGCGTCGTTGAAAATGCAAAGGAGGTTTTGTGTTGGTTTTATTCCCCCTCGTGATGTGACCCCCTTTGGTCGAGGTGGAGATTGTAAATATAGTAAGGCATCTGGTGTACCACCTGCAATCCATCTGGCTTGGCATGATAAAGGTGCCCAAACGATGAAGGATTAGGCTCTTCATAACGGAGAAGACTCTGCAGAGCAAAACAACCTCCAAAACACTGACGCACCATGTGTCATGTTTTTCAAGTGTAGATTATGATACAGAACATGCAGACTTAAAGATGTTTCTGATCGCTGTGCTGTGGATTCAACACGGGAACAGGAAGTTGTTCGGAAAAGCCATCTGGAGCGACGGCTTTTCGCCCTGAAAACAAACAAACACGTCTCTCGTGACCGTTAATTGCTCTGGCAATTTGTGTAAAGAGTGCAAGAGAGGCAAATTAATATTTTGGGTTTGAAAGTCTAGAGATCAGAGTTATCAGTGGAACACTCACATGCCATATGTCAGCTGGTTTCAGGGTAATTACTCAAGTACTGTATACTGTATAATCACAACACTGAGGTGCTGATACTGTGCTTGAGTTTCCATGGTTTCCATGATTTACACATACAAGGACTTTGTTTCACTTAACTCTCAGCTAAAAACAAGGACACGCAAACATAAACATGAAACTACCATGCACAGATAAAATATGTATAAATATTCTAGAACTGTTGTATAAAAGCAATATCACACTGGAGGTCGTGCTGTTATACTCAATATCAGCACAGCTGTGATTTGGTCGCTGGCCAGAGTTAATCACACTGTGCTGATATTCAGTATAACAGCACGACCTTGAGTGTGATATTGTAGCAGCATTTATTAGTTTTATGATTTGTTTGTTTAATCATTTATTTGGCTCCGCCGACACAAACAAACATTTTCCTGAACAGTAGCTTGCTAGTTTTGAGCTAAAAGTCTAAATTTTACTGCTGCCTGCTCAACGTTAATATTTTTAAGCCTTAGCCAGGTCTGGCAGCAGTTCAAGCCCATGTTGTGATAGCTTTGATTTTGCTCTTCTGTAATGTCGTACGAGCTCACCTGGAGGTTTTATGTCCTCTTCTGACGACCTTTCATAATATAAGTGAAACGTTACTTGTAGTAAAATGTTCGTCTTTGCTTTGCATAGTTTGTTACAGTTCAAGATAGATGACGGCCGTTAGTGAAGTGTTTGTCCAATCAGATCTCTTGGTCGGAACAAAATGTTTTATAAACAATAACATTTGTAGACAGAATAAGATGATAGTACAATGGATGTTGTATTTACACTATATAAGTCAGATAAGATAAGACTTTATTGTTCCCACGCAAGGAAAATTTTGCTTCAAAATGCACAAGATTAAACCAATAATTCTCAACCTTTTTGGCTTGTGAGCTCTTACACAACAAATGTCAGACGTCTATGAGTTGTTAGCAGTTTCACCACAGAGTTGTTTCACCTCTAAATGTCTCAAATGGTTTCATTTAAAAACTGCTTGTGAAAGAAGCATTTGTTTTGCAGCAAAGCTTTGTTTTTTTTTTCTTCTTTGCTCTTATACCATTAATCATCTCAAGACCTCTCTGACAACACTACTGAACAGTGTGCAAAGTAGTTTAAACTCCTCGACCAGCTTCAGCAGTAAAACACTGCTTAAACACAGATGCATCGGTATTAACAAACATCAAGCCAGGTCAACAACACAAGACGTAGCAGCCAGCTGATATTACTCACTAGTCCAACAGTAGGAAGTCCAGCTCGGCTTTCGCCAACAACCCAGATTTAATCTTGTCCACTCTTTTCTCTTCTTAGCTTCCTGTGTCATCGTCCTCTTTGGTCTTTACACCTCGTCATTGTGTCCATAGAGGCTGCTGAGCCTGGTTACATTACCCAACTCCTGTTCTGGCACGACACCGAATCGTCAGCATTCACTCACATCAATCTCGACCAGAGCAGGCAGCTGTTTTCAGTGAAAAAGCTCCAAAAACACACCTTGCACATGGGACAGACAGAGTAAGAGACTAGCTGGTGAACATAGTCGAGCAGTTAGCAACCACAGAGGCTAATGTATATTCCTCAGGAGTTGGTGGAGACCAAAATCAGAGCTAAAAGAGCGTGAAGATTCATGATAACGTTGTTGAACAGTGATAATCTGTGACGACAATTTTCTGAAAAATATTAGAATATATCAGTAACAAAAAGTTTGTCAGTTTGAAATTTAATTCACAATCAGTTGGATAATTTTCCGTGAAACGTTGATTCAAGTTCAATTTTCTTGACAGAGTAGTCGAAGGACACACACACACACACACACAAACAGAGAGAAAAGACTGCAGTGACGCAACTCAGTTTATGCAAATATGTCGAGAAGAGAAAGTGTGCAAACATCCAGGAAAGATCAGAGAGAGGAAAACAAAGTTTCAGTGTTGGCGAGGAGCAGCCGGTTTGCAGTGGATGAGCATGCACTCCAGAGTCATTGCAAGTAAACACATCTGCATGTGTTTCCATTACATGGCCGGATACATTTATTTGTTTAGATTTATTTATGAGGATGTGAGGGGCTCATCTTGTTAGAAGATATTACACTGGAGGAGTCGGGGGGGGGTTTCACTGCAGTGGATCATTGAAATGTTCTGGTCTAGTGAGCAGCAACAAGAAATAGATTACAATTATAAAGATACATTATCTGCTCCGTAAGGCTGAAATGCTCATTGTGAAAAATGGAGGGGTAACTCCTCAGAAGATATCAGGCTCTCTGAGTACCGCCATTATCACAGAGGTTACAGTAGGTTAAACTAGGAGCTACTCCTGATCCGCATTTCTCCTCCTAATATTTCCCATTTGGAGCCACGATTGAAGCATTAAGACTATTCATTCATGCTTATTTATTATGATTACATTACTTATGATCAAAAACTAGCTTTGTTTGGCTAACAGCCAGCTAATATTACTGACTAGTCCAACCGCAGTCTGCCCAGCCCTTTTATTTCACCAAGCTCACGCCAACCACTAAAAGTCAGTCCCAGATTTACTCTTGTCCTTGTTCTCTCTCCTTTTCTCTTCTTAGCTTCCTCTGTGAACGTCCTCTTCAGTCTTTTCTCCTCTGTCATTATGTCCACAGAGGCTGCTGAGCTTGGTTGCATTGCTTGCTTGCCGGGCTCCTGTTCTGGCACAACACTGACTCCACTATTGAATCCACCACGCCTGTTACGTACTTCTTGTGGGTGATCGTACCCGGAGCTCAAAGTTACATAGTGTGAGAACAGACGTATGAATGGCAGAGACACCATTCCCCTGATTACAAGTCAGTGCAGCATCAACATGATTTAAAATCTGTTATTTTAAGGTGGAAATATACACAGCGTTGCTCTGAGGAGGGGGCCACAGCATCATTATCCTGTCATAAACTGAGATATTGAACAAGTGGAAATTTTTATGTGTCAACAATCTTCCTCTCTTTGTATTTGTGGCTTTGGGGCATTGAGGTAGTGAAAATGTATTGCAGCAGCTTGAGTCCAGCATCCTCTCTGATGAAACTTTACTGTGTTACTTGCCTCATGCAGTGATAAATTTCCCATCAGTGTCCATCTCCTACACTTGAACCCGAAGATTTTGCCTTATTTCTGGTACTAAAATATGCTCCTAAAATGTTTTTGACTATGCGGCAGTAGATTCATGTTCAGCTTTGATCTTCAATGATATCTGTTTTATAATAACCGTAAGACCACTTTGGTACCTTTTTTTTAGGTGTAAGAATGCCGTGACTTTTCTTAAGAGCTGCTCTCACGGTGTGAGAAGGATAATTTCAGACCTTTTGTGTGAGCGAACACTCAGAAAGCCGGGCGAAATAAATGTTTATATGGGCAGCGTCAGAATAAGGCATTCCACACCAAACCGAGCTATTATCCATGACGTTGTAGGTGCTCATCATTGATTGCTGCAGGGCTGTGTGTGCAGAGTGCCGGGTTTTACATGTACAGTGATTACTTTGGAAGCAGAGCTGAAATAATGAACAACCTTGGAAGGCTAGATAACTACCACTATTACTGCTAACATTATCAGCAATATGCACAAAATAATCACCGACAGTATAAAGAATGGACAGTGTATCCGTGATGTCATCCACAGAGCCGTAAAGAGCTGTTATGAATGAGTCTGGTGGCTCTGGCCGACACCATCTTGGTAGTCCTGCCTCCTTTGCCTCCTGGCTAACCTAAAATTTGGCAAAGATGTGGATCAATGGTGCAAACAAGCATGGACAATCGAGGAACTGCAGTTTTTGGAACTTCTGCATTGGCTTGAAATGGATGCAGATGTTCTCCAAACTCACAACCCACAATATCAAGACTGTAACCAACAGAAAAGTTGGCAGGAGGAAGGAAAAACTAACAAACTAAATAAATAAAATCATAAATAAAATACAGATTATTGCTAGGTTCTGCACCTTTGGTCATGGGATGGGCATTTCTGCTGTCTTGTCGCCTTAAATCAGTCAATCAATGCTTGATATCAAGCTCCAGGCTTCCTTTTACTGTACACCCCTCAGAACCGGCCTTGTTTTAATCCTAGATAGCAAAAAAATAATCAGTTTATTTATTATTTATTTTACCAATCTAATAAAAGTATTCCTGGCTCCAGTTTTGAAACTCCTGAGGTCCCAGAACAGTCTATTTTTTATCTTGTGGAAATAAGATGTTATCTTGCGAGCACAAATTATTACCTTGTCCACACAAGTTATGTATCTCAGCCGAGTTATTTATAAGTGTGCACAGCCACCGAGCACATCTAATGCTTCTACTATAAAACACCAATAACTTTTGTCGGCATGGAGCTAAGTCGTTTTCCAGGAGGGTTTTAAAGGGACACTGCGTAAACTTTTTGCAGATCTGCGTCCTCCGGGGGGCCACGGGTGGCATTTACAGAATAATGAGACATTGAATTTGTCTTAATTTCCCCAGATTCTCATTAGTCAGTTGCTTTGAAAACATCGTCGGGAGGGAGGAGTACAGAAAAGTCAGCACATTTACTCATTAACTTACACAGCATCTATTTTAAAGTTTGCTAACATTAGCTGTCACCGGTCGTACCGGGCCGTAAGTCTGTGGCTGAAAAGCCCTTAGTGCTGTCGTTTCCAACCTTTTTCCTCAAAGGAGACCTTTTTTTCATTGAGCAAACTGACTCAGGGACATATGTTATGGATATTTCATGTTATAGTTAATGTGTAAAGATAATAAACTGATTAACTGTATAGTTAAAATGAACACAACAGCTGCAGGAAGTTTGAATCAAACGGGAGATTCCGATGTGAATGCTGCATCAGAGATTAGTTTTTCTGATATTTTTAGGATTTTTTTATAAACTTCTCTGTCTGCACTATAAATTTTTAATTTTTAAAACTTCTTTTCTTGACAAATTCACTTTTTTCTTCTCCCTGATGTTTGGCTGTAATTCTGTTAGCTCTTCTTGTTCTATTGGTGTACTTTTCTAATGCAGGACAAGTCTCTGTGGGTATATCTTCCATATCCTGTTAGATTCTTTTAAATATCTTAACTCGTTGTCCATTCTGAAGATTTCAGTTGGGTTTCTACTGCACACCCATTTCTGAGTTACAGCTCAGCTTTCAGGGGAATGATTTGTGGTTATTCAATAGGAATACTCATGTTTACAGCCTGGTACAAAAAACAGTTTTGGTCTCTATAGCTAATTTCCCTGTTCATGAAATCTGTACTTTAATTTTATTCATCTTATATCATTTAAAATCTTACTGAGGCCTGTGACCTGGCCTGGCCTGTGAAGCTTTGGCGACCCTTACTGGGTCGTAAACCCGGATAAGTTCCATCATTTATGAACTTTAATGTGTTAGAGTTAGGATTGTCCTCTTTCCTCTTTCATCAGTTACTAATGCAGACGTACATGCTATGTATAATTTGGTGCTTAAATACCGTCTTCTGTGGCTCCATCTGTGTCCTGATTCAGCACAGCTAATTAGACTCTTGCTCTCCACGTTTATGGAAATTTTCTTTGCATTTGTCTGAACCTGTGCACCTTCTATAACCAAATACAGCTTGAATCTGCTGATCTGCTGTTAAAACACAGAGCGGATGATTGCTGGCTGATGGAGGCTAATGCTTTTGTGCTTGGAGCGGAAGAAACAAAAATCAAACTTTATTTATAACATATGGCTCGTGTTTGGAAGTTCAATCAAAAGTTTGTGATGGATTATTGGGTGAAAGTAAAGCACACACAGCTTGTTGGACGTCTAGACTCCTCGACCTTGTCACTCCCTTCAAGAAAGTTCAACACAGCAGGGAGTGTGGAGCGATGATAACTTTCCCTGGAGGTGAACTAAGAACCAGCGTGTAGCCACTTAATATTATTATTACATCATCACAGGTGAAACACTTCAATGCTCTTCATGCACTCGACTATTTTAAACCTCGAACCTGAGCTTTTGAAAAAATGGTACACCTGTTTTGAATTTGATGAAGGCAACATTTTTCAGAAAAAGTTGGGACAGGGTCAAAAAAACAGAAAAAGCCACAATGTTGTTTTGGTCTGTTCTCCATGTGACTTCACACCACACCAGGAGCAACACACATTTTATTTAGGACACGTTTATACTAACACGTATGTCAACTTTTGACTCATAACTGCCTGTTAGTCCTTTATTAAATTTTGCTGAAATATTTTAATTCTTGAGATGTTATTTTGAAAATGATGAAAAGGGGTCATCAGAAATGTAATAAAATAAACAAACAAGTAGCTAGCTAACTCACAGGACCGGTTGGTGAGCTACTCTAGCTGCCGTGCTAACTGCTAACATGCTAACCAGGCTAACAGGTCACCATTTAAGACGTCTTAATATCATTAACTCTTGTCTCATAACTGTCGGAGGTGGAAGTTGGAATTCACCGTTCATACGTCTTTACAAACTATTTGATTCTTGTAGCTTGGCATAGCTAGCTAACCCGCATTGGCCAGCTGGTGAAGTACTAGTAGCTGGCCTGCTAACTGCTAACATGCTAACCAGGCTAGTAGGTCACTATAGCTGTCTGAAACTTCCTGTGGACCGAGCCCGACTACAGTAGCTTGCATTTTATTCTCAGGATTGTACAATATTTAATTCAATAAAGAGAAAATAAAGTGGCCGGTTTGCTAGCAAGCTCAATAGCGGTTCTCAAAATGTTGTGAGCATGTCCAAAATATCTGGTTATGGTTACCAATTTGTGTCCCGCTGCTCCTCCAGCATTTATCTGAATGTTTTGGTCCCGTTACCTTCCACCTGAGTTAGTTACCTGATGTGCTTCTGTACGTATTTCCTCATTTCATGTGCCAGCAGGGTTGAATGCAAAGACATTTTCACACACATAATAATAAATAATAAAAACCTGCGCATTGTGGGACAGTGTAACTGAGTTGAGTTGCTGACGTCAACAAACCACATGGTTCATTATTCTCTACAAAAGACGTAAATGCTGCTGATCAACTTGGGAGCCTTTAAAGCATACGCCACATTTAAAACATTTGTAACTAATTAGACCCACACAGCATTACCATAAATGCACAATGGGACTATATTGAATCACCACCACCACTTCTCAAAGTGGTCTGTCTTCCACCGCTGTGGGCTTCTACCGAGCGCGGGGTCATGCATCTACGCCTTGACATTTGCAGTTATCCAGTTGGGTCGGGGGCCGTTTAATCATTTTTGGCCATTTCACTGCTAATGTGGTCTGAGTCCCGAGTACATTCATTCATTATTGATGAGAGAATAAATGTCTCTGCGGTATACTAGATGCAGCAATTACCCCTAAATGAATCACCACCATCTCCACCACCTATGATGGGGGTTTTTGTTACATGGTCGGTCATCCATGTGGGGAAATGTGGCTCCGGGGAAGCTTGCTTTTTCTTACAGTAAGAAAAAAAATAAAAAATAAAAAGCTCATGCAATCACTACGCTGTTAGGGCAGTAGTCGCCTGTTGCCATGGCAACTACCTGTTAATATTCCAGCAGAGTTTTCTCACTGACAAGGAGGGAGAGCGCCACTTTCTCGCCACAGAAAAAAATCGATTGGACATTCCTGCAGAAAAAAAAAATATATATATATAGAGAGAGAGAGAGAGAGAGTGAGAGAGAGAGAGGGAGCTGAGCCATGTGGTCGACAGGGTATGCTGCAGTACCTGCTGCACACGCTCGGTTCATCGCCGCCTCAGCGTGACCTAATCGACCTTGACTTTGTCGTTCATTAGTAGTAGGCTCAGTGCAGGTCAGACTCATTGTCCAGTCATTGTTTAGCTCTTATTGGGCAGTCATTTTCTTAAAAGTGCTTTTTGTCCAAAGGTCGGGCATTAGGGAATTGAGCTTTCTCTGCTCTCGAGTGGTCGAGCCGTTCAGAAGGGATTGGCTGTCTATCGTGTAAAGAGATGGCATTGATCACGAATCCCATTACGTCCTGGGTTTGATCTCAAACAGGCCTGACAATCCCGGCGCCCGTTTCTCTTCTCTTTTTAAAGAAACTGGTGCTTTTCTCATGAAAGGAACAGGAAAGTCTGTATAATGAGCTATTAATTACACACACACACATTTGTCAATGCATGTAAAACCACGTAGTTAACAGCCAACAGCCATACGGAGAGCTGGAATAAGTATTGATTAGGCTCGGCCGACAGAAAGCTAATTGGTAAACATTTCTTTTCTTTGTCTAATGTGACAGTAAAATCGATTATCTTTGGATTTAGCGATTCTTAAGATGTCACCAGAAATGTAATAAAATAAACAAACAAGTAGCTAGCTAACTCACGTGTCTGGTTGCTAAGCTACTGTAGCTGGCGTGCTAACTGCTAACTGCCACGCTATCCAGGCTAATAGGTCACCATAGCTGTCTAAAACTTGCTTTGGACCAAGACTAGCTGTTTCTTCTGCTGCTTCTCGTCTTATTATGCTAAACTAAGCTAAATGTCTCCTGCTTTAGGTGACTCTCAGTATTTAGCCTAGCTACCGGGCTAGCTTCTTTCTATTTTCTCTGCATTGTGCTATTTACTCTCTCGTGGCATTTTTCTTCTCAGGATTGTGCAATACTTAATTCTGTAAAGAGAAAATAAAGCTTTCAGGTAGCTAATGATCAGTTAGCAAGCTAATTAGCTTAGCTGTCTTTGCTAATCAGGAGATAAGTTGGGACACAGTTTATTAAGGACGTGTAAACACCGTCAACTCTGGTAACTGCTTGTAATTCATCTTTTGTGAAGAGGTTAACACTCAAACAGAGCTAAGCTATGATAGCTTCCTCCATTTTTAGCTCTGGCTAGCTCGAAAAATAAATAAAAGTCTTCATAAAATGAGCTAATTGTCAGTATTTTGGTCTCAGGGTGACAATGACGCATTGCCTCTGGCCTGGTGAGAAAACCAAACCAGGATAACAAGACTTATTTTGTGAGTAATGTACAAATTGTGTTTTGTGTAGAAAAAAAATAGGTCTAATTCAAAATGTCAAGGAGCGCCATTAAAGCCGCAGTGTTGTCCACGAATCTGTGTACCAAAAAGCTTATTGTACTGTCACCTGTGAAAACACTGCACCACCTCTGAAGGTTGACTAAAAGCCTTCTGTTGCCTGTGGTGGATCTGGAAAAACAAACTTGAGATTTATTTTAAGTGCTGTCAGATGATTGAGGCCTGAGAGTTGGATGTTTTTATTTGATGAGTTTTAAAACTTTCCCATCATCAGGCTGAAAACACATTTTTCTTCCAGTTCCTGGAAAGTTGATTCTCTTAAGATACACAACGTCATCAGCTCGTATATTTCTAGGACGGGCAGGTCATGCTTACGTTCACCTCCATCAAGGTTCAGTAAACACTGTGTAATGATTTGTTAGGTTTGCAGCCTTCGGTCTACTAAACTCATCTCACAGACCTTCTCACAGGGGGATGTTTGAGTCACTTTGCCTTGTGGCATACCGAGCGATGTATTTTTAGATTGTATTGTGTACAGTATGCCATTATTTGATGTTTAATAGCCGTAAGAAGAATAGAATAGTGCAACATTTTTGGCATTTCTTTCTTTCTTGCAAGTGTTGTATCTGTAAGCTTCAGCCAGGAGATGGTTAGCTTAGCTTAGCATAAAGACAGAAAGCAGGGGGAACAGCTAGTTTGGCTTTGTCCAGACCTTTACACCAACAAACAAAGCTTGGGTTTTACCAATTAGATATCATGTTTTATAACTGGCGAGCTTTAGATTTGGTGGTAAGGAGACAGTTTTAGCTTTGGATGGAGCCAGACTAGCTGTTTTCTGCTGCTTCTAGTCCTTATGCTAAGCTAACTGACGCCCAGTATCCCAGTAAGCAATGGGAGCAGGACAGTTATAAATCTTTTTTTTTGGTTCTTAGAGCCTGGTGACACAGTCGCTGGGACAATAAGTTGGGTTTATTTAAGACCCTTCAACCCTTGTCTCATAAGTGTCTGCTAATAATTCTAATTGCTAATATGCTACGCTAGCTTCCTCCATTTTAGACTCTTTGGCTTTAGCATAATCACAACTTTCATACTAGTCAAGTAACCAACAACTCTAACTACAACTACAACTTTACCGTGAACTGGGCTGAACCCTCCAGTGTTAAAAGCTCTAAAACAATACCATTAAAGAGAAGCCATATTTGCATATTTGCTTCCTTTCTAACCATTTTCAGCTCATCGGGCTCATGTAAACATCAAAAAACCCGGTTGAGAAGTCGGTTCATTAACACAGCAGTGTCTAAAGGCTTTTAAAGCTGGATGATATCAAAGAGTAACATCTTTGTTCGGCTGTTTCAAGCTGTGAGAGTTAAATTAATTGCTTTCTTTTTCGCCGTATGTTTGTTCCTCTGCTTCTCTGCAAAAAATTATTCCCCAAACCTTTCTTCTCAAATCATCTTTTACCGTGCAGACGGCATACAGCTGTGTGTACAGCATATGTCTGCACAGCTCAATATTCTGTATATTATTTATGATGACTTGCAGGAGCCGCAGTATTTCATGCCGTGATGACTCAGGGGAGTTTAGCACACCGCTTGGAGCTTTAAAGTTGTTTCGTCCCCGTGACCCAGACTCCGTCATCGTCTCCCCGACAGCAATAGATATGAAGGGAGGAAATAGAAAAATGCAGGTCATATCTGTTTATCTGGGATTAGACTGTTTCTCAACATGTACCGCTGAGCTCATCCAATCACCTCGGAGGTCACAGGAAAGATGCGGTTGAAGTGACGCAGAAATATGAGGTTATAAACACGCGCCTGTGATGCTTCAGTCTCATGTTGCTTGTCATTTTTTAATCAGACATTTGTGTCAGCATCCAGTCTTCCCTCTACCTCCTCCTCAGCCTCCTCCTCCTCCTCCTTCCTAGTCTCCACAGGGCCATACTGACTTCTTTCTCACCTCTGATGTTTATTACACAAACAGCACCTCAGATCAAATACTTTTTTTTCTATCCAGAGAAGCCAAGTGTTAGTGAGAGATAACATGTAGAGGAAGTGGGAGGTGGGGAAAAAGGGAGAGAGCTGCAGACTTGTTTATATGTCTTGATCTGACGGGATGAATAATTCAGTAAAGGCCTCCCTGACACCCCAGGATTATATTAAAAGAATAGTTAGGCCAGTGGAAAAAGAAAAGTTGGGGCACTGGTGAAGATGGAAGGGCTTGATTGAATTATTCAAACCTGTTTCCCCATCCAACCCCCAAATAAAAATACACAAATGCCAAAGCACCAGCAGAGGAAGCCATGAATGGCAATGTGGTTTTGGTGATTAGAGGACGTTGAAGAGATTTCTGTGCTTCACTCTGGGACAGGAGATGGAGAACGACTGACAGCTTCCTTTTTAGCCCGAGGTTTGAGGAATTCATGCTTTTCTATTCTCTGCCATCAGGCGTCTTCTTTCAAACTTTCCACATTTGCAGCGCTGGGCATATTGCAGCAGGGCACCAGTGATATGTTGTTTACTTTGCAGTTCGCAGACTTCTTGTAGAAAAAAAAGTTTTGTTTAGATAAACGTGAAAATTTAGCTAGAAGCTCGTTGAATCACCTCTTTATTCATATTCATGGGGTGGATTTTGTCACGTTAAAAAAGAAATATATGCAGGGCCAGGGAACAGATGCAGGACCAGGGAACAAACATAGGACCAGGGAACAAACACAGGACTAGGGAACAGATTCAGGACTAGGGTACAGACACAGGACCACAGAACAAACACAGGACCAGGGAACAAACTCAGGACCAGGGAACAAACAAAGGACCAGGGAACAGGTGCAGGACTGGGGCAGAGATACAGAATTGGGGAACTGAGACAGAACTGGGGAACAAACACTGGACCATGGAACAGACAAGGGACTGGAGAAGATGAAAGATGTCAAACCCACAGATAATTATCACTGCAGTATATTAGCATCTTTTTAATGATTTGTTTGGTTTTATGTCCCACATCTTTAACTCAATCACATCAGCGCCATTTCTCCTTGAAGCAGGAATCTGTTTCAAGTGGGAAAGCTCTAAAAACCCACTTTCTACCCTGCACCGAAAAGCAGACTGACAAATTAGGAACTAGCTGGTGAACAGTAGACCATTCATCAGCAGGATATTTCCCTCAGGAGATGGTGGAAAGAAACTTTCATTCATCAGGTGTCCAGAAACAAACTACTAAAGAATGTAAATGTCGCTCTGTGACTTTTTGCTAACACTACATCTACTTAAAAGGTGCTTAAAGGTGCTAAGGTGTCAGAGTTGTGTTCACAGCTTGTTTCCACTGTCCACAAATCTGTTGATGCAGGTTTTAGTGAGGTCATTTAAAACTTTACAGATACCTCAGGTCCAGTATGCCTGAAACAAACTTAGCCTCCTCCACTTTGCAACCCTGACCTCTCTTCAAGTCTTCTGTCTCTCCTCACAGGCCTTCATGATGTTGCATTACGAAAAGTGATGGAAGTAGTGGGTTGAAAATGGTAGAAGAAACTTTGAAAGCTTTAGTTTATCACCTCAGTTCCCCTGACCAGTTACTGCATGAACTGATCTAATTGCTTTAGAAAGTTTGATGCCTCGATGGTTTCCTGTAGGAAGATTGGTTGGAGGAGGTAAACAAAATCAGACACTAGAGCAACAGGAATTGTTTTGAAAACGATTTTCAATCAGTTACATTTCCTGGCTCCGGTTCTAGCGCGACACTGGTTTTGCTCCCTGTCACAATTCTTCTATGCCCCTGGCCTGAAAACCTCCCTTTCTCCTTCCCGGTGGTCTAAAAATGTGGTACAACTCACAGTCAGGGCAGCCTGGCTAACAAACTGAGCTAACATTAGCTAACGTTAGCTAATAGCCTTTAGCAAAAACATAGAGGGAACAAGAGGGAATGCAAGAGACAACAGTCACCTTATTACATGTCAGTGTGGCATCAAAGTCATCCGTGAAATCTGTTATTTTATGGCGGAAAACACAATGCTGCTTTAACAAAGAGAATTTAAATTACTATACTTCACATTGCAGTAGCTCCAAACAACAACTTGAAATATAGTAATTTAACTGCTGCTGCTGTCATCTTCCTGCAAATCATCAAATCACTGCTTGCAGGGGGATCCTTGTCTTCTTTGTCATGTAGAAAAGCTTTGAATAAAAACATCACATATTCCACTTAGAGACACACCCTGATACCAGCTGTTCCATCAATATTGGTAAGAGAAGAAAGCGCTGTTATAATCATCATTATTTGGAGACTCCAAATAAAGCTGACCTCCCCACAAAGGCTGTGGGAAGATGATGGGGGACTGGGGAATACTGGAATTCCTGGGCTGGACACTGTGGGAAGAGGACATGGTGGGAGGAATCTGGAGCTGTTTTTCCATGGAGGGGAACTCCTGAGCGTGCTGCTGGCATTGCGCACGAACAAATTGACTCGAGTTCCTCCATGTTTGTAATTACAGTTTGTTGAGAAACGACGTATTCCCCTGCGCCGTGTCATTAGGATTAGCACTCGGCATGGTGTTGCTTTCCATTCTCCTGTTGCAAAAAAAAAAAAAACCTATCCCATCTGTCACCAGTCGTTCTCAGCTAAACAAAGCCTCGCTGGGGTAACTGCACCTGAATGGGTAAATCCCCTGGAGATGACATTATCTGCTGCACCTTGTTTGCAAAGAAAGAAAAAAAAACAAACCTGTGAAGATGCTCATGTTCAAGGTCATGGTTTGGATTTGCAGCCTTGAAGTAACAAATGTGGCTCGCAGCCTAATTGGTCCAATTAGAGTTGAAGATATGAAGGTGAAGCCAAACGGGAGAGTGCTTTCAAACTACAAGAGGGCTCCGAATTCACAATAGGGACAATTTATTTCAAAGATGATAAGCTGTTCTGCACTTTGAGTCATTTAATTTTAATTTTTCAAAAGAAACTGGTGGTGCCACACATCGGCAGGGACTAAATAAATCAGCATCCCATTCATTACAACGTTCTGTCTGAGGTTTATATTCATGATACCAGCTGTGATGTTTTCACCAAAAAAAAGATTAAGATGTGTTTTACAGTCTGCTATTAACCTGCGACTTCATCGCCACGTTTAATCATTTAAATAAACGTTTGCTCTCGAGCTGCTGCATGTGAAATGTTTCATTTACGCCCAGGTTAATAACTGCTTTAAGTATTTAACAGAAACTTTTAGCAACACTGTAAATCTTTCCTGTTTGTGACCTTTCGCTTTTCTTGCAGGTGTTCTGAGCCTGCCGGAGAGTTTGAACCTTCACCGGGACCAGCAGCGCTCGGGGAGGGGCGGCGAGTGTCAGGGATACACCCAGGCCGAGCTCCGCACGCTGGAACAGTCGCTGCTCGCAACGAGGGTGGGCAGCATCGCAGAACTGAGTGAGTGCACCCTCGACGATAACCTTCTCACTTTTTCCAGAGCTTTCAACATCAGCTGAGTCATCATCACATAACAAGAATGAAACTTTGGTCACGTGATAACAGGTAGTCGTATATTGTTCAAGGCAGAGGTGGAAAAGTACACGTACCGCTATAAAAACAAATTTTTTACATCAGCAGAAGTGCAAAAATATTGCCAACAAAATGTATTTATTAGTCAAATTTCATCCTGTCATTTCATTTCGCCGAGGAGCTGCTTTTAGCTTAGCACAATTTTAGCACAAATGCACCTTGAATGTCGAGTTTAGACCCCAAAGAGCGCTGGTTAGTTAGCATTAGAAGCGACAGCCACCATGGATGAATACGTAGAAGAAAGGAGCCCCCATGTACAGAAAATACTGGAAACCTGCAATAGCTGATTTTTTGGCCACATGTGGACGTCTTCACTCTCTTTTTAGCTCTTGTTTTGGTCTCCTGAGGAAATTATTTGGCTCTTAAGCAGCTAAATCTTCCACCAGCTAGATTAAAACGTCAGAGACCCATATTAGCATCTTGAGTCTGCAGTAATTAGCTCTTAGATGCTAATGTTTGATGAATGCCGCACCGCTGTATACATTATAAACGCAGCAGTAATTGTCATGCACATTAACATTGATCTGCTCGAGGACTTATTTCCGTAACTGTTTGCCAAATAGTCCCATCAGTGTGAAGGAATGCACACACCCCGTCCCTCTGGGCTGTCACGGTGGTCTGAACCCAACCCACTGCTTTTTCTGCTGTCCCCTCGCCGCTCTCCTCATCCATCTCTCCCCCTCGCCTCACCCTCTTTGACACGCTGCAGCCAGGATCCGTTCTATTACAGCTGTTCTAACACCTGTTTATGAGCCGCGCCCGGGGTCCTTTTCAATCCAAGGTCACTGCCTCCGAGGCTTTTAACCGCAGCTTGAAAGGAAAAGGCTCCACCTTTAACTCCGCTACCTCCACCCCTGCCCTCATCCTCTGTGCAGTCGCACATTAGATCATCCTGTCTCCCCCCCGGATATCTGAGCTGTGTGCGGCTGTGTGTTTGAGTCATTTGTACAAAAAAAGATGAATGTTTGTTTCAACCTCACGGCGCACTGTACACCAACCATTCACTGCACGTCATCGATTAAAGTTGTCTTTTCTTGTAAATGCCATCATCAGTGAGTATCTGTGAGTATCTGCACCGATTTACAGCATTTATATTTGTTATTATGATAATTAATTGAACCAATAACTAACAGCAGACACTTATCAGTGAGTTAGCAGTGACCTAATGTTTCTGTAGCGTTGATAAAATGTTAAAAAATAAACATATCAGCAGTTTAAATCAAACTAAAGTTCCCTCCGCTGTCCGGCTCAAGGTGGCCTCAGCGTGTCATCGAGCCACCCTTTAAGGACCGCCCACAAAATCCTGGACTGAGAATTGCTGAAAAACTGTTTGAACCTCTAACTCCACATTTCAGAAATATATCGTTCAAAGTCTTTTCACGTGTTTTCAGCAACTATTTTCCAACTCAGTTCCTTAAATTTGCCTAAAATTGCTGACAAAAGTGTCGAAAAGCAGCATGATTTTCTGTTTTCTGTAAACATACTGGCCTTTAAAGGGTTAAAATCCCCAAAATATAAATAATATTTAATACGTATATTTCAGGCTGGAGTAGTTTTAACAGACTGACTCATTTAAAGCGGAAAAAAAATTATTATATCATATTTTTATATCAGTTTTTGTGAAGTTAGTTAAGTTAGGTAAGTTTATTAAAGGACCTCTGAATCTTCCACTATGTTCACCAGTTAGTTTGTCCATCTGTTGTTTGGTATGTTGAAGGACACCAGCAGACTGCTGCACATGTTCAGTCTCTGTAATCAATACTACAAAGTACAGAGATAGCTTCTGTTATGATCTGCTGCTGTATGAACTGAATATAGTGGGTAGACGCAGTGATAACCGCTCACTCTTTGAACGCGTCATTAGTATGCGTGAACAGAATGTGTATCGGAAAAAGCAGCACAGTCTGCCGCTTGATTCCTGCTTAACGCGCCGTGTGTTTGCCTGCCTCATCTGGGCTTCCTCACCTTCAGGCTCAGCCAGTCGAACGCTGCCAAGAGGCTGACATGTGGCTTGTGACCACAGTCGAGGCCAAGAGCTCGCAGTCATTTGCGTGGATTCTGTAGCATGACTTCCTCCACATGTTGTGTTATGTGAACAGATTGATCGACAGTGTACAAATCGCTGAATAACGCGAGTGTGAATCTGCTTATCAAGTGTATGATGATTGCATTAAGGGTGCTGCTTTTAGCATGTTCTGCCATCTGCCTTCGCCGGAGACTTAAAGGAGCTGATCTGATGGAAGTTTTGAATCTTTAGTTGATGCAACAACCTGCAGGAGCAGTTTGTGCATAACGTCTGGTGATATTAGTTTCTGGTGTTATAACAGATTATACGATTTTACATTATAAATCTGATCAAAAGACAAAAAATAATAATGTGTCTTCTTCCTCTGTGCCATGAAGCTTCATTGGTGTCTAAAAACACACACTGTAGTTTGTTTTAATTCAGTATAGCAGAAATACTCATCAGAGCAGAGGTGTTGAAAGTGGGAGGGAAGCTCCGAACAGTTTCAGGAGAAGAAAAATACATTAGATATCAAAAGGAGATCACTTTTAGATTTTGGATATTTTACTGCTAGCTGGCTGCTGTGTCTTGTGTTGTTGATCTTGCCTGATGTTTGGCTGTTAGCAAATGGCTGATCATAAGTAATATAATTGTACAGCTGTCCATATTTAAATTCTTAAATTGGGGGAGCTAAATCACAAAAATCCATATTTTTACAGCGTGGCTCAAAGTATTTTATCTTTTCTCAGTGTAAGCGTGCATTCAGACAGGATCAGGGATTGCGGCAACTCGTAGCAGGGTTGTCCGGTGGTGGGAAGCTGAGGTGGGTTGCCGTGGGCGTGTCTATACCTGCTGAATGTAACCGCTGTGAAACAATCAGGAAATAAACGGACACACATCAAATTAAACCTCTTCCTGTCACTGTTTTGCAGCATAAATTGCGAGCCAGACTCAGATTTAGGAGCTGGGTAGATGAAATAAACAAAGTCAGAACACACACAGGTAGATTATCAGAGTTTAGTCCATGAATCCACCTGGATAGTCTCTGCTTCAGAGATACTTCAGGCTGTCTGTGGAGGTTTGACCGATCTGAGTGTCTGATTGGCTTGCGGAGCGTGACGTGGGGCCCTGCGTTGCAGACTGCCGGTGCGGAAATGCATGACCCGGTGCCTGATCCTGTCTGAACCCCCGCTAAATGAGATTGTAAGCAGCGTTAGTATTTATCAATCACATAACATCTATAATTATTTATTAGACTGTCATTAATTTGGAAATCTTATTTGGTTGATTGTTATGAATCTATAAACAGAGAAAAGCTTTCATGTAATTTGTTTTCTTGCCCTTGAATGAGTTTCGGGAACAAAAAAAAAAAAAAGAAAAGAAAAGTTCAGTGATGGTGAAATTGATTTGTTGACGAATGAAGCAAGAAAACACCAAAAACATTTTTAGTCCTGCTGAGAAGAAAATAACCGAAACTGAGCTTGAAGGAAGGAAAGCTCTTGTCGAACGTACATGTCATCGATACAGGTGAGGTCCCCATGAAATCCAGGGAAATTACAGCCTAATGCACATTTGTGAAAGAGAGTGCACTAGCTGACTGAGAGTTTTCTCTTTTCTTTAGAGCCAGAACATGGTCAGACATGTTCTTTTATTTTCAGCTACACGCTCTCTTTTTTCTTTTTCCTTCACTGCTTTTTGTGTGACACACTCAGGCTTTGTTAGGAGTCATTGAAATGTATTTTTAAGACATTATATTTTCTTTCAGACTGAGATACAATAACCACTAGAATGTATTTACACCACTGTTGGAAAATTGTCATCTTGTATCTCATCTTTGCTGCTCTGGCTCAGACAAGTGCCACAACTAATCCAGGAAAAGCTGCAAAAAATCTGCAAAAATCACCTAAAAATAAAACTAAAACTTTCTGTATCAGCCCGTCTTCTGTCTGTGACTGCTTCGGTTTATCCTGTATCTTGTTAATCGGCTGTTATTCTGTTCTATTAATGACTTATCTTATTCCTGTTGTTCCATGTAACTGTTAACAGGGTGTCGCTGTGAAAGAGCATGTTTGCTCAGCAAATGTAGGCCGCATAAATAAAGGTTAAACTATTTTAAATCCAACAGAACGCACACACAAATATCTAGAAGTGATGTTTCTTACCGTGGCACACAATTCTTTAAAAACAGGTTACATTGCCCGTTTGCCCAGCTCCTGTTCTGGCATGACACCGGCTCTGCTCCCCTTGCCTAAAAACCTCCTCTTCTTCTTCCCAGTGGTCCAAAACACCTGTGGTACAAACACTAACAATTCCCCTGGTGTAAAGTGTGTGAGGAAGTTATACCCTTGGGCACAAAGTCAGAAAGTAAAGTAGCTTTCATCGTTGGTGGCGGACTCTGCCACTCGTCTGTTGGATTCAAATTGGTGTCACATCCATGGACACTTATCTCACTGTTTACTCACCTTCTTTTCACCCTGTGTCAGAGTTTATCTTCTGAGTCAACCTGATGCTAATTTTACTCTGATTTTGCACTGATATTTTCATGTAAGTAGCAGCGGCTCTTTTTAGCTTTAGCGCTGATACCAAGACCCGAACACTTCCAGGAAAATTCCTATAAAATACAGTTCAGGTTGCTGCCAGAAATCTGAGAATAGGCAGATTTCCTCGGTGTGTGTGAGCACAGAGCCTGTGGCATTCAATGTATAATGAGGAGTAAGAGGGTTGATAGAGGCTGCCAGTCATCTCAGCGGTAGCCTGGTTGATTTACGGTAATTACACTAATGTTCATAATGAGAATTAATGTAATAATGATAGGTTAATATAAGAAAAAGAAATGCTACGACGCACCACCTTCAATATCACAGCGGAGACCTGGAACAAATCGATGACAGGGAGCGGGTGTTTCACGGTCAGACGGTGCGTCCTCGCGTTTAAAAAAAACGCTGCATATTTAAATGGTTTAAATTGGAATCAATTTAAAGCTATTAGCTCGATATCTGCACAATAAACAAGACGAACTTGAAAGTGAAACGGCCACACCAGACCCGGCCGTGAGGGCAATTTCACACCCCACTTGTTTGGTAATTAACGGATAACAGAAGAGGCTGTTAAAGAGCAACATTCATCATTATATCCATAATTTCACTCTCTTGAGGTGGAAAAATAAGTCTTTTATTTCTTAGGTCACCATTAGCTCTCCGCTCGTCTAACGCGCTCGTATTTCACGTCTTTGTCCGAGCTCGCCGGCGGCACATTTGGCCAGTTGATGCTCATGGTGTTTGCTCATTTCTCCTGACACCCTGCCATGAAGGATATCTTTCTTTTTTTGTTGTGCTTCCTTCATGTGCTGCTCCGTATGTGTGTGGCGTATAGGAGCTATAGGCGCTGAGCTGACATATTGTAGCCAGGTGTGACAGAGAAAGGCCGTCCATCTGTCGGCACAGCGGCTGCCCTGTGGGTCAGAGAGCAGCCACTAGGCAAATAAATGTTGTAATGTAATACAGTGCAGGCCTCTGACAATGGGGCCCTCCATTCCTGAGGCTGGGCGTGCCTCCACCACACAAATATTCAAAGCATTTCTTAAAGAATTTCATGAAATAGGACATATTTTATGCTGTTTTTATTGTTAGTCATTTACCCAGCATGCACTCTAGTATTACTGTGTTTTCAATATGAGCGTCCCTGTTCACTGCTCACTCCCTCACAGTCGTCCCAGAGCTGAATTACTGTAATTTTGTAAGTTTGTTAGCCAGGCTGCACGGACTGAGAGCTCAGAGCACCGAAGGGAGTGTTAGTGTTTGTACAGCATGAGTTTTGGACCACCAGGAAGAAGAAGAGGAGGTTTACAGGCTCAGGACAGAGTCACTGTCGTGCCAGAACAGGAGCTGGGCAAGTGGGCAATGTAACCCGGGCTCACCCCGGTGAAAAGACCGAAGAGGACGTTGATAGAGGAAGCTAAGAAGAGAAAAAGAAAGTGATTTTTAGTCGTTGGTGAAATAAAAGGCTGAAAGACAGACACCAAGCTGGCTGCTGTTGGACTAATATTAGCAGTTGTTGACCTTGCTTGATGTTTAGCTGTCCATATTTACACACTTCTACACAACGTTGCTTTAAATTGTCACCGCCAAATCAACCAGGACTTCAAGTTACGTGAACCAAATTGACAGTTTCTCCCCTTTTCATCTGACAACGAGATAAATAATTGTCACGCTTGAGTTTTATGATGACATGTCGATGTTTATCTCAAGCCCGTTTGCTTTAAATATTCAGGCATCACTCGCTCTGTATTTTCCCTGCGCTGACAATAAACTGCCTGAAAAATGAGTCATCGTGTATCTCACTGTGCATAGGCAGAGAGGAAGAGAGGAAGAGGAGTGCTGCTTCTTCAAGGCTGAGTGGGTTTCACAAATTGAGGAATCCCTCTCTGGATGCAGAGCTGCAGGAGCTTGTGCACCGGTTTGAAAGGGTACAGAAAATTGCACAGCAATGGGATGTTATTTCTCTTCTTCCAGGAAGTGATTGCTTATTGAACACCTGTCTAACTATGATTTCAATCGAGGGGTTTTTTGAGAGCATGTGCTTCAAATTTCTGTCCATAAACAAGGGTTATTCTCACAATACAAAGCCCATCCTTCGTATTCTTTTCATATTAACGTCACCCTTTTTTAAGGCTGTGACTCAGACCACCTTCCCATCGTCTCTGCTCCATTGTCTCACCCTCACTATGCGAATATGAGATAATGGGTTAGCTTGGCACTCACATGGGCTGAGGAGATACGCATGGGGGTGTTACATTTCATCTCAAGACCACGCGTGCTATTCTCTATTCTCATTTTCTCACTTTATTAGAGTTAAAATGTTCTTTCTCCTGATTTCGCTGCGTGTCATCTTTCACAATCTTATATCTGACCCACTTCTCAGCACCGGCGATGGAAAAGAAAGAAAGAATGGAGAAAAAAATGAGTCAGACTTTGATAAAAGCTCATAAATAGACCCGGTCAAGTAAACATGTTAATGTAGTTTGAGCATTTCTCTAACTAATAAGCTTATTTTTGTGTTAATGTCGCCCTCATCCTCCCAGAGGTTTGCACCAGCATTCAATCCCTCGTGTCTGTCCATCTCAGAGACGGCGTGGTTTTTATAAAAAAAATGTTGACTTGGCTTTAAAGATGAAGCTGGCTCATTCAGTCATTGGAATAGGGTGCGGCCATTTTCCTTATCTGTCTCCCAGCACCTTTAGGAGGACAGCGGGGGCATGCTGACACAAACAACCCCTCCTCACAATCCACCAGACGCACAACACACACACACACCTCTTCATCTCACACAAAAGACACATGCTGGAAAATGTTGTAGGCTGTTGCTGCATGCTGCAGTAATTACGCGAGGCTGGATTCATTATTGTATAATGGTTTAACGTCCCTCGATGCTTGCCACAGGATCCCACTCACTCATAGTGCTGCAAAGATTATAATATCGATTTAAGAGCCGCTTGATGAATAACTCGACTATTTTTTCAAAAGGAAGATGTAGAAACATATTTTCTTGGATAAATTGGATAAATTCTTAGTGGGTGAAGCACAGTTTTGGTCATTTCAAGGTCAGACGAGCGTTACAGTGAAGCTAAATGTGGATGAAAGCGAAGGTTTTTAGACTTTGAGGATATACAAAAGTACAAAACATCCTGTGAACTATAATTTAAGAGAGTATTCATTTGGTTGCAACTTCACAGCTAGGTGCCACTAAATCCTACACCTTGGACCTTAAAAAATAAAATAATTCAAGTAGGTTTCTGCCATTTTGAAGCCATGTTGGCTGTTCTGCCTCTTCCACCTCCCGGTTAATCTAAATATGAGCAAAGACGTGGATCACCAGCAGATCTGAGGCAGGCCGAATGAAGCCTGGGTGCTCTAATAAGCCACCAACCTGTCAATCAAAGCTCTGCATAAATTGAAGCCTTTTTTATTTGCACAGGACACACGTGCATGACACATTGGGTCTGGTGAGAAGATATCTGAGATATATGTAGGGGTGAGATCTGGGTATCATCTGCATAGAAGTGGAGAGCAATGTTACATATAATTTGAACCACAATGTTAAAAGTAAATTGGACTTCCAAACCAAATTTATTAGCCATGGAGCTGCATGTTGGTCTGGTTGGTGGACCACTAATGACATCCATCAATGCTTATGAGAAAACATGCTAGGATAGCTAACATTTTGACATGAAGCTCACTGGATGAGCTCAAGCTGTACATATGCGTTCAGACTGAATACAAAGCACATTTTCCACACACACAAGTTAACTCCGTCCTAACAGCACTATATTGCATATCAAGCTGTAAACATGTTCCTCTGTCTGATACAAGTGTTGGACTTATTGTTCATTCTGGATCACCAAACTATCACCGGATGTTCTTTTGTCCTCTATAATCCATTGAAATAATTTCTAAAGGCTGATGTAAAATTACAAAACAAAGTGGAAGAGCAAGGACGGACGGTGGATAAAAATCTCAGCGGTTAACGTGCCAACTGAAAATACATCACATGGCGACCTGGCTGGCAGCACTGAATGGAGAAAAACCAAAGGAGAGCCAAAGATTCACTTAACGAATGACCCATCACACCCAAACAATCTTTGTTCTCCACAAAGAAAGAAACAGCATGACCAAAGAGATGATACAAAGTCAAACACAACATCTTATTGTCTTGTTCTTGAGAAGTTCTCTCCACATAGACATTGTCTTTAATAACCACCAACTTGCAATATTACATGAAAGGGTGTGCTTTACCGTCATTAGTGGCACGGACTTGTTGACCAGTCAGATTGCCTGGTCAGATCTACTTGTTCTTGCACTGATTATTTTATCTTCTGTTCATGTTTAAGGTCAATGGCCTCCGTTCATGTCTCATGTTTATGCTTGTCATGCAAGTGTTGGCTTCCAATTAACATCTATCACGTTTCCAATGCGGCGAATGTGTTCACGTGACTGCACCGGCGTGTGTAAAGCGCTCAAGTGCGCGGACACATCTTTGGAGGCACCCACAGGCAGATGTTCTTCATTAATAATTATCAGCCGTCAGCCCGACACATGAGAACAGAGGACACTCGAGCCTCCTCCTTGAATACAGCCGACTTTAGTAGCTGAGGGACAAGCTGAAGTTATCCGATGTTTAATATCCACTTTACACTGAAGAAGTCCTGCTGCAGTAAGACGGACATTACACCATAGCAGTGCTGCTGAGAGATAATGCCGACTCACTAATTGAGTGTTTTGGATGAAGCCCAGAAGGCTAATGGAAGTTTTGGGGTAATAAGGCGGTGAATTGAACAGGCTGCTCTTAGTTTTCACCTCACTGTTTCCAAGCAGGGCAGCTGTT
Source organism: Protonibea diacanthus (assembly GCA_028641955.1). Classification (NCBI taxonomy): domain Eukaryota; kingdom Metazoa; phylum Chordata; class Actinopteri; family Sciaenidae; genus Protonibea; species Protonibea diacanthus. The sequence goes on along the minus strand of CM053997.1, from coordinate 15,431,050 downwards.
TGAAGACAAATACCGGCAACTGTTTGCTGCAGTTCTTTGATGAAAGGGGACTTCATAAAATGGCAAATAGCTGCTGGTATTTTGACGGAACCTCGGTCATCGAGAGGCGTTATTCTCTGGCTTCAAACACTCCCATCTCCTGTGATTTATAGAGCCAACTCCTCACACACTAGAGCACTTGTTGTAAGGCTTAAAAAAGGTGTAACAAAGGTTACTGGGAGGATACAGCTAGAGAAAGTTGGGGTATGACTTTATTTTACACATAGAGGCTTCAAAAGACGTTCTGTTCATGATTTTTCTACTCGTTTTGACTGGCCAATTTTATCGAATTTGGAAAAAAGACAGAAAATGTGAGCAAGGACCAAGAGTGGGTGAAGGAGCTGGGTTCAGTTTGGTAGATTTTTAAAGAGTTATGATGATAAATGTTCCTTAAAAAATAAAAATAGTTCAGCCTGAAATGTCAAAATATGACGTTTCTTCTCCTGCCAGAGCTTCAAACAACGTTCTCTTCTCTCTCACTCGTCTTTATGTTTGACAAATGAATTATATTACCCATAAAGTTTACAGACTGTAGGTTAAGTGGATGTAATGCACAAGGGACCAATAAAAGTGGTGCCTTTTAATTCAATGCAATGGCTGTGCTCTGTCTGACAGTTGGTTTCACTACTTTGGTCCACAACGGTTCTCAAACTATGAGATTACCAGGTAAACATGTTTATCTCTGCTGTGAAGTTGGACATTTTAACATGGGGACCTATGGTGACTGACTCACTTGGTGGGACAGCAGATCCTGAGCAGCAGGCAGCACCACGTCCACCCAAAGTAGCCCAGATGGATCCATCAGTCCATGGTTTCAGGTTCAAAAAGCCACCGTAGGCTTGATGTTGCATATCTGTCAGCTTGTTTTGTGGTCTTCTGCCCCCTAGTGACCAAAAATGAATCACTGCAGCTTTAAATTTAAGTTCTTTAAAGTTTAAGTGTTGTGCAGATGCTCTAACTTCATCAATAAACTAAATCTAAAGTTTCTATCTCAGGAGACACTTGAAAGCAGCAACAGCAGCATCTGTGTTTCCCAAGAATCCCTCAGCAGTGGGGTAAACTCAAAGTTCGTTTTTAAAAACTTTAAAACATGTTTCTATTTCGAGGAGGGTCAAATGTCCAGGATCGTTCTTTTACCCTCAGGCCTCCCGGGGGGAATATTTGGCTAAATCTGTGTAATGAAGGCCAAGTGATGCAAGACGTTGCACAGTCTTACAAACTCCCCCGTTGAGGAAGGTCATGGCGCCTGTCTCTGCTTTGTTTTTGTGGTAGTATCGATGCTGCAGAAACCATCATGATTCTTAGCGTCCCACAGCTGCAGCTGTCCACTCCTGGACTGATGACTGCGAGCAAAAGTAATGAAAAAAAAAAAAAAACAGGAGAAAAGCCCAGTGCACCGACCCAAAAAAAGCTGTGATGACTCATTTGTTAAAGTCCCAGGGATCCCTGGAATAAATCTGTTCATTAACAACGATTATGAAACTGTGGAAAATAAAATGAGAGCCTTCTTGGTAATGACTTCTCTCCGTCTAAAGAGGCTTCTGAACCGTAGCTTCATTTCGTCTCATCATCTCGCCCTTCGCCCTTCCAGATTTTTCCAGTTTGTGGAAATGGAGCAGGAGATTACAGACTCTATCTCTATCGCTCTATTGTCATCATCTTTCCTGCAACTCACAGGAGGGGACTTCTAAATGGATGCCACTTTATTTTGTCTAATGGCTCTTTTAGGGACTTTAATGGCTCTTCTGCGAAGATCTGCAAAAGCACTACTGCAGACTGCTGCAGTGTATAATAAATAACTTTACTGTGTGGTCTTGAGTATCCACTGTATCAAATGTGTTTAAATAGGTCTGCACAATTCATATTTCAGCTGAGGGCTTATTTTTGTTCTCTTTCTTAGATATGCTTCGCAATTACTGTACCGCCCGGAAATTGCTAGTCCCACTGTGAACCAAAACACGGCAACAAATCGAATCAAAAGTACATTTTGTGAAGACAAATCTGTTGGCAGCGGCAGCTCATATAATGGAGGGAAAAGTGTTAGATCCTGAGTGCAGGAGGTACTGGTCCAGCTCTCCGTTTAAAGGGTCCGTTCCTCTAGCCTGTGGATTATCCTATCAGGTCTCAACAGAGGACTGTTTAAGCTGGTGGCGAGGAGACACGCCTAGCTTCTAACTGCATTCATCCAGACGCCTACCCTGCTCACTACTAGAGCCGAATGCTACACTAGTCGCGTCCGTTCATGGCAGCTTTCCTCTCATTGATCCTGGCACTGGTGTGGTTTCTAGGATCATTTTTAGTGGCTTGGACAGTAAGCCCCAAGCATCTGTTTAATTTTACTTTGGCTAGAGTAACCAGTTAGATAATTATTGCAGAGATGACACAAATCCAATGTCCACAAAGCTTCAAAACGGCTCTTCAGAAACCTGTTGGTGACGTCACGAGTACGCCGCCCATCGTTTATACTATCACTGTTTTCCCTCTTTTGTTTTATTCCTGTTTGGCTCATTGCCGCCTCCCAGGTCTACCGGCCCAGCGGGTAAACTCCCGATCCTCCAGATGGCCGCTCAGCCTCGCCAGGTTACTTGTAAAAGTGTGACTTTGGATTATAAAACCACCAAGCTGAGAGTCTTACTGTACTGTATCTGTCTGTTCAAAACACAGACGGTCATCATTGACCTTCCTTCACATGTCCCATATTAAATACGTCCACTGGTGATTAATTTCCACTTGAGCAGCGCTGGTAAAAGTATCTGCTGGTCCTGTGTTGATGATGACATGTTCAGTAATTGACTGTGATTAATAGTTGCCATGGAATTGCTAATGTGCCCCAAAGGCAGAGCTCTGAGTCGGTCGTATTACCAAGTGATGATTAAATGTCCTCAGTTGGGGCCCTCGGGGAGGTATAGGCCACGACAGTGTGTCAGAGAACCTTGGAGGAATCTTCCATCTCAGTCGTCCATTAGGGAACACAACAGTTGTCTCACCGTGATAATGTCGGGTCACGTTTGATAAGAAGTTGGCTCAGCTCACTTTGTCTGCTTGAATTACAGGCTTGTTTGCTGGCTATTATTTAAGTTAGAGGGAATGTGCCGGTCGAGGGTGTGTGTGTGTGTGTGTCGTAATTAATCTTAAAATATGCCCGATTTAACATCCTTGTTCATTTAAAGTGGCTGTAATCATATAACATATTATGTTTAACGATAACGATGGATGAAATCGCTGAGTTTAATCTGAAAAGTGTCACTTGTGGTGATAAATCGACAAAGAATTTTCACCCTCAGCTCTAGTGAGCATTTTAGCACCTTTCAGCTCCTTGTTTTGGTTTTCGGTTTCATATGCTTGCCACAATGTTCATATACTAACAGATTTCACATGTCATATCATTTTAAAGACGTAATAATCCAAAAGATGTTTATTAAAAGGTTATTAGGATGTGTGTGTGTTATGTAAAGCATATAGTCAGTACGTTAATTTAACGTGTTACATTAATCTAATGTGTTGCATGGTCTCGGGGGGTTTTAGAGGGAGCCATGGGCCTCGTTGATGAGGCCAGCGGCAGTCAGGAAAAAAACTGATGGACCGCAGCCTCCTGCCACAGGGGATAGTCTCAAAATGGCAGCTGTGTTCACTTAAAAAAGCCCTAAAAGCCGAGTGTACGTGACCTACTTAGCACCAAACCGCATGCAGATGAAGTTAGCAACTAGCTAGTGAATACGTAGCAGCTAAAGAGCCAGACGTTTTCCACAGGAGTTGGTGGAGACCAAAAATAGAGCTAAAAGAAAGTGAATATTGGACTTACATTCATCAGGTGGACAAAAACACAACTCCAAATGAGCAATAATGTTGCTTTGCAACTGCTGGATGTGAAATAAATGACAAGTTGGACATTTTTGTGCCAAAAAATCAGTTATTGCAGATTTAAAGGGGCTCCATTTACAGAATATAATATTCATAACTATGTTTTCACTTGTGTATAATCACCTGAAATGAACTGAACAATGGCTCTAGACGGGGATAGGGGATATAAAAAATAATATACTTCTTGTTTTCTCTGCTTGAAATCAAAACACAGAGTCAGATTGAAAAATTCATGCTGTGAATCTCAACCCAGGACGATCACCAAGCGTTCACAACGACCACACAAAACAGTTTTTTGTTTATGCCACTGACTTTTATTTTTATTACTACATACAGCTCCAAAAAACATCCAAAGTAGGCCAACTGTCTTTTCTTTCTAGAGTTAGTCGAGTTAGTTCTACAATTAAAAATTCAGGAATAAATATTCATGTTTTTTTTTGCGTGCATTTTTCGAGTGTTTGTTTTGCAGCTGGCATTTTCCCTTCAGAGCTCTGACTAAACTTCTGCTGATCATCATGAAGCTCTGAGTAACTACAGGTGCTTCAATAATTTTCAGTATTATTCCCATCTCTCACACTTTAGTTTGCCCGTGTCCCATTTGAACGGGACAATTACAGAAAAGATCCAACAAAAACATGACGCAACATTTAAGTCGTGCGCACTGAGCCTGTTCAAAGCCTGTGCGTCTCATAAGCATAGAAGATTATGTTCTTGTGATGGATTCAGGCTTTCTCCTTCCCAGAAGCGACGCCATGCTGAGTAGCTGCAGGAGATGAAGTCTCCTGAATTTGCACCCAGAACTCCTGTTAATAATTTCCACCGCTTCCTCCCGAAACTCTGCACCACATTGACGAGGAAAAACATGCAGAAAACCATGAAATAAGACACACAAAGAGTAAAAAAAAAAAAATCTAATTATGTGCAAATAGGGATCTTAACAGTGAGTTTGCACTCTGTCCTTTGCACCTCCACCCCTACAAGAAAGTAGACTGAGGGAGGAGTGCTTCATTTACTAATGGTGCATTACTTCTGGGTGTTAAAGTCTCGGGAAGAATTCAAACTTTGTAATATTAATGCAAATGATTTCCTCATGCGGCGAGGCAGGGCCCATTAAACTCTGCCGATGTTCGTGAGCAGCAGAGTTCTCAAGTCGACTCACTTATTAGTAGAAACCAGGCAGAAACACAATAGTCTGGGTAACTAGGTTTAAAAGATAAGATGGGAATAACAGCTCATATGATTGCTGAAATATAAAAATACAATCACACTTTTAATTACTTTACAAAGCGTATGATTGGACTAATTAGTTTAAAAGCCCCTTTTGGGTTTCGTGCTCATATGTAGAAACTTACCACAGTTAAATGACTCTCTGTCAGACGCAGAACAATAAATCAACCTGCGTTCCCCGCGGCTTTGTGTTATGAGAACATAATTACATTGTGCTTTATTGTACCTGTTGCAGAGGAATGCATTTATAGACCGAAAAGTACACACTGAACAGGGAAGTGTGTTATAAAAGCAACTTTAACATAAACAGAGCAACCAGAGCTGCTGAGCCCAGTTACACTGCCCAGCTCCAGTTCTGGCACGACACTGCCTCTGCTCCCTGTCAACAATCCCTCAGGCTCTAGCCTGAAAACTTCCTCTTCTTCTTCCCGGTGGTCCAAAACGCCTGTGGTAGAAACTCTAACAGTCCCCTGGTGCTCTGAGCTCACAGTCCGGGCAGCCCAGCTAACGAACTGAGCTAACATTAGCTAACAGCAGCTGTCCAGTCTCCAATTTACAGATATCTGGGCCTTCCGAGACTTCCATAATCTTCGTTGCTGCCTCTTAGCTCTCCACACGGACTGTTTACCCGCATACGACCAAACACGATTGGTCAACTTGGGCTACAAACGGAAACCAGATTATAGAGATTACCCTCAGGTTGAATCGTAACATCTTGGGTTCATCATCAGGTCAGAATCTCAATTTGTCGACCTCCCCATCTCTTCCCAGTGTTTCACTGCAGTATTGTTCAGCCCATCCTCGTCTTCTACCAACGCTGCTGCCAAGATTAAAGGTCTCCCAACAGCCACTCTCTCTGAGCTCAGTTGTAAGGTCATTGCACACGTTGCAAAAACAATAGCACAGGATGTCACACACGCACTCAACCTCCACTTCATTGTAGTGTACCCTCTGGGTGCAGGTACCTCGCTTTGGCCTGAAACATGGTGACTCCTCGATGTTGTCTTTCATGTATTTGTGTCTGTCACAGTTGCGTGATGATGATGTGTCTCTCCTGTGATGTACAGCGCTGTGAAAACGAATTTTCCTCCCCCCGGGGAACAATTAAGGCTTATTAACTAATTAGCTGTTTGTGTTTAGTGCTAATTAGCGAATGTTAGCATGCTAATACCCCAAGCTAAGAGCGTGAATATGGTGATAATTACATCGAAAAATTTGCATGTTAACATCACCCATATGAGCATGTTGCCATGCTAGCGTTGGCTCACGGCATTTAATAAGCACAGCCTGACGGAGGCGTTAGCATGCTTCTGGACCTGTTTATGGTTGTTTTGTGGAGTCAAAGGTGATTTTATTTTTATCTTTAATGATTTGTTACATGAGAAATATTACATAGCCTCTTTATTCTCTCTACATGTAAGAGGTAATTACAGGTTTTAGCTGCTGTATGACAGCATTTCAAGTGTTGACATCTCATTATAGCGAGGAGTTTCGCTGCTCTGTGCCGTTTCACCGTTTTCTTTTTCTCGGGGAACAGGGAATAAAGTTTTGCTCTGTAATGAGTCCTTCCAAGAGGGAAGGACTTGGCTGGGAGAAAAGGAAGACACTAAGCTGTCCCCTGTGATTAATTCAAATGAGATGAAGCATGAACCCCATAGGAGTGTTGCTTAGATAATTACAGCAAAGGAGACGGGAGCAAATGTTGTCCTGCTGACAAAACCAAAGTCACAAGAACAATTAATGAAGGTAACGAAAGATTCGGCTCGGCCTGAGCTCAGAGGGACGGCGGCGCTGTAACCGCGCACGCGGCGGCTGCTTCTGATGTTTGTTGTGGCAGAAAACTCGTTGTGGTTTTATTATTTATGGACGTGGTGTTGTTGTGGAGCTCAGCAAGCTCTGCAGATCCTGTGGGAGTGTTGTCAGTTCATGGAGTTCTCTGTCGTCTGTTTTACGGTTTGTTTATACTGTTAGCAGAAGGGGGGGATTGTAATGTAAATGCATATTTCAGTCCTCTTTGTTTTATCTCCTTAATCGTTATTAATGTCTCACTTCTCCTCTTTGTATTTAGGCCAGCAGCACGCTGCATAAACTCTGAGCAGCGCGGGGACTTCCTGAGTGTGGGGACTAAAGGTTTTCTCTGCTGAATCAATCCACCTGGTTAAGGCTTTAAAACGTCTGCACAGTGTACACACACAGACACATCTATACCTGTAGTTTCTGCAGAGTCATGATTATTGCCTATAATGATTAATGCATTGAAAACGGCACCTTGAGTTGCTTCTTGTTTCTGGTCAGCAGTTCAAAGACAAAAGGTGATCAATTATAATGAACAGAGAAAATCATTAAGCCTGTAAATTCTCACTCTGATGTGCTTTTTATTTGTCAATAATCATTTAACAAAACTGTTAATTATCTGACTTAAGGTTACAGTCAAAAACTATTCCTGATGAACTGATGCAATATTTTTAACCTGTTTGACTCCTTTACAGACCCTGTAAAAAAAATGTAGGAAAATTATGAGAGCAGCAATCAACAATCGATCAGTTCAAAGTTTGGGGACAAACATCCTTATTGGCGCCATTCGTATCATTTGTTCTCTAAAACAATCAATAAAAAACACGTTTGTATTGATTTATTGGGACAGAACAGCTGCATTAACAATGAAGAAAGAAAAAACATGTGGCGGACGCACAAAGTAAGACAAAGCCTATTCTGTTGTGACTCTATAAAAACTGAAATAGATGCAGAATAATTAATAAATCTGACTTCCTTACTACTCTTACTAATTGGAGATTCGTGAAGGAGGGTTAAAGCTCTGATGTACTCAATAAATGTTTTTCCAGATTCGATCAAAGTTTTCAGACGAGCTGTGTGTTCTCATTTTCTAATGAAAAAAACAAAACAAAGACATTTTGTATGTACTGAATTCATTTGTGTGGAACAAACTAGAATTATGTCAAACTAACATTAAAATGTATATGTTGGATACAAACCTAATGTTATTGTATATTTGAACTTTATTATTGTACTTTTACAGATAAGATTTATGTTAAAAAGACAAATAATAAATATGTAAATATGTTCTTTAAGTCCACATGACAAAGTTTAAGTAAACTTAAATATCATTTATTAGTTAGTTCAGTTCATCATAATCATTGGGTTGATCTGATACAAGTTAATTAAGTTAGATGAACATAACATTTTTTAACTTAATACGATTATGTGGAACCTGTTGACAAAATAATTGATTGAGTTGGTCTTTTCTTGCCTTATGTCAATCACAGAGATCCGGCATGATTTGTCTCGTTTTCCATCGTTTCTTCATGCATTTGATTCTTTCTCCCAAACTGTGCTGCGAGCAGCTCGCTCTGTTCACGTCTGACTGCCTGTGAACTCCGTCCGGGACCTTTAGTCTGACAGATGGAGAACCTCGGGCGCAGACTCACCGTGTCGTTCTGTCTAAGGAAGGAGGTTTTCAAGACAGGCCAACTTTTCCCTTAGACGCAGTATTTTTGGAACAAACAATAAAACAAAAATCAGAGACGGAGAGAGAGAACGTGTTGTGTGCTGCAATGTGTTTACTGTTGCACTGCAGCTCAGAGCTTCACACGTAATGTTTTATTCACATAATACTCATGCACCCAGGAAGAATCACAAGATTTAGGCAGTGGTATTTTCAGCGCTCGTGCTCTCTCTCTATAAAACCTGCAGCCCTTCCGAGGGTAAATAATTAGATCAATGGGGATATTAATTTTTCTGAGAAATCGACCCCGCAGGCTCGCGCTGCAGTATTTTCTCTCTCAGAGCAACGTCGTTATTCGTAAATGCATCACTAATGACCTCATCGATAAGCTGCTGCGAAGTTGTCAAAATCCTGAATCAGAGAGTTATGACTCTATAAATGTCAGCGCCGAATATCTGCCTCTGCAGTACACAGGTATGAGTTTCAGACTTTGAAATTCATGCCTCCTCTGGTGTTTAAAACTATTAGGATTTTTAAATTTTCGTCTGACTTTAATTTGCTCCCTGCTCCTGCCGTGTACTCGCCTTCAAATGGGTTCATACTAAAAGCAATGAACTGCATTCATCATGGCAGATACCAAAAAACTCCATGTTGCCTCGGATAAAGGTTTATTTAATCTCCATGGCTGGTCTTTTTTTGCAGAAAACTGTTCAGTTTTTGGTGGATCTTGGGGAGAATATTACATGAATGTTCGAGTTATGCCTCTTCAAACACACACACTTGGTTTTGTCACTTAAGAGGACATTGCATTTATTCTCTGGAGACTTAATTATCACCGCTACGAGCTCAACCTTTGTTCATAAAATAAACCAACAGAAACGAATTCCAGCTCATCTGCACTCTGGATCTTGGATCTTATGTTTGGTTTGTTATGGTAACATCTGGAAACGTGGTAACCTGGTTCCAAACTGGTCTGAATTGTCGCCCAGTGTCTCAAACAGATGGTGTTGTGACAGTCTACAACGCCCACTGAGCTCTGTAGGCAGGATTAGGAACAGGGACGCCATCCACCTACATCGCTACCTACCAACACGCATGACAAAACTCAATGAAAAGTGTCCACACACACACAAATGACAACATTTAAAGCAAAACAAGCTAAGAAGCAGGTTAGCTTAGCTTAGCACAAAGACTGGAAAAAGATAGCCGAAAGCTATCAAATTAGCATGTTTTGTATTTGTTTGTTTGCTATAAAAACAACATTTCATCGCCATTTTACAGGAAGTTATGCACCTGCCCCTGTTTGCGGTCTTTGTGCTAAGCTAAGCTAATCAGCCGCTGCTAGCTTTAGCTGTAGCTTTAAATATAGGTAAAGCTAGCTTCAGCTGCTTCCATGTTTACATTCTTTGTGCTAAGCTAACGAGCTGCTGCTACCTGCATATTTAAAGCAACAGCTAAAGCGAGCGGCAGCTGGGTAGCTTAGCTTAGCACAAAGACTGGAAACATGGGCAGCTGAAGCTAGCTTTAGCTGTAGCTTTATATTTAAAGCGCTTTAATTTAAAGTCCTGTATCTGTTTGAGTTCCTCGGTCCTGTGTTTGTTCGGTCTTTGTGTGTTCCTGCTTTCTGCTCCTGGTTTTTCTTGATTCTGGATTTTTCTTTGTTGGACTTTTCTCTTGGATTTATGGCTTTTTAGTTTGTTTTTGCCCGCCTGGACTTCTCGGCCATCATTTATTATTTTGTGTTTACCTGTCTTTCTATAAGTTTTTGTTTACTCCCTTTCATGTCTGCACTTGGGTGAACTGAAACGTGACAATATAAACAGTTTGGACCCCTGTGATAGAAATCACGGTCTAAAAAGCTGAATCATCCTTTGATAGAACAAAATGATAATAATGCATCTGTCTAATAGCAGCCTATAATCGTAGGTCTAATGACAGGAAGTCCACAAGGGCTAAAAAATGCTTTTCACATTCATTCGACATTTAGCAGTGAGACAGACGTTGCAGTTTCCCAGTGACTCTCTCGTTGGTCACATTTTAACATTGGAAAAATAAGAGCCAAATATAAAATGAGTAAAGAGTAAGAGCTCAGGCTTGAGAGGCACGATGTGCGTAAGATTTCATTTCAAGGGAGCAATTTCCCACTCAGCAAGGATCGCGTGGGCATATGTGCATGACTAAATGCACGGTGAATCAGAGGGAGTTCGAATGAGGGAGTACGTCTCCACTTCATCACAGAAGTACTGCGAGTACTCGCATGTCAAAGGAGTGCTGCAGAAAATAAACTCACAGAGTAATGACTTAATCTTTCGTGTCCTCCAGGTGATTTGGTATCCCGGGCCATGCACCACCTCCAGCCACTGCACATCAAGAACCCCAGCAACGGCACTCCGGTCCACCAGAAGACCAACACCACAGTTCACTGGGAGCCCGAGGCCCTTTACACCCTGTGTTACTTCATGCACTGCCCGCAGATGGAGTGGGAGAACCCCAACGTGGAGCCCTCCAAAGTCACCTTACAGACTGAGAGGTGAGTCCGACAGTAAATCCGGAAAAGATGCCGGTGGTTCAGTTTGCCTAAAAGTTTGAATTTTATAGCAGCTACTTCTCACCTAATCTCACTGGTTGAGTATAAATGTCAGTAGGTAGAGAAAAAAGCTGTGTCCCAATTTGTTGTTTGATCCTCCGAAAGGTCCTCCACCTCCTTCCCCAGATAAGAAATCTACCTACAACAAAGACAAAAACAATGTTAACTCGAAGTCAAGATAATAATGTCCAAGTTAACACCAGAACAGCCAATAAAGTGCAAAGTGGTAAGACAAGTTGTGTGTACGGTATGTCTGGCTGAATTCATGGACTAGACGTATTTCTCCCCGTTGTTTATTTTGTGTATCCAGTTTCTGTGTGTGTCTCACAGTCTACGCTACAAAATAGTGACAGGGAGACAATGTTTTTTGTCTTTTAGACTGTAGTGGTCGAGCAACATAGACAGTGAATGGGAATGAGGGAGCGTCCAACGAGAGAAACCCGGTGAATCGGCGAAATAAAAAGTTATTTTGTGATCGTTCCGTAGGAGTTATGTGCAAACCGCTGCAAATCACTGTGACCATTCATCAACAGAAGTGCCAAAAAACTGCAGTTCCTCAAACATCCACTTGAGTCTGGCTCCAGAAGTGAGTCAGTCTCCATAAGTCCCCATGTTAAAAACTTCACAGCAGAAATAAACATGTTTACAGCCTGCTACAAAAAACAGTTTTGGTCTCTATAGCTAATTTCTCCGTTCATGACAACTATACTGAGGGTGAACATATACTGAGGGTATACAACTCACCTGATTTGTTCTGAATACATCCTATTATTACGCCACCAGGTGTTACCAGAAATACCAGGTAAATATGACAGCTGTAGGTTGGGTACACCGATGGTTGGGAAGGATCGATTTCCCCAACAGAAAGCAGCACAAGCCTCGACAGACACTTCGAAATTTCTGTCTCTCAAAGAGCCATTTTGACAAGAACTCATCCTTCGCTGCTCAATTTTGTCAATTAGCCAACTTGTACACCATGATATGTGGTCCTCCGCCTCCACTCATCAGGTCTTAAATCAGGCGGTAAAATGTTTTTTGCATAAGTTAAAATGCAATCTCCCAAAAATGTCCGTCAACCCACATTTCCTGGCACACTGTACGCACTGTAAAAGCTCCACGTTCAGCGGGCACAAACCCCAAAAGCTCTCCGTCTTGATAGGTAGACACATATATCCTCTCAGCCGTATTGCCTCTGTCAGTTAGCGGTACAGCAGAGCTAGAATAATTTGCTGCTGTAAAGGTTAGTAAAGACATTCCTACTTCTCTCTTTGCACAAGTTTTTTTTTTCACAAGCGATCCTGTAAGATGCTGCGTGGGCCGGTCAAGCACTGACACCTTCCCCGGGCGTTGAGCTGAGATTGATGGGAACCAGAGGGACTTCACTCAGATGGACAGATATTCCAACATCTTTCCTCCACTCTGGAGGAGATAGAAACTCCATCCCGACGACCCCGGGGAGTATGAGGAATGTCAGGCGGAGTGACATGTCAGCAGGCTCTCGGGTCCCCGGAGAGGAAATTCTCTATTTAGCATTCAGCTGAAAGGTTGAAAGACGAGTAGAAAAGACCTGAATAACACAGCAGGATGAGAGCGAGGCAGAATTTTAATAAATGAAATAATATTTTAGGGTTGTTCTGTGAACAGATAAGCTGCTGCAAGGCGACGAATCATTGACGGGGAGTAAATTTCTGAACTGACTTTTACACCTGAGCTTTAATAGAAGAACAAAATTGGTTTATCGCTCCAATTTTTTAAAGTTTATAGGAAAGATGAAGAATCTTAGAGGAGTTTAAAATAGTAACAGAGCTGCAGTACATTATGACTCATGATATATTCAGGATTTTGGCCCAGGCGTTTTACTCCTAAGGAGGAATTGGCAGCTCTGGGCGCTACAGGCCTGCTGTCTGTATCGATGGATAACATTACCATCAGTGTTTTTTATTCCAGACTTGGCCTCGCTCTATTTTTTCAAACCCAGAACGGTGCATATATATATACAGTACCAGTCAAAAGTTTGGACACAACTTGAGAACGTCCAACTCATACCAAACCATCTTAATAGAGTTTAGGTTTGGTGATTGCGGATTCTTGGTCTTATAGCCCTTACGTAGCCTTGAGTTGTGTTATGGGTCACTGTCAGCTGGTTTGGTAGCCATGTTGGTCAACTTCAGCTTGAATTTTGAATAAATCACCAACAGCATCACCAGAAAAGCAACTCCACGCCATCACACCTGCTTCAGGGTGGGAACCACACATGTAGATACCATCCATTCGCTTCTGTGTTTGTGTTTCATTTCCCAAGCTGTTCTCTTCTTCTTCTTGGTCTTCTTCAGTCATGGTTTCTTCGCAACTTTGGAGGCTTGATTCAAACAGTCTCCTCCGAACAGTTGATGTTGAGATGTGTCTGCCACTTGAACTGTGAAGCATTTATGTGGGCTCTAATTTTGGTGATTTCTGAAGCTGGTGATGAACTCTTGAGAGTGTTTGGTGGTTTTAGCGGCTGCACATGATGACACCTTCAAAGTTCTTGATATTTTCTGGATTGACTGACCTTCATGTCTTAAATCAATGACGGACTGTGGTGTCTTTTAACTTAAGTGAGCGGTTCTGGCCTGAACAACACAACTGATGGTCTCAAACGTTTTAAAAAGGCAAGAAATTACCTTTTGAGGCGACACACCTTTATTTACCACATAAATCTATGTGTGTCCTGTCATAATTTTGATGTCTTCAGCGTTAATCTACAATGACGAAAGTAAAGAAAAAACGTTGAATGAGGAGGCGTGTCCAAACCTTTGGCTGGTACTGTAAATTTATGTGTTTCGGGAAGCAGACCAGTTGAAGCTCTTAGAAGAGCAGGTCTGAGTTGTCACATTACTCAGCCAATTGCTGAACATCAGTGCTTTATTTTTTTAAATCTCTTGCCAGAGAGTTCAAATTCCTGGCAGACTGTAGGTGTAAAGACATGGATAGCTTTGGTTGTGGGATGAGAAAGTGATGCACATGAAATGTAGACTAGTCAAACAGAGTGTGTCAACACCTAAAAAGCTGCTGCCTTGATTAATCGTGTGCTTACAGTAAATTTACAAAAGGACCAGGCAGCTGCATACGCGGTAAACATGACAGACCCAAATGGTTTCTCTCAGTCGGGTACGCTGTTCTGTTTGAGATCTGTTTTTCAAGAAAATTATAGTTGCCAGAGGGGTCATGAGGGAAGAAAAGCTCTGCAGGGACCTTTACTGATGGGTTCATAATATGATTTAACTCACTGTAACATGAAATTAGGCCATTTAATTTAGTGTTTTAAGGTTTTCTAATGTGCATCTGAGACTGCTTCATGGGTTTAAAAGCCTTGAAGGACTTCAGTTATCATCTAAACTGAGATCTCATGAGTCAGAATTGTCCCTAGCTCTACTATAATTAATGTTTTTTTGTAGAACAGAGTAGAGTAGAGTTCACAAAAAGGGCACGGTCGTGATGGTTTAGTAGAAAAATGGGGGGAAAAAATCAAGCGTAATATCTGCTCAGTGAGAATTTTGTGTGCGTGACTACTACCTGATGCTTTAAGGGTCAGACACAGGAAAAAAAAAACATTCTGAGGCTGTTCTGTTTGTCATTATTTCACAAATGTAGATTAGAAATAAGAAAATGCAGCTTTTGTCGTCCTCAGACTGAAATCAAGGACACGGTTTTAAAAAATTACTGTGAATTTAAACGTGTATGAAGAGTGGAAAGCAAGTTAGAGGGTTAGAAAATAGTTGTATGTTGTATGTGTGAATTAAATAAACATGATAAAGCCTGTTGCAGTAAATAATATCAGTTTCAGAGGTGTTGGTGTGTGTCTAAGCTAAGCTCATCACCTCATGGCGCTATTATTTTAAAAACAGTCAGGGCCTAACATTTATTTTTGAGTTGAAGTGTTTATTATTATTTCTGTCTAATTTGGAGCGACTCTGTAAACAAAATGAGAAAAATCTTTCCACAAAGCACCGCAGCTCATTCTGCTTATGGGCTGATGTAAAGGGGTGAACACGTCTGATAAATGACTGACCTGAATTTTGCTGCTGTTGCACTGCTGGTGGGGGGGGAGAAAAAAAAAGATAAATAGCAGAGAGACACAACATAAAAGTGTGTATGTGTGCAGGTGAAAGACAGATTAGGTGATTTACAGGTTATGTGATTAGAGGCTTTCCACACACACACACACACACACACACACACATCTTGGAAATAAATGATGAAATATGAACATGTCATCCAGCCAAGACCCATCACTGATTTAGATTAAAGAAGGTAATAACAGCATTTAGGGAGGTTGCAGCATCTGGATCTCTCTCTGCTCTGGACAATCGGAGTGTAAGTTATGAATATTGATTTGGTGTGACTGTTATCTGTGCGGGCATCTTTAATTAGAAAGTTTGTGGCTATTAGTTTTGGACCAGAGTCTTTATTAAGTGATTTTATATGAAAGGCCAATAGAGTGCATGAATCATTACGAATCCCAGCAATGTGTTTTAAAGCGTTACGTGATATCATCAGTTAGGAAAATCTATTTTGACATACAGAGGTCACGTTAATCATGATACTGTGTATTGATATGACCTGAAAAAGTCCACGTATACGCCATCGACATTTGTAAATGTAACTAATTCAGTCTTTAGATCTATTTTTGTGCAAATGGCACACATTACTCGTACTAAACGTATATACCAGTATTTATATGTATGTATGCTTGTTTAACTCTCAAAAAGTCAGTTAATCTTTGTGGGTATGGTTTGATCAGATTTGATTGATAGTCCTTTTTAAGTAACATTCATTTGATGTGAGCAAACAAACTTTTGTTTCCCCCTGCAGGCCGTTCCTGGTACTGCCTCCGCTGATGGAGTGGATCCGGGTGGCGGTCGCCCACACTGAGCATCGACGAAGCTTCTCCGTGGACAGCGACGATGTGAGGCAGGCTGCCAGGCTGCTGCTGCCCGGTGTGGACTGTGAACCACGACAAATAAAGTAAGGATGTGATATACAAGACAAAGACAGTCTGGTTTACTTTAACTTCAGATGTACATGTGTATTTGTTATGATTACATTACTCACAACACAAGCAGCCAGCTAATCTTCTGGCTTTGAGACTTGGGGATAAATCAAACACATCACTGCAGTCACGTGTCCGTGCACAATATTCGTCACACTGCAGTTCAGTCAGTGAGTTCGTGTTGGTGTCGGTGGGTTAAGGGTCTTATCGCATCTCACATACTTGCAGAGAAATAAAAAAATCAAACACTGAGAGGTGTGAATTGCCAATTAGCGTCTCCTTACAAATGCCAGATATAATTGTCACATGAGATTGGACAAACATCATGAAAAAGTTTCTCCGTGACCTCGCGGAAGGATGAGCTGTGACAGCTGCTCGCAGCTCAGATTAAGAGGCTTTACGGGAGACATGAATGAGTAATAATGAGTCATAGCTGAAGGTCTCACCTGCAGAAAAGCTACTTTAGGAAATGAAGAATCAGGAGGGAGCAAAGAAAAAAAGATGTGTTGACAAATGCAAACATTACTGAATTGATGCAAACAGCTCAATACTTGAAATAAAATGTTGCAGTTTAAATTTAAACCAAGACTTTAAGTTGTGAATAGCGAAAAAATCATTTTCTTTTTCCATCAGTGTGCAGCGGAAATGTATATCCACAGATCTCAAAATCCATTTCTGAGATAAGCTCCCACTTAATCACAGTAATGGATCTGCTGTTTCCATCTGCAGAGCCGAGGATTGTTTCTGTGCCACCAGGAAGCTGGACGCAGCCTCGACAGAGGCCAAGTTCCTGCAGGATCTGGGCTTCAGGATGCTCAACTGCGGACGGACGGACCTGGTCAAGCAGGCCGTGAACCTTCTGGGACCCGATGGCATTAACAGCATGAGCGAACAGGTCTGGGCATTTGACACACTCGACACTCCTACATGTACAGTATATACAAGCGTTCGCATCACACACCTACGCGGGAATAGTGGAGAGTTAAACACAAAGAATTTCTAACAAGTATAACCTGGCAGTCCGTCGCAGTTCACACACATGCTGAGCACAGGCTGCTTCCTATGAGTCATGCAATGTGTTAAATTCTTATGCCATGATACAACTTTGAAAAATTCACTCTATTTACGTGAAAATGGTGGATTCTTTGTGTATATACAACAATTAGTTCCGAACGCGTAATTTGATAAGACGAGAGTCGTTCCACGCGTGCCGTTATAGAGCGTAACGGCACTGATAACTGCACGTATCACTCCGCAGGTGTTCGGTTAACGGTCGTCATCTTAGATTGTGAAAAACGTTGCACGAGTCGTTTAAAAACAAACACACAGTTGGCAACCATTTAATGCATACAACTGAATAGGTTCAGCAATATGCTCGATGTCTTTCTACACATAGTCTTAAAGTCCAGGAGCAACACTTTCATTACTGAGGGTAAATATGCTGATAGCGCCACGCAGGCAGGCTGAGCATATTAATTCTTTGACTAAGAAAACCTTTTAAAAAATGTACAAATACAGCAAGCTCACCCCGACCACTTTTTATTAGGACTCGATAAAGAATCGGGCTGATGATGGCATTAGTGTCAATATATCCTGTATATTCAGACATTCAGCATTAGTCCTCATTAACATTTTATATTTTTTCACCTGATTTGTTGAGCAGGGCAGCGTTAAGGTATACAGATGGTGCACAGATGTTATTTTTACCCCGTGATCTGATATTTAAGCCTTGCTGAAAAGCTCAAAAAAGTCAGGGAAGTTTGAACCAAGGTTATTTTTAATTTAAGCTTCCCTCTATTACAAGCTGCTAAAAAAAATATGAAATTTAGCGTTTCTGACCATTGAAAGCATCTGTTCTGTTCTTTTCATCAAGCTGGATTCAAATACAAAGTATGCTTTATTATTTGACTAATTTAGGTACATGGGTAAGATATTATATTTAATAAATAATATTTTGTTACAGATGAGGAGTGTAGAAAACACTTGACATAGATACAGATCCAGATATTTTAGAGACTGATCGTAGCTTTGTATTACTAACTTAAGAAAGGATCGATCTGTTGTTCTTTTTGTACCTGATGCTGCAACTCGGCTGAGCCTTGATGGGTCTGGATCAACCGTTGGGTCGATATCTCCGCCTTAGCGCATCAGAGTGTTGATGTCGTTTGGGATTTTCTGCCTTCCCCAGTCGAGGGAAATATCGGTTATTCCTCGCGCTGCTAAGTGGAAGCTAATAGTGCAATCAGATTTTCCGTGCTCAGAGAGCCGTGCCTGGTTAAGTTCAATTAAGAAACTCTTGGCGGCTCTCCACTCAGACGCTATAAAAACAGGATTTATGTTTGCACAAAGCCGCCTTTTTCCTATTTTTTGTTTTAGAAAACAAAATTTTCACATTTCCCACAGTTCCTGGCAGGTTGATTGATAGCACATTCAGTCAGATTATTTGACTGAAACAGACCTGAAATGGTTTTCAGTATTTACAGTGCCTTAAACTAGTAGCAAATTGTATTGACTGACGCTTTTCCGCCTCACTCCTCCCATAAATAAAAGCAGTGGTGACAAACAGGCTTTTTATTCTCTTGTAAAACCAGTTGGCTTCTGTAATACAGTCTGCGAGGGAGCAGACTATTACAGGAGCAATAAAGTAAAAGCTGTGGCCCGTCATCACGGCTGAGAGGCATTTGAACTCATCGCGATGATCATCAGGGTCCGCCGTCTATCGCTCTTTAGCTGCTGATTAAGTAGATCGGTGTCCAGGAAATATTTAAGAATGAATCACCGCGAAGGGATATCAGTCTTCAACACAAAGTGCTTCTGTGCGTTATGAGCGAGTCGTAAAAGGCCTTTGTTCAACATAATGGCTCAGATCAGACGTATGATTGAAGTCTGTTTTATGGAAGCTCGTCCAAAACTCTTTAAAAAGTGTTCTGTTTCAGTCGAGCCTGAAAACCCGGTGAAGAGAACTCACCACCTGGTTTTCAATAAAGTTTATTTTTCCTCTCTTTACTCGACACTGCTTCACCCTGCAGCTCGGAGCATAATGTGCGTGGGCGTGTCAGGCTCAAGAGAGTGCTCTGTGCATATGGTGGCATGTGGAGATATTAGATGTTATGTTAGGAGTTTCACAGCCCACCTCGGCTGTCGCTCTCGTTGAGAAGATGCAAGTTATTTTGAGGCGGGTTATGATTATTTCTGAAAAAAATTAGAACCTGCAAGCAGCTGCTGGAAACTGATTGATGTGGAGGAAGGAACAAGCTCTGAGTCGTACGTTATGTGCAAATATGTGAGTATATTTCAGCGCAATCTTTAGGCATGGGGTTGATTAGCACATATGGCACTTCTGGAGATTTAAATAACATTGCATAAAAGAAAGGCTTCCTATAGATTTCCCATAGAGCTAACGAGCACAGCTGTTTGTGAGCGCCTTACAGAAATGCTAATAGCCCCTTAAGGGCTTTGCCAATGGCACTGAAATACATATTTTTCATGGTATCGTTAAGAGAAATGACCCCAGAACGTGCCCTCCCAGTACAGTTTTAATGTGTTAGTTAGTTAGGATAATGAATCCATGTTTGAGCCTCAAAAACACAACAACAAATTATAAACAGGACAGCAGGTCAATTAAGTTATCTGTTAATGAACATACAAGCAGCTCCTGCTTCGGCCGCCAGCCTTGACCCTTCGAGTTATGGACTTCACAAGACCTCTGAAGGTGTGCTGTGGTATCTAGTACCACAACGTTAGCAGCAGATGCTTTAAGTCATATTAGCTATAGTCCATGAACTTGACTTGTTTGTCCAGCCCATCCCATAGATGCTCGATTTACCGATCCCGTTCATGCCAACTAGCCTTGCGAGTTACTTCTGGACGATTGGTCACTTACATCTTTGGTTCGGCTTCACTATCAGACTAGTCTTCAACATGTCTTGACTTTGGCTTTTGGAAAACAGAGATTTTCAATGATTTTCAATAAACACTGACTCAAAATAGGCACTTTATTGGAGTAGATCTGGGTTATGTGGAGGCCAAATCAACATTTTTTTGTTTCTGAACCATTTTCCAGGGCGCATTATCCTTCTAAAAGCGAAAATCAGGGAATACCATTTCTATGAAAGGGTGTATGAGATCTGCACCAATGCTTATATTGGTGATACATGTAAAAATAACGTCCATATAAGTGGCAGGACCCAAAGCATCAAACAGCCTTTGGTTTGAGCTACAGATCTGTTGGATCGGACCACACAGGCCAGCCTTTGGCCGCCCCTTTTCTTTCCTTGGACCACTTTTAACACACCACAGGAGCTGCAGTTTTGGAGAGTCGTCTAGCCATCACAGTTTGGCCTGTGCACTTCACACTGCTCATTTTTTCTGCTTCTAACATCAACTTTTTAGGACAAAATGTTCAGTTGCTTCCTAATATATCTCTCCCACTGACAAGCGCCATGATAACGAGATAAACCTTCAGCTGTCAAGGGTCATGATGTTATGGCTGATGTGCGTACAACGCAATATTCAGGTGATACCTGGAGAGTTCTTCGTCCATATGTTCATGCTACCTATTAATAGATCCTTTCCTAATGTGCTCATATAGTGTAAGGTTTAATGAGAAGAATCCTTTTCTTTGTTGGACCCAGTGGTAGAAGAAGCACTCATTTATTCAAACGTACTCCAAGGAGTTTTTAACTGGCAATGAAACAGTCTTAATTTAATACCGATGTCTCTATATGACCTGAGAAGATTGGCTCTTTCTATATAAGTAATTCCCACCGGGTTGGATCCAGACTAGAAACAAGGTGATGGAAATACTACTAGTTTTGTCCACAGGGGCCGCCAAAAGCTATATATATAGAGAGAGAGAGAGATACCACTTAAAAACACCACCTTAGAAGATGTCCTAATGTTCTCATATTTTAAGGTTTAATGAGATAACTTTTCTTTGTTGGACCCAGTGGTGGAAGAAGCACTCTAATCATACTCTAAGGAGTTTTAACTGGTTATGAAACACTCTTTATTTGCTGTTTCTATATAGCTCATCTTAACGCCCACCGCTTGAAACAAACTAAATGAGGCAATGGAAACACTACCGCTTTTGTCCACCGGGGTCGCCAGAATCAACATGAAAAGAAAGCTTGTTGTAGCTCCACATTGAAAAAGTACATAAGATTTTATATAATTATAGTATCAAAAGTAAAACTCCTCCTATATACAATATATGATCATTTAGTTTATTATTATCCATTAACGTGTAAGCCTTTGCTAATTCCAGCTACTTTATATGATGTTTGGTATTTTCATCTTTAACCATTCATCATATTTTATAGGATGATCATATGTCTTAATATATAACTCAGTGACCATAACTTTCAAATAAAGTGCAATATTTGGCTCCTAAGTGTAGTGAGGTTGTATAAAGTAGCATAAAATGGTAATAAGCAAGTATGAGAATTAGCCATTTTGAGACTAGTTCCTGGTAATCGCAGTTTTCTGGAACTACTATTCTTCGAAATCTTTAAAAACGTTGCTGAATACAGGTTTTTTTGTACCATTTTCAAAGAAGAAGTAGATTACATTGTGATTGACTGAAAACCATTGAAAGAAATATAGTCCATAACCTTTCCTCTCTACAAAAGCACACTGCAGAAGTTAATAATCCAGCCTGTAACCCTCTTCCCTCCAACAGGGAATGACCCCTCTCATGTACGCCTGTGTCCGCGGCGATGAGGCCATGGTCCAGATGCTTCTCGACGCCGGAGCCGACATCAACAGCGAGGTTAGTGTTCACGAGACGCCGTCAGTCTGTCACGATGTCACGTTGATTCCACATTTTTTTTTGTTTGTACCATTTACATTTTGTTGTGTGTATCAGTGAAAACGATGAACCCACTTTGTGTTGCTCTTTCCTTCCCTCCTCTGTCTTCATTGTCTCACCTGCTGTCGGCATGCTCTCTGTTCTCCTGGCAGCTTATTACATGAAGTGCACTGATAAGCAATAAGGATCATTTGCACAGTAACAATGATAGTTTGTCTCTACTCTAATATAGAATAATAATCCACTCATAGTCCCTGAGTGCAGGCGGTTACTTCATCACATTTTACAGTGTAGACATTCAGCAGCAGTTTGCTTTATACCACATCAATAATGCATTACCGTTGTACAAGTATGTGCACTTTAGTTTAACTTCCACAGATAGTGAAGCGTTAAGCATGAACTTCACTGTTAATTAACTGAGAGCATTAAAAGGGAACCTTATTCTTATAAATCCTGATTTTATCGCTGCAGTGCTGTGTGTGTGTGTGTAGCTCATAGATTATAAATAAAGATGGACGACGCATATCCACTGTTTGGAAATGAAGCCAAAATATCCAGATAAGCCAAGCGAAGCCAATGCGGAAGTGTCAAAAAGTGCAGTTCCTCAAACGTCCACTTGAGGCTGGCTACAGAAGTGAGTCAGTCTCCATAAGTCCCCATGTTAAAAACTTCACAGCAGAAATAAACATGTTTACAGCCTGGTGCAAAAAACAGTTTTGGTCTCTATAACTAATTTCCCCGTTCATGACAACTGTACTGAGGGTGAATTTATATACAACTCACCTGTTCAGATTATATTAAGGCTTAAAGTTATGCAGGATTAACAGCATGGACGCTTTGATTGACAGGTAGGGACCGTTACAGATGGCTTGTTTTAGCACCCAGGCGTCATTCAGCCAATGATCCACTGAGCTCTTCCAAAACCTGTTGGTGCTGTCCATTCTTAGGAGTACCCTTTATTGAGATATTATTATTGAGAAGTGAACGTGAGCACAGATTATGAGTGACCTTCACAGCGCTTTGAAACAAGGTTTGGAGAGAAGTCTACACTGTTTCATATCATTGCTGCAGATTGTAGTGGGTATCTTTGGTTTGGCCCATCTGATCCGACAAACCACCAGGGGGCGATCAATCCGGATGTTTTGGCTTCACTTTAGTCGTCCATCTTTAAATACAGTCAGCCGTGTAGCTGCTTTAATCAAAGTTTGCACTGAGAAAGCATAGAAACGCTTCATGGCCTCTCCTCCATCACAGTGATCTCATTGTTGACTGTTGTGATGCTCCATCGGTTTAGTGCGAGTGTGTTGACTCTAAAGCAAAGCCATCCGCATAAATCATCAAGGAGTTTGATCTGATTGATAAATATTTAACGGATTTCTTCACCCAAATTACAAAAAAAAAAAAACATATTTTCTCATGCATTTCTAACAGAGCCTGGCCATGCAGATCATTTATTTTCACTCTCTGTCAGTTATTACATCAAAACAATGGAGGGATTTTTTTTTCCAAGAAGTTTGTTCTCATCAATCACTCTTTCCACAAAACAATGTCAAGGTTTAACTAGATCAGTCGGCCCCAGCGTGGAGGTCAGGACTCCACACGGGGTGTGAAAATATATCATGATTAAAGGAATAAGAAGATAAAAGTTACTTTTACCTCTTCGGGACAGTAGGATTGTCATGATATCAGATTTTCAGAGATTTGATTTATATTTGGACATCAGATCTCTTTAATTATATCCTCCTGCACAAATTGTGTTCTTTCATTTACCTCGTATATAGAGTGACATCGTTTCGCCTTCTCTCGTTACGACACAAGACCCAATCATGGGACTTGTAGTCTCCACGTGGAGTTGCCGTAGACGCAGATGTGCAGTAACATTCCCGGCTGGATTCATGGCAGATTTTAGCTGAAACCCGTGATGAGGAGTCACAAGAAGATATTTCTGCATCTTAAGACTTAAACAACTGCAGTTCCTCAAACTGCATCGCTAAAAACAGCAGTACTTAAAACATTTGGTTATAATACTACTCTAAAGTAAGATATATTTTCATATTTGCAGTCAGTGATGCTCTCAGCTCAGCTGAAATTGCCTCATATTGTAAAGTGATTAATAATTTATCACTGTGGAGACAAGTACATTATCAACAGTTTATATGGAGACAATTTCTTTGGGAACTTATAAAACCATCTGCATGGCTAAAAACAGAAAAAATCATGAGAAATTATTATTATACTTCAGGTGAAGTGATTACTGATTGAACATTTTGTTAAAATACTCCTCTAGAGTCAATTATATTTCAAGTTTTTTACAGTCAGAGATGCCCTCCGTTTCAGCTGAAACTGCCTCATATTATGAAGCTATTAAAAATTCATAACTGTAAACACGAAGCCGCTTGGAGTCGCTCTGTTGTTTAGCATCGGAGCTCAAATAAAATGTGACATTACATTAAACGTCTGCAGGATAAGAGAGCTTCCTCCGGGCGACATTTGGTGATAATTTCTATAATTTGCTCTGTGTGATGAAGCCGCTTCTAAAAATCGCAAAAACTGTTTAAATCCACTCTGACGCCGCTTTGTTCATGAGTCAGCACCGCCCGTCTCTCGACAGTGTTTGTAGTGTTTGCCAGTGTTTTTGTTTTCTCTCTCTCCGGTTTCATTCCCCTTTGAAATGAAACACTTTTTTAAAGATGGCAGATAGTACAAAGTGCGGTCAGGGAGCCGTGCTCCGGCAAGATACTCGCTTACGTTTAAAGTGAGGATTTGAGATGAGGGGGAAGGAGTCAAGCTGCTCAAGCTTTTACTGTGGAACTCAAGAGGAATATCTCCCTCTGCTATCGTGCCCTCCTTTGCTTATACTCTTCCTCCTCCTGCATACTGCTTCTCGCTCCCCTCCTCCTCCTCCTCCTCCTCTTCTTCCCCCATGCCTATCTCCACCCCCTCGCCTTGAGCTGTGAATGTTAATGGCTGTATATGTCTCTCCCTGAACTTCACCTATGACTTCCCAGGTGCCAAGCACAGTAAACAAGCACCCCTCAGTTTATCCTGAAACTCGCCAGGGGACGCCACTCACTTTCGCCGTGTTACACGGACACGTCCCTGTCGTGCAGGTAGTGACGTTTATGACCTCCATTAACCTGTGGCCCTTGCCCTGACCTTTGCACCAAAAAATGATGATAAAATGGCATTTTTAATCTCTCCTTCTTCATCCTATCTGTGCAGTATTTATCTTAGTCATGCGGAGAGAGGTCAAGGCAAACTCTCCGGTTTGTTTTTAATAATGTATGCTCTTAAAAATGTGAAGATGAGTCACCCAGCGCCCTGGTTTTTCTACCATAACTCAATCTAAGACTCCTACAGCAGGAGGGAGAAACTTCCAGAGGCAAACTAAAACACAGCAGAGCTCAGCCGGCCTGATACGCAGCCGCGGGATGCCAAAAAATTCAGTGTTTTGTTCAGTTCTGTTCATTTTTTAACATCTAGTTGCAGTAGTCATTATATGAGCTGACACTGGCTGATGAACAGCGTCGCCCCCAGGATCTTTTTTTTTTTTTTTAATTATTAATCTGCTCAGATGTTTTTTGGCATAGAAAAAGATTCTTCCTTTCTCAGCTCAACAATAAACCCACCAGACAGAATCTAATGAGGGAGTGTGTTTAGCGTCCAGAGCTTGGACAAATCTCAGAATGAGCTTTGAGTTTTAGGTTTCCAACAGTTGAGGCTTTAACTCTCGCCAAACCTGAGTGTAACACACCATCTCTCCCTCCCGCCTGTTTTTTTTCTTCCTCCCTACCTACTCTCCCTCCTCCTGGATTGTTTCCCATCTCTCCCCCTCTCCATCTCCCATCCCTCCTCGCCACAGTTGCTGCTGGATAACAGAGCGAATGTGGAGGGCGCCCTGCAGGATGGGGCTGAGAACTACACAGAAACCCCGCTTCAGCTGGCCGCCGCTGCAGGTAATCGCAATGCAAGCAGCGAAAAATGTCGATTCCTGACTTTCATATGCGGTGCATATTTGACCCCAGTCTTCTTATTCTTGATGCAAAGTTTGAGGGATTGGTCATGACATACTTTAGTCTGAGCTCACCAGAAGGCATTGTCACTCTGCTTTAATCATCCGATTCATTTATCACATTCAATTACGATCTGACAGTCAAGACTGCAGCGAATTTTAAGTGCTGCTGTGTGGCTGTAGCCACGTATGAAAGAAAGAACACGTTGCAAACATTTTTATTCAATCGAAACCAGCTTAAAAATGGCTGGAATTATCTGTGAGAGCATTTAAAGGAATAGTTTGACATATTTTTGAGTTAAATATGAATCTATGCCCAGAAGCTGATTAGCTTAGCTTAGCATAAGGACTGGAAACAGATGGAAACAGCTAGCCTGTCTTTAGTAAGTCCATAAGCAGCTCTAAAGCTTACTAATTAACACTTTTTATACATTAGTGTTGGACTACAAACTAAAGAAGTCTTTTTAATACCATGAAGTTGCCAGGCAACCAGTGAAAACTCCAGGAAGTCACTGCACCCAGACAAAAAATAGTCCTGCACATCACACTTACATTTTACACTTCAATCATCATTTAATTGGTTAAACATAAACACGATATAGCGTGTCAATGAGCTTTAGAGTTGAAGGACGGAGCCAGTCTAGCTGTTTTTTTAGTCTTTATGCTAAGCTAAGCTAACTGGCCACTACCTCCAGCCACATTTTGAACTGACAGACCATGAGAGTGGTGACAATCTTCTACAGTAACTAGATTTTGTTACTTTTGGACTGAGCCAAGCTAGCTGTGTTCACCCATTTCTAGTTTTTATGCTAAGCTAAGCTATCTGGCTGCTACTTCCAACCACATATTGAACTGAGAGACATAACTCTTGCAAATTTACCAAAATGTCAAACTATTTTTTAATCCATGACATATTTGCCTTTTATTTTTAGTTAAGATTGCTACTTTTTAATTAATCCTGATGAAGTTTTCAAACATATATCAGAAGCTGGTTAGCTTAGCTTAGCATAAAGACTGGAAACAGATGGAAACAGCTAGCCTGGCTTTGTTCAATGGTGACTAAATCTGAATCTCTCACTAATGAACGCTTTTTACACAGTAGTGTGACAGACACAAACTTTTGAAGTCTTGTCATCGTCGTGAGTTAGCCAGTGGAAAGTCACTGCACTCAGGCAAACATTAGTCCTGCACATACTCTGTTAAATTGTTGTTTTGACATGCGAGTGGTGTCAATCTTCTCAAATAACTCTCATCAAGGCTGAAAATACTAATATTTTCCAACTTTTTAAAATCAATCCTAATAAAGGTTTTAAATATATATTGAGGTTAATTCAGACAGGACACGTTGACGTACAGTCGTAAATTTTTGTGTTATAGTGAGTGACCTTAGAAAGGTGTAGGAAGCTGTGTTGTCACGGTAACAAGTGATTAAAACACATAGGCATGGATAATGAACACAATTAACACCCACACAAATTTAATAATAAAAAAATATATAGATGAAATAAAAGACAAAAATCCCAGAGCTAATTCTGTTAATGAACAGCAGTGAGAGAGTTTTATGCAGGTTCTCTGACTCCTGCCTGTTCTACTTTACTGTCACATTAACTTTACTGGGGTATAAAACCTGAAATACACAATGAGAGTATCCAGAAAGTCAGATTATATTCCAATTGATTTTAAATGAGCAGAGTCTTGAGTGTGTCGGATAAGCTCAGCACCGAAGGGTTTAAATCACCTTTAAACTACAGTAGTGTCTGTTCTCCGAAAGCTTGGCAGAGTACATCGAGGATTAGTGATGACGTGTTTTGTGCTCGACAGAGCAGATCTCACCGCTGCACTCACTTGATTTCATTTTTTAAAAAAAAAACATATGGAATTCAGCATGAAAAGGTACTTTGATGATTTATGTTGTGTTGTTGTACACCTCAGCAGAACCACTTAAAGAACCATTTACAAAGTTTACCTCAGTGGAAGAAGTATTCCTCAGATTCTTGTTAAGTAAAAGTACCAGTAAAACACAGTAGAAAAACACCAGCCATCCATTTTCTTTCTGCTTATGTGGTTGGGTCGCGGTGGCAGCAGGTTTAGACGTCCTTCTCCCCTTTTTTAACTCATTCCAACTCTTCCTGGAGGGTCCTAAGGTGTCCCAGGCTAGATGGGCTATATAGTTCCTCCAACGGGTTCTGGGTCTGCCTCGGGGTCAACCTAATCAGATGCCCGAACCGCCTCAGCTAGCTCAGGCATGAGCTCGAGCTCCAAGTCAAGACCAAGATCAAGGCAGGGCGAGACCAAGTCAAGACCAGGACCGAGGCAGGGCAAGACCAAGTCAAGACTGAGACCTAGACGAGACCGAGATCAAGTTGAGACAGAGACTAAGTCAAGCCCAGGACCAAGGCAGGGCGAGACCAAGTAAAGACCAAGACCCAGACGAGACCAAGATCAAGTCGAGACCGAGACCCAGACAAGACCGAGACCAAGGCAGAGCAAGACCAAGTCAAGACCAGGATCAAGGCGGGGCGAGAAAAAAATGTGCTTGAATCTGACACGAGTCCTTCAAAGACCAAGACAGATCTCTAGTACTACAACATTGCATGTAATTATACTTGAGTAAATGTACTTGTGTATTCACCCTTTATTCGTCTGTTCCGTGTCTTTTAGGTAACTTTGAGTTGGTGAGTTTGCTCTTGGAAAGAGGAGCCGACCCCATGATCGGGACCATGTGTCGAAATGGCATCTCGTCGGCTCCGCTGGGAGACATGAACTCATACAGCCTGGCGGCAGCACATGGCCACAGGTAATACAGGCAATCACACACACACACACACACACACACACAGGACCCAATATAGCGCCAGCCAGCCAGAGATATATCCATTACCACAGTATTGATCCATTTACACACTCTGCCCTGGTCCATCTGCCTCTCACAAAATCTGCAGCCCATGAGAGGCAGATATCTTGGTGTTCGCTGTCAGACAGCAGGCGACGATAAACGCTGCAGTCTATTCAGCAGCACTTATGGCTTCACTTTGACATAATTTCCCTGCAGCTGAATAAGATAAAGCCCATTAACATTCAGGGCAGTGAGAGCTGTCAGGAAGTGGAGTGGAGTGGCAAGCCAACAACACAATGCAGCATTATTAAGACAATCAATTATAGTATGAGGATCGTGCTGCAGCGTGTCGTGAGCGGGCTCAAACTTCATTAAGATTTGTTGTGAGATGGCGGGGTGTAAAAGTTGACTTTCCTTTGAAGGTGATGAGTAACAATTATCTGTACAAGGGCGCACACCGCCGCCTCATTTAAACAACAAAGAGGCTTCTTCATGTCAAAGGAGGACGGTGTATTGTTGTATCAAGACAGCAGCTTATATGAATGCTACACATTTTTGCAAAATCCACTTGTTTATAGAGTTAGCAAGAGTTTTACCCTGTGCTGTCAATAATGAGGCCCGTGGCAGGTTTAGCCAAGGTTAGCATAAATCTGGAAGTAGAAAACAGCTAGTGTCAACAAAAACAACAACTCCGAGCTTGTTTTTTCTTATAAACTAGTCACCAATTTATCCAGAAATAACCTGCGGTGTGTTTAGAGTTAGAGAAGTGTACAAAAACCAGCAGCTTTACGGTGAGGACGAGGGGCCTCTGTGCAGCTGCTAGGCTCGGCTAACTGCTAATTCAGTTTATTCATTCTTAGTGTCGAGCAGATGCCAGAGTAACTTTATGAATCCACAGCGATGAATGCAGTGCTATTTGTTTGAATTGTCAACAGGTAAAAGTTTGATTGTTATGTTTAATAAGCCATCAGAAACTGAGTTAATTATATTTAAAACACATAATTTATATTACGATACACAGGCAGGCAGTAGCAGGTTTAAGAACTGGAACGCTTCGGGTTCAAGTTTGCACGGTCCACAAAAGTGCCTTTAAGCAAGGCACTGAAATGAATATGAACGAAATAAACGTGTAAATGTGACCGCTTTCGAGCTGGAAGTCACTTCTAATGAAGCTAATGCTAAGCTATGCTAATAACACACTCACAGAGCTATTTCTGTAAGAAAGCAGAAGAGGTGGCTTCGACTCAACACATGATAGAGTCCAGGAAAATGGTCACTTATTGTAGAATTTAGAGGTGAAAGCCTGAACCTCCATTTGTACAGCGGTGTAACTGTTAGAGTCTTCAGGGAGCCCAAAAACGGCACAAAATTTAATAGAGATCGAGTCGACATGGCCTTAGAATAATTCTGCCAAAAGTTGTTGTAAGTTCTTCCAACTGTTTGCGGACACTTTCTATTCAATGAAACGCCTCTGTGCACAAAGCCAGGTCTATAAATAAAAGGTTTTCACAATTTAGTATAGAGGAACTTGATTCAAACCAATCCAACACCCTCGGGATGAAATGAAACTGAGTCAGGCCAGTTCACATTTCATATCTCACTGTGGGACCTCATTAAGGCTCCTGTGGCTCCTGAGGAACTGAAGGAAGGAATAAAATGACTCTGTGACGTCGCAGCTTAGGTCAGATTTACTAATTCATGCTTCACGTTCAACCATCACATGAAGGTGTAATCTTTGGGTGTCTGTCCATGTGGTGCAGATCCATGGACCCAACCACATCACTCACTGATGCATTTTCTAAACATCTTTCTGATTCACCTCATTCATCAGTGATCGATCAGTCTCAAAAAACAGGACATACGTTTCGTTGGTCTAAACCACAGATTGTATAATACATGTTCACATTACATCTTGAATTCTTCTCAAAGTGGAGGAGGGCGTTGTTGCACGCGGTGCTAATTTAACTATATTTTACTACACATTTTCTTTTTAAATAAGATAATCAGCTCCAGCTTCGTATATTTTGACTCTACAGACTAGAAGTCCAGAGTACGCAATCATGCTTAATGAGAATATTTTGAGTGCCATCAGAGCAAGAGAGCTGGATGAGCTTAATGTGGAGTGAACACAGTACGATTATGCCTAATTTAGAGCCATTTTCCAGGCTGTGATCATCAGAGCAGCTCGGTGTGTTGTCGTTTTCTCACCCTCTCTCCACATCTCATCCCCCTTTTTTTGACCTCTTGTCCTGAGTTTAAAACACTCTGTCAGCGTATCTTATCCCTCTTTAATCTCTCTCTGGGTTTTATCTTCTGCCTTCTTTCCTCCAGGAATGTATTTCGTAAACTCTTGGCCCAGTCAGAGAAGGAAAAGGGGGATGTGCTGTCCCTGGAGGAGATCCTGGCCGAGGGTTCGGATCCAGGCGAGAAGAGGTTGGCGCCGCAGGCCAACGGCGGAGGGACCCTGCGAACAGGAAAGGCCAGACTGAGGGCCCTGAGAGAGGCCATGTACCATAGCGCAGAGCACGGCCATGTGGACATCACCATAGACATCCGCAGCTTAGGTCAGATTTACTAATTCATGCTTCACTGGCACACATGCCTCGCTCTCTGGTGCCTCCAGCTGTCCTGGAGATGTGCTCATGCTGTGCCTGTCCTGTCCCGTCCTGTGCTGTGCTGTGCTGTGCTGTGCTGTCCTGTACACACTCTCAGCAATCATCGCTACTCATTCAACCATGAAACAGTCGCACAAGTAGGGACTTTTTATATCCGAGGCGATAATAGCTCGGGTCAAAGGTGTGAATGTGATGATGAGAAAGTGTCCTCAAGCAGAGCTCATTCTCTCGATGTGGCAGTCATCAGCTTTCAGCCGATCATTGTCCGAAGACTGAATGCAGCTGTTGATTGTTGATATTTGAAGTAAAGTAACTTTTCTACCATAAAATAACAGATTTTGCCACACTGACTTATAATCAGGTGAATGGTGTCTCTGTCATTCATACGTCTGTTTTCACGCTATGTAACTCGTGCTCACGAGAAGTACGTAACGCTTTACGGCACTAAGTCACACACCACCAACTAGAGCACCGGGGGAAAAAGGCCTGTGGGGAGCAGAGCTGGTGTTGTGCTAGAACCTGAGCCGAATAATAATAACTTTTAATATTTAGGAAATTAAGAATAAAAATAACAGTTTATTTAGCTGATTAACCAGTTTTATCGATGCCACTGTCATTCACAGTCCACACCTCGTTTCTTTCTCTCTCAATCCACCGGACACAAACCAAATTAAACTTTTCCGTGTCTCTAAATTTGCAGTGTAAATTACAAGTCAGACAGAAGTTAAGAAGCTGGGTACATTAAATAAACAAAGCCAGAACACAAGAGGTAGAATATCAGCATTTAGAGTTTAAATATAATAAGAAATAATGAAAAATGTCCATCCCAGAGCTCTTAAAGTTGATTATTTTGTCTCTAAAATAACAAATGTATGATTATATGAAAGAGAGGCGGCAAATACTCAAATTTCAGAAGCTGAAGCAGAAGAAGTAAATATTTGCTTCAAGCTTTGTTTCAACGTCAAATCGCTAAACATCAAAATTAATTAATTTTCTGTTCCATTAATCAACTAATCATTTCAGCAGAGCTGCTCCACTGTCATGTCATAATTTATGTTGATTGCACGTCACTCAACATTACAGCCATTTTTTTAACAGGATATTCTTTAATTATATTCAAGTGCTGCCTTTATATTCCCGCTGCTGACTTTCCACTAATCCAATACTCACCAAGCAGTCGCCCTTCAACTCGCGCTAACATCATAACGTGATAGAAACATGGTCGGTTCTGTCGCCCTTGAAACTGAATCAGATTTGGCTCCGCTGTGTGTATTCACTGTTCGCTGTGTGCTGTTATTCCCAGGCGTTCCCTGGACGCTGCACACCTGGCTCGAGTCCCTGCGTACCTGCTTCATCCAGCACCGCCGGCCGCTGATCCAGGGACTGCTTAAAGACTTCTGCTGCATCCAGGAGGATGAGTACACAGAGGAGCTCATCACGCACGGCCTGCCGCTCATGTTCCAGATCCTCCGAGCCAGCAAGGTCGCCGGGGCTTTCTTTCATGTGCATGTAAACAAAATGCTTGTTAGAGAAACATCAGACAAAGTAAGGCTGGATTTCTGGGAATACAAACCGGCCTCTGCTTGTGTGTTTGGGTGACATTAACACTCACATTTGCATATATTTAGTTGCACTCCAAACCATATTATCATACATTTGCATAAAATTTTGTCCCGGATAGCTTCGTGGAAAACACAGGCCAGGAAACGCTGATCTGTATAAAGTTTCTTTCGTCACTTGTGTCGGTGTCTGTTTGCAGAATGAGGTGATAAGCCAGCAGCTGTCAGTTATTTTCACCCAGTGCTACGGGCCCTTCCCCATCCCTAAGCTGACAGAGATCAAGAAGAAACAGACCTCACGCTTAGGTAAGAGGAGCGAGTTAAAAATAGTGAGTTTTCCTGTGCTTTCTGCATTAAATGAAGCCGAGTGTCGTGCCTGTTTTTGCTCTGTTCAGCTTCGTCGAGGTCACCAGACTGTGTTTAATACTCGGAAATGAGTTTCTTTATCCTCAGATTCTCAGCTCAAGAAGTCTCTATAGGTGGCACACACAATGTTAAAGCTTCATTTGATGCCAAAAAGACAAAAATATACAGATCAAATTGTCACAGATTCTCACTTCAAACTCATTATCTAAGATTTGCAAACTCATTTCTTTTTGATATTGGAGAAACGTTAAAGGTGCAGTGTGTCACATTAATCTATTGACAAAAATGGAATATCATAATCATAACTATGCTTTCATTAGTGTATAATCACCTGAAAATTATAAACATAATGTCTCACGTTACCTCAGAATGAGACAGAGGGAGGGGGTCCTCTTCCACGGAGTCCGCCATTTTGAACCACTTTGTTTCTACAGCAGCCCAGAAGGGACAAACCAAACACTCGCTTTACATAGGACCTTTTCGTTTTTCCTTCATGCTTGAACCTAGAGGTAGAGGCAAGGGGTATTCAGTCAGTTGAATCTAAACTAGATGGCACTAGATTCTACACACTGGACCCTTAAATTGTATTTTTCTAAGCAAATCAAGCTGCTCAAAGTCAGAAAAGAGAGGAGAGATTTCTGTCACTCCTTGGCTGCTACTATCAAATAAAGCTTAAAAGAAAAACATTCAATTGTGCATCAAACACTGTCACGACCGTCAGCTACAGTAGCTGGGAAGCTCATCATCTCATAATGGACGATTTTAGCAAAGACTTTAATGAATTTAAACAAATTAATCACTTTCAGTCGGTTAATCC
Source organism: Protonibea diacanthus (assembly GCA_028641955.1). Taxonomy (NCBI): domain Eukaryota; kingdom Metazoa; phylum Chordata; class Actinopteri; family Sciaenidae; genus Protonibea; species Protonibea diacanthus. The sequence goes on along the minus strand of CM053997.1, from coordinate 15,396,827 downwards.
TTTAATTCATTAATTCTGCTGCTTAACTGGGTCAAATTAATCACTTTAATTTTATTAATCATATCAGTAGAAATTATTGTTAAAATGCTGCCGGGATGTAGTAATAATATAATAATATAATCATCCCAGCTGGTTTTCCTAATATTTAGAATTATAATACTCATGGTGGACTGTTGAGGACATTTACGTTAAGACCTGAAGGTCAAGTCAAGCAAACAAAAGGACAAGAGACAGGAAGGACACACATTTGGCATGTCACAAGATCAATGTCTAAACATTAGAGGACTGAAAGTCGTTTCTAGACGTCACTTGATTAGCGAGTCTGCACCGTCCCCGTTGTGTGTTTCATTGATCAGGGGACCAAACCAGTCGGGGCTCAAAGCTGCCCCGAGACAACACTTTATTTAGCAAGTTTCCACTATGCTAAATGTGCATTTGCCTCATCAGGACTCACGGGAATGTCAATGAAACTAGTGTTGGTTTATTCATTTCAAAGCTTTTATCTGCAAATTTATTTTTGTACCAATACTGTTATATTATTTTGAGGTATTGGAGTGCTGCACTTCTTCATGTACACAGCGGTACACTAACATCCAATCCAATGTGATCCAATACAACTCAATTCTACCTTTAGGAAGCTCATAATGTGACCTTGGCGAACCTCTGATGTCTGTGGGGCTCCAAACAAATCATCTCTGAAACACATTTGACATTTATCATGCAGATGTTTGTGTTCACATGTGTGTAATGATGTGATTTATCAGCCTGATCTGGTATTAAAAGCTGCTTTGAAGTTGGGAAAGTCGCAGATTTCCACCTATTTTTTCATGAAGAGGCATCGAAAGTGACTGACTGTGCTGCAGCTCCACCTTGTGTTCAAGTGGAGTAAAATGACAAACGGTTTGTGTGTGAGGAGAATTGATGCTTTAAAAACCTCTTTACAGCTAATTAATTTATCAGGATGTTCAAGGATGTATTTAAGCTCAAAAGACCAGCAATCAAGCTTTTCAATGAAATGTGAATTGTTGTATTCTGGTGGCCAAGTGATGAATCGTCCTCTGGGTAATTAATGATCACATTAGCGTCATCTTTTTTGGATCTGTAGTTTAGGAGACGTGATTAACGAGGCATCATTTGGATGTTTTTATTGTCATCTTTTTCTTTCAGACCCACACTTTCTGAACAACAAGGATATGTCTGATGTGACTTTCCTGGTGGAGGGGAAACCGTTTTATGCACATAAAGTTTTGCTGTTTACAGCTTCACCCAGGTAAACAAACAAAAAAAATCTGCCGTCTAATGATTTTGTTTTTTTTTTCCTATTCAGTTTATAATACCCATGATTCCTTCTGTTTCATCCAGGTTCAAGTCACTGCTCCAGAACCGACCAGCAGCAGAAAACACTTGTATTGAGATCAGCCACGTCAAGTACAACATTTTCCATGTAAGACCTTTATTGATATGATGTATGATCAGCCTGGGCAGATTTATCAATCAAGCTCTACTCATTAGAAATTAATCTGTTGATTATTTTTCATTAACCCTAGAACGTGAAATGTCAGAAAATAGTAAAAGTGATGTGCCTAATTAATGACATAAACGGTTTACTTCTTTAATAAGTTGTGTTACCTAAAAACAGTAAACCTATGGATAAATATATATATATATATATATACATATATAAATGATGCTATAGATTGAACCCTGTAATGCTCTGTGTTGCAGCTGGTCATGCAGTATCTGTATTGTGGAGGCACCGAGTCTTTGCACATACGCAACACTGAAGTTATGGAGGTAAGAGAGATTTAACCAAAGCCTGCTCAGCGACAGCACATGTATTAACATTTCTAATCCCGAGTCCTGTGTCTCATTCTGTGCGGCTGTACTGTTCCCTGCAGCTCCTCTCTGCAGCCAAATTCTTCCAACTAGAGGCCCTTCAGAGACACTGTGAGATCATCTGCTCCAAGAACATCACCACGGAAACCTGCGTGGACCTCTATAAACACGCCAAGGTGGAGAACATTTAATCGGCTGACATTACCTGGGATTAAGGATGAAAATAAGAAAGATATTTATACAGCAGTTAGTCACGACCAAGTAACTTGATTGGGCAAGGGTCGTTTCATGAGTGCCGTTATAGAGAATAACAGCACTGAGACTTATAACTACACGCATCACTCTGCAGGCGTTCCAACGACCGTTACATTATCAGTCATTAACTTGGGTATTCATTTACTGCATGCTGCTGTTAGAAACTGAATAGCTGATGATAAACCTGTCAGCAATCAATACACAACCAATAACAAACCAATAACTAACAGCAGTCAGCTGTCTGGGGGACATATGACACCAAACTCCCTTTAAAAAATCTGTCATGTGGTCATTACGTGTCCGTAAAAACACATTCACACGAGATAAAGAACGTCATATGTTGACAGTCTTCTCGTTAACGTGGCATCAATATAATCTATAAACATAAACTCTATTTCTGTATAAACAGTTTAGAGTTTGTTGCCTCAACAACTCAAGAACTTTAGTTTATTAGCAGTGTTGTTGTAAGCATGTTAGCATGCATCACACTTCAGAATAGTTAACAACGCTATTGTTGTCTCTTCCCCGTCTTTTCCTGATGTAGTTCCTTGGTGCCTCGGAGCTTACGGCTTTCATCGAGGGCTATTTCCTGAAGAACATGGTGCTGCTGATTGAACTCGAAGGCTTCAAGCAGCTGCTGTACGAACCACCTCCCCCAGAAAGCCCCGTATCCAGCCCCGGCCTCTGCTCCGACATCCTCCACGACCTGGAGAAAACTCTGGCCATACGAATCCGATCCATCCACCTCTCCACCTCCAAGGGCTCCGTCGTGTGACGCCGTCCTCTCCCCAGAGGCCCTTCCCGATCCAGGCACAGCATCCATGTAACACCACTTTTAACGCCCTGCTATACAGCTCCGTCCACCTGTCCTGGCCCTTACTGCTGAGGAGGGGCTCTGGGATGTTTTTAAAGTCAGGGATTCCCTTTAATTCTGCCTGTCGCAGCCCCCTTGAGAGTTAATGTTGGCAAACTCAAAGAGAGAGGTTTGAACTCTGTTGTCCTAACAGCTCCCACAGATCACTTCACACCCCTACAATAAAAAAAACAAGTAAAAAAAACCCAGAACTGACTTGACCCACTTGAGCAGTATCACTTAAAACCTAACCGTGATTATGAAACTTATTGTATTTCATATAAGATACATGCATGAAATACATTCTGTACACCTTTTTCTCGCTTAAAAAGGTAGAGTAGAATTTTAACTCAATAAAAGCAGCTTTCTCATCATCATCTCTGATATGAGACTTTGGTTTACAAACATCACTTTACGGAAGTGGATGCTATCGCAGTATAAAGTTTGACACATGCCAAAATATAATCCTACTATACAACCAATAAAAGTGACTAGTAGCAATGCCGGGACGGGCTTTAGCTGGACTTATTTTTCAACTTATTTACATTTTATTCTGTCACTTCTATGTTGGATACGTTTCACTGTGTTATATCTACTGTGTGCAGAGGCCAAACTGATCACACAAACTTCCTCCGTGGCCGACACTGCAGCGCTGATTAAAAAACTAAAGACGGCCCACTCAGTGAAATCTATGCTGACGTATGCTTGAAACATGGACGTCCAACTGGGAAATTAACTCCACGAACACTGTTGACTCTTTTTTTTGCATGACACCTACTCAACTGAGCTGCCCTGATATTGCTTTTTATGCAGAGCTTACTTCACGGACCACTTTCTCAAAGGGACGTAAGGGGGAAAACGCTGCTTATTAACTTTCTATCCACTGCAAAACTGACTGAGCTGGGCTTTGGAGATGGATTTTGATTGGCAGGGACTTTCTCTTTAAAGATATTTAAAGCAAAGTGTAAATACGTCCTTAAAGTCATCGTGCTGGTCGTTCTTTTTTTTTGTAAACTGATGTACAGTATTCTCCTACACTCGCTTGGCTGACGACACCAGTCTCATTGAATGTGCCCCCCAAAGTTTGTTCCTGCTGTATGTGTCTGTTTATGCAAAGTTGCATGTTCGATCTCGTTTGTTTGAATCCTCCGTTGACGCTTTAGGTGTGCTTTCTGTGTAGACGGGTAGGGCAGAGTAGAGGTGTTTGATTGTTCCAGTTGAAGTTCAATCAAAGGGTGATCCCTTCAATTATTTTGCTATTTCTGATACATTCCCAATGATCAGGGTAGATCACAAGACGCATCTTAAAGTCACTTTTTGTTTTAGGCTTCGCCCTCAGCTGAATTTCTCAATAACATCAATCCTGTGGAGGGAAAAGGTTTGAATTCTCACATTGAGTTCATGAGACACAACACAGGAAATTCAGTTTTCATTTCATTTCTGTATGTTTTTACAGTTGGTTGACGTGGAAAAAAAGTTATATATAGTTAGAGTTATAAATATAAAGCAAAATGTTACAAAGTGGAAATGCAAATGAATCATGATGTAGATTAAACACGTAACGAAAAATAATGGTGGCAGATCATCTGATCTTTGCGAACCAATAAGGAAACTGTAACATTCAACCAAAGTCCAACAACTGTTGGACTAAACTTGGATGGAAACATGGCAGCATCTCTGCAGCCTGGAAAAGCATGAAACTCCTGGTTGAATCATCATCAGGACACTGTTTTGATTGATTAAAACATTTAAGGTACAAACTTGTATAAGTATAAACTTCAAGGTAGGCGTTAGACTTCAACTCCCAAGGTATATTCTAGCAATAAATATACAGTCACAGGGCTTAAACAACACAGTTTATGATGGATGGAAGTTTATAGTGTTGAAAACAAAATCTGCATCTTAAACTAATTCAAATTCACTTCACTATTCACTAAACCTTGTTTGCCGTGTTTTGGTCAATTCAACAGTGACGCATTTTGAATTCCTGTGATAGGAACTTTCTACGAACCTTCACCCTCCATTGTTTTACGAAGCTTTATGGAGATCTGTGACCACAATGTTGTGTCTCTAATTAACTCAAAGCTTGCAGAAATTCAGCCTTTTGTTCCACGTGATTGTGTTTCTTTCAACACACCTGCCCACCAGGTGTGAATTAGATACAACTGATCAATTCTAAAACGACCAAACGTTAAACCCGTTCATCAGCAGAGTAAAAACTATATTAAAGTTATATTATAAGTCCAGTCGACTTGACTATGACCCCTCTAACTCAGACACAATCAGCTTAATTCAGGAGTAAATCAAAGGACCTACAGTATATTTTATGAATGTAACAATGCAACAAAAGTTGAATATTTACAAGATGTGCAATGTTGTCCAGCAACAAACCAAAAAAAAGACGCTTCCCTCTGTTTCCAACGGCGTACAATGCAAATGTCTCGAAAGTGTCCTCATACTATGTGATGTTGTTTCTACATAAATCTGACTGTACCTTTAGATAAGAGACAAATCTTATGACTTCAAATATTGTAGCACATTCAAAATTACTTAAATATTTGTTTTGGGCCAAAAGAAAACATTTTAAGAGAAACATATAGGCATATAAGAGTTTAAGTTCTGTAAATAGTTACAGAAAATATAGGTATTATCCTACGACTTTATTTTCTTACCTACATACATAGCACTATATATTTTATTTTACATTCCACAGCTATTTTGTTTTACAAAAGCGAAAAAGATTATATAAAAAAGATTAAGATTAAGCAATATTTCCATAAGACTGTATTACTTAATAGTAGTACAATGAATAATATGCCACAGGATATGGAGCTACAGTTTAAATGTGAATTGAAAGACACATAACATAGACAAATGAGTGACTTTTGTTTATATTTTTGTGACATCCCATTGTGTATTTTCTTTCAAATGTACTTCACTCATTTTAAAAGACTATTTCTAACTTATATGGGCTGCCGGTCTGTTGATTTTACCCTAATTTATTTAGACTAACTCTGGTTGAAATCATCATCTTTACAACATATTTGCCTTTATATTGAATTGTTATCACATACATGCCCACATTTGAATTGAAAACTTGGTGAAATGTAACTTAAAAAGATGCAAACCATTTTGTCTCTGCAGAGGTAAAAAGGTTCATAAATGATGTCAAGCACTTTTTGTGCCAGTGTTACTGTAGCCTCACACACACTCAAAAGCATTAGTATTTTAACAGTGAGCTTAAGTTTAAGTCTTATTGTGATCCAACAGCAGCTGAATATGGCTTTAGAATAAGAGAATAAGAGTATAAGCCAAAATACTTTAAGCTTATCTCTGTTTTTTTATTAGTCTTAATAATACGCCATTAGCAAAAGACTAACTTTAGCTTGCCCTTGTACTAGCGCTTTTGATTAAACTGGGTCAAAGCCGTAGAGTAAATGTCGGCTCGCATGGCTCTTCTTGTTTAATGTTGTTGAGAATGTGCTTTGTACACCAGCTTTGTCTAACAAGACTCTCCCGTTAATTTGTCTGAGCATTTATTTGCCTGCATATTTGTTCCTGGTAATAAACAAAACATTTCTCCTTAGACGCAGTGGAAACATGCATGGGATATTCACTTAGATTTCGAATCCACCGGGGTGGGGGGGTGAACTTTTTGCTATTATTTTTCCTTTGATGAGAACATGTATATTGTACAAAATATATATATATATGAAATATAAATTATACATGGTGTGAGAAGCAGGGATGTGGTGGAGTATAACAACAAAAAGGAATGTTACACTCATGCTACAGTTTCTGTGGTTCCATGACATGCTTTTGTGGACAGCTAATAAACGACCAGAGTTTAAACCATACGAACGGTCACTTGTTGCTTTATTTCTGATGTGTTTACGTGGCTAAAAATTATATTTATAGCAGTAAATATATTATGTAATGTTTCTAGATGCTACGGTGATTTTGTTTGTTAGCTAGTTGGTAAGCTAGCTAGCTAACAAAAGCTAACTGTTGTCCCTCCGTTAACATTCCGTTAGCATAACAGCTAATACACTAACAGCTGTTATGTGGCAGTTGATGGCTCTGTAACCAAGCCTAGACACTGATTTATAAGGCTCTATAAGGCATCAACTTAGATATATTTATAGATATACTTAGAACATTATAGAACATCACCAGACTTAAGTGTGGCAGCTGGTAGTTGACGAACATTTAATCATTTTGAAGGCTTTGATTATACGAGGTTTCTTTTATCTAATAATATTGAAAATACTTACTTTTACAAGGACTCCCCTGAGTAAAAATGTGACAAACCTGGCCACTGCCCAGCGACAGGGTGTTTTATCGATCGCTTTACTTCAGACTCAAGGTACTAAAAGTCATGACAGCTCCCTTATAAAGCCAGTGGACTGTCTGCAGTCGGACTGATGAAGAAATACGAGGTCATAAAAAGTCTGGACGAGAGTTTGGCTGTGATTCCTTTTTTTAGGGGGATTCCTCGTCTCCACAGAGACTTCACCACCACCATCACCCCTTCATGAAAGAATTATACCACTGCAGACAAGTTCAATTATATTATTTCTATGGATTTATTTAGATCATTGATGAACAAGATCCCAAGATACTTGAACTCCTTTGCAACCTGGGGGCCCGTCCCCAACGAGGGAAACCGGGGCCACCCGGGAGCGGAGCTCATCAACGAGTTTCTGGTGGTTGGGACTAAGCCCATGATACCCAGCACTTTACACAACTATTTCCTCAATAGTCTGGATATAAATACAGGTTGTAACAGACCGTAATAACGTGACATGACCATAAAACACTGTACATTGTGTTGCTAAAGTATATCTCTCCTTTCCCAATGGCTTTGTGAAATGTAAATAGAAACAAATGTGATGTGATGTGAAGTGAAACATTGGAACCCCATATTTAATTGAAAATAGCACAAAGACAACTTATCAAATGTTGAAACTGAGAAATGTTATTGTTTTTGTAAAATGATATTTTGAATTTGATGCCAACAGCTGGTGGAAACATACACACAATCAATCAAACGACATCAATATCTTTGTGTCTGGACCATATATTGGACAATTTGAATGTCAGGCAGACTTACAGTGACATTTTGTAGACCAAAGTTCAATTCAATCAAAAGTGAAACTCATATATTATATAGATTCATCACACACAGAGTGGAATAATTCAAGTGTTTATTTCTTTTAATTTTGAGCTAATGAAAACCAAAAATTCAGTACCTCAAAAAAATTTGAATATTACATAAAAATATTTTTACAGACAGAAATGTCGGCCTACTCAAAAATATATTCATATATAGGCACTAAATACTTAAAGTTATAATACATTATTGAATAAACTGAGTAGAGTCATGGCCATCCACCTGTAGCTGTTATTTGCCACTGGGCTGTCATCCCCCGGATGGCCTGTAGGGGGCAGTGATTGCTGGAGCAGCTCCATGTAAGCCGGACATTCCCCAACGAAGACAGGAAACCAACACAAAGTTGGTCAAATTGTTTCACTTTGTAGTTTTCTTGACTAAAGTTGACAGAATGTGTATTTAAACGGGTCGTGGGAGCGGACACGAACCTCTCACAGACCGCTACTACTGAATCAAACGTTTGATGCTGACTACGCCTGCGCACTCATAACAGAATATCGAGCCGCCCTTCCTCCCCGCCAACTTGCACCGCAGGGTCGGGCGGACGTCGACTCACAACAACCCCGAGTTGATTCACTCGTCTTGTCGGACACTTTCCCGGGATAAAATGGAGAGCCCGCATCGCACCGAGAACGGTAAGCCGTTAACGACGCCGCCACGCGTCACCCATCCAGAGTTAGCGGCTTTTCTTTTGGATTGTGTGCGCCCGATTTTGAACATGGCGTACCCCGCTCTGAGATGGCGGTGGCTTTGTGCTACTTTACAGCGCTAGCGGGGTTTATATGCGGTGCGGGTACTGAGCTTCACGTCAGCTAAGCTAAGTTAGCCACAGCTGGCTCGTAAAGCCGAACTTTATGTTTTATCACGACAGAAATGATTTAATTAATTAACGCAACCGGCTGACTTTAGTTAGCAACTGCAAATTAGCTCCGTAACGGTTGACAGATGCTGCCTTCACGGGCTTCACGTGAAGCTACACAGGTAGCAAGAGGCTAAAAACAAAAATACAAGACGACCTAACGGCTAACGTCCGGAGCGAGCGGCGACATGGAAACATGCAGAAACTCCTTAAATAAAATATCAGACAGGAAACTAACGCGAAGCCGACCGATAAATGTCCCGTCCTTACCGTTTTCAACAACTTAAGTAACAGTTAGCACAGAGAGTCACGACTACCGCAGCCATGTTTTAACACTGTTGTCGGGGTTGCTCATGTGCAGCGAGTCGGAATTACGACGCAGTTGACAGCCCGTGAAGGCAACCAGGGGCAGCTTGGAGGAGGTGGGAGAGTAGAGCGAGAACCGAAGACCCAACAGAGACCCACAGGGTGCCCCCACAGACCCACAGGGTGCCCCCACAGACCCACCAGGGACCCCCACAGACCCGCAGGGTGCCCCCATAGACCCACCAGGGACCCCCACAGACCCGCAGGGTGCCCCTACAGACCCACCAGCGACCCCATACACCCACCGGTCACTATCTGTCACTGAGGTGTTGCAGTATGTTCACAAAAAAAAAATGTTAGGGACAGGAACTTACTAACAGTAACACATGCAGCATTAAATCAAACTTTACTACAGTAAACATAGTCTCAGTTAAATCTGGGGTTGTGTACAGTTTCTGCCACTGGTTTGTTTTTAGGGTTGGTCGAGAGGCGGGGTGTGTGTGTGTCTTTGGACTGGGAGAACATTCACACTCCACACCAAGGTCCGAACCTGGACCGACCTATAGTCCGATATCGAGATATTTAAAGTCCAGTGTGTCAGATTTAAGTGCATCTGTTTGCAGAATATGGTCAAATATGATATAATATTGATGATGATGTTTTTGTAAGATTATAATAACCTCAAAATAATAAGAATAACTATGTCTGATGATTCCGTGATGGTTCATGTTCAGGTTTTGAGACTGTCACATCTTTTTTCCAGATTTGCCGCTCATGCTGCCGTCTCTCCGCCTCTTCATACCTCCTCTGCGCCTCGTGTCTGCAGCCATGTGGCAGGTCGTCCAGAGGGGGAACGTGCAGGACTACGGGATGGTGGAGGAGTTCATCAGCACGGTTTCAGAAATCGTACCTGAGCTTTTGAACGCAGATCAGAAAGCTCAACTCCTCCTGGGGCTCAGAGCACGAGTAAGACGTTACTGTGGAGTGCTTACATTCACACATTTAGCAGACACCTTTGTCCATAGAGACGTACAAAAAAGAGAATCAAGGCAGCAATAGTATCACTAGAAACAAGTGATAGTTGTAGTGGGGGATATATTTATCATGTCCAGTTGTTGGTGGTGTTGGAGAGGAGGTCCTCTCTGAAGAGCTGGAGGTCTTAAGGAGGTTTTTGGAGGTAGAGAGGGATCCCCCTGATCTGGTAGGACGTTCCACCAGCGGGAACAACAAACGAGGCTTGAGAGACTCAGCTAGAGGTGGTGTGTTCATCTAAACAATAACTATCTAAATTATTGCCTGACAGACGGTAGCGGTGCAGCTGATGACGGGGTTTAATATTTCTTTGACACAAAATGTCAGCATCACCTGCGAGGCACCGTCTGAAAAGAGTTATTAAAGGTTTTCCACTCTGCTGTTGGTGAATAGCATTTCCAGGGGCCGTCCTGTCAGTTGTATTTACCCTGATGTGAAACCATTTGTGTCGCAGGTGGTTCTTGAACTGTGTCGGGCCGAGCAGATCACGGACACAGAAACCATCGAGATGCACCTGGAGCGGATCAAAGCTCTCGTATCCACTTGGGCAGCGCAGGTTATTTTCTTTTTTAACATGATACGTAGCTCAGCCGTGTTTTTCTCTGCTTTAATTTTACCTGTGTGTGTTTGTATTACAGCCGTGTTTCGCAGAAGTCGAGTTTCCAGAATCGAACTTCGTGGATCAGGTCGAACTGCTGTTGAAAGACGCTGAAGAGAGGGAGAAGTTTTTTCAGGTTTGTGATCTTTGAAATCATCTCAGACGACAAGAGAATATTAAATATTTGTGTGATACTGATTAAACTGTGATTATTTGTTCCAGGATGTTTTTCCTACAGATTTTGGACCTGACTATGACAGCGCGCTGCAGGTGCTCATGCTGGATTTCCTGTCCAGACTGGAGAGGCTTCTTCCAGTACCAGACATTCAGCAGGTACTGGCACCATTTTGTCATCAGTCAGCTCTTCTGTTTCTTTTAGCAGCCAGGGAACCTGGAACACAGCGCCAACCATCACCAAACACCCTGAATGTCTTCATCATATTTTAACCTCTCGCCACAGTGTGACACAGTTTGCATCAATAATGTTGTGGAGTTTTTCTTTATGTATTTTTAAACTGTCATCTCGTGTCTCTTCCATAGACGGCGTCCATGCTCAGTGCCGTCCCATCTGCCCTGGAGGAGTGTGTTCACTCAGTTCCTGACCCACGCCACCTGAAAACTGTGCTCCAGTACCACACAACACTTGGACATTTCGATTTTTGCGGTGAGTCAGGACTAAGCTGCATGTACACTGTTATAACTTACTAGAATGTAAATGGAGTTTGAGGTTATATAAAAAACAGTTACTGGTCACTGTTTCGGTGTAGTTATGTGTGAACTGATTTTATTTTTGTTTCTAGCTGCTAACCCTGAAGCTAATCTGATTCTTATTTTCCCATTAGATGAAACTCAGTCCATTCCTTCTTCCTTTGGGAATTGCATCCTGTCCTCGCTGTCCCTCCCTCAGCTGGAGAAGGTTGTGATTGATGCAGACCAAATCCAGTTACAGCCTCCATCAGAGGACATGCCAGGCTGTATGACTGTCCAGGTGGAGGGTGAAACAGTGACCCTGTTGGACTACATCCAGATCGAACAGCCATCAGATTTGGCTGAGCACGACGATCACGAAGAACCCGAAGTGAACGAGGAGGAACCTCTTGGGGAGGACGTCAGTGACGCTCTAAAGCCGGCAGCTTTCCAACCGCTGAAACAAAGCAAACGTCTCCAGTTGAAGAGGAAGATTTTAAAAGATAAAGACTCGGCAGCCAAGAGGCAAAGGAAGAAATACCCCAACAATAAGACATGTCCAGTGTGCAATAAGATTTTCCTGCGAGCTGCAGCCATGAGGCGACACCAGGAAACTCATTCTGCCAATCGGGATCTCAAGTACAAGTGTGCCAACTGTGACAAACGGTTCAGGGACCATTACGACATGAAGCGACACAACATGCGCGTTCACGAAAAGGACGAGTTGAGCAACAGCGCCAGAGAAGACGATCCTGAAGATCCTTGCACGTCCGAGATGTCCGAAAACAAAAACTGCACTCTGTGCGGGAAGTATTTTGCCCGTCGAGTAGACATGGATCGACACATGAAGTCCCACTCAGAGGACCGGCCATACAGCTGTTGTTTCTGTGAGAAGAAATTTAAAAACCCCTATGTGTTAAAGAGACACCAGAAGGAGATCTGCAAGAGCAGAGAGCTGAAAAGACCAAAGAGGAGAGAGATGCAACGCTCGACTCCACAGCCGCCGTCGGAGGGGTCGATGGAGGGCAAAGCCTGTCCCATCTGCAGCAGGATCTTACCTTGCTCTGCGGACATTGCAAAGCATTTACGATCTCACACAGAAGAGCGTCCTTTCATTTGCCTGACTTGCGAGAAAGGCTTCAAGTACAAGGACACGCTGAAGAAGCATCAGATCATTCACGGTCACGAGGGTATCAGAGAGGAACAGAGCAAAACGGTGGAGCAGATTTTGGCTGAAGCTGACAATCAGAACTGTAGCGATGGAGACAAAAAAGAAAATCTGGACCCACCTGCAGACATTTCTGAGGAGTCGCCGTCTGCACCTGTGAAAAGAGTCAACAAAAAAGGCCTGAAAGTGTGTCCTGTTTGTGCTCGTGTGTTTGACAGCGTCAAAACACTCAACAGGCACATACAGTGTCACACAGAGGACCGGCCTTATCACTGCATCCACTGCAAGAAGCGTTTCAAACACATGCACGGGCTGAAAAGACATCAGATTTACGCCATTTGTCACAAGAAAATCGCCCGATTCTCATGGAAAAAGGAGCAGAGAGTCGGACTGAGCCAAACGGAAGTAACCAGCGCTGAACCCCAACAGGGCCCGCCTCTGAAAATCCCTGTGTGGTGCTCAAACTGCGGCAAACACTTTGAATACCCGTCGGCTTTGAAGGAGCACCAAGAAAATGTTTGCAAAGTGGAAGTGAGTGAAATCATGAAATGCGACGACTGCGGGAAAGAGTTCAAGAGCATGACGATGCTCAAAGTGCACCAGAGGATCCACGATCCGCTCTACTGCAAAGAGTGCGGGAAGATACTCGCCAACGAGCCGGCATTCGAGAGGCACAAACTCATGCACAGGCCGATGCAGTGCACGATGTGCGACAAGACTTTTACTCTCTTGAGACGCTTGAGGGAACACTACGAGAAGCAGCACGACTTCACCGGCCCATATCCTTGCGGGCAATGTGACAAAACCTTCATGCAGCTGTCCTACCTCGCCATCCACCAGAGAATCCACAAAGGTGAGTTCCCGTACATCTGCAACATGTGCCCAGAGAAGTTCAGGTCTTCAAACTGCCTCACGGTTCATCAGAGGAAACACACCGGGGAGAAACCCTTCCTGTGCTGGCAGTGCGGAAAGTGTTACCGCTCGGCGTCGGAGCTCACGGTGCACATGGGGACCCACTCCGAGGAGAGGCCATGGGCTTGTACGCAGTGCGACATGGCTTACCGCACCAAGCTGCAGCTCACGAACCACGTCGAACAAATCCACATCGGCGTCCGCTATCCCTGCAACAGCTGCGGGAAGCAGTTCATGAAGGAGACGTCGCTGAAGCGGCACGAGCTCATCCACACGGGCGAGAGGCCACACCAGTGCACCGTGTGCGGTAAGACATTCCTGACCGCCAATGAGCTCCGGCTCCACAACCGGTATCACACCGGGGAGCGCCCGTACAAGTGTGAGGAGTGCGGCAAAGCCTTCATTCAGTCGGGATATCTGAAGTCGCACATGCGCATCCACACGGGAGAGAAGCCATTTAAATGTGACATTTGCGATAAAGGCTTCAGGTTGTCGTATCACATGAAGAAACACAGACGGACTCACGCCGGGAAGCCAAAGAGCTACGTATGTGAGGAGTGTGGGTTAGCGTGCCTCCATAAAAAGTCTCTTTGGGAACATTCGCTCACTCACAACGTGAAAATCGAACCATCGTTCAACGACGAAGTGAGAATAGAGTTTCAGTAGAAAGTTTACTGAGCTGGCATCACCAAAAACACTTAATTTGCTCTCTGTTATTGATTTTGAGTTCTTCTTTTCCCTCCTTGTTGCTTTACTGTGTTGATCCACATCTTCCATAGAGCATACTGATGAACTATAAAGCTGACATATATATTTAAAGCCATGGCTTTTTGAAATAAACCTTTCTTGAATGTACGTCGTTCTCGCTCATTATTTTAGTTCTGCTTGAAGACTTCCTGGTCATCTTTCTTTGCGAAGAGTTCAGTCTGGAGAAACTGGGCTTGTTCTTAGGTCCATGAAGATGCTACAGAGGTTTACAATCCCACCAAGGCCTAATATTTGAGTTTCCCCACCAGTCAGAACTGAAGAAGCCTCTTGGATAAGAGGTCAAACATCTTTATCGATCTACAAACAATCCAGTTTCTCCAGATTGAACTCAAACTTAAAATTTGGTTCAAAGATTTGCTGCTTCTCTCTGTTCTCCATTGTTTGATGAGACCTTTGGCGTTTCTCTTGGATGAGCTCTTTGGATAAAACATTGATCAACAATCATTTCAGCTCAAGTGTAAACGTATCGAAGTCAAATTTGACAGTTTAAAGGGTTCTCGCCCTCAAAAGCTCCACCAACCAATCATTTTAGTAGTCATGACTCAAAGGACTATTTGTGATATGCAGCAAATGGGGATATTTTTGTCCCCTTTTAGCTCATTGTTTTGGCTTTGACACATTTCCTGTAAGGTATAGAAGGAGTCTAATTTGTTTGATTATTTCCAAATTATCAAAAACATTCCATGTTTTATGACAAAAATACTCTGCTTTGAATTATTATTTTGGAGGACTTTCAAATACCTTTTTATTAAAAATCAAAAAATGAAATTCATTGAAACATTCACAAACGTGAAGTCCATTCTCGTTGGGCTCATTGTATGTATCACTCTTGTTGCATACTGGACCACAACTGACCTCTAATGGGTAGCCTATAGCAGCAACACTAAGAGAGAGTTCAGCCAACTTTATCAAAGATGAAAGACTTAAGCCGACTCTTAAATGTGGATAGGGTGTCTGCCTCCAGAGCCAGAACTGGGAGCCAAAGTATGAACGTCTCATGTAAACCAAAATCTGTAATATCTAAGTTGTTTTTGACAGTGGACAGCAGGTCTAGTGATGTATGTTGTCAGTAGTCCTCTTCAGTCAGTAGATGGCAGTATAGTAAAGATAATAGACAGCAGCTGTACGTCACAGGAGAGGCAGCACTGTCAGTGTTGCCCCCTGCTGCCACAGCTTATGTTGGAGTCTCTGCAAGCTTCCTAAAAGCATAAATAATACAGTGTTTATCATTCATTAGCTTCCATATCTCCAATCCTCAGTAAATATTAACAATAGCACGCATAAAGACATCTTGTTCACGTCGTAACTTGTGTGGAAGCTTGTTAGTTTATGCAGCCTTTGACTTTATGTAACATAAATTTCCCAACAATTGTTTATACAGCCTCGGCGAGCGCAAATCAATATTTATCCTGCCTTTCTTCCTCATAGTCCGTGTCACCTGACTGTTTACTTAGCCTGAGTGACACTTTAAACCGCAGCAGCAGCAGCTAGAGCAGCATCTCCTGCCCAATTCCAGAGAAACTGCTCCCATCTCTCAGAAAAATCAAAGGCCGACTGAGTCAGAGCCTCTCCAGAGTGTTGGGAGCAGATCACTTTTTAACCCAAAGCATATTGATTTATATGGGGCTGTAATTGCTTCAGTGTGTCCTGGATTATTCCCCCCGTAATTGAGGCCTGGCAGAGGTCTCTTTCCTAGACATAGCCTCCACGGTGCCAGGTGGTGGGGCAAGGAGAGGAGCACCGCACCCACTCCCCAGCCAGCCGGGGAGAGCGAGAAAGAGCCAGGGAGCAGTGGCCCTTTACCCCCCCCACCCCAGCACACCCCCCAAAAAACCCACCACTCGTCGTCGTGGGATAAGTAAACAGCACAAACAGTACACTTCCCTGCATGCTTTGAGGTATCTCGCGCAGGCCCTCGTCCAGCTCTAATTGCAGTATGAGGCAGCACATTATGAGTAAAGCTGGATGGGACGGACAGCTCGCTGCAATATCACTGACACTAAAAAGTCCTGAATCTGTGCATTTTTCTGGATATTTGGCTCTCGTCTGTGGTTTGTCTCTCCAGGATTAGTTGTGTTTACTGAAACCACATATTAAGGCCGTAATTACTGTACATGCTGTTGTTCAAATATTTGTTTTGTGTTTTTGTTTCTGCTTCGGTGGAACATTCCTGGATTTTGTAATAGGCAGAAAGCTTGCAGGCTCTGACAGGTCTCGAGATTACCGCTGTGTCGACAAAATAATCGAAACGCTACACGAAAGAACGACCCAAGTCACTGCTCGGACGTTTGTGTTCACCGTAGCGTTGCATGTTGCACCTGCAGCTTTGGGTCGCAACATGAATCTGAGGGGTCAAAATGAAAACCCAAAAACTCCTTCAAAGCTTTACCAGCCATTCATTTTATAGTAAAAACATAAAGGATGTTCTGCAGTGTGCAGCAAAAAGGGAGTTTTTTGGCCTCTTTTAGCTCATTGTTTTGGTTTTGACACCTTTCCACTCTGCAGGTAGCGTTTGTCCAGTGATAAAGCTCTGATAAATTCAGTGTGCACTGCCTGCCCATTGCTGGTAAACATATTGGAGCATTTAGCGACCGAAGAGCTCCATAGTTGGTGGAGAAACTGTCTCCGAACCCATCGGCTATCGACAATTCAACCTGTAGGGTCAATGGCCAGCAGATATCCAGAAATTAGATGACGGATTTCTGGGCAAAGGCCCTTTCCAACAGATTCTGTATTCATATATAGATATCTGTTTGTAGAGATTAGTGTGGACTTATGGAGATTCACTTGTTCTGGAGCCATCCTCAAGTGGACGTTCAAGGAACTGCAGTTTTTGGCACTTCAGCATTGGCTTCATTTCACAGCCAAAGAGGTTGCTGCTAGGCACAAACAAGCTCCAAATGAATGTTGTCCCATGTTCAATATTTTATAAAGTGATCAGAATGTAGATTAAACCTGCAACCATGACTGCTTTATCTATGTCACTGACGTGACATATGGTGAACTTATTTACACATCCAGCAGTCACAAAGCCACATTGTTGTTCATTTGGAGTTGAGTTTCTGGCCTCCTGATGAATCTGAGTCCAATATTTACTCTCTTTTTGCTCTGTTTTTGGTCTCCACCACATCTTGGAGGATATATCAGCCTATTTAGCTCCACTAGCTGCTAACTTTGTGGTTTGGTGCTGAACAGGAAGTATAAAGTGGGTTTATCTGAGCTTTTCCATCATACATGTATGTTAATGTTGCTATATCTGCATCAGAATCAGCTATTTTTGATTAAAGGTTGCTGTTTGTCGACCTTGTTGTATGATCAGCTATGCTGGTGGTTATCAAACTATTTCTGGCACACCCCACAATCATTAACAATGATAGGGAAATAAAGGTTGGCAGGATAGCATTTAAAAACTCTCTACAAATTAATATCAGTCCATATTTTTCACCTTGTCTGAACCTGCACTGCTACTATGGGGACCACCCCACAAAACAAGGCACAATCACATCATCTGAATAGACTGGTAACAGAGAAACATGCAGTAAATAACAAACCAGTACCTCAGCCTCGGGGTTCTACCTCCAAGTTTCCTAAGAAACTGATGTGATAAAACGCAGTTTGACGAAAATGTTACCTCTTTCTCCATGTTCAGGGATCATAAACAGTTAAACTGTGAGTGGCAACTACAGTTTATTTGTTATCCAAAGTTAGTACACAGTCCAAAAACCCAAACATATTTTAGAAGATGACGAATATTCGAGTTCGAGTTCGAGTTCGGTTGTTCATGAGGGACTTCCACGTTTAAACGGACACACCGGCCATCAAAGAGAGCAACCACAGATCGCAACAAAAGTCAACCAGGACTGAAATATTAAACATTCAGCGACCATAAACAGTTAAACTGTCCCAGAGACTGTTTTTTGATCGTCAACAGGCACAGCACCGAATTTCCCACTATGACCCCTGCGAGTTGCTACAGAAACACGGCGTATCAAAACATTTCTCTGCTGTTTTTATTTATATGAAACTGTCAAGAGAGCTTTGATTACAATAAACTCACCTGCACCACACCTTGTTTAACCACCGAGCTCTGCAATGGATACCCAGCGTTCATTGCTACAGAGTACCCACCGAGCTGGAAAAACCCTCAGACTAATCAACGCAATAGAGCTCTCCTAATCAAATGTGTGTATGTATGTGTGTGTGTGTCCTCATGTGAACCTGGTGTGTGTGCCCAGACATCACACACACACACACACACACTTCCCCTCCCATCTTGGGTACCAGCCCTCCATCCTTCCCTCGCCACCATGGTGTTAAAAAACCCACAAGCTTTATCTCACTTCTTTTTTTTTTTTTTTTTTTTTTTTTGTTCCATCTCCGTCCTCTCACTTTCATCCACTTGCATTTAATTTGCATTCTGCACCGCTGTCTGTATCTGCGTATCCTTCTGACTTGGACATTTGTTTGGCAGGAAAGACCAGACGGGATGCTGTTAACGCTGCAAAAAGTGTCCGAGTTTTTTATTTTTTTTTTATTTTTTTTTTTTTTTTTGCTTTTTGTTCTTCCAACTGGGGTGAAGTAACTCCTCTTGCTGCCAAAGTTTTTCTTTGTAAGTTTTCACTCACATATTATCAATAAAAATCATTTTAAAAACCCACAAAATTCAACAAAATATCTGCGTGAATGCTTCGTGAATAAGTCAAACTAACCTCATGGCATCTTCCTCAGGAGAGACTGATCAAACTTGACGTGCAAAGATGGACATTTTTTGCAGCGAACACTTTCTCCTTCCTACACCAGAAGGGAGTGAAAGCAAGCCTTCCCCTGGTCAATGAGTTCACTGGGGCGGACGTCTCCTTAGACAAGGCTGCAGGGGGGTTTAGAGGGGGAGGAGGGGGTGGTGGTGCTGGTGGTGGTGTTGGTGGTGGGGAGGGGGTTCAAAAAGTCTTGCAACCGAAGAGAAAAGAGAGTCGGGCTTTGAGGGAGGGAGGGAGAGAAACCTGGCACCAAGACAGTCCAGAGCACTGGGCATTAGAGACGGCGAACAAGGGAAGGTCAGCCCCCCCCTTCTTCTTCTTCTTCTTCTTCTTCTTCTTCTTCTTACTACTACTACTGCATCAGCAGATGTACAACATAAGCCCATCATCAACACTGCCAGACCACAGCTACAGTGATAACAGGAAAGTCTGTGATGAAGCATTTACATGCTAGATTGTGGGTTGTTTCTACGTCAAGAGGCAGTGAAAGATGAGATAATTTTGCATCTTAAGATCAGCTAGAAGAGGAGAGAGAGAGAGAGAGAGAGAGAGAGGCTTATGGGCATCAGTGACCGACCACGTCCTCAGATCTGATGCTAACAAGGTCATCCGCTGGTCTGAAAGCAGCTTTGTCTCTCTAATCAGACGCAGCAGCATCATCATCATCATCATATTCCAGCGTTTGTATCAGCAGCTTCCGGACGGTGACGCAATCCACCAGGGGAGGCAAACGGAGACGCTGATGCTCGCCGTCCTGAGAGGGAGATAAGTCAGGTCACAGATTGAGGTCACGGCCGGCCTCGCAAGGTTAATAAGGAGCCGAGGTCTTGAATGCAGATGTGTCACTTAATGCGTCTGCAAACGTGCAGCTTGTACTGACGTAACGTGGTGATGTGAAGC
This sequence comes from Protonibea diacanthus, assembly GCA_028641955.1. Classification (NCBI taxonomy): domain Eukaryota; kingdom Metazoa; phylum Chordata; class Actinopteri; family Sciaenidae; genus Protonibea; species Protonibea diacanthus. The sequence continues at coordinate 15,376,723 of CM053997.1, read as the reverse complement.
TACGATTATGATAAAATGTTACAGTTTATCGATTAATCTGCTAATTATTTTAAAAACCAAAAGAAATTCAATTTACTGTCATTGAAGACGAAGAAAAAAAAGGCACAGACGCATTTTTTTCAATTTGTCGCAAATTAAAGTCGCAATCCTTAAAAAAATTCATAAAACCAAAATTTGTTTTTATATTATTTATGAAAAAATATCAATTTTAATGTAGTTACATTCAGTCATTTTCTCTTTAAATGGTGCTTTTCATTGGCAGTGGCGGAGTCCGCCAGGAAGCGTTACGTGATTCCCGTTCACGTAAACATATCAAAGCAGTTCTACGTTACTGTTTCCTGCTGATGCTGCTCGCAGAGTATGGGTTGGCTTTTAATCTGAAGCAGCCACAGGAAGTGTAACGTATTCATTGCAGTTAGCGCTAACCAAGATCGTTAATCCGAAATGCGACAAAACAAGACAACCGAGAGCCGCCACACTCTGAAACCTGTGGGTGACATCACGACTACGACGTCCATGTTTTATACTGTTAGTGATACTCGCCTGTGATCGCAGGTTAAAACGTTTAATTTGAACAATTTCTACAAAGTTATCTAGTATTTTTTTTATCATTTGTGCTCAACTGAATGATTAATGTCACCAGAGTTGTTGCAGAATGTTTAAAGCACCGACATGAAGATTAATTGTCGCGTTTTCCAACATTTTTGACTCCTGACTCTTTAAAATGTCTTAAAAAGCTTCTTTATAGGTCTCATACACTATGAGCTGTAAATTATTGAATCAATCGAGTATTTCACAACAAAAAAGCAAAAGTTTGACATAAATTTCCTGTAGGAGCAACATTTTTTTTTCCTTCTTTTCAACCTGTGACCCCTCATATGTATCTTGCGACCCCTTTAAAGAGCCCCAACCTTCATGTTGGAAAACACTCATTGAGGTTCTTCAGTGCCGTCTGTGTCATCTGAGGACGTCTGATCACGCTTTGGTGTGTCGACCCACTTTTACCCCAACAGACCCTAAACTGTTGCGTGTCCTGAGCCTCGGCCCCTCGCTTTGTGTGTGTGTGTGTGTGATGCACTTATGCACACCAGCCGCCGAGCATGCTGGGATACGTGGTCGGTGTCCTGTTTTGTGATTGGGTCACAGCACTGATCTCGTGTTCAGTGATTGGATCAGTGTTGATATCCCGTCCCTGCTGGAAACACACTGTCTTTAAGCCTCCGTCCTCGTGTTAAGTCTGTCCTTGCTGGGGTTGTTTCACTGGGAACACTGGTGACTTCAGCAGGACGAGGCTGTGCCATCATGTGTTTGTCAAAATGTGGTTTAAACCTGCAAAATCTGATGATAAATTCATGTATTTTTGTGTTTTTGCACACCTTTTCACACCTGTCACTCATTGGATGTCATTTCCAGACAAACATGCATCAGTTCCAACAGAGAAATCACACATTTGTCATGATGTGCAGAGATAAAGTGCAGAGCAGCAGCACATCCTGCACACATGGCTTCAAATATGGGCATCTCTGGCTCACATTTGCTTTGTGTTACAATAAACACGCACGAGTTCCTGCGTGTTTATCTGTTTTTATTGGCTGTTTAAGTGAGTGGCACACTCGTGACTAGGTGGAAAAGTGATTTATTTGCATGGAAGTGCTGTTGAAATTACGGTGCCAAATTACGCACACGACAAACCCGGCGGTCATCTTTAACTTTCTCCTTCATGAGCATAAAAATCGTTGTGTTGTGTGAGTGTGAGCTTCTTCTTCCTCTTCCTCCTCCTCCTCCTGCTGCTGCTGCTGCTGGTGGGGCAGCACCGCTTTTTTTTTTTCTATCTTGATCTGAACTACTAACCAAGTCTTAGAGAGATCAAAATTCAATCCCGTTCTGAGAAATGACGTTATTTGAATATGTGCCCAAAATCCTTAATGAATAACTTAGGACGAGTAGGAGGCAAATGCTGCCCCAGCTGTTTCCTGTTGAAAAATGTCTGTGTAATGTAGATAAATGTGAGGGATTTTCTCTCTAAATCCGTCTCCTGTTCGCTAAAACTCACTTCTTCAAAAACGAGCCTGCGCAATGGAACAAAGTCGGAATATTGAGATGTGACATTGCCCGCATCTCATCCTCTTTCTCCCCGTTTTTTAATGACTTCAAACAAGTTCATTTTCGCCGGGCTTTGTCTTGCGGAGACCCGTGGGGATGTCTAGCGCTCTTTCCTTTCAGTGGCATTTATGTGATGTCTTCAAGGTAAACTTACCTGATTTCCTTTGACACTATAGATTATCACCTTCACTTCATTTTTTTTTTTTTTTTTTTTTTTTTTTTTTTTTTTTTTTTTTGCGCAGAGCATCCTTTAATTTTAATCTGAAGGAGGGGGAATAAAATAAAAGAGGGGCTTGTTTTGTATTTTACAGCTTTTACGCATGAAAAATGTGGATTTATTCTGATTTTTTTTAAATTACTTGAGTGAAGCCTCCGCTGCATGTCTTTGTGTTTTCTGTTTTATTTCAACAGATATGAAGATATTTGTCACTAATTTGCTTTAATTGACTTTTTTCTTGCATGCTCGGATGAATGAGTTTTCATCCATCAGCGCCTCTGTGCGCCCTGCGCGCTCTCTTTTTTTTTCTTTTTTTAACCAGAAACTCTTTAATGCAGCAGCTCTGCAACTTTCAAAGTGAATTCCTGCTGAGTCTGCATTATTAAATGCTAAATATCTTAACCTGGGGCATGCCGGGAGAGCTTAAACATGGAATAACGTATAGGGGAGGACGTGGTGACCGCGCGGTTAATGGTTGTGATGTAGATGGATAGTGTCCTGTGTTTATTCTTTTTATTATGTATATTTGGCTCGCGCAGCTTCCTCGGCTGGGTTTGGCGGGAGAGCCGTTTTCCATCTCACAGTTTGGATCGGAAAGATCCCTGGTGCTTTTATGCATCTCTTATTCTGCTTTTTGAATTTTGAAGTTTTTTAGTCGTGTGCGTAATAACGCACTGACAGCTGTATTTTTGGCACAAGGGGGGAAAGGAAAGAGAGGAGAAGGGGAGCCTCATTACCAGGTGGTTGTTTTAAGAAAAGGTCACTGGTTAATATGAAGAAGGGGTTTCTTATTAACTTGTTGTGAGGATGTGTTCAGGGTGCTGAGATGATAAGGACAAACGTGTGTTTTCAATTTGGACGCGCTCTTTGCTCCGGTTGCGCACAGGCGCTCCGGAGCATCAGGGAGCTGGTCAAAGCCTCCTGTTTTCACTCTGGCACCAAGGGGAAGTTTGGATTTAATACATTTTCCTTCACATCTCCAAAAAACAAAAACCAAAAAAAAAAAAAAAAAAAAAAAAAAAAAAAACAGCCCTGTAAAGTTACCATCTGTGGCCACTTTTTATTTCTTTCTTCTTCTGTTTTTTGTGCATTGCGAAAGCCTGGGAGTTTTGGGAAACGAGCCTTCAGCTCACTGGTTTTTAATATTATGTGGGAAAATGTTAAGTGTTGTGCCACTGGGCAAGGCACTGTGCCACTTTGAAAGTGTTTAACTTCATGAAAACCTCTCTCCGTGATGATGCAGTTAAAATGTTAAACCCCTCTCCCTCTCTCTCTCTCTCTCTCTCTCTCTCTCGCTCGCTCGCTCTCTCTCTCTCCCCCTGTGCTGCTGTTGCTGCTGCAGAGTGCGATGTGCTGTATCTCCTGTAGCCACACCCTCTCACTACTGCTGTGCGTCCTCACCCTGACTCCGACGGCAACAGGGGCAGGCCCAGAGACCCTGTGCGGGGCGGAGCTGGTCGACACGCTGCAGTTTGTGTGTGGAGAGAGAGGCTTTTATTTCAGTAAGTGCACCTTTTTATTTATTCATAAAGGTTGGCTGTATCTGTCCCAGAGCTCGCTCTCCACCTCCAGCGAGCTCATAAATAAAAAAGCAGCCAGTTTGACATCGTGTCTTGACTTTCCCTGCATTAATGTTCCCCTTTTTTCTTCATTCATGCCTCCTCCACGGTTACAAAACATGCAAAACCTTAAATGAAATGTGGAATAATGATATGTAACTATATTGTTGGTGGCAAATCGTACGTCTGCTCACGGGCAAATGGCTTTAAGTGGAATTTGGCTGACTATCTCTATGAAAGAGGAGGGGTAGAAACTAAATGTTGCAGTTGAAGTTTTTTCTTTTTTCCACCAGAGAAGGGAAAGCGACCCAAAGAAAACCCTCCACCAAGAATCCAGGATTTAAATCTCCAATTTTTCCATTAAGGGTACAACCCAGCCCAGAACAGCACAGGATATATGGAGCTACCGAGGTTAGGTGCAATGTTCCACCAGCAGCCAGTGTTTCTCAGGACATGTATCCTGATCTTTCTGTCAGAGACAAACAGTGTGACTGTACATTAGCAGCATAGCTGGCTCAAAACGCCGCACACCTGAGGTTTATGACCTCAGTATTTACATTTCTTTGGCCGACGTCCACCAATTAAAGCCAATTTGCATCGAATCTCCTGGAGGAGAGCTCCACGTCTCGCCCCCTCTTTTATTTTTATAATAATTGATTGTCCCTCTTATTCTTGTGCAGTTTTGACATAACAATCCATTATTAATGGTTTGGTTCGGTCCCAAAGTTATGAAAGATTTTCCACATGTGGTAGACTTTGTCAGCTGCCAATTTCAAAAAGAAAAGAAGAGGAAGATATAAGATTTCTGTGGGAAATCAGCAGCATCTATAGGGGCATTTGTAGTTGTTCTCTTTTCCAGCCATTGATTGCTTTCACCTTAACCTGAACCTGGAGCGGTTTGTTGATACACCTTCTCGAGAACTTGATGACTGATGGAAGATTAGGGGCCAAGAGGGGGCCCCGCGTTTGAATCCCAGCCTCAGTACAAGCAGGGGAACAATGCAGGAGTGGTTGGTGTATCGTAGTGCAAAATATAAAAATATAGAACAAAATAGTGAGGCGACTCACAGTCGTAATTTGCGCTAAATGCTAACATACTTAAGTAAGTAAACTAAACCAAAGGATTTGGACCTATCCTAGCAACGCTGGACAAGTCACACCAATATAGAGTCACCAGTTAAACTGCAAGTCTTTGGACTGTGGGAAGAAGCCCTAGTTGGGGTTCGAACCGGGAACCTTCTTTGTTGTGAGGCGACAGTGCTAACCAACCTCTGTGCTGCCCGGATTTAAGGGATCACATTTGGTTATCGCAATTCATCCTCAAGGGGCTAAATTATGAGAAGATCCATCAGTTATCAAGGCAAAAGTCACCAAAGTCATTAGGGTTCATCCTCTGAGGAGCATGAATGTCCGTAAAACAATGTGCAGTGATTTGTTTTATAATTTTTTGATATTTTTGACATCAAGATTTCGTGGTTGCTCTCCGGTACATTGGTACTTTTCAGTGTTGCGCTGGGTAGAAACCTTTTCTGTTAGTGTTGCCTGTGTCTTTGGTACCAGGTCATGGTACCATCAATGGTATCCTTTTACACGAGACAGCTCTTACAGCACATATGATATGATGATGATGCCAGATAAGCATGTTGTTAAAGGATAATCCTACAAAACCCCGGATTATTTTCTTGCTTTCGATAATATCTGCATAACAACATATGGTGTGGTTGAGGGCAGGGAAATATAAACATGAGCATTAATTGCAGTGGGACAGTCCAGTGTGGTACATATATACCACAACCTCCATGCTTCATTTAACTTGAAGATTGGGACTGAATGTATAGAAGATTATGAGATCCAGAATTATCCAGTATGGACATAATTGAAAGGGATGCTGAGTTGAGCCCACAGACTCTTTAGGCCTTCGTGTTCCCATCTTGTCTTTATGCCCAGTGTTGATTGTTAGTACCAATGACAAGTGGCGTTTCCTGTATGTAGCTAGACGCTAACCACTCGATTCCACCGGGAATGGCTGCGACACGTTTTGGCTGCACGCCAGCCAACAGAGCTGAAGTGCCACGTTTCAGAAGATGCGACTCTCAGTTCCCCTTCGTTCAACCGGTCGCAGTGTCCGTCAAAAAATAAACCAGCAGAGCAGATTAAGCTGACCGGAAGTGTTGCAAAGAAACGACATAGAGAACGTGGCCAGTTTTCAAAAGAAAACACCCTGTGCAAGCATGGTTGAAGTGACAAAACGACCAAATTTGAGCAAGTTAACAAATGCAAAACGTTCTTCTGAAATTCTTGTAGTCGCGTAGCGAGCGGACATAAACGGGTATCGAGGGATTGAAGTTGGGACTGTTGACTTAGTACTTTTACCTCAAACCTAGACTTAACACCTACCCTTAACCGTGACCGTGTTTCAGTTGCCCAACCTTAACCATACTCTGACATTATTCTTGTTACCATGCATGGACATTGTAGAAATACTTTAAAAGTGGTGGCATAGATCATTCCAAAACGTCATTCAACGTAATCCAAGGTTTTTTGCAGAATCATCCAATATCAACGTTTTGTCTGGCAGCAGTGTCATCATGCACCTTGCTGCTGCTGCTGCTCCCCACCACCATCCCATTGCCACATTCCTCCACCCCTGCATGCAGCTTTTCCAGGACCAGTCAACATCATTCTCTGCATCAGGCCCTTTGTACGCTGTTTGCCAGAGAGTTGTTGGAGAGTCACCAAGCTGCTGCAAAGCTGCGAGTCTTGTTCGTCCAGATGCTGCTGGCAACACCCACATGTTGTGAAGTGGTCATGACAGCCTGCTCGATTGCCAGTTTTCTGCCAGTTAAAACTTTTTGTTCTTTGGATTCCCTCTGCTGCAGGACTTCACTTGTATAGATGACCATGTTCTTTCTTATTTAGGCCGAGAGACAGCAGAAGATCATTGAGTAGTCTCAATAAGTCATGCAACTTAATCTGTGTGATGCAAGGATCAAATCTTTAGCATCCAGCAAGGCTCATCTTCTTCTCAGGTGATGCAGTTTTCTTCTAAATTGGTAAATCTCGTCTCAATGATTCGTTTCTCAGTGTGAAGGTTTCTAAAATGGTCCCAAAAAGTGTGCAGCTGCAGCTTTAAGTTGATGAAATGTTGACAAGGCATGATGGTGTCCAGAGATTGGATGATGTGCAAATGTGACAAAGTGTTGGCCACTGATAGCGAAGCCTTACTACAGTTTTGTAAATGTTCCTCACAGGCTACAAGAAGTATAGCACTACTGTCCGTATTCATCTCATGAGAAAGTGTTGAATGGAGGCCAATGTAACTCATGAATCCTCATGCAAGACACACTTCTTAAGCAGGAACAGACCTTTTTGTGGTATTTGTCTTTCCCGCATTACCTTACACTGCGCAGTCACTGAACTGCACAGCATCCATCTATCAATGCCACATTTTCCTGTGTTGAAAAAGAGGTGTATTTCACGAACACTCCATCCTTTTTCTGAAAAGACGATGAGGTTTGAGCAGCAGGGTGCTGTGCCTTGGAAAATATTCTGCTCCCTGTCTTCCTCTGTTTCTCTCGCCTCTCTCATATTCTCACTATCATTCCTTTTCTCCTCTCTCTTTCTCGGGTCGCCCCGTGTACCGGCGTCTGTTTGTGTAAAAATATCTGGAGAATCCATTTGGGTTCTGTCATCTATAGGACCCGGCAACATAACTACTAGCTTGGCCAAAGGAGGCGTTCTCCTTTCCCTGAACTCTTCCCCTCCAGTCTGGCCGTGTTGAACTTGGCAGCCCTCTGATTGATAATGTGTCCAGAGACAGTGTTGCAACGACAGTGGGCTTTCTGTACTCGCAGTGCTTTTTCTTTGCCAATCCACCTTACGCATGTCACCAGTAAAATAGCACGACTTCAGATTTCCTACCCTGACAGAAATGCTAAATACTAGTTGGTGGAAATTCTTTTTTTTTTTAAGGTAATGAAACAAACTGCGGTCTATGAAACAGAAAAAAAAAAAAAATCCACAACCGTAGTCAGTTTTTCCAATTATTAGCCTGACCTAGAAATCCTCAGTTGTCTTTGTAATGCTTTAGCAGGCAGGACCATGGGGTGATTTCACTGCAATGTTCATTCCATGAATCAGCTCTGTTATGGGAGTTTTTTGGCTAAAGTGTGAGTGCTAAGTGGCTCCCTGTCCGAAGTCACTTCATATTTTATCAGTTCGTGCTAAAATATTCACACTTATTTCTAGAGTGAGTGTGAGACATATAATCTCACTGCTGATCTCTGCAAACTTGAATTTCGGCAAGATCCCATCACATCTGGCCAAGAGCTAATTGTTAGTACATGAAGTTCTAATAAAAAAAAACAGCAGCCAAATATTAAACGTTGTAAATTTTTTTTAGGTGTTTTGGCTTGTACTGATGGCATGCGAGCTGAAGGTGGAAAAGAAGAAGGGGGGAAATTGCTTTTAGCAGCTATTGATGAGACTTCCTCTTCGGTGTTTGTCCCTGTCAATTTAATTCAAAGCTACTGGAGCTGGAGAATGTGCAAACAGCACGTCACATGCATGCAAGAGCACATGAACACACTCAAACACACACACACACACACATAGCTAGGCCTTGTCTCTCAGCAGCAGGGGATTATGTGGATTACAGGATGATCAGGACACCCCCCCGCCTCCTTCCCTCCCTAGTTTTTTACACTGGACCTGAACACACAGCGGAAGGCACTGAGATCTGAAGAAAGACCTCCTGTGTCCTCTCCATCACTGAGAAAAGGTGTCGTTTTCCCATTAAAACCTGAACTAGAAATCTCTGACCCTTCTGAGAATGACTGCGCAGCCGAACAAAGAGGCATCTCATGAAAAGGACAGGCAGGCGTCCTCCCGATTTAGATCTGTACATTAGGAGAAGTTGAGACATGAGGGATTTGAGAACACTCCGGGACTAAACAGTACTTTATCTTTGAAACCCTTCATCAGTTTAATCCAATCACATAATGTAGGACCTCTACAAAGAAAAACGAGGATATATCTAGTTGCATTGGTGCAGAGATCACCAAGATTCATAGTCGCTGTCCGTGACCTTTCTGGCATTCTCTCTTCCTCACCTTAGGTAGTCTTATTTACTCATTCAGTCGAGCTCCAGGCGTAAACGAACCAAAGAACACTGTTGATCACTCGTATAACAAACATTTCAACAAAAACAGATACAGTGACACGAGACAACCCGGTCTAAGTATCTTGTGAAAGATGCCTATTGGCCACCAAAGAACCCCATCGGCCACTAGTACTCACTCGATTAACCTCAAACCTTCAATTTAGGAATTAAGAAAATGCGACCATCATTTTGCAAGAGCCGTGCCTCGTGGGGTCCAGACATTAAGACTTAATGGTGTGCATGAACTTGTCAGAATTGTTACCCATTTGCATTCCCATTGAACACAAGAAAAGGATGAACCTAACATGAAAATGCGATCTTTTGTTGCCAATGTTTCTATCACCACCATGATAGGGGGAAACCTTGGGGCAAGTCCTCTTGAGTAGTATCTTTACCCAATTTATTCATTGACTACCAGAGTAAACACTTTCTTTGTTTCATGATCCTCATAAGCTGTCACCCAAAAATCAACCCTCAGTAAATCCATGTTGATCTATAATAATAACGCCGTGAACGACACTTTATTCTATTTGGACCGTGTTCTAATGTCACAGTGCAGAACACTTCGCTCCTGCCATAAACCCTTTGTGGAACCAGTGATAAAGAGATAGTTTCCAGCACTTTAGCAGCTCTTATAGTCCCTCCCTAGCCATAAACTGCTTGACACTTTGCAAGAAGAGCAGCGCACAGGCTCCAAGAATCCACTGGTTTTTATTGACCATGACCAAGCTGTAAAACTCAGATGCTTTCTGTGCCACTCTGGAATGGGGGAATCCAGCCATCTCTCTCTGGTGAAATAGCGGAATGAACATTATGTGTGCTGAGGCTGTCAAACACCAAACCAAAGATGTTAGATGGCTTCAGATGAAACACTTCATCATTTAACAGGTTGAAGACAGTTGGTTCTTCTGCATACTTCTGTGTTAAGACAGACGCTATCTGATTGACAACTTACGTAAATCATTTAAGTGAATTCTCTTTATAGTATAAAGTATCTGAAAGTCGGTTCTGCGTAGTTCATTCGTGGAAGACGGCACCTGTATTCAGCCTGGATTCACGGAAGACACAATTTATTCCAAAGGCCACTGCAAGTTACGGAAAAAAAAGGAAAATATGCCAGAACATATCAAAACATCCATAGAAACTTCTCTAACCATGTCTGCAGTAAAAATACAGCCTACTCACTCATTTCAATGACACCTCTGTGAGAGGTCCGGCAAGAAAAACGCAATGTCTTCCAGCACAAACTGTTTACCTGGCTCGACTTTTGCCACAATGCAACATGACATCATCCGGCATGGTGCTGTCAATTGGTCAGTCAAATACATGCATGTGCACATCCTGAGTAGATTAATACGTAAATTCTACTTTGCAGTCATCGAGACAGAAGATAGAACCACTGTCACCGTGATAACTTTGCTTTGGCATTTCTGGAGTGTGTTTCATCGTTTCAGTGATGTCCAAAGTAACACAATGTTACAATGCAGGCCCTTGAAAGTTCCTCCTCAAGATATGAAACAGACACTGATGTGTAAAATCGGTGGATTCCCGTTTAAGGTCTCAACATCCGTGTATACTCTGGTATTGTTGGTGTTTTGTAACTTTTACAGATGCAACAAGGGGAGAACATAAGTAGAAAATTCAACTATGTTATGGATAAAGTGCTTGACACATATTGAACATGCAGGTAAAGAGGGGATCACTCTGCAGGAGAGCTCTGAGAAGTCTTGAAACATTTACATCCGCTGCAAAGAAGCAAGCTGTGAACCTTCCCAACTAACTACCTTTTCCTCACTGTCGTTCCAAGCTACCTTTTTCCCAAACAACCTTTTCCGAACTACCTTTCCAAACTACTTTTTTCCTGAGCTTCCTTTCCGAACTACCCACTTGAAAGATTGATTTTCGGTTAAGTATTCCTTTAAATTAAGCAAGAAGAAGCAAATAAGCAAGATATAAACCTTTCTGACTAACTACATTTTCTGAACTACCTGCTCGAAATATTGATTTTCAGTCGAGCATCGTCTCTCAGGCTGACATGCACTTTCTAATCTGATCTCCATCAACATGCGTGATTCCTGCGTCCGTCTCAAACAGCAGAGGGCCGTGAGGCAGGAAGGCCTGGCAGAAAAGGTTGTTTACCCTTATTTGTTTAACAACAGTCACAGAAAACGAGCCTCTGTTTATGAGGGATTACAGCAGTTATCCATGGAAGTGAAGCATTTAAAACCTTCCAAAGCTTTTAGACCTGATTATTATATGCGTGTTTTTCCCCAACCTGCCCGAGCTGATTATCCTACATGTTATAACCGGTGCCAGCTGATTTTTCTCTCCCTTCCAGCTGTTTGTGCAGCAGGGTTGCAAGTTATTTTCAGAATAATAGCGGATGTTAATTTGTAAGGCTTTATTGGGAGGGGATTGAAAAACAGGCCAGGCAACAAGGCACGGCCCCTCTTTTGGCTTCAGCGACGATTATATAATCGCCAGCCAGCGCTCAATGTCACATTTCCCTGTTTCTAAATGTCTTACATCAGGTGTTAATACAGCAGCCAAGGCTGCTCTGAACTGATAAACACCACTAACTATCAATAAATTAGCATTTTTTATGAATAAAAATGTGTTTTTTTGTCATCTAAATATTTAATTTAACACATCCATCATGGCAGTTTGTGATCTGGGTGAATCCGGTTCTTCCGTTCCCTGAATAATGCAGGTGCACGCTGTATTTTTAGCATCAGTCTACCTGATGTGCAACATGAAGGACTCATTCGCACCTCCATTATCTTCCACTCTGCTTTGTGTCGGAGGGTCCTCTGTACAAAAAAAAAGATGCTTCTGTTTCTGAATGAAAGCTGCTCTCGGTCCAAAACAACATTGTCAGGACAAGGCAGACAGAGAGCAGAAGTTAATGCACTTTGTCAGCACTGGCAGGCTTCTGAGCCAAGAGCTATTAACTCTGAGAGGGAAAGGCATTTCCTCCTTGTAAATGCCATATTAAATTATTATTATTTTATTTGGTAACAGGGAAAAGCCCATCAGGGCTATATTGCTCAGGTGAGCGGGGAATTGCAAATGGAGAGTCAAGAGTTTTTCTAAAGGCCACCAAAAGAGGGTGGGTTGAAAAAGGAAGTGAGTATTGGAGTCACGGTAACTCAATGTGGTCACACCTTCGGATAATGTTTTACCCCATTGTTTCGAGTAACCTCGCCTCAACCTGCCTTGAACTTATCTTGGCGTGAGAGGCGCTACCGTCTTTAGCGTCCATGTGGGTGCTCGGGCTTCTTTGAATGAACAGTGGGGTGTAGCCAACAGGGGTGCGGTCTCAAAGCCTTCCTGGCTGTTCCTGCAGGTTGATCGGGCCCAGAGGGCTTGTGGTTTTTGGCCACGCCGGACGGGGGCCTCTGTGTAAAATATACCTGGACCAAAAATGGTGATATTCTCACTAACGTTTGGGTGACTGTGGCCTCCCTTTTTTACAGGGAAGGCAGCTGCCAAAACGGGTCCATAGTGTGCAACGTGATACACCGTAAATTTTACATGGAAGAAATCGATGTCATTAAGGCTGTTCATATATCAGAGGAATCAAACCCGTGACCCGGCCATTCTCGCTGATTTTATTACAAGTGTAGTGTCTTGCCAGTCGCCACAATTAGTTTGATTAATTCTGCTAACAGATATACACAAGAGAGCTTTATAGAAGCTGAATTGATTTTGCTACACGGCCGTTGAGCTTTTTGTTCTCACGCTGCACATTCGCAGATTTACCGCTAGAAATTTTAGAGATAAAAGCAGGTTTAATTTCTAGCTGGCTGTCGTCGATTTTCTTGTCTGAAAGTGCTAACTACAGCTAGCTAGCTAGCTCATTAAACAGTGTTTACATACATGATATGTTGATTTATTTTCCAGGTAGCTAAAAGTCGACTTTCTTACCGGTTTATCATGTTTGTGACGTGGAAATTAAAGAACAGTGTTGTTGTAGCTGCTTAGCTAACATGCTAGGACAAGCTAAACAGCACTTAGATTTATAGTTATCTGTCTTTCAGTCTTTTATTTCACCAATGACTAAAGGTTAGTCCCAGATTTACTCTTGTTCAGTCACTCTCCTTTTCTTTTCTTAGCTTCCTCCATCAATGTCCTCTTTGGCTCCAGAGAGGCTGCTGAGCCCGGTTACATTGCCCACTTGCCCTGCTCCTGTTCTGGCATGACACTGGCTCCGCTTCCCAGCATTGTTCTTTCTTTAAAACGTACTTCTCGTTAGCCCAAAGTTACACAGTGTGAGAACAGACATACGAAAGACAGAGACACCATTTGCCTGATTACAAGTTGTGGCATCAACAGGATTTAAAATCTGTTATTTTATAGTAGAAAAGTTACACAGTGTTGCTTTAATACTGTAATCTAACTCCTCCTGCTGTTCTCTCTCAAACAGGTAAACCAACAGGCTATGGCCCAAATGCACGGCGGTCACGTGGCATCGTGGACGAGTGCTGCTTCCAAAGCTGTGAGCTGCGGCGCCTGGAGATGTACTGTGCACCTGCCAAGACTAGCAAGGCTGCTCGCTCTGTGCGTTCACAGCGCCACACAGACATGCCAAGAGCACCTAAGGTTAGTACCGCAGGGCACAAAGTGGACAAGGGCACAGAGCGTAGGACAGCACAGCAGCCAGACAAGACAAAAAACAAGAAGGTGAGCACAGCACCAAACAGATACACTCTTTAAAAAAATGTGGATGAATAAAAGAGGATAGGATCTGATGTGTTTGTATCTTCTGTCAGAGCATGCTTGTAATAACTGGAGAAAGTTAGTTAGAGGATTGACTAATTCACTGTGAAATTACAGCAAGCCGGTGGTTATCTTAGCTTAGCATAAAGACTGGAAACAGAGGAATCAGCTAGCCTAGCTCTGCCACCTTAAAAAGACAAAACAAGTGCAACTGCAAAAAAACAAACAAAAAAAAAACAACAACTGCAGTTCCTCAAATGGCCACTTGAGGCTGGCTGCAGAAGTGAGTCAGTCTCCATAAGTCCCTAAATAAACAGCCTGGTACAAAAAACAGTTTTGGTCTCTATAGCTAATTTCCAACGTTCATGACAACTGTACTGAGTACAGTGAGTGAATTTCTATATAATTCACTAATTAAAATAATATTAAGCCATAAAGTTATGCATAATTAGCAGCTTTGCATCTTTGATTGACAGTTGGGAGCCATTACAGATGGTTTAAGAACCCAAGCTTCATTCAGCTTCACCTCAGCTCCACCGTTGATCCACGTCGCCCGGAGGCAATAGAGCCAAGATGGCGGCAGCTAGAGCCACCACACACTGAGCTTCATATACGTTAGTAGCTTAGCTTACTAGTGTTAGCACTGATTCCCATTAGACGTTGTTCCGTCACCTGTTGGAATGTTTTTATTGGACCAGTTGGCACCAAATCCATACCTGTACTGTTTATGGTTTCCAGTCTTTATGCTAAGCTAATGAGAGTGGTCTCAAACTTCTCATCTCATCAAGCATATTTCCAAATTGTTGTACCGTTACTTAAAGGGTTCATTAGGTTCATGTTTGCTAGCAGCTCATTGTATAGCAAGATAAATTAATCCATCCAACTTAAGTTGCTTCATTTTCCTTCCACAGAGACCTTTACCTGGACATAGTCATTCATCCTTCAAGGTATGCATGCCAGTGGAAACTTTTCATCTAATTTTATTGTTTTCATTTTTTATAATGTAATTTAAACCTCTAAAAACCCAACAATCTCTACTCTGACATTCTCAAAGGCAGCACAACCTTTATTTTGAAATGAGAGAGATTCATCTGAACAATCTTAGTTCTGAAATCTTAATCTCTTGGCCAAAGAAAGAAAGAAAGCGTTAGGTCTAAATACAGACTCTGTTTCATCCTCGAGTTGCCAACGTGCCGGAGAGTGTGATCCTTTTAAGATTTGACCGTGTGCTTTTTACCCTTCTCTCAAAAAAGAAAACCATTAGCAAGAAAAGGAACTAAGTGGTTTTTGTGGTAGACCCAGTGGCACTCCCGCTCCCCAGGCAGAATCTCCACTCTGCTACTGTACATTATGTGCTGAAAATCTGGCATCTCACCAGAACGACACATGCAAGGTCCGGAGATGAAGCGGCATCTACATACGTGTGGAGTGGCCGTCCACATCATTCATCTGTTGTCATTAATTTGTGGACTGCGGCGCACTGTAAATGGTGTTACTGCTGCATGTTGTCTTTTGAATTAAGCCATTTGTGGACATTGTTTGTGGAAACAGTGTTCAAGCCAATGGGGTGGACAGTGCTTGGCAGTTGAGGTAGCATGTCAGTAGCATAGCCTACGATAGCCCTGCAGCATGCAAACATACAAGTTGTTTCATAGCATGTACCGTTATCAATTTAATACATCCGTCCCTTCCCTTAAACATGCAGTAAAGTTTGTATTTAACTTGGCAAACTAGCTTCTACCTAGCTTGCTAACTTTAGCAATGATTCCCACTAAAAGTTTCTTTTTATTTATGTTATTTAAACACCTAACTACCATCTAAAGTGACTGAAATAAGTACCATTAGTGATTTATCTGCTCCTTTACCACATTAAATATTTGGGAATTAGTAGCTTAGCTTGCTAACGTTAGCACTGATTCCCATTGTGTTCATACTGTTTCATCACCCGCTAGCTAGCATTGAGCTAGCATTGGCTGGTTTTATCGGACCAGATGGCACCGAATGGACAGATTGTTAGCCCTCCAAATGTTACCCAGCAATTTGGATCATAACATATATCGAGTACTAAAATCAAAGATGGGGCTAGGCTAACAGCTAATGTCGGCCTGTGTACATAAAAATGTAGGGATAACATCCAACTTAATGGCAAGTTGAAGCGAAAAATCGGAGTTGCATGTTCCTATGTCATGGAAAATGACATAACAGACGTTCACGCTGCTACAACTTCAATTTCTTCTTTGTGTAATAACAATTTGGACCAAATAATTACTCGGATCAAAACAAACACAGAGGATATTATAATTTCTCGGCAAACATGACACTTTTCTGTGACCAAGTTTTACTTTCACCCCTTCCGACGGACAGCTGTGTTTTTATGGGCGCAGATGCAGATTTTCACACCCAAACTTTGTCCCAAAGCTTTGCTGACTTTATCCTGTATCCGCTGTATCCCAGCTGTTTGTCTGAAAAAAAAAAAATGTGTTTCTCTTTTGTTGTTGCAGGAAGTGCATCAGAAAAATTCAAGTCGAGGCAACACGGGGGGCAGAAATTACCGAATGTAGGGAAGGAGGAGGAGGAGGAGGAGCGAATGGACAAATGCCCAGCGACTTGGGAAGAGAGAAGGGAGTGGCCTTAACTGGTATCCCTGTGGAATGGTTCACTGTAAAACTAAACTAAACAAGGAGGCTAACAATGATCCGAAAAAAGCTCTTCAAAAAAAAAAAAAAAAAAAAAGATTGAGAGCAAAGTGGTGTTTATAAGGGTTCGATGAGGGATCTTGTGATTATTTTATACACTGCACCATTCCATATCGGGAGGAATTCTTTGTTAATGCAATGTAACAGACTAGTTTAGCTGCTGAGACATGAACAAGAGCTTATTATACCTCCATGTGTGAGCTGCAGCATCCCCCCGGCTCCAGGAAAAGATTGGAACGGGATCTGGGCCGTCAAAAGAGCGGCGGTCCATCCTGTTGTGCCCCCTGAACTTTGCGGAGGTCAATCCTTTTACTCTGTGCGAGTGGATTCACTCACTCCTTTGGTAAGATACGTTGTCACCGGTCACATATAACAGTTACTACCCCCAGTTTAAACCTGATTATCTTACCATCAGAGTTTGTTTTCGTGCACCGTGAGGATATTTTTACTAAGAACTTGCTTTCAAGCAGAAAAACCGGGTGGTTCATTACAAGACTTTTAAACATTGTTGTAGTTATCTTAGTCAAATCCCTGCTTCTCAATGACTGAAGGCAGCCTTCTCCTGTCTAAGTGGAGTCCCTTGAAGGTTTGAGTCCGATCCAAATCCCTCCTAAGCCTCAGGAAGTGTTAAGAACCTGAGGTCTGAGTCTACAATCCAAACACTTCTATAACAACAGATCAAGCACCATTAGAGGGGATTTTAAGGAACAGTAGGTACTATAAAAACAAGATTGTGCTTTTGCCTCAAAACAACCAGGAGCTAAATTGAATTAGAGTTGTTTTTTTGGCCAGTCCTTCGCTCGCTCGCTCTGCTTTGGTTGTCAGAGACGGGTCATTCATTGGATTCAAAGTGCATTTGGCATAAGTCAGCGGAGTAAGTCAAAGAGCAACAATCAGGCAAAATGTCTGTCGTGTGTGTGTGTCTTCTTTCACATGTCACCGCCGTGTCCAAATCAAAAAATTTGACGACAATCCAGATCAACATTTGAGTCCGTTCAAGGTTAAACGTAAGTCAACAACAAGTCTCCAAGAGAGAGACCTAACTAGGGTGATGGGTTTTTTTTTTCTAGTTTTCTTGAAGAGTAGTTCCCAAAATCTGTCAACACCAAAGCGGAAAGTTTAATGATTGATCGATGTTGGCTTGTTATATTTTGTTGGCTCGAGGGAAGCCGAGAACTTTGCTACTTTAGTTGTCGCTTTGGACTGCATTAACCTGCCATCAAAACTCCACAGCATCCATCGCAAAGTCCACCACGCACACACAGATTACACAGATTTTTGGTAAATATTGCAAACCAAAAAAAAAAAAAAAAAAAAAACCCAAAAAAAACAAAATGACCTGTCCCTTTTTTTTTCTTTTTTAATTTTTTTTCGTGAGATACGACACAAACACACATGCAAAGCGCACCACAGTGTAAATGAAAAGTTGTGTAACTGTGAGCAAGGGTCGAGCACACACAAACAGTTCTGAGAAGTCCTTGTGTGAAAGTCATGGTTGTTTGTTCAATTTTTATCTCACAACCTGCCCCCCATAAAACAAAAAAAAACCAAAAAAAAAACGTCTCATCTCTGGCTCTGCCTCCTCTGCCTGTGTATAATCAAACAGTACTCCCATTTATGTTAACCTATGCATTACTATCATTCATTGTACATGATGGTTTCATATAACAAAACTGTATTAAGAATCCTATCCACTGTATAATGGTGCTATTTTGTAGTTTGTTACTTGCAAGAGATGGCTGAGACAGACAGATGGCAGGGCTTACATTGGAGGTCTTCCCTTTTGCACAGCCTTGTGGCCACCATTTTAATAGTGTTTTTATTTGTAAGCTGTTTCAATAAGGTAGTCGTGTAAGCGAGTAAATGTATCTGTGTGAAATCTGTGAATGCATGGAGATTAAAGAAGAAAAAAAAAACTAAACAAAAAAAAAGAAGAAAAAGAAAATACCCATGTGGTCCCAAGAAGGCAAAATGCTATTTTTTCTACTGTTTTTGAATTATTTTCTCAACATAGATCCCTTATGCCAAATAACTTGACAAAAGTACTGTGAACTGTGATTCTTCCAATTGTATTGAGATTGTTAAAATTCATTCATGGTGTGCTTTTGTCTGTCCTGAGATGTGTGTGTACATGCACTTCACTGGAAGCCAAGGTATCGATTATTAAAAAAAAAAACAACAACAAAAAAAAAAACACTTAACGCGAGACTACGTTAACCTTTTGCTTGTGGCTGTGGAATATTTGCCTACACTTCCCATGATTCTCTCTGGGTGAGACGTTTTAAAGACACTCGTTATGTTTATGTGATGCTAAAACGTCAGCGTCTAGCTTATAAGAGTAGTTACGAACTTCGGGAAAAAATACGCAATGCTATTTACTTTCAATATTGCTCAAGCTAGCAGCCATTTAGCGTAGCTTAGCACAAAAAGTGGAACCACCAACATGGCCAGGCTTAGCAGCTAAACCTCACAAATTAGCAAATTAGCACAGTTTTTACTGAACCAGATGGCACCAGATAAACAGATTCTCACCCCGTACGACCACACGTGTGAAGCTAGCTGTTTCCGCCATGGCTAAGTGAAGCTAACATGGAAGTGCCAAAAACTGCAGTTCCTCAAACATCCACTTGAGGCTGGCTCCAGAAGTGAGTCAGTCTCCATAAGTCCCCATGTTAAAAACTTCACAGCAGAAATAAACATGTTTACAGCCTGGTACAAAAAACAGTTTCAGTCTCTATAGCTAATTTGAGGCCAGCCGTTATGCTAAGCTAAGCTAATTCTGGTTGTAGCTTGACATTTAGCATATGATATCATCATCTATCATCAACGCTTGGCAATGCAAAATAAGCGTATTTCCCTCAACGTCAAGCTTTAAGTTTGTTAACATTAGCGTAAGCTACTGGTCGTACCAGAGCCCACCAGAGTGAATCGAATTCAGCATTTTATTGCTTTTCATTTGTAAGAGGAGACTTTAAAAGTTGCATAGTCTTGCTTTAAGAATAAGCCAGGAGTTTAATTTATTTCGACCAAAACATTTGTTAGCAGCTCTCTGAATTAAAACGTATCGTCGACGGTTAATTTAAGTGTGTTTTTAGGGTTTTAAAATGGTCCGTCGTCAGTCGAGCCTGGCGGCTGAAACGAGAGGGGTACGACTTTGTTCCTCCCAGATCTTCAAACATACAGTACAAACCAAAGACTTTTTAATGAGAACAAAGCCTCACTCAGCATTATTATGTCATGAACTGAACCCAGATCATTAAATATGAATTGATGCCATCTTTATCCTGCTCTGCACTGCAGCTGTCTGCACTGCACCGTCTCTGGGTACCTGGAATACAGCTTGTGTAACAGATAGCAAAGCGAGCCAGACAAAGTGTAATCTGGGGCGTAAAAATCATAATACGAATCATTCAAAAGAAAAAAAAAATGTCTGTCACTTTAACCTAAAATGTGGGGGGAGTTAGCGAGACAATTCACGACTCCTCGAGGTGTTTAATGAGAAAATCTCACTGTCCAAGAAACTGTTTGATTACAGCGCTGTTATTATATGGTGCTCGACTGCCTTCTGTAGAAAAAAATACTGTCAAATTGTTCACCATTCCTGCTGAATAAACCACTTGTCAACGTCACAGAAACGTCTGGGAAGTTGTTGTTTTTTTTCATGCACGTACACCTCATAAAACCTCAGAGGAATCATCATCCTGTAAAGATAAGATTTTAGAGGAAAGTCATGAAGTCATGCTGATTAGAATGAAGGACCCGTGGTAGCGCTGCTTCTTACATGGTGGGAGTAGCAGTTTGTTGCTAAAGGAGCTGGCTAACCCTTTAAGTCCTGAACCTATTTTGGCCCTTTTTTAATACTTCAAAATCAAATTAAAACAATCATGTCTCTGGTTTTCTGTGGTCTATCGGCACCAAATAAAAACTGGGAGAGAGTTTCAAATCCGCACTTTAGAGTAAAGTTGACAGCAGTGCTCCATGTTTTTTTGTTATGGTGCTTTAAAGACGCCACGTGATCTGATCACGCCGGCCCCAGAGGGTTAAGGGGGCATTCAGACAGAAGTGTCTCTGAAACTGAGACTATCCAGGTGGATTCATGGACTAAACTCTGATACTCTACCTGTCGTGTTTCTGGCTTTGTTTATTTCATGTACCCAGCTTCTAAATCTGAGTCTGTCTCACAATTTACGCTGCAAAAAAGCTTTGTGTCTGGCGGTTTGAGATATAAAGAGCGAGACAGCGAGCGACTTAGAGAGTGAATGAGAGCGAGGGAGCACCAGCCTCGATGAAGCCGGTTAATCAGCCAAATAAAATGATTGTTTCATAGCGGTTACGTTTAAACACAAATAGACCGCCACACAACGCTGCGGTGGTTAACCATAGTGCCTGATCCGGTCTGAATGTACCCTCTTGACCAGTTTGTTGAGTCTTTTCCTGTCCTTCTCCAGACGACGACCACCACGTCTTAGAAGGTTTGTCCTGCACTCAAGAGGACGTCAGTGTCCTCAGTACGTGGAGACGACTTTGACAATTCTTGTACAGGACCAGTCCAGTTTATTGTCGAGGTATTTGCATGCTCCCACCATCTCGATATCTAATCCCTGGATGTTCAGTGGTGTGGTCTGAGGTCGATGAAGTCTGTGATGACCTCCCTGTGCTCCTTCTGTTGCGCAGCATCACACTGGTTAACTCTATATGGCTTTTATGAGGAACCCTGTGGATTCAGACACATAAACAGCGCATAATTAGAGGGCATTCCGGCTGTAGATGAAGCCGTAACTCAAAGCTTTGTGCAGTAGCGTGTGCTGAATGACAAAGTGATACTTCCTAAGATGTGGCGGGGTCTGCCAAAACTAACAGCGCAGGGGCGTGGTCCTCCGCTGAGGCCAGAGCTGCATGTTCAGCTCTTTGGAGGATGCTCACAGTGACAGCAGCAGCGAGCTCGCCTCGCTCACTGTCAGCACTTTTTTTTTTTTTTTTAAACAGATGTATACGGGACAACAATGCTACAGCGCTCAGCAGACGGCAAGAGAGAGATCAAAATGTGGAGCAGCAAGCTGGGCGAGGGGAGGGGGGTTGGCAAGGTCCCGGTGAGCCTCGGCCATCCTGGATGTTATTTCATCCGTCTCTATGACTAATACAGAATCAATTATCTCACCCTAATGGTCCAATTGCAGGCTGCAAGCTTGCAAGATTTAGAGTTCAAATAAATCAGAGAGAAATTGTGCACAGAGAGGCCTGGGCAGTGACCAAGCCATAACAAATAAGCCAATTATCAAAGTGAATACGGACGCACGGTATCATCCAGTTGTAATTATTCAAAAACACACACCGTCAGGATGTCTTGCTCTGTTTATGCTCTCATATGTGCTAATTTTGGATTACACAGTGACTCAAGGAGGGCAACACAAACATGTTTGAATAACCTCAAGAACCAGGATGGTTCTGGAAAGAACACAATCCGTTCCCATTGATCTGCGTGCACTCGGGGATCCAGTGCATCTAAGGACACAGATTTTGGACCGAGCCCTGAAACACAATCTCTCCACACTCAACTTCAACTCCTCATCTTAAGCACACAATTGTCTTTTGAATGACCTTGTGGTCTGTTTTACTACACTCACCAATTTTACTACTTATTCTACTGGTTGTTTTACAGGAAAAGTGGTTGTAAGGCTTCATCAGTGTTCAACCATTCATTTTTTTTCCAATAGGACACACAGGGATTTTCAATTTTTCTGGGTTTTAACGCTGAGTTGTCAACTCAGCGTTTGTTGTCTCTAATCCCAAATATTCTCATACCCTGAGGCTAGCGTTGAAACGTGGCTAACAACAAGTTTACAAGGAGCCTTGTGTCACGTTTTATTATATAAAGAGAATATGTACTACCACAGTGCTAACGTCAGCATCCTAACAAAGCCACAATGACAAAGTTAACTGATGTTAAGCCGGTGTAATGCTACCATGTTCACCATCTTAGTTTAGCATGATAGCGTGCTAACATTTGCTAATCTTTCTTGTCATAGCATAAAGATTGGAAATACAGGCAAAAAGTTAGCTTGGTTTTGGCCACTAATTAGCCACAATGACAGAGCTAACATGCTAACCACAGTTACCATCTCAGTTAGCATGCTAACATTTGCTAATATATTTATTCACTTTCTTTCCAGCAGCCCGTTAGCTTAGCATGACGACTGAAAATTATAACATTTTACTGTGTAAAGAGAATATACACTACCCTTATGTAGAGCTACTGCTACTGCTAATGTCAGCATGCTAACACAGCCACAATGACAAAGCTGACTGATGTTCATCGTCTTAGTTTAGCGTGTTAGCGTGCCACCATTTGCTAATATGTTTATTCACTTTCTTCTCATAGCTTAGCACAAAGATTGGAAATAAAAGGAAACAGTTAGCTTAGCTTTGTTCAAAAGTGACAAAATATGTCTGCATCAGCCTGTTAGCTTAGCACGAAATTTTGAAAAACAACAATACAGCTGATTTCCAATTTGCTGGGTTTAACTTTTTTTTGCTTCTCTAATCCCAAATATTCTCACATCCTGAGGGCTAGCGTCCAATCTTGGACTCTTAGCAATGACAAATTTACATTTAAAGCTCGCCTTGTGTCACATTTTATCGTCATCGTGGCGAGCCAAGGCCAGATGTAAAAAAACAAAAAAAAGTAAATAAAGACTAACAAGTGCACCATGAGCCTCACACTACAACAACAGGAATGTTGTAGCAGTTAGATTAAAGCGAAAAAAAAAAAAAAAGTCTCTTAACCATTGGAGGAGATTCTCCGCTCTTTCTCAATTTCAGTCGACAGTGGAAATTCACTGAGGCCTGATTATAGCAGGAGAGTGTTGGCTCAGCTGTGTGCTTTAAGAACCCATGATGTCAGAGCCTTATTTTCCTTGGAGAGACTCTCATCAGCTGCATTGTTCCAGGAAACCATGGTCTGTTCTCTGGGCAACAAAAAAATCCTGCCCAAAATGCGGTCCTTACCCCCTCCAACAAACCCCAACGCCACATTTTGCACCCGCATCTCTGCTGAATGCAGCACGCCGGCCTCTGGCACAACTCTGCAGCACAAACACACACACACACACACGCAGATATCAAAGATCACGCATGGAGCATCGGTGCATCACATTTCCCTGGAACCGGAGCCGTTTCTTCCCCCTCTGCTGCTCGCTGCTCTGACAGCTTTTCCTTTATATTTTTCTATTAGAAAACGAGTGTCGGTGATGAAAGGCAGCGTGTTAATACAGGATGAGGAAAAATAATGTGTTTGCCCCCCGGAGGATTATAAAACAATGCTGCTCCCAGACTTCTGAGGCGGCGTAGGCGGTGTGATTGAAATACAGCACCGGGGACTGACAGGTGATGCAAGCAGCTGACAGAGCTGATGAAGTCAAATGGTACAACAGGACGAATCTTCGACAGCACACTCAAGTCCAAGTTGTGGAAACATAAAAATTTAGTAAACAATGTTTGTGGACTAAGCATTGATACCATAATTATGGTAATGATTTCTTAGTTAGAAGCCGATAGAGCCCCTGAGGCGTTTGGATCAGGTGGCATTGATTTGCAGTGTATCGGGTACATTAACAGTCTATATCAGGAGAAATATGGGAAAAAAGGGAGGGAGAGATTTATCAGAAAGAGCGAGAAAGGTTACAACAACAGAGCGCGAAGCTCACAAGTTCAGTTGTGCTTCTGCTGGAACGGCCGTGCCCCTGTGGACAAGTTCAGTCCTTCAGTAGAAGTCCTCGCCCTCCAACAATAATACTTACAAAATAAAGGCTGACCGCTCCAAGTAAAATCACTTCAGCTGAGTTCAATAGCTATTATTCATGTCCTGGTTCTCTATCCACTGTGCTACGGCTCCTGTGATGTTAATAAGGTAAGCCTTTTGGAGCCGAGAAGAAGAAGAAGAAGAAGCCTGCGAGGAGCTATGTCAACATGAAGGGCCGGCTTTTATCATCAGCTGACGATCGCCACCTTGGTGTGGGTGCTTGTCGCTAGGGGCACGCCAAATTTAATCCAAACACATCCATCAGCCTGTTAGCTTAGTCATCTAATCCGATCTAAACAAATCTACAGGGCTTTGAGATGATGCTGCTAATGCTGACAGGGAGTGTAGCCAGTGTGGTGCCAGAACCTGAGCTCGGCAGCCTCTATTGACATGATGACAGAGGAGAAAAGAGGTAGGGAGGTCATCGACGGAGGAAGCTGAGGAGAGAAAAGGATTTTCGTCGTTATTCTGAGGAGTGTCAGAGGTTTCCAAACATGTTACTGACCTTTTATCTCAAACACTGATGCCATTCAGAGAAAATGACTCACTACGACCACAATGTTCGTCTTTCCCGAGGCTCAGCCAGTCTTTGTACTGTTACCTGCTGCTTTCATTTTAGCAACGTGGATTTTGAAGGAAAGATCTCCAGGTTTAATTCCTGCCCTTTGACCTCCGCTGAGCCTTCTTGACACCGCTGTTGTGATTCGGTGGAAATTACAGCCCTCCGTGTTTCACCAAACAGACAAAACTGAGCCATTCAACTTTTTCTTCATGAAAGGAACACGTACTAATGGATCATCGTGACCTTTGGCCTTTCAGATGGATGCATATCTGCGGGAGTCATGATGCTTTTTTACATTTAACGGTAAGCAAACGCCCTCTCCCTGAATATATAAGACGGCCAAGAGTCCAGTCACAACAGTTGTTAGGCGAGAGAACATAAGTCAAAGACTGTACCGCGAAATCTTCTAGACACCATGATGTCCATCTACTCCGTCCTGTACACTCTAGTGCTGTTCTCCGAGCTGAGCAGCCACCTCGTCACCGTCGCCATGCCTGCAAACAAAGTCGGAGACGGCATAATGGAGCAAGACGGCCGGGGTTTGTTACTGGAGGACGAGCCAATGCTGGAGCCTGCCGTGGTTCCCCCCGTGTACAGACGAAACTTTGTGCTGGACAACAATGTGAGTAATGAAGATGGAAGCCCTGAAATCATCATTGTCTCAGTAAGTGTGTATATAAGCTGTTTAAATGATTTAACTCATGGTTAATAAATCATTTAGTAATGCTTGGGTTGCCAGGCTGAAATCCCGTCATAAACCCAAATATATTCTTATCTGTGGCTTATCTGTGATTTATAACTTAAAGGGTGACTAAAGAAAGTGGTACCATTCACCAAATATGGCTTTTTAGATACCCATGCCACAGATTTCAGCTTCCACCCCAACAAAATGGGAATACATGGACTTTCACTGGTGTCTTTCCAGAAACAACGTCCTAATCCACAGATTTCACTGTGAACAGATTTCATCGGTACTATGTTTTGGATAGAAAGTAGTTCCAATGAAAATGTCTCACCGTGAGGTCTCAGCAAGGATTTATAATAATGGGGAGATTGTTTCTTGAAAGACATGCTGTTGCTTTTTAAATCTAGTTTTTCAGAACTTTGAGTTTGATAATAAATCAACAAGCTCAACCTCCCCACGATATGTGTAGAAGGGTGGAAGAGCAAAAATGACAAGCTGGACGACACAGGCACAACGTTTTGGGCGGACGCACTGTGCCAACTTGCAACAATGTTGAGCTATAGAATGAACTGCACCAATGTAACCAACAGGAGGATCCACAGTCTACGCTGAAGAAGAACTCACAATTGTAGTTTGACGTCTAGACATCAAACTCCCCGCAGATGTAGGTATACAGAGAGATATCGGGCGGTTGTGGCTGGGAGGTAGAGTGTGTCGTCCACTAATCAGATGATTGGCGGTTCCTCCAGTCTGCATGTCGAAGTGTCCTTGGGCAAGATACCGAACCCTAAATTGCTCCTGAAGGTGTGTGAATGTGTACGAATGGTTAGCTCCTCAAACTGACACCTTGCATGGCAGCCAATGCCATCAGTGTGTGAATGGGTGAATGAGATACGTCCTGAAAAAGTGCTTTGAGTGGTCGGAAGACTAGAAATGTGCTATATAAGTACAGTCAGTTTACCATATTGAGGAGCGATGAGCAAAAACATTAAACCAGATCCTGCAGGCAGGTGCTAGGGCGGAGAACGGGCAGAGTACCGATCATGTTGGCAGAATGAAGGGAGACATGGGAAGTTTTCAAAGCTTAGACTGCCAAATTGGGAAGGTGTGAAGCATGCTGTGTATAAATTATGCAGTGCAGCTCGAGTTGTCTGCCTGAACTAGCTCACAGGCGTCACTACATAATGAGAAATTTTCAATCATGCCAAAAGTCAGAAAAAGTGCACAGATCGCAAGTTTTTTGGCGTCCAAACATGTCTGAAACGTCAGTGCATGAATACATAATTTGACTGTAGCTGTCTTGAGGATTCAGCACTTTCTTAACACGCTGAACATGCTCAGGATTGAGTTACTATCAAGCTTGAAGTACGCAGAAATGTTACAATGTTGAGCTATATAATGAACCGCAACAATGTGGCCAATCAAAGGATCCGTATTCTGACGAAAGAATCAAAAGAAGGAGCTTGCAACATCATCTCCCTGAACATAATTTTATTATTCCATCATTTTAATTTTTGGCATCCGAAAATGTCAGAAATGTCGGTGCGTGAATACATTATTTAATTTTAGTGCTTGCTGCCTCTTGACTTCAAGGTTGAAGTACGTTGTGATTTTACTATGTTGAGCTATATAATGAACCGCAATAACATAGCCAATCGGAGGATCCATATTCTAAACAACGATGTCAAAAGAAAGAGTTATTTTTATTAATATCACAACAAAAACAGAAGCTATCTGGCTACAGAAACCTTCATTCATGCCAAAAGTCATTAAAGTGCACACGTAACAAATATTTGACGTGTCAGAGATGTCAGAACAAGAATACGTAATGCCGTGAAACAATCAGAAAATAACGTTTTATTTTGCTGATTAACTGGCTCGCTCACTCTCATTCACTGTCTAAGTCGCTCGACCACAGCTCGCTCTTTGGACGCAATCCAAAGGAACTTTATTTGTACTCAGAGAATCAGAGTTTTGTCCATGAATCCACCTGGATAGTCTCCATTTCAGAGACATTTCAGGCTGACTGTGGAGGTTTGACTGGTCTGATCATCTGATTGGCGGCCACAGCTTGAAGTCGGGTCAGGTTTTTCCAAAAGTTTGATTCGGCTCAAGTTCCCCGACTCAAATGAATGGAAAAAACGGATCCAAACAAATAGCCCCTATGACAGTTCTTTGAGTAACACTTGTTATAAGATGGAGAACCTTTCAAGGCTGCAAGCGTTTGCTTTCTGTCTTGTTATTTGGGTGAACCGACCGTTTAAAGTTTTCTGGCCCAATTACAAATTAATCCAATCCAAAGTTACCACCCATTTGGATTATTCTTAGTTAATTTATCCCGCATGAATGTATCTGGCTAGTCTCTTTTTGCAGTCATTGAACTCTGCCAATGACAGTCATGCATCATAACTATTCACTGTATGAGATTTCGTTCTATGAAACAACCGCAGCTAACCGTAGTTCAACAACAACAAAGAGCACATTATCTCCATCCTGTGTCTGAACATTTGACCGCTTTCAATTGGTCACCGTCCTCGTGTCTGCTGTTAAGTCAATATTTCATAAACATCTATGAAATTCTTTTTACAGCAGCGTTGGAAAACCGGGAAATACCATTAGCTGAAAAGGTCAAATGATCACAAGTCTATAAAGATTTATTGGAGTCACAGTGGGAAGAATGATGATATATCTCTGCTCCCTCAAACGTTTGGCTGCGATGTGTAAAGAGTTTATCTGGCGGCTGCGTCTCCTGTGTGTCATGAACATGGTGGTTATCTCTGTGGTAATGGGGAACAGGCAGCCATGACGGAGAGAACAAAGCCATATGGGTGAACCGGGGCAGTGGAAGAAAACGGGACACACTGATGTAGTAAAAACGGGGGGGAAACACATTTCTTCCATTTGGGGTTTCTGTGGTTTGGATCAGCTGGTGAAGACAGATCCAACACCTGTGCTGCAAAGTGAAAAAGATAATCTCTGAAAGCAAATTTTCTGCAGCTTTGACGATGCTGTAAATTTGGAAATGCATGCGGTCGAACGGTGTTGCATGTAATCACTTACTGACGCTTGTGTGTTTCAGGACATGAGGCTGAAAGGAAACAGCATTCGTGGGATGAACCCGGCCTTCACCCGGAGCCTTCCTCTGCTCACAGACCGAAGCTTGAGCCACGTTCCCGCCGAGCACAGTTTGAAAGTCGATCGCAGAAACACCGACCTGGACAGTGAGTATCTGCTCCTAGCTTCCAGGTTTGATTTCTTCAAGTACACAGTATCAGTCAAAAGTTTGGACACATCTCATTCAAAGATTATGACCTAGATTGTAGATTAACATTAAAATTCAAGTGTAGTCCCAAAAACGATCAAACAGTCTGATGAAACTGGCTCTCAAGAGTTCATTACAGTTACCTCAGCCTCAGAAATTAACAACCTCTCAGATTAGAGAACACATAAACACATCACAGAGTTCAAGTGGCAGATGCATCTTCAACACCAACTGTTTGGAAAATTAGGCCTGAAAGAAGAGAACAGCTTGGACCAAGAAACACAAAGAATGGACGTGTCTACATGTGTGGTTCCCACCCTGAAGCATGGAGGAGCTGTGATGGTGTGCTTTGAGATCATATGTCAAAAAAATGTCTTGATTTACCGATTCAAATATTCTTTCCTTCTCCCTTCAGTGCTGCGGTGTATGATAGGACGAGTGTACCGACCCTGCTGGGAAGTATAAACGTCCCCCCGCGCCGTGATGCCGCCCTCCATTTGAATGTGCTGTAAAGATTTCTTCCATACCTGTTCCACTGAAATGCATTTCCTTGTAGAAAAAAAAAAGAGTGCACAAAAATATAAAACAAAATAAAAGTTTATTTAAAAAGGAAAAGTCTGAATCATATTTACAGAGTTGATTTCATTGTGAAACATTAAAGTGCGACACCTCATGATTGAATTAAAACTGTACGGACCAAATCCAGACTCCCGTTGATCTGCTATCAAACTGATTCACATTGCAGCTACCCAGTTACTGCTAAATGGGTAAAAACTAGTGTGGAAATATGAATGAGAGTTAATTAATTTTAAACAGAAACAATAATTTTGATAAGTGAGTTCACAGTTTCTGAGCTAAAATGCCATAATTCACTTTGCAGATGTAAAAAATTTTATACTCGCCTAAATTTGACTTACATATTAGTTAGCTGGCTATCTGTTCCCCCCCAACTGTTTAAAAAACATCCAGCTAGATTAATTAAAATAACTTTCAGATTAACTGAACTGGAACGTTCACGTACTTCACAAGATTTGTCAGTGAGAGAACCAAACTAAACTCTGAAGAAGCTGGTTAGCTTTCCCTGTCCAGCTATCAGCTTCTTCTTACTCGAGGCCTTGCCGACAGCCTTTGCGGGCATTTTAACGGCGGTGGGCTGCTTCTTCTGTGGAGGCTCGTTCTCTGATCCTCCATGTTGGTCTGAATCCACCTGCTTCCTCTTGTTGCTCTTGCTCTGCGTCTGAGGTTTGCCGGTTTTCTTCCTGTTGCCCGGGCCTGAACTTCTGTTTTGGGCATTTCCACTCCTTTGCCCGAGAGCAGGAGCAGCCCCCCGCTGCACGCCTCTCTGCTCCTTATTTGGACATTCAGAGGTAGACTTGGCTGGAAAGATTGAAACAAAGCAAAAGGCGAGTGTGACAAGCTGATCGAAAAAAAAAAAAAAAAGAGGGGGGAAAATGTTGTGACGAAATTGCTGACGTTGAGGCAAGACTGTGTTTATTCTATGAAGCTTAAATTTAACATTTGTCATGTAACCTGATGGAGCCGAGCCTGAATTCCCACGGAAACAAAAGACAGAAGGGGAAATGGGCAAAAAGTCTGTGTGCGAGTGTGTGTGTGTGCGCGCTGTTCGGTTTTCACTACAGATGTGGGTGTGAGCAGGTTTTACAGAATGGGGATTCATTTAATGGCTGATGGTAAGCACCAGTCCCAGGCTGGAGATGAGAAGGTGTGCCTGGGCCGTCGTCCAGCCGCGTGGCGTCAGAGGAAACAGAAATCTATCCCGGGAACGCTGCAAGGCTTGTGTTGACTCTTTGAGCTGTTCTCCGTATGTAAAGCACCTGCGGGATTTGATGAAAAAAAAAAAAAAAAAAAAAATGAAATCTCTACCTGTCCTTGTGTCCTCCTCCAAATCCGAGCTGCACTCCTCCTCATCCACAGCTGGGATGGCTTTAGGTGCCGGGTGCACACATGTAGGGACCTGGCTGGTGCTGGGGAACTCCAGGACTCGGTTGAGTGGCAGTTCTTCGTCTTTGTAGGTGCACGCAAACTGGGATCGAATGACGTGAATGTCTTTAGGCTGGAATAAACACACACACACAAAAAAAACACAAACTGATGTGATACGGTGATAGCAGATGATCAGTATCAATAACCTGAGGGCAGGTGGCCTCGGTTTCCGGCTTTCTAAACGAACTTTCTGGCTTTTACTTGTTGGTGTTTGGAAGCGATTTCCCACTCCGGCATATTTCGACAGCTCAACAAGAGGTCATAAGGTGTGAGATGTTTCACTGGATGAGTTAAAACATGCTACGTGGAAAGTTGGTCTCGACCAACCATGAACTAAACACAGCAATCCATCCAACAGTCATTGAGATGTTTGACGACTCAAATGAAGGGCAAGAAACCTGCATTTTCATGCCCTAATGGTCACATGGTTGTTAAGCAGCATCAATGACTAAGATTCTTGGATTTTAAAACATATTTTCTGTCTTTCACAAACACATAAATCAAAAAACGAGGACACCGATCACAGGCCACCTGATGGTTCATTGATAAAAAAGGCATCATCCATTGACCAAACTTTAGAAACACTTTTATCAATCTTATCACGACTGTAGCACCTCATTAAAAAGCCTTTTCAGACAACCTAGTTAGGTATAACCAAGACTACAATCCTGGCCCTGGGGCACGCACAGATCCACATCTTTTCATCCGCTGTTTGATCTACGCCTTCTTGGGATTATCACAATCCAAGGATTTCACCCTTCAGGCCTGTGGGCCACAGTAGGGAGGTGAAATCTGAGGGAAAAATACAGCGAGCAAAGCTGGGTGGATCCGTAAAAGCACAAAGGGATCAAAGCATTTGTGCTTTTCAAAAGAACTTCTTTAAAAAAAAAAAAAAAAAAAAAAGCACCTAAAACAACAGTAACCCCCTAAGAATGAGGCACACTTCAATAATGGAGCTAAAAATGTATACTGCCCTGGTTGCATGCTAATAAAACATATCTGAGACGCCCCAGAAACAATGGGAGGAGGGAGGGGGGGTCGGTGGAAGAGTGAACACGGCCAAACTATGACTGATGGAGGAACATCTAATCCAATTACAACAGGTGGGAGCCCGACGTGGCACCGTGTGGTCAGACGGCCCCTCATTCCTCTGAAGATGGCTGTCCTGAAATAACCTCTGCACACACACAGCGCCTGACACGATGCTGGAGACACCTGACCGAGACATTCTTCATAGTATTTCCAAAGAGCAGGTGCAAGCAATTTCTGCAGCTTTATGTTTTGATGTGTGCTCGCACACGCAGGTGATAAAAGGGAGAATCAGAGGCTGAGCTGAAAACACAGACCGTTGTGTTAGAACGCGTCTTTTTACACATTTTAACGACGTCAGATGGGAGCGACACTAAACTGGCATTAAGAGCTTATAAGTGAAGTTTTTTGGATCATTTGTGGCACTGAGAAAGACTTGGAAACGTCCCAAAAGCAGAAACTAAATCTGTCCATCTCCGTGTGTGCCAGTTGACGTCAGTGCATGATGAAACCGCTGGAGAAGTCTGGGATAAAGTCATTCAGCAGACAACAGGAAACAATAACCTTTCAAGTTTCCCTTGCTAGTCGAATTACGCGACGCGATATGGCATCTTCAAAGTGAAATTGATGCAGAAAGCTTCCGCTCGCAGAGTTCAGGAAGCGGTGAGCTGCCCAGGGACCATTACAGCGCACTCAAACAGAAAGGCAGCCAGATTGTGGTGAGGTAAATGACATCTGCTAGCGCAATCAAATAAAGGAGCCATTTCACAAAATGTGTTTAGCATACATGTTCGAAAGAAGTTCACACAGCGGAGCTACTTCATGTTAAAAGATCAATTCGACCTTAAAAACTCGAAGCTAACGTCATGCCACTGTTTCAGGCATTCAGGCAACAGTGGGAGAAGCAAAGGCTGCAATGCCACACTGTAAAAAAAAGTCCTGCGTTACAAATTTTACCCATTTGGGTGCAGAACAACCCGTCTGACGCATCAGCATGTTGTAGCTGGAGAAGCCTGAGCAGAACTTTGTGTTTGAAGCAGATACCGAGGCTGATATTTGGTGAAAACAACCCGATAATTATCACTGTCGGACTCAAGATCATTTTTTAAAATTCAGCACGTTAGTAGCAGCTAGCAAGCAACGATTACAAGAAGTCTGGTGAGATTTACAATTGACCAAGCGGCAACCTCCATGGCTGTGAAGCCAATGTTGAAGTCCCAAAAACTGCAGTTCCTCAAACGTCCACTTGAGGCTGGCTGCAGAAGTGAGTCAGTCTCCATAAGTCCCCATGTTAAAATGTCCAACTTCACAGCAGAAATAAACATGTTTACAGCCTGGCACAAAAAACAGTTTTGGTCTCTATAGCTAATTTCCCCGTTCATGACAACTGTACTGAGGGTGAATTTATATACAACCCACCTGTTCAGATTATATTAAGGCTTAAAGTTATGCAGGATTAATAGCGTGGACGCTTTGATTGACAGGTAGGTGTTGTTAGAGGTGGCTTGTTTGAGCAACCAGGTGTCATTTGGCTTGCCTCGGGTCCACCTCTTTGCCGCAAAGATGGCGGTGACCAAAACTGCATAATTTGAGCTTCACAGCAGCTCTTCATAAACCGACAGATATCACATCCATGTTTTATACAGTCTACAGCTGCCATCAGCAACTACACCACTAGATGTCGCTAAACCTGACACACTGATCCTGTCGTCTGATGGAAAGTGCATTTCGTAGCTTCACAACGACTTTTTAGAAAGTCGACTCAAGTGACATCACTTGAGTCAATTTGTCACACAGCCATATTCCCCGACAGACTCGGATGTCTAAACACCGGTGGAGACATCGACTGTCAGCGCTCTCTGGTGACACTTTAAAACCTAGTTTGACATTTCAGCACTGCAGTTTCTCGTCACTTATCGTTTCTTTCTGCTGCATCTTAGTCACACGAACGTTTCAAATCCAACATTGTTCAGGGTACATGGTGGAAATACTCCAGGACAAGCACTTTCAAATCCCTTTAAGCACAGCACTTGAGTAAAAAGACCATGATACACAATAAAAGCCGATGCACTCAAAAACCTCTTGGCAACAAAAGGCTGTATAATCATAATGAGACAGATTCTCTCACGCTGACCCCAGAAAACATCGATGTGAAAAAAAAGAACAGCTGAGCTCACAGCCAGGAAGGAAGGAAGAGGTATCGATATCGGATATACTGTGTGTTGTATTGTGCACCGTAAGCAAATGGACCTGAGCCCTGACAATAGGATAACTTATCATCAGGATTGGTTAATGGTTTGAATCCCCCACGAATAACTCGTTTTATGCCACGGATTTAAACGGCACCCTCAAACCGACACTAAGAGCTAAAACACAGCTGTGCAAACGGGAACGGTGGAAGTCAGTTAAGATGTGCGCTTCAGCTAAGAAAATAAATAATATAATACCAGGGAGAAATTACAGGATGTAAAGACATTATTTTCAATGTTTGTACATCTGATTCAATTTGAAGTAACTGATGGTTTGGATCTGGGGCTCTTAGAGGATGAAGGGGCCCACGTTACCTTGGGTTTGAGCAGGTCTAGCCGGCTCTGGACTCGGTTCCTTAGAGGTTCTGGAGAACATCCAGTAGACACTTCTGGGGATCTGAGGGGAGAGCCACAATGAGAGGCAAAGACAAGAGGTTTATAAATTAGAAAAGCTAGAAGGTTACAAGGTCACGCTAACCAAGAGATCTACCCAGCACTTCTTAAGAAACACGTTTTCACCAGTGTCACGCCGAACAAACTGGACACGAGCCACCCGACGTCGTCCAACTCAGACATAATGTAGGTTCCCCTCATGACCACAGCCAGTGACTGTTTTGTTTTTATTTTTATTGCAGATGTTTGACCAGAGAAATTGTTCCAGCGTGGTGGTGTGGGAGGATTTTCCTCCATATGGTTTCAGTGGAGTCGAGTTGTAGAGTCTCATGTTGGTCTAAT
Source organism: Protonibea diacanthus (assembly GCA_028641955.1). Lineage (NCBI taxonomy): Eukaryota > Metazoa > Chordata > Actinopteri > Sciaenidae > Protonibea > Protonibea diacanthus. The sequence goes on along the minus strand of CM053997.1, from coordinate 15,341,944 downwards.
TGCCGGTTCGGGGGCTTTCCCACTCTAACTGAATCCTGTGGTAGTGGAAATGCTCAAATCTAATTCAAATCTCTGTGAGATCACTTTCACATAGTGAAATATTTTTTTGTGTAGGATTTAGGGGAATTTAGCAGTGCACGTTGCTGAATTACAACCACCTCGCCTCAACCTACCCTTCAAAGCACGTAGGGCCGAGATATGCGCTCCGTTTAGAGCCAGTGTTTGGACTGTTTGTTCTGAGTTACTGTAGAAACACGACAATAGAGCCCACTAGAGCTGACACACCGGACCTTTAACCTTTAATTTCTTAATGTTTACGTGACCTCTGAAGGCTGTAACGATGCAGCAGAGACTTTCCCTTCCTGCCAGACTTTGTTAACGTGCTCAGATTCGGTAATTTTCCCTTTGTTCATGTGCTTCTCCCTCGAGTAAGTAAGCCGAATGGTTAAATAGTTTCCCCTTTGTCTGTTTTTACGATTAGAAGCCTGCACAGTGTTTTATTTTGATAATCTATGACGTTTCTGTGTCTGACTTCCACTGAAGTCAGTCTGCTCTGTGCATGGCAGGTCAAGGCGTCCATTAAAAAACTGACCACACCAGAGACGCTTCCAGAACGGCTGCATCAGGTGCTGCATCCATCCGATAGTTGAGACGTTTCATTCAAAAGCGCTTCAACCTCGCGGTGGCATCTAGAAGAAGACTCCAAGATCACCAAAGTCAACAGAAAATATCACCCGGGGATAATAAACGTCCCTTATGTCTCCCTGCTTTTTGCAGATGATGTGGTTCTGTTGGTTTCATCTGACCGTGACCTGAAAGTCTGAGGCTGTGATTCTCTGCCGGTGGAACGCTCCCTCCAAGTTGGGGAGCGAGTTGCAGCCCCAAGCGAAGGAGCAGACGATGAGCTTCCTCCGTTGGGTTGCTGGGCTCAGCCTCAGAGGTACAGCGAGGAGCTCAGATACCCGGAGGAAGCTCGGAGTGAAGGTGCTGCTCCTTCACGTCAAAAAGGAGCCAGCTGAGGTGGTTTGGGCGGCTTCCTTTGGAGGTGTACATTCAGCTGAATGAGGGTGGAAGGAAGGACGTCTGGAGCGCCCTGCTAAACCTGCTGCCACCACGACCCGACCCAGGAAGGAAGTGGATGGATGAATTAAAGTACGGCCAACACCGACACCCCTAGAGCTCAAGTTGGCTAAAAATCTGCAACATAATTAGACCTCCCTGTTAGAAAAGGGGATTTCAGTCTGCATGACTGTTTGTGCCAACCTGAACAACGTGAGGACGCTGGTCCCCTCGGCCCCGCTCAGGACCGGCTGGTCCTCGGACAACAGGTCCGCCTTGTTCTGGCACAGAGGAGCCGCCGCTTCTTCATCCAGCAGAGCCATCAGCACCTTCATAGTGTCCCGACCTCCGTACGCCGTGGCGTGATTGACCGCATACGCCTTTGGCTGGGGAGGAACGGCAACACAAGTGCAATCAGCGCACTGTCAGCTCACATAGCTGACTGTTTAAGAAGATGAAGTGGGCTTTTGTGTGAATGTATGTAGACATAAGAGCCAAAAATTGTAGCTGGCTGGCTGGAGAGCAGAGGTTATACATTACCCTGGCAGGGCTTATCCCCGTTCCGCTCCCATTAGCGGTCTGTTTCTGGATCTGGTGGAGCTGGCAGATCCTCTCCTTCAGCTCCTCGGTCGTCTCTTCGGCTGCAGCGTACACGGCGTCTTCGCTGCTGCGTCCCTTCACCAGCGCTGCCCTGATGGCGGCCACCAGCCTGGCTCCGCATACACTGGAGGATCGAAACACAGTGACAGTCACAATAACATCTGCTGAGAGGGCTGCATTGTGAAAAAGAAAGAAAGAAAAGCTCGAATTTGTTTTGGAAAGCGACGTTCTTTTCTTCTGCAGAACACACACACAGACACACATACAGGTTTTCATCTGGATGGAATTAATAGTGTTCAAGAGTTCAGCCAATATTTGCCAACATGAATAACTCTCTCCTAAAACTGAAAACCCAGAAAAGCCAGGGCCTTCGTCTGAATGTCTTCAAAAGATATACTGCAGCTTCACTTTCAATTAATTGGACACTGACTTTAAGGGCTCAGAGTAATTGTTGCAGTGTTAACATCCAGTTGAGCTTTATTTCACTGTAACGCAGCTTTGCCAATGTTAACAGTTATGAAGCAGAAAATATGCTCCAAATCCCTGTTAAAGTCACCCTGGGCACTGTCACTGCGCTCGCCGATGGACTGTCAGCAGAGAAACTCCAGGATTTTCCCCTCTTTATATAGTTTCTACTCGTCTTGTTGCGTTGCGTTGCGTTGCGTGTCCAAAAATCATAGCAACATATCACTTCTGTACGTTTCCAAACAGTCAAGTGCACTAAAAGCACGCGAGAAAAAAGATCGCAGTAAGGTGGAGAGGCGGTGGTCCGACCCTGACCTCGGGCTCCGTAACAGAATCATTTGGGAAAACAGATGTTCGGTGAACAAGGGGCCCTGAACTCTCCGTAGAAGGTGTTTGTATGAGGAAATACAGTACTCCGCTGAGAGCGTAAAGGCACTGCCTTGTTGAAAGACACATGTTGGCCGAGTTCATCGGCGTTTCATCAGACGTGGAGCGCTCTCATCAGCCTGCATGAACTGAGAACCCTCAGCAGAGCAGCGAGAGGCGAATCCACTATTACACAAACATCACAATGTGTTGTTACGGCTCGGCTGAGCGGAGCTAACGTCTTAACGCTACTGGGACCGCTTCACCTCAAAGCCTCGACCCCCCCCCTGACATGACCGAACGGGCTAAATCATTTCTGATAACCACTTCTGTTGTGGTGCCAAGTGCTTTGACATCCAAAATAATCTGTAAGGGGGATGGAGAATGATCTGCGGAGCTCCAGGTTTGATGATAGTTCATCAAAGTAAGAGGGGGAACTAGTTATTTAACGGAGACTTTGATGTAGCAGAGATGAACATGCTTTAGCAATCCAGATGTTATCACGAGGAGCTTTAGATGGGAGCCATTACAGGTATTTTGAAGGGAAATAACGAGCTGCGATGGGACAGGTGGATTTTCATGATCACAGGTGTGATTTCAGCGCACAGGTGTCTGCCAGGCCGATGCACCCGGCTGGAAACTGTCGGTAGTAGCAGCTGCAGCAGCAGCAGCAAGATGAGGCGAGGTGAGGTGAGGCGAGGCAAGGCGATGCAAGACCCCCCACCCGGAGCTGAGCTCAGTTCAACTCTCAAAATTTAATTCAATTCATGAGAATCAGCCGTGGCGCAGAGGAAAACGCACACACACACACACACACATACACACACACACACACACACACACACACCTGAACTTGAAATTGCAGGAAGAAGTGAAGCAATTCAAAGAAAATCCCACTCGGTCATAAATCAAGAGTTTCTTCTCCGTATTTGACCTCAGGCACTGCCAGATACCGGAGCGTGCTGAACTTTTTCTTGGAAATCTCTGAATTCCCCTAATCTGCTCAGGATGATTTCTCTGGGATTTGAATATGTTTATGCGAGGATTAAACTACAATAAAATAAATGCAGTGTTTTGTATCGGGCGCATTATTTGAAATGGAAAGTTGCTCGTTGCACGAGCAAACGCAGGATTAGCTACTACAAATAGGTGATTTATCGCTGACAGCTGAAGGAAAAAGACTGCTGTAACCATCAAGCTTTCATGATTTCAGCCTGGATTTTGGAAAAACCTGAGTGATACGCGCTATATTTGTCTTACTGTCATCAAATCCCATGAATGTATACGACTAAAGCCTGATATATCTTCTATCTGTGCCATAGTTGTCAGAAAACACTATTAAAAACACATCAACGAGCCACAATGTTGCACAGGGATTACCATGAACACACACACTGTAGTTTATCTCTGTTCAATCCTACGTACGTCGTCCTGCAGTGCGTAGGTAAAGACGCACGAGTGCAACAAATAGTGTTAATCCACCGCTGAAAGTCAGTCAGACAAATCCTCTATTTACTCCTGTGAAACTATATATTCGTGACCGGGGCAAAAGTTACTGTGTCTGGCCAAGAAATAATCTGGCATTGCACCCATTGTAAAATGGCAAATTGTTTTTTGTACAGATTAAACAAACAAGATAGGATGTGTTAGTCAGCTTTGGAGGTGCTGGTAGACCCAAAGTCAGACTAGTGGTTTCCTCCTGTTTCCTTTCTTTGTGATACCTTGTACTTATTTAAAAACAGGCGCCATCTACAGAGCATGCATGTTTTCATCAGTGTGCGATAACTACAGATCCTCTGCCACGTAATCCGCCATACTAAACTTAACACTGGCTCAGGGAAGTGGGTAAAGTTGCAATTAAGCAGCAACCTCTTGCCGCCTACATTACCCACAGTGCAACTCAACAGTCTGTGGTTGCAACCTGCAAATACGCCGCTCAATCCTACACACTGCTCCTTTAAAATCAAACATGCAAGTCGTATCTTCTCCTCTGTCTCTACGCCAAAACGCTGAACTTTTAGAAAATGAAAGATGTGATCATTCAAAGAATGAATATTTCAAGAAAAAAAAAAACAAAAAAAAAAGAAAAACATAAAACCACAATACTGTGACTTTGGTTACTTGTAGATGCCTTTAGAAATTGAGTGCGTCTCTGACTGGACCACAGACAAGACGACTGCAATAACTCTTCGCGGCTTGATGGTGGAAGCGTCAAACGGTCCAGTCCTTATGAGTTCTGAGAATTCTGCGTGCCCCATGGTGATCCAAAGATGGATTTCAGACACAAATATGACAAATGTTTCAAAGTATTGTAGTACCAGGGACACGAGTACTGGGAAAGACTCTCGTAGCATCTCTCCTACTGTAATTATCCCTTTGTCCATCATAAAACAACAGATTTTAAATCATGTTGATCCTGCACTGACTTGTAATCAGGTGAATGGTGTCTCTGACATTCATACATCTGTTCTCACGCTATGTAACTTTGTGCCCACGAGAAGTACGTAACGTTTTACGGCACTAACTCACACAGCACCACTGATGTCCTCCGGCTGCTCCGCCTCAACTCTCTGTGATTTACAGAGTTTCCTGATGGACAGTGAAATAAACTGCTGCCAACTGCAGCTGCTGTTAGCTAACATTAGCTCAGTTTGTTAGCTGTGTGAGCTCAGAGCACCGGCAGAGTGTTAGTGTTTGTACTACAGGCATTTTGGACCACTGGAAAAAAGAAGAGGAGGTTTTCAGCCAAGCTGATGGGGAGGGAAATCAGTGTCGTGTCAGAACAGGAGCTGGGCATCAGGCAATGCACATTTAGCCATTTCCCCCCCCCTGCTTCCAGTCTTTATGCCAAGCTAGACATCATCTATTCAAATGAATAAGCAAATGTTCCAAAATGTCAAACTATAACGGCTTCGATCTACAAGTTTTAAGTCATTCACTTCTTCTCTCTTTGTCTAAAATTTGAATTACAACTCTGACATTTTTACAACTACAATTTGGTTTTAATTCAAAAGTTCAACTGGAATGCACCAAGAATTTACAGTTCAGCCCTGAGCGGAGAACAACCCGGCCTCCAAAACGTTTACAGCCCATTCTGTCAGTAACAGTAAGACAGGCAGCGAGTGGAAGCTTGTGTTAATCTGCATTGTGTACCTTGGGTCGGGAATCTCTCCCAGTATTTCTTCCAGGTTGTCTAGAAACTGGACAAAGTCCGACAGGCCTTTGACATGTTTCCTCAGTGGGTCAGACTCAGCTGGAGCGTAGCCTTTCCCACCGAGCTGGACGGCCCGCACAAAAGATGTCACGGCCTGCAAAAACAGGAATGAGACCCAAATGTGTCACACAAGAGGATTTACTCTCATTTTAATGTCATAACTTTGGTTTTAATGTGTAAAGCCTGAGCACATCTTACCAAGAAGAGGGAAGTGTTGTTGTTCTGTGCAGCATGCTTCACGTCGGTGAAGGCCTGTCGTCCAAGAGCGCGACTGGGGACGTCAAGCGTTAGCGCCAAAGTTAAGTCGTTTTTGGTGTTCACGAGCAAATTCAGATAGGAGCAGAAAACTCTTCTCACTGCCATCTTCACCTATTGATGAGATAAAACATTTAGTTGAAGCAATAATTCAACATTTTGTTGGAGATTGATAAATAAAATAAATATGAAGATGCAGCCAGCTAACTTAGCTTAGCACAAAGACTGGGATAAACGGTTAGTTTAGCTTTGGCTAAAAAAACGTAACAAACCGTGCCTTCAAACAACTCTAAAGCTAACTAATTAACACATTCTATATCTTATTAGTGAGCTTAAGCGATGTTTGAAGGAAGATATTTGAACTCATTTCCAGTATTTATGCTAAGCTAAGCTAACTGGCCTTAGCGCCAGATACAAATGTGGCAGCGATAGTCTCACTAACTCTCAACAGGAAAGCAAATGACGGTATTTTGGGGTGCTGGTAGGTTGATTTTAACCACTGGACAGAGCCAGGTTAGCCTGTCTTTGTGCTAAGCTAAGCTAACTGGCATCAGCTCTAGACACAAGTGTGGCAGCAATATTTTCATCCAACTCTCAGCAGGAGAGCGAATAATGGTATTTAGAGATGCTGGAAGGCTTATTTAAACCACTCAACACAGCCAAACCAGCTGCCCCCCCCTTGTTTCCAGTCTTTATGCTAAGCTAGGCTAACCGACTGTACATCCAGATAAGAGTGTAGCAGCAATATTCTTGTCTAACTCTAAGCTGGAAAACAAATACAGATTTAGAGGTTCTGGTAGATTGATTTTAATCCCTGGACGGGGTCAGGTTAGCCATTTTCAGACGCCATTTCCTGTCTTTGTGCTAAGCTAACTAGCCATAGCTCTAGATATGAGTGTGGCAGGGAAGCTAACAAGGGTATTTAGAGGTGCTGGTCTGAGCCAGGTTAGCCATTTGACCCCTGTTTCCAGTCTTTGTGCTAAGCTAGGCTAACTGACAGACCTGACTTATCGTTTTCTCACAGAGAAAATCTCTTTGCTGAAACATCTGGCTCGAGTCCAGTCTATGTTGCCTTTATAAACTACTAAAAAAGGGGAAGTAGCTTTATTGCCTGAGTACAACCCACCAAAAACAGCAGCTGACAGCTCGTATTAAACTCCACAAAAAAATTACATCACTGTTGCTGGTGGAGCAGCAGCAAGACTCCGCTAAAAACTCGTAAATTCACAAGTGACGGAGAAGAGTGGCTCCGTTACAGGAGCTCTTGTGCAGCCCCACATTGTGTTGTGTTTTAAACATCTGCCTGGCAATTGAATTCACATCACGCTCTTAAATCTTAAGTGATATGATATAGTGTTCCTGTCAATAAGAGCAGGATGGATTGCGGACACAAGTACACTGAGAGAGTGAATGCGTGGATTAGTGCCAGGACATCTGAAAAACGTGGAGAGAGGGGTATTTATGAATTAAGTTGCACCTTTTTGGGTGTATGAAAGCAGGACTGGGCCTACCTGTGGGCTGCAGGACCTGCTTTTACTAGACGGTGTTGACGGGACCGAGGAGTCTGGCAACTCTGAGACTTCCACGTTGCCTGATAAGAACTCAAACAGCTGGATCTTTGGCGAAAGAATACAAAAGAAAAGCGATTAGAGAGATAAAATAGATTAATCTTGAAACTCAGTAGCCAAATCTGATCATCCACAATCAACCAGCTCTCTCTCACCGGGCTCACAGGCTCCTCCGGGTCCGAATCCACCAGCCTCAGCTGTTTGTACATGAAGAGGATATCAACCAGGTCCACAGTGTTGGAGCGCTTCAGGAAGGATTCGTATGCCTTCAGGATGAGATCATAGTTCTCCAAGCGTGCAAAGTTGGGGGGTGGCAGGTGAAGTTTGTCTAACAGTAAGTGTTTCCAGGCCATCAGGACATCACTCAGAGCCACTTTGAACTCTCCGCCGTGCTGTCACAGGAAGAGAGAAAACAGTGAAAGCAGCAGCCGTAATTACAGACAGCCTGGAACCAATCAGTTCAAAAGCAGAAAAGACCTTCTCCCGCAGTCCAAAAATGGGCCATGAGCGGTCTCAGCCGGAAATCTGCGGTAATGTCATCAGTTATAGACGTGATGACAGTCAGCCTGATGGTTCAATTGAACTAGGCTGTGATGATGATGTAAAATTGGGCTCATAAAGACTCGTTTTTGGGGCCGCCAGATAACTAACAGCAACAACAGAGAGAGGATATAGATCATGTTTGAACTCTTTTGTTAGTTTGCGTCTCTTAGTGAGAACTGACTGCAAGCTTCAGCTCTAAAAATCAACTAAACGTAGTTTGTTTACAGACGTATAAATTCACATTTTGTGTTTCCATTCACTCATGTGTACTTTTTCCTTGCTTCACCAATGTGTCAGAGATTACATTTAACTCTTGGTCTGGTACGATGGTCTGGTTTAGCAACTCACAGGTGCGCTCACTGGTACATTTTCATATTCAAGGCAGTTCTCGGGTTGCTTTTTCATCCTATATTCTAAGTACTTCTGTTTCTTAGAAGTGTGGTGGACAGTACTTGTTGTGATCAAGGGACTTTTGTCTTACAGAGGCCGGGCAGAACCGGGACGTTGCAGGAAGGACTCAGCCTTTTGTACTATTTAGATTCACAGCATTTTTCTGTTCCTCCTTGTATATTTGTGAAAAAGAAGAAGTCTGTCTTAGAAACTGGCAACATGGTATTTGAATATTTTGTTATAAAACTCCAAGATCTGATTTCCTTGAATGTTTCTTGAAAGACCTGGAGAACTGGAGAATTGTTGCAATGTCAACACTTAAACAGATATTGTTTGATTCATGGCTTGTGCTGCACCTTTTCATCTCTGACTGTGTAAATGGACATATGAATGGACAGCCTATGAGTGTTTTGAAGCTCATAATCTGTGGCTCAGGCCGCTGCCAAGCTGGCAGTCCTGCCTCGGCAGGCTGAATGCTCAAAAAAAGGGCATCTGTAGCAGCACCCACCTGTCAATCAAAGCATCCACGCTCTTAATTCTGCATAACTTTAAGCCTTAACATAATTTGAACAGGTGAGTTGTTTCAAAATTAACCCTCAGTACAGTTGTCATGAACGGGGAAAAACTGTTTTTTGTACCAGGCTGTAAACATGTTTTACATTTTAACATGGGGACTTATGGAGACTGACTCACTTTTGGAGCCAGCCTCAAGTGGACGTTAGAGGAACTGCAGTTCATGGCACTTTTGTGTTGACTTCACTTCACATCTGCAGTCTGTTTTAATGCAAATATTCTCAGTTTTGTGCTGTTTGTGCAAACTTTTTGGCCACAAAATGTCTCCTCGTGGCAGGATTCAACAAAATAAAAACAAATCAAAGGTTACCTGCTTGTTAACTTCAGCCATAGCGAGCTGCAGCACCATCAGCATTTCATCCGCTCCATAGACGGTCGTCCTCTCAGAGCGTGAAACCCTGTGGCACTCTCTCCTGAAGACTTTAATCATCACCTTTAGACGGTCTCCTAAGGCCTCCATGTTCCCCCTAAAAACAGCAGCAAAGTGAGAAAATGTTAAAACAGTTTATAGGCTTAAACAACATTAAATAACCTTGAAACCAGGTTTCAGTGCAGACAATAACCACACAGGTGAAAGGAAATCCTCATTGGATTGACATAAATAACAATTAAAACACATATTTATGTCATCTCCCACAAGCAGCACACATATAACTGAGCGTATCTTATATTTATGGCTTCATTAAATCACATAAAATGTTAATTTAATGGTGCAAACCTCTGATAATGTCGCAAAGTCCGAGCAGACACGTCCACGACACACAAGCAGCTGTTTTGAATTTTTAAACTGCCGATGACGTTTGTGCCTTTCGACCAATCAGCTTGTGGGAGACACCAACGGGAGCGGTTCATTTAAAAAAAAAACACACATCTCTCCTTCATTATAGATTTATAACTCCGTGTCAGGATACTAAACTGTAGTTTTTAGCACAAGATACACCTAATAGCTTAATAATATATGAATATATCACGACGTGGTTTAGATGTTTTAATTTACGTCAACGCGTAAACCCCCCCCCCTCCTCCCCTTGACGTTTGTCCTGAATGGTACAGTCCACGTCGAACACGGAACGAGCTTGCAAACGTCTGAAACACGCGCACCGTCTGATTCAAGGAGAGCCTTGAAAACAAACCCTTGAAAACAAGGTTTTTAAAAGTGGTTAGTTAACACTGCATCCCGACACGGAGTCTCATAACCAAGAGGTAAATATCAAGCTGTCAGCCGGAGCGGTAAACTGTTTAAAAGTCAACTTATGTCAAGTTTTGTCCGTCTAACCGTCAGTTAGCTGAGCACATAGCAGGCACGACTTTAATTTTAACTGCAGCGTTATATGTCGTTAATAATAATCACACTATAAAACAGGGGTCATAATAACTGACAGTTTTCACTAAAATAATGTGAGAATTAAAAATACATATATCAGAAAGGATACTGAGTGAACTGCAAACATTAATATGCAATAATAAGCTACTTTTGACCAAAAACATGAATTATTCCATGATGCATGAACTTTTTTATCAATCATAAACACATACAGGCTAACAACCCAGTAAATAAACAGGTTAATATGGTGAAATAAAAGGAGAATAAAGTCCCTGGGCTGATTTACTGTATTTACAGTTGAATGAGTGATGCTGACTGTGAGTTATGAGAATACAATATTGTATTTGTGTCAGCTGGATATAATGCCAGCTAAACAAAAACGTCAAAAAAAAGTCCAAAATAACCCGAATAAGAGCCCTCCTAATGTAACTCAACCTCCATTTAGGCTCTTGAACACCCCCTGGTTTAATATGCGAGTATGTTAGTTATTGTTATGCTAAATTCACAGGTTTAGGAACTCTTTGACAGTATTTTAATATTAATTTTTTGTGATATAGTAACTCTAAAATATGACCAGACAGGAATCTCTGTTTTTGTCTCATCCAGCTAATTAATGCTCTGGCTAATAAAGGCACTTCATCATATTAATGCAACATCTAATGTAGGCAGAGATATTAAAGGAACGGCTACCGTATTATAACGTTTCTGACCTATCAGACTACGTAAGCTCAAGCTGGTGCATAATTTCATTCAGTGTCAGCTGATTTATTTAGCAGGCGTTGCTCTTTTCACAGTGATTAACGTAATTTGAGTGATCATACCTAACACGTCCTCTTTTATTCTCTTGTTTTACAGTGTAAGCGCTGACTTTACCAGGACGCACACATCATGCAGGAGGACTCGAGCCGCAGTCCCAGTTACACGGTAACATGCGAGGACTACGTTCATGTGGTTGAATTCAGCCCTTTCAGCTCAGGCACCGCTGCTTCTCTCCTGGCCTATGGTGGAAACCAGTATGTCGTAGTGGGCACCTGCTTGTTCCAGGTTAGAGTCTCAGCTTCACACAAACCGGTTTACCAACAGTATCGCCAAGTGTATTATTTCCTGAACGCACACTTGTTCCCACAGGAGGAGGACATGGAGATTGAGGGAGTTGAATTCAATGTTCTTCGAGCTTTCCATCATGAGTTGCGTGTTGACGCACTTGCCTGGAGCCCTGAGTCCCGGCTGGACAGGATACCCAATATCAGGTACTGCTGCTTTATTTTCATTTGGTCTGGTTCCCACTGAGTTACACGGCGCAGGGCGGCATTGTAGTATCTGTCTGTCTTTGTCTTGACTTGAGACTTTGGAGCCTCTGACTGCAAACTGCATGAAGTTGAATGTGTGTACACGAGTCTTAATCACTGACAGCATCAAAAATGGACAGCATGTGAGTGACGTCTGTCTTTCAGCTTTTTATTTCACCGAGCTCCCACCAACCACTAAAAGTCAGTCCCAGATTTACTCTGCTTGCTCACTCTCTCCTTTTCTCTTCTTAGTTTCCTCCGCCAACGTCCTCTTCAGTCTTTTTTCCTCTGCCATTATGCCCATAGAGGCTGCTGAGCCCGGTTATATTACCCACTTTGCCCCAGCTCCTGTTCTGGCACGACAGTGACTCCACATTCACCTATAAACCTCCTCCACTTCTTCTTCCCTGGTGGTCCAAAACACCTGTGGTACAAACACTAACTCCCCCAGTGCTCTGAGCTCACAGTGCGGACAAACTGAGCTAACATTAGCTAACAGCAGCTACAGTTAGCAGCATTTTACTTCACTTTACATCATTTTCCCCACATACACACATCAGTTGGGGATTCAGTGTTATGTTTGATGGACATGCCTGTCTACCAGCTAAGCCATCGATCTGTCATGGCAAGTGCGTTGACACATTTGCTAAGACATCAGTCGGTTTAAATAATGACCTTATTAGCACAGCAGGCTGCTTTTTTATTAATATATATTAAGTTTTAAGGTGTTCATGATGGGACATCTGCAGCTCTTGTTATGCGAGAGGTCATCCGACCATTGTAACAGGATTAGGAAGCCATGCTTCACTCCCACATCAGAAACCTGACATCTTTAAACACAACAGGATGATTATTCACAAACACTCCTCTTGTGACCAAGAACAAGAGACAGTTTGTAGAGAAAGCACAGCAGCCCGCGCTGTGTGAAAGTAGTCATAACCGCCTCTCACTGTCACACTGCAGCTGCCAGGATGTGAGCCAAGTTATTTCAGGTGGTCTTGGACAGGAGGGAAGTAAACCTAACTGTAGATTGTTAGAAAGCAAGAGTTTTCCTCCTAATTGGAGTGGTGGATGGGAAGGTTTCGCGGTCCCCCCGGAGGTGTTTAAGCTTTCTGTAATTGAAAAGGAAAGGCAGCGATAATTCCTGGCCTTCTGTGGTTTACTCCACAGGGTCCTCGAGCCAGCCCCGTGACGTGCGCACATGTTATTGCGCTGATGACTACCCACTCAGGTTCCATCCCTCCCTTCGATCTGCACGTAGCCGTGCCTTCCAGGAAAAGTACAACGTTCTCACGGGCTTGCCTCAAGCAGGGGCCCAGAGAGAGAGAGAGTGAGAGGGGGATGGAGGGGTGAAGAAGAAGGAAAGGGGGCTGCCACCATCCACCACAGCAGCTTGTAACCCCACACAGAACGACTGACTGCCACCAAATACACTGATTTTACTGTCTTTACAGTCAGAAAGAAGCACATGTAGAGCAACTCGCTAAAGGTAAACACACCTCTATTAAAGAGTTGACAGAAAACTAGCGTGAGAGTAAACAAAGTTCAGACACATCACTACCCAAGGTCGACGCAACCACAAGTCCTGCTAACAGATATTAGCATCAGTGAATTGTATACCTTTGATATATATCAGCATGATATGATATATCAAAGTTTGCCGTGGCATGGCTGATTGTAAAAAAACAAGCCCCCCTCTGACAGCTTTATTTCATTACATTGTGGTCACTGGTAGCAACTAGAGAATTGCAGTCATTCCCGGGGCAGATTTGTTCAGCGTACAATGGAAAAACAAGCTAACGAGGAGTAAAGAGGAGCTGTTGTGGAAAGAGAAATGTTACATCTGCTGTTTGGACATGTTTTGGTCTGAAGAAAGTTCATGTGGAACGACAGCATAGACTTTTCTGTCCAAACAGAGGTAAAGAAAAAAAACCTACGTACACAATATTGTGTGAAATTATGTAGCTTAAAGTCCCCATGAAGTCAAAATTGATGTTTTTAGCACTAAATGTCACTTATACTTAAGTATTTGGCCCAACAATGACAAAAAAGTAGTTTTTTGGGTATTCTTCATGGTATTTTATCTGATGACTCATCCTGTGCTGGGACGATTCAGCCGGGCCTCACTGATTTCTGCACAAAAGCACAACTTTATAACTTCATAGAGTGATTTTGGTGAAACTGAATCTGATTTTATACAGAATATATAACTAACTGCTGCTACGTGAATCTACCGTTAGCAGGCAACAGAACCGGGCTCAGTAAAACCGGACTGGGTTTGAGCACAGCCTCTGAGACACAACAGACTGATGATGTTACCCTACCGAGGTGATTTACAGATTTTATGATGGAAAGATTGCTAAGTAGCGAACCGCTAACTGTTATTAGCTTGGTCAGCTGTGTAGCTAACCGAACTGACTCAACCCTGAGACGCCAGGAGCCAAAATTTACCAAGAAAACCACCTCTGTAGGATACCATACTCCCTGCCATGACTGTTTGAAGCCAGTACAGAAACTGCAGTTCCTCTAACGTCCACTTGAGGCTGGCTCCAGAAGTGAGTCAGTCTCCATAAGTCCCCATGTTAAAAACTTCATAGCAGAAATAAACATGTTTACAGCCTGGTACAAAAAACAGTTTTGGTCTCTATAGCTAATTTCCCCATTCATGACAACTGTACTAAGGGTGAATTTATATAGAACTCACCTGTTCAGATTATATTAAGCCTTAAAGTTACGCAGATTTAACAGCATGGGAGCTTTGATTGACAGGTAGGTGCCGTTACAGATGGCTTGTTTGAGCAAACAGGCGTCAGGTCCATGATGACCCATGTCTTTGCTGATTTTTAGATGAGCCAGGAGCCGGAAGAGGCAAGACTGGCAAGATGGCGGCGGCCAGCGGCCACAGATTTTGAGCTTCAAAACAGCTCTGTGGGTGACGTTACGCATATGCAGTCCATTCTTCATGCTGTCAGTCGTCCGGTCTTTATGCTAAGCTAACGGCAGCTGGCTTTAGCTCATGGGATAATAGCAGAAAGTGCCAAGTTTTAGAGTTCAAGTTCAACATTTAAAGTTCTGTCTCTGTTGAGGTGATATCACATCGGAAAGGATAAACTCTTGTCTGTCTGTGCTCAAACGTACCGGAGAACGATAAAGAAACTGGCTCTGACATTAAAGCAAAAGAACCAGAATGTGTTCCATGCTTTACTCCAAAGCACAGCACTAATGTGGGGTTAGAGGGCCTTTCCTAATATAATCTAATCTACTGTAGCAGTAATACCCTGAAGCATGTTAAGGGTGTTTGTAGTGACATCATGCCAAATCCATCTGTGCCTGCGACTGCAAATGTGTGAACCGCTTGTCTGTTTATTCTGGTGATATGTGTGTGTTTTTCTTGTCATAAGTGAGTTAGTGTAATTGTGTGAATAATTGCAGGCGCTGGTGTATACTACGACTGATTAGAGGGGAAAGTCCTCTGCCTGGCTCCGCGCAGGTTTTTGAACAGAGACATGCGTGAATGGCGTGAGGGATCTTGTTTTTCTGCCTGTTTATCTTAGCTTGCAATTAGAATCTCCCTGGCAGCGTTTCTACTGATCGCCGTCCAAGTTTTTACCACACACACACACACACACACACTCACACACACACACACCGACACTCTCATCCAGAGGTGTCAGTCCGGGCGGCTGCAGGCTTGTACTGCAGAAAGAGATGTCGTCTGTCATCGGGTCTGTACAGTCTGACTCTGTTTTGATGGTCTGTCTTTGTTTATTAGTGCGCCTGATTTTCAGGTTCACTGTTCAGATTGCTAAAGCTTATTCTACCCACTGATGATATGAAGAATGGACGGCATGTCCGTGACGTCCCACAGGTTTCTGAAGAGTCGTGAAGCTCAGTGTGGTGGCTCTGACTATCTTCTAAAATGATCTAAAAATTGGCAAAGATGCGGATCATCGGCGGACCTGAGGCGGGCTGAATGACACCTTGTTGCTCAAATAAGCCACCTACCTGTCCATCAACGTGTCCATGCTCTTAATTATGCATAATTTAAAGGCCTTAAAGGTGCAGTGTGTAAGATTTAGTGCCACCTATCAGTGAAGCTGCAGATTGCAACCAACTGAATATTTTCCTACACTTCACCCTGTAGGAAAAACTCAAAAAAGTCCATATCTAGATCAGTGTTTGGTTTGTCTGTTCTGGGCTACCGTAGAAAAATGGCGGTTCAACATGGTGGACCTCATGGAAGAGGACCCACTCTCACTGTCGATATAAAGGGCTCGTTTTAAGACAACAAAAACACAACGATTCATATTAGCCTATACACTAATGAATATTATATTCCATTCCTGTGTGGTCTGTTAGCGTCACTGCTTCAGGCACACCCAAAATTTTCTCATTTTTATGTCCTCTCTTTCTTTCTCTTTTTTTGCAGATTTTGCACGGCTGCCTCCGACAGAAAGCTTCGCCTGTTGACTTCTGACCTTCAGGACAAACATGAAGTCAAGGTAGCGCAGCAGCTGGAGCACATTGGCCACAAACTGCGCTTGTATCAGCCGGCATCAGACTTTCTTAACTTATCCCTGACTTATCCCTGACGTTTGGTACTGGGCGATAGAGGAAACGTAGACGCACACAGTGTAGCGAAGCTCATTTGACATTTGTTTGTTCGTCACGTGTTTGCTGTTTTTTGTTTACATATTTTCTTCCTGTACTGTCGCCTAGGTGATGGAGGGCCACACCAGCTACATTAACCATTTGGTGTTCGAGCCCACGGAGGGGAAACAAATTGCTTCCGTCAGTGATGACCACACTTGCAGGTCCAAACCGTTTTATTTCCATGTGTTGGTGTGTGTGTGTGTGTGTGTGTGTGTGTGTTCCCAGCTTCTGATTTTCAGTTCTGTTCTCTGTTAATGGTGCAGAAAGTCCTGACTGTGTTTCCACAGTGAAACATGATGCTAAGCACAACATGCTCCGGTGTGACTGTGCGTAAGCACAGAGCTGCTCTGTAGCTTTTCTAGCTAATTGGTTAAATATGGAAATCCAATTAGCTGCAGAAAGATTTTCCTCTCTAAGGGGGACCTATAACAAGGTCCCCAAATTTTCCTTTTCAATTAATGCAGGAGGAGGGAAAAAGTGTGTCGGTAGCCAGGGTCACCTCAGGGACACACGCCCCCCTCTCTACATCAGCAGGCTGGTTCTCCTGCAATATGCAAGCCTGTGCTGCAGCACTGGGCCCGGTTCTTACATCTGTAAAGGTTATAAATACTTTAAATTAATTTAGATACTTGAAACAGAAGTGATGATTAATATGCTGAATCTTTCAGTCAATAAATCGTTCCTATACGAAGGGTTAGAAAATAGTGGAAAATGTGCGTCACAGTTTCCCAGAGTCCAAAGTGACGCTGGGAGTGAACAGCATACATAAAAACTGTTTCTTATCGTCCCTGAATCAACTCACTGATTTAAATAAAAATCCTTGTTAAGTTCATATTTACTTATATTTGAATTTATTACGGTATGGCGATGAGTAATATATCTATAACTCAATATAATAATGTTAATGAATCATCCAGCTTCAGCTACACAGCCTAAACACTGACGCTGAGTTTGAATGAACAAAACAAAACACATTGTTTGAAATCATTGTAGCTTAATCAAATAATGGTAGCATTCACAGGCGGGAAGCCACGTTTCCCTTCCTCACTTCAGTGAAACAGCTGGACTTTATAGTGTCTTAGAATAGTATGTTAGAGCTGATAACCGGTTTAAACATTTTGACAGTCACCGGTTTGATGGTCATCCTTGTCCTGCCACATCAGGCTGTTTGAGATCGAGCTGAATGAGTCTCCCCTCCCCTCTAAACTCCCATCCACTCCCCTCTTCCCCTGCCTCCATTGACCAGCCAGAGAAAACAGGAGTGCGCTCCATCTGCTGAAAGATTTAAATTCTGTCATGTTGAGAAAATATGGGACGCGGGAGGAAGACAGAGGCGGAACAAGGGATAGATCAAGTTAACAGGAGAGGACCTTCAGTCGGCCCACACAAACTGAGCCCCGATACGAGAGGAGGAAACCGGGAGGGAGGGGAAGTGTATGCCGACATGTATAGGCTCATGACCTCTC
This sequence comes from Protonibea diacanthus, assembly GCA_028641955.1. NCBI lineage: Eukaryota > Metazoa > Chordata > Actinopteri > Sciaenidae > Protonibea > Protonibea diacanthus. The sequence goes on along the minus strand of CM053997.1, from coordinate 15,324,179 downwards.
CATCACTCTGTTAGGTTTGGCAGCGGTGCCTCTACTATAAGTTTGCTTAGCTTTGTCATCGCTGTCCCCTGCAGTTGTGGGAACTCTTGCCGTTGCCAAGATGCAACCTGACCCTGCAGCATCTAGGTGGGGAACTGGACTCCACTCCCTCACGGGAGTTTACATTCGGTTCATGTAGTCTAAGCAGCTCGTGGTATCAGTATAGACAGGAGGTAGGTTTGTGGGAAAATGTGCCCCCTAGAGATCGTAAGGGCACACTGCAGGATCCTGAGGGGATTTGGGGTTGAATGAGTTCACAGATGAACTCTGGATAATGCACACCTGCTCCTGCTGCTGCTGCATTATGTGTAGTTTAAAGCATTTTGACCTGTTCTCAGTGCTAATCCGTTAGCTTTTCTCAATCTCTTACGTTGTGTAAGGGACACAAATTACAACAGCTTGAAAACTCATCCTAACCAACCTTCTGTCTCCAACTCTTTTTGACTGACGCACAGCCAGATGAGCTCTAATACCTCTTCATTAACACCACCCGTCTTGTTCTAAATATGGATGGATTATAAGATGGGTGTTATTTAACAACTGGTTTATAAAGCAGTTGTCATGGTGGACAGATTTGATACTGCTTTCAGAGCGTATACTGTCAGTTTCAAATCCCCTTTAGCATTTAGCCATGCCTCTTAGCTAGCATGATCTATATTTAAGCCATTACCCATTACTTTCAGCTCACATTGATTAATTTAACCATTGCTTTCAGCTAAGGCTTTGATTTAATTTTGTTTAATTAATTAATTTGGATTAATTAATTATTTTAGCTATTAGCTATTACTTCTAGCTAACGTCACCCATTTCAGCTGTTAAGCTATTACTGTTAGCTGTCCTTTTTAAACTGTTTACTTATAGACCTAACTAGCTAACTAGTCTCCATACACTTTCGACCACAAGGAACCCTGACGTTATTTAATTCAACCATTTATCCATTGCTTTTAGCTGGCATGATCTATTTCAGTCATTAGCTGTAACTTTTAGCCAATGTTGTCCATGTTAGCTGTTAAGCTATTACTTTTAGCTATCCTTTTTAAACTGTACTATAGCTAACCAGCTAACTAGCTTTCACACACAAACACAAGTAACCCTAACATTATTTAATTTAATTCAATGATTTATCCATTACTTTTTACTGTTTCAACGATTTGGCCATTAACACATTCACAGATGATCACTGGTTCAATTCCCGGCTCCTCCAGTCTGCATATCGAAGTGTCCTTGGGAAAGACACTGAACCCAAAAATCTTCTTAGCACAAATATATGGATGTATATTTTTATAAACAAATAATAAATAATAATAATAAAGCTACTCCACAATATTTACATACTGTATCCACAGGCAGCTATAGAAGTACAAGTCGGGAATCTCTGTTCAATCCTACAAGCCAAGCTTGTACTTTTTTATTTCTATACATTTATCTTTATGAGGCGTTGCAGGGGGATCCCTGAACTCGCCAGATGTATGGGTCAAATGTCTCAACAGTAAAAGTATGAGCTTTTTTTAAACAGATAGTCTGTCGAAATCAATCAAAATCAAATGTTGAGCAGGTCCTGTTGAAATAGGTGCTGATCCAGACATTGCGCATTTCAACCAGGGCGATCCTGCGAGGCGCTGTGATGGGATTATATTATCCGACTCTTCCAGTTCTCTCCCTCCAGAGACTCACCTTCGATTATTTACCCTGCTCTCTACAATAAATCAGATCACACATCGCTAACGGCATTTCCCGTTTCCTCCACTTATGGGAAACATTGACAAACCGTAATGCTCTCTGGCCACGCTGTTTTCTCACTTAGATAACACAATACAGGACTTCAGATGTTCTTTTCAACTCTGTTGCACATGGAAGCAAAGTGTTATTGCTCGATGTAGTGTTATGCAATTACACAGTGTTTTATCAGAGGCGTGTTTTCGTGTCTCATGTCTTTCACCTCGTTTGGAAAAGGTTATGTTTTTTTGGGGAGCCGGTGCTCTCCATTTGAAGGGCAGAGTGGTTGACCACAGTTTGGCCGTTGGTGGTGTAGCGTGCAATTGAGCTCTGCTTGGCTAGTGGTCTGAAAGAATAGGGTTTAGTCGTTGTTTTCCTGGTGTGGTCTGGGGCTTTTTCTTTTTTTTTTTTCATCCCAGCCTCACTCATGCTCCACGGTGGAGATGCTGGCTGAGTCTGCACATGGGCAAAGGAAAGAAACCCAGAGTTTCAACAGGGCTCTATCCTGCTGCAGGGGAGATGAGGCAGGAAAAGTTGAGTGTTTACTGAGGTCTTCATCTGAGACGGGGCATATCCTCCCCTACACCGCACCACTGAGGACATCAATCTCTCCAACAACACACTTGACATTTAGATGGTGTTTGGAGGTACTTTTTGGGCTTTATTAGATGATGTCTTCTGCATGACCTCATCAGTCAGCGCCTTCCCATGCTTCACAAGCGTTTGTTTTATATTCCCAGAAACACTTGCAGCCACCACCACCACCACCACCCCTATGTCCCCATTCCCACCTTTTCTTCTAGTTCAGGGATCGTTCAGATGTGGTTAACCATAGATCCAGGTCTCAGGACCCGCAGTTCTCTCCATCCAAGTGATCCATTACATCCGTGGTGTTTCGCAGCTGCTTTTTCTATCATTGGTCTCATTTAGCTTCAAGAATCGACTCTTACTTGAATGAAGATTGGTCAGTAATAATCCTTACACGAGCTTTGATTCTTGGGTTTTGCGTTTTCTTGCTCGCTGTTTTGATTTGCATAAAATAGGATGCCGTTCAACTTCTCTCTGCTGCTCTTCCTCAACTGACGTGCCGCCCACAGCGAAACATTTGCTGTAATGTGAGTGGAGCGTAACGCAGACTCAGGCGANCTCTTGTCATGCTAATAAGCAATCAGCATCACATTCTGGTTGAGTGGAAGCTGTCTTTTACAACTTCTGGTGAAGCTGTGGGGATTGAAAAACCCAACACTTCCAGTGGATCACAGTGAGTGAATTGCTCATTAGCCTTGCATGTTTTTTTCCCTTTTCATTTTTAGAAATGACAGAGAAAAGAGATTTTTAAAAAAAAATGGTAGTGATGAGCCAGGCCTTTAACTTCCATCTGTCAAGTGAACCCTCAGCGAACTTTTTGTGTATCCAAGCAGAACCAGGGAGACAAGGGATCTTAAAACTAACTCTGTGATCAGTTTGTAAAGGGACAAATCATAACCTCTCCATAGTGATAATACATAACCCCCCCCCCACCCCACCCACCACCACCACCACCACCACCACCACCCTGCCCCTGCTATCATAGCTCAATGTAATGTGAGGCTGGCGTTTTCCCTGAAAGACGAGTCCAGCATAAGTCTGTCTGTCTTCACAGCTCAGGGCCCAGATCTGAGAAATGAGCCCTTTTTCCCAGGAAAACTCATGAAGACCCTGTACATCACAAGCAGAAGTTAGATAAATTAGGAGCAAACGTGAACTTGGATGAAAACATGTCGTCTATCATTGCCCACATCGTGTGCCATAAGAGCCTAAAAGTCGTGTGTGTTGTACTGAACCACAACATTTATCGGAAAAGTTGAGTTTGAAATAACTAAATACAGTTTAGGTACGTCAACGAGGACTTGGAAAATGAACTATACAGTACCGGTCAAATGTTTGGACACATCTTGTTTTTCTTCAGTGTAGAACACTGAAGACATCAAAACTATGAAATAAGACACATGCATGTATGTAGCAGACAAAAAAGTGTAAACAAAGCAAAATATGTTTTATATTTTAGATTATTTTAAGTAGACACCCTTTTTTGGAGTTCCCATATATGATGAAGCACTTCTTGACTGATTTGCCTTCACTCTGCGGTCCAATTCATCCAAAAGCATCTCAACTGGGTTGAGCTTGGGTGATTATAAAGTCCAGGTCATGTGACGCAGCACTGCATCACTTTCTTGGTCAGATATCCCTTACATAGATTGGAGATGTGTCTTTGGGTCAAAGCACCTCCACGTCATCCTCCAAGCTTCAGGATGGGAACAACACATGTAGATACCATGTGTTCTCTGCGTCGCAAGACAACTAAAAATCTGAAATTTGTTGGACTCCATCAGATCAAAGTGTAGTTCTCTTCTTCTTCTTGGTCTCCCTCAGTTGTTGGTTTCTTTGCAGTAGTTCGACCATGACCTCTTCTGAGCAGTTGACATTGAGATGCGTCTCTACTTGAACTCTTGATCTTGAACTGTAATGAACTTTGCAGCAGAGGCAACTCTTGGTCTTCCTTTCCTAGGTCAGTTTCATCACAGTGTTTGCTTTTACAACTACGCTTAATGAGTGACCTTCGTGTCTTAAAATAATGATGGACTGCTGTTTCTCTTGACTAAGTTGAGTTGAGTTGGTTCTTGTTATAATATGGATGACTACAGTAGTAGTGCCAAGTACTACTTCTGAACAACACATGTGATGGTCTCAAACACAGAAGGATGACAGGAAATTCCACTAATTAACATCTAATCTGCAATGAAGAAAGTAACAAATTAAAGAAAAAACACTGAAACTTTTGACTAGTACTGTACGTCAACAAGGACCTTGGACTTGTGTTCCCTTTAGGCTGTGTAGACATCGAACTATATATCATTTAGTTTTAGATCCAGCACCACAAAGAAATAAACCTTGGGAAGGTGAATTCTTTCAGGTATTATGTAAGCAGGGATGGTTGAAATACCAATGCTATTTTTGGAACTGCTCTAAAACCCCATCTTTGTTGTTAATTGGAGGTTTTTGTTTTGGATTTAAGATCCAAGAGCGGTTCACATATCAAGTCGAATCAATCCACAACATTACTAATGAGAACTGATTAAAAGAATTGTGTTTGCTACCCCCTTCACAAATAACCTGAGAACTATATGGGTCTTGTAAAAAGTTTTGCAGATAAAATGTTAGTACCAGTACACTAAAAGCAAAACCAGGTCATACAAGGTATCACTCTCATCATTTGTGTTTTATTGGTGCTCATTTTAATACTCGTCTTAATTCATCTTACTCTTAAAAAACAGGGTATGGGACCTGGATGGAAATGAAAGCACTACTCTCAGACTTCGCTCTCCTGGCATCAGTGTGTGCTGGCACCCAGAAGAAGCCTTTAAGGTAGGTCGGGTTTGTTTCAGATGCATGCTCATATTCTGAGGTCAAACTCTTAAATTAGTTGATATGAGGTCAAGTGAACTGGGAAAACTTAAACTTTCTGAAGCCAAGTGGTCATTAGACGATAGGCTAGGTGATTTGGCCATTATAGTTGAGTTTTCATAGCTGGGCATTATGGAGCCCATTAACTTCCTTTTTGGTGGAAAGGTTGGAGCACCATCCTTATTGCTATCCAACAAACCTGATAATTTCGTGACTGGTAAAAAGAGCCCAATTAAGAGTCTGCCCAACCATAAAACAGAAATTATGCTGTAAAATTCTGTGTCATGAAACATTCTCTAGTAGATGGATGTCCTAAAGGCATAAGTATGCTTAATAGAAGACTGTCTGAAGGAAAAAGTGTTTATAACTTCCAAATGAGATGGAAGAAACCTCACTGCACGCCGAGTCGTTTCTTTGAAGGCTGTGTCTCAATTCACGTACATCCATACTTTGTCTTCATCGATTATGTCAAAATGCAGTGTACTGTAAGTATCCAGATGGTGGAGTCTGGAACACCGGACACTTCTCGCCTTCAATGGTCACCATTTTGGTTGAGGCGGTTGCATGAATACAACAATATACAAATGTAAGTTGTACATACGTTTTATATTCATAATTTGGCAGTCAAATGTTGGCACTAATGCTGCACGCAGTTGAAATTCTGCAAAGAAGCAGTAAAATATTGGACCGCCATTTCTTGTAAATGCACGATGGCCATACTCGAATCGAGACAAGACGACCCTGCCGAGATTAGCGCACTACGCCAGGAAGTACATAGTGTACTACACAGAAGTGTACTAAGGGAGGTATCTGAATGGAGACACATCTTTAGTGTTGTTTTTCAAGAGTTTGAGAGAAATTCAAGCCCTGCCGATTTTCTCACCTCTATGCATCAGATCAGTCGCGTGAAGAAGATGTGACTGTCCATTTCGGAAAGTTATAGACATTGTTGGATGAAGGCCTTCGAAGGGTTTAGCCTTTCTGTTTGACAGGCTCTTGGGTTCACGTCCTAAGAGAACGGGTAGATATTGGAAATGGATGGCAATAGTCAATAGTAAGATACATGGATGGACCAAGGATGAGGTGGCCTCAAAGGAATTTCCTGCAAGTGTTTGAGGAAGTTGAGAAGGCCACCTGCACAGCCCAATATGGCCATAGTCCTGTTTATTTAGAAACCCAGTTCAGCTGCACCTTCTGTTTTAATCCATGGTTGATAGTAAGATACATAGGATCCATCTATTCCCTCCAGTTAATGGTTGCAGAGAAGAAGGGAACGATTCGCTTCTACGACCTGGTGACCCAGCAGGCCATTCTCTCATTGGACTGTGGTCAGTCACCACTAATGTCTGCTGACTGGTGCCTCACCAACACGATCAAAGTTGGCGCTGTGGCGGGCAACGACTGGCTCATCTGGGACATAACTCGCTCCAGGTGAGTAGGGGGAATGTGGGTAATGTGATGGGTGGGTCGTAGTGATGTTACAGGATGTATTGATTTAGGATGATGATGGAATTAAAACCTTGTTTTTGTTCTTCGCAGTTACCCACAGGAGAAAAGACCAGCCCACATAGATAAAGCGCGTTTATTCAAGTGAGAACAACTGTTTTCGCATATTGTCACCTGTTTTTAACTGACTTTCACCTCTGAATGACGCCAGCAACCCCACTTCATGAGTCAGCAAGTTTTGTAGACGTAGTTGAAACATTTTCATATGGATTTGAGTTGATTTTCATCAGTTTTCAATGTAAAACACCAGTAAATTCCCAAATAAACCATTTTTTGATTTAGCTGAATCGTATAATGACATTTAAAGAGACGTTCTCATCCTCAGGTGGTCTCGAGCCAATGAAAACCTCTTCGCCACCACCGGATGTCCAGGAAAGATCTCTAGTCAGTTACTTATCCACCATCTTGGCCACCCACAGGTCAGTATGATGCTTTTCACAGTTCCCAGATTGTTATCGTTTTAATGTTCTCTACAGCTCCAGTGTCATATCACATACTGATGTCGTTACAGCCAGTGATGATTGGATCCGCCACAGTAGGATCCGGCCTCAGCTGGCACCGGACGCTCCCACTCTGTGTGATTGGTGGCGACAGGAAACTTTGCTTTTGGATGACTGAAATGTAGACATCTGTACAGCACTTTTCATGATGGATAACTAGATCCCTCTGTTTCTATTCTAGTAAATGTTCAATAAAATATTTTTCTGAGTATCTGCACTGTAAGAAGTTTGATGGAATTTGGCTGCATGCCTGAGCTTTGTTCTTTTTTTATTTCTGACTACCTCTTCAGGTCAGCTACAGATAAACAGCGAGCTGGTCAGGACTCTGCGAAGAGCTCGTTTTTCTTTTCTCTTAAGAATAAGTTACATCAGCTGTCTGTTATGTCCTGCCAAGAGAGTTACAGTTCAAAGGAACTGCATCGAGGAATCGGTGCCAACTCTCCACTTCAGCGTTCAAAATCATCATCGTCATCATCGTCATCCTACAGGTGTTCTCTCTCTGACTGTTTCCTAATTTTCTCAGTATCAATGGCAGACAGAATCATATCAAGAATATATCTCTGTACGAGCTGTTCCACCTGCTGTGGTGCGCCGTAAATCCAAAGGAAGCTTTGGATGAGGGAAAAACTAGGAGGTCTGGCCGTGGTTCAGCTGTTGGACAAACCCTGCAGGAGGGTTAGGGTAGGAAAAGCCTTGGGAAGCATGGGAGTCTGAGGCCATTTCAGGTCACCTCCAACTCCATGACATGCAAAACAAGCTGTTCATGGAGGAGGAGGAGGAGGAGGAGGCGGGGAGAGGAAGAGATGCGCATCACCTTACCTTGGCGAATAATTATCGATGCTCCACACGGAACATGGAAGACGAGGGATCGTTTGGCAGAAACTTTGTAATGCCCTCCAGTGAAACAAGGACTCATTGTGCTGTCACAGGAATGCCATGTGTGAAGAACCACCATCTCCTTTTTCAAGGCGGCCGTACGCCTGCTAAGCTGCAGATGGCACTCATTTAATTAACTTAATCATGAATCATTCGAGGCGACAGCTGATCACTTATTTCCACATACGTACTTGATCTACAAGGGCGGATGAATGTGCGTTCATACTCGGGCGTCGAACAGCCGTTTATTGTACTTCATTAACGTATATGTCAGCTGGAACACTAGGTTGTATTGTACAGCGATTCCTCCGCACGACAGAACGGAGCAAGTAAAGGCCGTTGGAGACCTCCACTCTTTCAAACCAGTTTGTCAACCTCGTATATTTCTTGGACGGGACACTTTAACCGCCATCCACAAAGCATAACATGCTACTGCTCTCCTGGTCCACGTTTTTGTTTGAACAAGTCCAATGTGGTCTCTCCACTCTCTACGTTTGCTGTGCTTTAGGTGCAAAGTGGTGCTGGAGCAGCTGCGTATAACACGGCGGAGACGTCAATGTCGGATGCAAGGAGCTGCCATTTTTTCGTCCGTGCACACTCTGAATGCTTTCCAAAGAGTATAAAAGCTCCCTTAGAGGGCACTGGAATCTAACTGAGCCAACTTTCTCTTGAAACATGAGTCATGAATCTCAGTGGCTTTGCAAATCCCAGTGACTCGAGGACACCATCTGATGGCCGATGAGCAGAACAGCAATCGAGATTCAAATCTTGTCTTGAGAGCTTGATTTCTACAACATATGATCCATCTTGGAGATCTTACAAGCTCACCTCTTTCCTGGAAGCACGTCCTCAGATGTCACTGCCCTCAAGGCCTCTGTGTTACCTTTGATGTAACCTGAATGAAGCTATTATGCCTCACAAACAGTTTGATCTCTTGTGGTGTGTGGACTAATAACAAACTGTGAAATGGATGAAAGAGAGATCAGACCGCCTTAAAATCCTCACCAACTTTCTCCTTAATCCTCCCCCCTCCTCCTCATCCTTTAGATAATTCTTCTGCGGCTCTGCCAACTTTAAGCCGAGGCTCAACAAAAACAGAGCAAATAAAAATAATGAGGAGCATGATATGAAGGGAAACAAAGAAAGAGATTAGAGCTCTTTGAGGCCGGTGTTTGATTTAATCTCACGGCTGGTTTGTTGTGTAATGCTTTTCCCAGAATGAAACGATTATGTTGATCTTGATGAGTAGAAGAAAGTGCTCAAAAAGTGCTGATCACTATTTTTGAGAAGAGTTTGTTGATCCTCCTTAAAATGTAGCTGCAACACAGTGTGACACCTGCAGGATGAACCTCTGGGTATCACTTTCTAAATTGTGAAACCAAAAGTCCTTTTAACCAATCACTGACATTTGGATTATTGGGGCACCCAGGTGGCTCACCTGGCGCAGTGTCCATCACGTTTATCAAGGCTAAAAGTCTTTTCCAGCCTGGGTCTTTCTCTATCCTTAATTTCCTGTCTGTCGCTCCAACCATGTCCAAAGGTTCCCATTACTACCAGCCAAGATGGCAATGGCTGGTATTGGACTTACCTCGTGACCCCTGGAGACACATACTGTAGCGGGAACTACCACTGAAGTGATTTTTCCTATTTGGCTCTCTGTGGATAGATCATGTTGACACAATATCGAATCGAATTTTGGTGCCGTTACAGGTGGCCTGTTTGAACAGGCTTCATTCAGCCTGATGATCTTTACCGATTATTAGATTAGCCGGGAGGCGGCAGAGGCAGGACTGGCAAGTCCACACTCTGAGCTTCACAACAGTTTTTCAGAAAACCTGTGAGGAACGTCACGTATGCAATGTCTGTTTTATACTGTCTGTGGTGTGGTCTGATAATGTTGTAAAGACCAATGAGAAGCCTGGTCATCGGTCTAGATGGCATCATGTTGACGGGCGTCTCTAGTTTGAGATTTATTATCATTTACAGTTACAGATGAGTTACTCTGACCTATTTTTTGACTTTTTGACATTTGTAACTTCAGATTTGATGGTCAGTTAGAAAGTGAGAATAACCTTGAGCAGTTTCATTTAGTCTATTCGGTTGTTTTTTTAATGTCAAAACCAAAAAGTCGTTCTTCTTAACGGAGTAAATCAACAGTTTCTCTTTCCAAGACTTGAAGGAGATGAAAAGACCAAACTCGTGTCTGTGCATTAAGTGCAGATCTGGCATTTATCCTAGCTCATTGTCTCCTGTCTCCTGTGGAGGGATTATAAAAGTACAAGGTGCTCCCTCTCATCACTCCTTCTCCCTGGCTAAATTTTGAGTCTCACCTAGGTAGCTCACTAGCTAGCTGGCCTGTCAGTTGCAGGGATGTGCCAGGACAGTGTGGTCTTCCAGGTTTTCTTTTGCCTTGAGGAGTCCATCTCAGCAAAACCTCAGGAATGACATCTGCCTTCATTCAAAGCTCCAGCCATCGCAGGAGCCTCGTCCTTATGTCAGTGATGATGATCCTGTGATCTTGTAAGGCCAGAATCCGTCAAACAATACGATGGACATGACCTTATTGTTATGTAGATGGATGGTGTGGCAACCAGGGTTTTCCGCAATCTTACACTGATCATTTTACCTTGTTGCCCAATTATTTACCTTGAACATGAACAGAAATGTTGCCAAGAGATTGTCAAGAAATTATTCAAGCACCTGTTTTCAGAGTTCAGGTACTGGTAGTATGTTCAGCTGTCCCTTCACCGACTTACAACTGATGTTAACTGTTAACAAGGCACACTCACATCTCGTTGAATATTTTCCTTTTTAAGCTCTCTAGCCGGAGGACAAATGAACCTTCTGACCTTGTTTTCAGCCCGGAGGAGGCAACCAAGCCAACATAGGGATGGGACGGCCCTGACATCAATAAAAGAAACACTTATGGTTGGGGCTGGGATGATACAACGTTTGGGATTTGTGGCGAATGCGCGAGTCTAGCTGGATCCCTCATTGGTCGCCCTGTTGCTGCAGCAACCCAGCTTTTGTTTAGCGCTCAGCAGATTTGGATCCTGGCGGCGGTTTCATGGGGATTTGTGGATTTGAGGGCGCTGGACGTAGAGTGAGATACAAGAAATTATAAAGTGTTTGACTTTTGCTTGGAGAGATAGAGCGTGTGCATGCATGTATGTGTGTGTCCCTGCACACTTGTCAAGTAGTAGATCACTCTTTCCCTCCACTTGCTTTATCCACCACCCCCCTCTCTCTCTCCACACACAGTCCACAAACACAGGGTTTCCTAGGGAGGCCGGAGCAGGGCTTGATTTACTGTACATTGGAATTATGGGAAGGGAAAGCTTCCCAGCACAAGGTGGCCGATGGGAGGGTTTGCCAGCCACCGTGTTGATGCAGTGTTGATGATTCCTGCACATGGAGAAAAACTTGCTGGTGCGCATTGTCGCCTATGTGGAGATCAAAAACGCTGGACATCCGTCAAAACCCAGCGAAAGCCAAATACTCCGATCGCACGGAGAAAAAACCCCAAATAAAGCGAGAAGAGCATCTGTCAGCAGTGCAGCCCTGCGGACCGTGCTGTGGTTGACTGTGAGGTCCCGGTGACCTGGCCCTACTGATGTGCTGGGCCCCAGTTCTGGCTCTGGCCTTGACCAGCTGAGGGAACATGATACTTAAATCATTCATAATTAGCTCCTTCCCTTTTGCTTAATAACACATGAAGATAAATGGGTTCCAAGAATTTTCCCAAATGGAAATAGTCGGTTTGGAATTAAAAGCTAGAAAATGGACCTACAAGTCTTGTATTGTAGTGGTTCAGTCTCTCCGCTGGCAAACACTGGACGTCTCTCTTCAGCTCATTTTCTATCTTTTCTGTGTCCCTGGAATGTAAAACTCTTACGTTTCTTCATGAAAATAAACATTTATTTCTTTTATACACACAATAAACGGCCATGTGGAACCTCACAAACTCATCTACGTTGTGTTCAGGATAGTAAATCTCATATACATATACTTTTGCTTGTAGTTTCTTTCTTATCTCTGCAGAAACTCTCTTTAAGATGAGCCAAGCTTCTCCAGGGCGCCATGAAGGGTCTTCAGGTCCTCTCTCATTTGGCTCAGAGCATTTTGGATCTTGCTGGGCTGATCCAGAACCTCCACGCTGCAGGTAAAGGGGTCGTAGCGGACTGCAAAGGGCCGCTTGATTGCTGCAGAGTATCTCCTGTGGGAAGTGGATGAAGTATGAGTGTTAATAGATGTGCAATTCCGGAAACCCATTGGCTATCGCCTACCAGTGATTTAACCTCTGGGAGCAACGGGCAATGTGTAGCCAGTGGAGATCTGGAAAATGGATGTAAAAGAAGGGCCAAGACGTCCTTTGCAGTCCAACTTGTTACACAAGAATAAATTATCATCAGATGATAACTGATGGGGTTCGGCCTCTTTTGCTCTACACACGAACTGTTGCAACCAAAACACGCTCAAACGTGACTAATCAAGACTACTCGGACTTCCAGTACCAAAATCTTGGTCCCTTGCCTGCAAATTCTGCACTAACATGCAGATTGGGTGGCAAAAACAAGATGTTTGGTCCCCGGAACAGCTTTAAAACGAAGTTTCTCAACTCATTAAAGGAACCCTGTGAAGTTTGAGCAACATATCCTATCTAACATCCCTGCCAGTGCTTTCACACTATTCCACTGATCTACAGGTGAAGAAGACGGGTAGCAGGTAAACATGGATGTAAATTAGGTGGTTTCTAAATTTAAAATTAATTTAAAATTTTAAATTATTAAGACCTCAATAAACACTGAAAGGAAACCTTCAATGTCTTTCCCTTTAATTTGTGGCCACTATGTTTTTAATTAAATCAGAAAACAAATGATTCACGGTTGGTAAGAAACAAAACACTATAAAAGGTTGTTAGATAACAAGAAAGAGTTTAAGAACGTAAACTAGAATATGACTAAATATGTACTTAATCCCCGTGCACGTCTAACTTTGTCACTTATATAAAAATATTCAGTCTTGTGGCAGCTAGAAATCCAGTTGAAATAAAAACCTAAATGTATCTTTGGATGTTTTCTTTCAATCTCTTCAAACATGAGGGATTACACTGTTCTCCGTCTCTAATAATAATAGTACCTCATCTTGATCTTTGCGTCCTCGAAGCTCTCGGACACAAAGTAAACAGGCTGGTAGGTTTGATCCTGATACGGCTGCACTGCTGTCTCCTCGGGGTTAAACGGCTTGTACTCCGGCTCATTGGACAAAGCGTACTGGAAGGGCAAACAAACAAAGACGGTCAGTACACGCACACACACAAAAAAAATCATATGCAATTACATATTTGTGTGTGAACATGGAGGACAAACTCACAATAAGCTCTCCGTAAGACGACAGGAGCCCGGCGCCGTAAGCTTTCACTGTGCCGTTCTGCTTGCAGAGGCCAAACTCCACCGTGAACCAGTATAACTATGAAAGACAGAGAAAGGCGGATGATCATGATGCGGATGGTTAAACTCATGTGCAGTCTGGTACTTGAACCACTAGATGGCACTAAAGATCCATTTAAAAGCTTCTTATTCAGTGTTTTTTTCTTTCACATGTGAGATTATGTAGCAAACACAAAAAAGCAGAATATGTTTCATATTTTAGGTTCTTTAAAGTAGACACCTGCTTTGATGGCAGCTTTGCACACTCTTGATATTCCCTCAGTCAGCTTCATCGTGTCGTCACCTGGTTTCCAATCAACAGGTGTGCCTCGTCTAAAGATAATTAGTAAGATGTGTGGCCTTTTTTACAAAGTTCAGACCATCAGTTGTGTTTTTTAGAGGTAGCGTTGGCTTACAATAAATAGCTCTATTCGACAGCTGTAGTAATCCACATTATGGCAAGATGTTCTCAGCTGAGTAAAGAGAAACGACAGAAAATGTCAAGAGCTTTGCAAAGAACTGTGAAGGGTGTGAAGGCTTCAAGCGCTATGATGAGCAAGAGCTACCTCTGCTGCAGAGGATAAGTTCATCAAAGTTACCAAACTCACTCAGATTAGAGTTCACATAAATGCAGAGAAGGTGAATGGATGTTATCTACATGTGTGGTTCCCACCGTGAAGCTTATAGGAGGTTTTATTCAGAGTCCAGCATGTCTACCACAGCTTTCTTCAGCGACATCCCATCTCATCTGGTTTGCGCTTTGTAGGACCATCATTTATTTTTCAATAGGACAGTGCCCCAAAACACACCTCCAGAGCTGCACCAGGTACTTTTAAAGAAGTCTAATCTTAATAAAAACTCACCGTTGAAAGTTTCTCAATGTCTTCATCTGAAGCTCCAAGTGAGGCGAGTCCAATCTCCTAAAAAAATGTTGAAATTAATCAGTATTCAAGGTATTTCAACTCGAATCAAAGATCATAGAGCAGAACAGCACGGTCACCTGTGAAAACTGGGCGAATTCTTTATCTGCCAGCATGGGAATATGGCCGAGTAGCTCATGACAGCAGTCCCTGTGGGAGCAGATTGAGCCGAGTCAATACGAGAAGGAACAGATGGACACATGAAGACATAAGCTTGGTCTGACGAAACGAGGACTCACGGCTCAGGCGAGTGCATGGGAGCCGAGGAGTGACGGATGTACTGCGTGCACTGAAACACCCTGAAGGCCAAACTGTTGAGGAAGTCTCTGGCTGACAGCAGGCCGGCTACTGGACGCAACTGGAAACCAGTTTTCTCTGAAAACAAGCAGAAACACCGACAGTAATGTAAGGTAACTATTTCCAGGTCCTGTACTTGAGGGAAATTTTCAGATTGAACTCTTAAAACAGCACATTGTTAAAGGTTAATCCAGTGTATGTTTTCTGCCTCTTTAGACCTGTTTTGCTTCATATTAGATCTTTTTATGGGTCCAAAATAGTTTTATTTCAGGGACAAATACAAGAGGGATCAAAATTTTGTCAAATGAGGTCATTACAAGTTACATAAATGTTACATAAATCGGATTTATGGAGGTTAAATGTGTTTTAGAGATGCATGTTATGGGCTTTCTTAATCTGCTTAAAATCCTGAAGAAGATATTAATATTAAAAGTATTTTAACACAAGGACTAACAGCAAAAATCTTCATTTGTGCTTCTTTTGCTCATTTCTTTTATGAAAAAATCTCTTTTATCCTGTCAAACGTTCCTTAACTTTAACTTTTCATTCATAATTCATCCTTTTCTTCCTCCTTCAGAGCTCATAATATCTTAACAACAATTTATTCTGTCTTTGTCACCTTTCAGGAAGGCAGAAACCTCTCTGAGTTGAGGGATTCGGTCCTCTCCGTAGCCGCACTCTTTTTCCAGCTGCTGCAGACTGTCCATGAACTGCCTGCAGGCCAGACTCGGGTAAATACTCCTCAGCTGTCGGTAAACCTCCCTCCTTTTAAACACAACATTAACATCATCACATCACTGCACTTTGAACATCCTCCGCCGTGAATCTGCGTTCAAAATGGGCTCGTTCGTTCTCACCATGTGGACACTTCCTCTGCTGTGTACTCGACGGTCGGCAGCGGGTCCCCCCTGTGACAAACAGAGATGATTTACGGGAGAATATTTGAGTGATACCAGCGCTTAATGACGACAGATGAAATATCTGACTCACTGTTTGTATCTGAAGGCAAGCTCGGAGATGAAAGCCCGTCTTTTTCTGTATTCTGGATCACTGTATCCCTGCAGAAAAAGATGTTAAATCACCGTAAATATGCAGCTTTTTAGCCTGATGAGTATAAATATACAGGTAAACACTCACTGGATGCTCTTGGTCCATGTCCGGATCAAATTTGGTTATTAACATGTTGCATCTGTCGAGGTCTTTTATCTGTCGGGGAAACCAGGGAACTGTGATGTTGACAGGAGACAAAATAATTAGTGCTTTTGTCATCGGTTGCATGTTATTATCATCTGAGAACCTTAAATTAGCTTTTAATTAAACTAATAAGGTCTGTAACACTGCACGTGACACCCTAATATGAACAAACCTCATAAGAAATGTTCTAAAAGTGTAAAAATAAGATCAGATATTTGCCTTTTTCTTCCGGGATCGAGCGAACGTCGTCGGCGACTCTCTTCAGGGAGTTGATGAAGACGTCCAGGTCGGAGCTGTGAACTTCACACTTCATGAAGAACTCCAGATCCGTCGTGCTGTTCTTTGACTTCCTCCCCGGCCGACTTTCGATGTGGAGAAGTTTGGCCTCAAACGTCTGCGAAGGAGATAAAAAAAAAAAAACAACGTAAAGACCAGAATAAATCAGGCATTTTCTTGAACTTCAACACAATATCCAATCTGCCTTCATTAAAAATTAAATCTTGTCTTAAAGCCTCAGCTGATGCATATTAGTGACTTTCTGCTTGTTCCTCAAGAGAGAACTCAAAGCCAAAACAAAGATCGGAGCCTCAGGTTGGGACTAAAGGGCAAAAACTACACAAACAAAAACCAGATGAAGAATCTTTGAGACTTTTTTCAGCTAAAAATCGAATTGAATTAATGTTTTTTAAATGCTTTTTAAGGTTTGTCTACATGAGTGCTCTTTGAGAACGCAGCAGTGCATCATGGTCTATTATTATTATTATGATCAGCTGAGAGGCAGATTGTTAGTTTTGTGAATAAAACTCGTGTATACGGTCAAAATGACTCATTAAATGTCACTTTTACTGTTTATCCCACCGCATTTATGTAACTGGTTATCTTTCAGCTCATAAACTTACAAACAAAATGTGATAAAGTGTCACTACGTCCACCTACAGAGCTTATATTAGTGACCTTCTGCCTTTTCTTAAAGAAAAAATCCATAATTTAAAATTCAAAACAAAGACTGGAGCCTCAGATTGACACTAAAAGACAAAAACTCCACAAAAAAAAAACAGGTGATCAAAATATTTGACGGTTTCATCCTCAAATGTGAGAATTTCCTGCTTTTTCTTAAATGATATAATTTTGATTTTTTTTTTTTATCTTAAACCTATAATAAAACATTTGTTGATTATATTTTCTCCTCTTAATCTGAATCTGCAATGTCACTTGAGTTATATAAACGTAGTTAAGTAGTAATTACAGCAGAAAACATCAGAAAAATCTACTTAATGCATGTGATAATAATACAATATCACACAGAGAGGTCATTTCTCTGTTTAATGAGTGCATTTATTTTATTTCTATGATTAATTTTAATGTTATTTACCCTGTGGTGCGTGATAACAGGCGTTTTAAACTGAGACTTACCTCAAATATTTTCCCAGTTTTGAAGAACCCCGCGTTTTTCTCGTTGCTGAGGGTGAACAGGACGTTCAGGGTGACCCTCCCGTCCTTCTCCTCGAACACGAAGCCGTCTCCGTACCTGGAGGGCCCCGGAGAGCCCGCGGAGCCGCTGCTGCGCTCCCTGCGGGCGTCCTCGATCAGACTCTGCTTCCTCCCGCTGAACGGAGCCGCCTGCACCGCACCGCTGTCCGTCTTCATGTGTGCGGGGTTCACCGTGAGACCACAGCGTGTCACTTGGCGAGTCGTGCACAGGTTTATATAGCCTGTCATCTGAGGGGCTTTTAGGCCTGTTTTGCGTCACGACATTACATCTGTTTATAGGACAGAAATAGTCTATTACAGGAGGAGAACACAGGGGATCGAAATTTGTGAATCAAGAGGTGCATTCAATCAAATGAGGTCATCGCAGGTTACATAAAAGTTACATAATCTTATTGATAAAAGGGGAAAGTAATCGGATTTATGAAGGTTAAATGTGTGTGTGTTTGTTGGCCTTTCTTAATTGCAAAATTAATAGTTAAAATCCAAAACAAAAGATTAATATTAACCCTGCATATTAATCACTGTGAAATAAAATCCTAAAAAAAATGGTAGAATACCGTAAAATATCAAAGTTCAGATAAATGACAAAATCTATAAATTTACTGAAATTTTCAGGCAAAGTTTTCCAGATGAACGCCACAACTTTACAGATTTTCCTTCGATCGAACACATTCAATAAAGTAAAGAATAGTTTTACAGAGAAACACCGTCATGAAATATATATTAAAATGTCATTTTTTAAAAAGGTTAGTCATAATGTAAAAGTACACATAAATGTAAAACATAATAAATAAGATTTACCTTTAAAATTAGAGTATAGATGTGTGTGTGTGTGTTATTTAATTACAAATCATTACTGTAATTTTACACAAATTTGTGTTAAATTTAAGTGAAACACATTGTATAAATAAAATAGTAAATTTTCTGCACAGAATGAGAATTAACTGTAATGTGTAATTATTGCCATAACTGTCTGTAATTTTACAGGCTTCTCTATGCAATTAAAAAAATAAAAACAGAAAACTACTGTAAAAATGTATTTTTCAAAAATGTACCTAATTGACCTTTTACCTGTTGTAAATATTAATTAAATGTTTGTATACTGCTCATAAATGGTAACTGTCTCATATAATCTACTATAACATTCGTTAGCTTTATATAATTTAAGCTGTGTGGAAGGTGAGTCCTTCCTTTGTTGACATTTTTATGCACAAATAATCTGTATAATAATATCATATCATAGGCACATAAACGTGGTCTATGTTTCCAGTATTTTACATACTGATCACATCATAGTCCTAAAGTAAAGGTCGGTTTCTCCGTACAGTTTGTCCCGTTGACATTTACAGTCGATTCTTCCTTTGATGGAGGCAGCAGTTTGTTTGAGTTTCCTCAAGTATAAAGTAACAAAAGATCAGCTTCTTTTTCAAACTTCATTATTTATTTTGCAGCTCTTGCTTGAAAATCAGCCCAAACCCCCCCTGCAGCATTCATTTATCCTTCCCCTGATAACATCTTTGAATAAATTTCCACGAGCCAGATATCATATTATGTTTTTGTAGCAGATCTCTCTGCAGGACCTTGAGCTGGTAATCATAGCCTGGCTTTCCCTTAAAGCACTCCGATCATCCAGGTATCTGCAGGCCTGATTCTGTCTCTCTTCTCATTTTGATGTCTTTAACTTTGTCTCAAGAGAAGAAGAAAAATATTGTTTAATTAATATTTCTGCAGGATTGTATATTAAATGGATGAAACCTTTTTTTGCACCTATGAACATTTCATCTAGTGTTTATAATGTAGCTGGAGGCAGATATTGAGACATTTTTAGTGTTTATTAATGCAGTTTTTTTGAAGACATATTTTACATATCGTCATACATTATGTGTTCATACAGCAGCCTCCACTCATGTGCCCACAGGAGGAGTTATAACTGTTAATAAACACTAGATTTTCTTTATTTTTTTGGACTTTTTTATTGTACTGTGCAACACATATATCAGAAGTAACTACCGATATGAACGACAGAAAGAAAGAAGAGTTTATTTGGTTCATTAAAACGTATCATGCATGTACAAAACATCACGTTTAGCCAAGCGAAATAGAAGCTAGCACCGAAGACTGTCTATCAGTGTATTTTCAGGTTTGCATGGAAAAGAAAATCTGATTAGTTGGGCTGTTCTGCATATTAGAAGCAAAATTTAATGTTTACATGTCAGATTTTAAAATAATTAAAGTTACATTTGTAAGATAATAATGATGACGGTAAGATTTTCAGCTGTTACAGATAAATTCCCTATAATGCTATGTAAGTCTACACTAAATATTCACTAATATACTAATCGGATTACAGTAATATAATAATAATAATAATATTTGACTTGCATATTTCTGTTTCAATACAAAGAAAGCTCATTCGCGTGCGTGCTGAACCGCAAGTTGACCGTGTCAGAAATTAATAACGTGAAATGAGATTCTCAGGGAAGCTTCAGCTTCACGTGCACGTCACTCCAGTTTCCGCAGGGCTTCGCACAGTTTCCCCATTTCACCTGAAACAAGAAGAAGAAGTTAAATTAAAACTAACCAGAGTTTCTTTTTATGTTGAACACATCGATAACATTTCATAAACAGGCGGTTAGACAAAAATAGAAGTGTTATGTCATCCGTGTTGTGCTAACTATTGCTATCATCAGTTCTGGCACGTACTATTGATGCTGTCGGCCAAGTTCCTGAGCTGCTGGGTGTTGTCCAGCACTTCGATACTCTGGGTGTAGGCATTGTAGCGCACTGTGAAAGGCCTGGGGATGGTACCTGCAAATTTCCTGTACGCCAGAGAGAGACGTTAAATGTTAAGAGGAAAGCTTCAAACCGGTTACGAATGAACAAATAAAAACAAAAGATATCTCACCTGACTTTCTCTTTGGCGTCCTCGAAGCTCTCCGCGACAAAGTAAATAGGCTGGTACTCTGTGATCGGGTATTTCTGCAGGGACGTCTTGTCGGGGTCGAAGGGCAGGACTTTGGGCTGGTCTGTCAAGCAGTACTGTAAGAAAACCACCATTCCTCAATGAGTGTCTCTATTCCCGTCATCGGTGAACAGGAAGTGTGGCATGATTCAAGGCTTTTCAGCGTGCACATCCGCTGATGTAACACTTACCCACTGAACCACTTTATCAGCACATTACCCGGTGGGCTGGGAGGACGACTCCCCCAGTGACACATTAAACCTGAATCTGAGTGGACCACTAACCCACTGCCAGCACCGCTGCTGTTGTGCAACGAGGTGAACGTGTTGTAACAACCGACGGGGGGTCAAAAGAAACAGTTTATCTCGCCGTTGTGGGGGTCCACGACTTCTTACCTGCAGCTCTCCAAACGATGAAAGCAAGCCAGCTCCGTAAGCTTTGACCTCTGAGCCCTGCTTGCACAGGCCGAACTCCACGGTGAACCAGTACACCTGAGGACAAACACACACATGCACACACAAGGTTAATAAAAATCTGATCCATACGCCAAAACCTAGGCGAGAATCCCCCCAAAACAAGGAAGGTTCATCTAGAGTTGGTCAGCGTGGTTCATTGAAGCCCATAAACCCGAGGATCCTTGAAGATTTAAAGAGTCAGTCCACTTTATGATTTTGTGTTTTGAGATCTCTCTGAGATTTCTGCAGCCACAATGGAGGCGAATACAATTTAACAACAATGGACACTGACTTTAGCGACACGTCTTTCCAGAGACAACATGTTTTTAAAGATTATTTACTTGACTATATCGACAGAAAACGTGGTGGGAGAGGGATATGATGATAACCATTAGAGTGCAGAATCAGGAAGAATCAGTCGGTGTCTTTTTGCGTTGAACTTCATCGATGCTGGCGCTCTCTCACTCTCATTCACCGTCTAAGTTGCTCAACCACATCTCGCTCTCTCAAACCATCGGACACAAACCAAATTAAACTTCTTCGTGTCACTATTTTGCAGCGTAAACTGCGAATCAGACTCAGATTTAGAAGCTGGGTACATGAAATAAACAAAGTCAGAACACAACAGGTAGAATATGAGAGTTTATATCAGAGTGTGCAGTTTAGTATTCAGAGGCTGTCTCTGGCTAATTAGCTTCTCGGGGACTCACCGTAGCAAGTTTCTCAATGTACTCATCGGGGGCACCGAGTGAGGCGAGACCGATTTCCTGCAGAGAACAGAAGGTATAGGTTTGTATGCTAAGATAACACCTCACCAATCGTCTCCTCACAAGTAAATCAAAGTCAATATAATATAAACACAATTAGTTTTGTGTTATTGTTTCATTACGTCGGCTCTTACCTGAGAGAATTGGGCAAAGCTAGGGTCAGCGAACAGCGGCACGTGTCCCAGGAGCTCATGGCAGATATCCCTGCATTAGAAATATATAAGAAATCTCTTAAACGTCACGTAAATTATGTATTTATTTTGCTTCTTTTTTAAAATTTATTTGGACACTCACGGCTCAGGTGTGTACGTGGGCTTGGAGCCGTGACGAATGTACTGCGTGGAATGAAAGACGCGGAAGGCGAGTCCGGCCAGGAAGTCACGGGACGAGAGGAGGCCGGCCACCGGGCGAAGCCGGAAGCCCGTGCACGCTGCGGGGGGAAAGGACGGAGAGATGAAAGAGGTGAGCGCTTGGTTGTGTTAAATGAGGACAACAGGCGGGTTGGAGGATTAGAAAGTAGATCCTGCCTCCAACATTTATACAGCAGGGCTTTCTAAATGAAGGGAACAAGGCGACGTTTCATGAACTGTTACAATAATAACAACTTTCTACCATACCGATCATTAAAACACAATCTAGTTCCCCTATTTTGACATTTAAAATAAAAGTTATATCATCTGTGGGACCTCTGGGTCAACAACACGACTTACACTGCAGGAAGCGGGACACGTCCTCCAGCTGTGGGATGTTGTCCTGCCTGTAGCCGCAGTATTTCTCCAGCAGGGGGAAAACCCGGTTGTGTTCGCGGCAGGCGTGTGTCGGGTACAGAGTCTTCAGCTCCTTGAACACCTTACCCCATGTGAGCCTTTCCTCCTCTGTGTACTCCACTCGAGGGATGGGTTGGCCACTGGAGCAAAGACACAGGGTTAATGTATTAGTTTGTGCTGTTTGTGTTGAATTTTGTGCATTAATACACAGTATAAGCCATTTTGGGGTATAAACTGCTGCCAACTGTAGTTGCTGTTAGCTAATGTTAGGTCAGTTTGTTAGCCGGGCTGCCCACACTGACGTTTTGGACCACCAGAGAGAAGCAGAGGAGGTTTACAACCCCGAGGAGCGGAGTTGATGTCGTGCCAGAACAGGAGCTGAGCAAGCGTGCAAATGTAAACGGGCTCAGCAGGAGGAGAAAAGGCCTTGTTTGTCTGTTTGGCTGTTAGCAAAATTGTTGACTCGCTAGTTTTTGAACAAATACTCGAGTACAGCTGAACATATTTACCACAGTGGGATCACACTCTGAAACTGGGGCCACTAAATTGCGATGATAATAATAATAATAATACCACAAACAGTACAACAAACTCCTCATATTTTCAAATTAACATGTCTAAATTGTTGTTGTCCCAGATTTACCCCAGATTTTCTCCACAATGATGCAGCATCACCTCATTATCTGACACAGTATCACACAGCTATGTAAATGCACAGGGGGTTTGGCGCTCTTTGTAGTGCCTGTGAATAATACTTCTCAATTATACAGACAAAGACCAAGGCCCTTTAAATCCAGCACTGACTGCCTGTAATTTGCCCCCTTATTTGTTCATGATAATTTTCACCACTCGAATATAAACAAATATTTCATCCGTAACTTCTTTCCAGATATGAAACAGAGTTTAAAGCTTTTAGGGGTAGTTACTGTCTGTAGTTGTAGGCGATGTCAGCGAACTCCTTCCTGCGGGCTCTGTACACTGGATCTGTAAAGCCCTGAACACACACACACACACACACACACACACACACACACACACACACACACACACACAAAGAAAAGCTATTTTAGATCTCATGATCGCAGCTCGGCCACTCACAGCTAAATCAAAGAGAGGAAATCCTCTGCTAAGGCTAAACCCTGTGGCCTTTGACAGCATTATGCACTCCGTCTCTAATAAGAGCATGCAGATACATATTCAAATGAAGCCTTTGTAGAGTGTTTTTCAGCTTATGATGAATACATTTTGCTTTAATGGCGGTGGCAAAAGGGAGCAATTATCTATAATTAAAGGGGCTCAATTAAAGCAATGACATCAATTTGTGTGTCTAGTATAGTTTCCATTAGAATAGACGGCAGAGTGCAGCCTGTCATCTCCACAGCGTCGTCTTTCATAAGACACGTGGGCGCGAGTGGACACGTATTCACACACAAACACACACACACACACACATATGCAGAAGCAGGATGCGGCACGTAGACAGTGACGGATGAGTCAGTCCTTACCGGGTGATCGGCGTCCAGCTCGGAGCCGTAACTGAGGATCTGGTTGGCGAAGCGGTCCAAGTCCTGGATGTCATTAGGGAACCATGGCACTGGAGAACAAGGACGTGTTATTAAACGTTTGTAATTCATGTTTTCATTCAGCTTGAATCAATGAACACAAACACAAATTTAGATATTTAAAATATAGTTTGTTCATCAAATTTATTCTGTTTAGATAACTTGAAGAAATTAATTTGACTACTGTAACGCAGGTCAAATAAATTAAGCGTTCATTCCACAAACACAAATTTAGATACTCCGGAAATAGTTTGTTTATTCAACTTAAAATGACCAGTTCTTTAAACATTTTTTTAAATTCCCTGCACAAAACGTAGATTATTCAAGTCAAATTAATTAAATTTAGATATCTGGGATATTTTTATGTAGTATAAGTTTATCAAACCCAAAATGGGTTGTGCTGTGAACTCATTTTGTTTAGATTTAGTAGATTTAGGTTTTATGTGGATCAGTGGAGAGTTTATCTGAGGCATTCATAAAAAAAAAACACACAGATAAACTTCAATATAACTTTTCTCAAATTAGCAAAAACAAGGAAATCTAAAGAATACAAGTTCATTTTAATCAACGATAAACACTTGGTCTATTAAAACAAGATTTGCTCTGGCTGATTGTTTTATATTATCGTGAACTGGTTTTCTTTCGGTTAGGACTATAATATTAATCAACAGTGAAAACTACATGCTTCGCCTATCGGACATTTTTTCAGTGCTGTGACATTTTGACACTCAGCAGAACAGTAATCAAGGGTCATCTGCTTGTTCACATGGATTTATGACACTCAAAAACACTGGGGCCCGCTCATTAATCTACATTTGTGCAGTGTGGTCCAGCCTAAGGCCCCCAAGAAGACAATAGATCCCTGCCAGGCTCCTCTATAAACAGGCAGTCTCCAAAACAGGCCATAAATATCCCCTCGTCCCCTTGACCCTGACCAGCAGACCACAGCGTCTACATCGAGGTCAAAAGAGGATCCATGGTGGGCCTGTCTGTCTCTGCCTGCCGTGACCTTGGCATGTTCTTCTGCCCTGTGTTAGTCTGGGACCAGGACACAGGGTTCCTCTGTTCCTGCCGAGCCTGTTGGTCCTCAGTAGCTAAACTAATGTCGTTCTGGAAACAACTAATAAAGGGGTCGAGATGTGGACGATGGGCCATCAGTCTCAATGGCGACGCTGGCTGTCCATTACCCAGTCTGGCTGGAGGGCGAGCGCCACCCAGCAGTTGATAAATGGACCATTTCAGCTGAATTGATCTCCAAGTTATTTGATTTCTTTAGCCATGCTAGCTGTGTGGCTCTACAGATAGCAGCGTCCATCCACCGTCCAACCCCAGACTGAAATATCTTAATATTAAGGTGACATTCATGGTCCCCAGAGGATGAAGGCTAATCCTTTTCAGTGATAGACCTTTTTTTTAGCACCACCATCTATTGGATGGATCCCCAGATGATTAACCATCCTGCCTTTGGTAATAGAGTTTTCTTCTGGTGGCACAATAAGGTTTTTGGGTTTTAGTGAAATACCTGAACA
The DNA here is from genome assembly GCA_028641955.1 of Protonibea diacanthus. Classification (NCBI taxonomy): domain Eukaryota; kingdom Metazoa; phylum Chordata; class Actinopteri; family Sciaenidae; genus Protonibea; species Protonibea diacanthus. The sequence goes on along the minus strand of CM053997.1, from coordinate 15,298,725 downwards.
ACTACTGGATGGAGTTTTGTAAAAAAAAAGGTCAAGCGCGCGTTCAGACAGGAGCAGGGAAACCGGACTCCAGCGACATTTTTTCAGTTCATTTCAGCGGAGGGTCGTGTGTTTCCACACCGCCAGCCCGCAACGCAGGGGCTGCCGCAAAAAATGTCACTAGCGTCCAGGAGAGAAGTTCAGCCAGATTCAACTTTTGGTACACTCAGATCGGTCAAACCTCCACAGACAGCCTGAAATGTCTCTGAGACGATCCAGGTGGATTCATGGACTAAACTCTGATAATCTACCCGTGTGTGCATTCTCACTTTGTTTACTTCATGTACCAGCTTCTAAATCTGAGTCCAACTCGCAAAATAATGACACAAAGAAGTTTAATTTGATTTGTGTCCGATGATTAGAGAGACTACTTCTTCAGAGAGTCAACAACGTGGTTGACATCTGCCCGCTGTGCTCATTATGCTGAGGATTTATGCCTATCTTGTTCAGTGAACATCTTTTCGCTACAATTACACACAGTCACTAACCCGTGTCCTTCTCTTTGCTGCGTGATAGCTCGTGCACGTGGCCGCTGATTTCAGTGCGCAGGCCGTCGATGACCTCGTCCAGAGCCTGGGAGCAGGTGGAGTCCAGGGTGATGAAGAACTCGTACTGGTCCTTGTTCATGCGTGACGGACGGGACTCGATGTGCGTCAGGTTGATGCCCTTCTCCTGTGGTGAGAAGAAGAAGACTTTGGTGAGACCTTGCTTGGTGTTTGTTTGTGTTTTACAGAGCTGTATCTGTCTGACAGCTGTGTGTTTTTTCAGCACTGTCTCCGTTCCTCCACTGGAGGGCATTGAGTTGCTACTAAACGGATGCCTCTTTATCAGATTTTGTGGACTTCAGCATGACCTCGGGTCAGAGCTGCCTTGAACTCTTGTCTGTGCAAACTGACACAGAGCCAGACAGACTGGACTCTCATAATAAAAGCATTCAGAAACACATTGTGGTGGTTTTAGTGCAAAATTGTGGAATAAATCATCCTGTCCGGACAGCTTTTCCTCATTCTGCGGTACGAACAGACCCTTGAGCTGTTTCCAAACTTATCTGGACACGATTCCCAACTTTCTTCTTGATGTCCAAAATTGAGAGAAGCTCTGGCTCGTGCTGGAGAGCGTGACTATCTTTAAGTGGTAATCACCATCAAAAATGTGTTTTTGTTTGCGTAACTTTGGGGAGGGAGAGGGAGTACGATGTTCTCTGTCTACTATAGGCTCAGTAAAGAGGAGGGCGTAAGCACTGGGGCCTCTCATTTTCACCCATCTGGATCCCATTCTACGTTTAACAACTACCTTTAAAGGGCCATATGGGCCTGCATCCGCTCGGAGTCCTGCAGTCGCTCCTCGGAGATGCAGGGATCCATATGGCCAGTCGGACCACAGTTAGAGTCCAGGTTAGCATTTTAGAGGAAAGATGACTTCCTGTTTGTGATGTGGCATTATCGAATCACAGTCGGCAGATTTAATGCAGCTTTCTGATCACAACAAAGGACAAAAACAATTGAAATTCTCAATTAATTTAACTTAAACCTTAAATTGAAGAATATGACCTACACCGGCTAAATTAGTAAGTAAAACCCACGATCCACTTTTGATTTTTAAAGTTTGAGAACATCAAAATATACTTGTTGGGTCTCCAAAGAGTACGGTCTTATTTATAATATCTTGAATTGCGTTTAGCAACAATGCACAGCAGGGTGAGGGCTTTAGGATTAATGGAGTCTCTGTCTTCTCTCAAAAGTTCAATAATATCGCTGTTTTTGTGCACAAGAAGTAATACTTCCACATGTGTGCCGTTGGTGACCTGGTCCAGCTTAACACAGCCAACATTAAGTCCTCCAGCCGAGCAGGATGCAGAGGTCCTTCTGTCAGATTTCTGTACCCCTCTGAGCCGTCTCTCCACCGCGAGCCAGATGACATAAACCCGGCCGAGGTGCAAGGTCGAGGTCGGCCCGTTGCTCTCGATCGTCACATGATAACCACGCTGCGGTGTCACATGGGACGATGAACAATGTGGCAGTTTTCATGTACGGCTTTCTAAATAAACACATGATGGATGCTGCTCGGCTGAACGTGATTACACGCTCCGACACAGCCGTTATTTAAATTAGTCAGAGAACAAAAGCAAAGTGATGGAGTGCGGTATGTTTTACGGGGAGTCAACATAGCAGTGAAGGAGAAGGGGGTGAGTGTTGATGGTTTCAGGGTCATTTGTTCTGTTTTATAAAATAGCTGGTTAGGAGGGGGAAGAGGGAGGTGGAGCAGGGGGAGGATCGGGAAGATGCAAGCTCATAGGTTCCTGATGTTTACTGCTGCATTTGCAGAGCAGCATTTGGCACATACTTGGTATTAAACCTTATCAATCCACCCGCAGCTCCTCCTCCACACATAGCTGAGGATTAAACATATGTTCCTGTAACCGAAAACATCTTTTTAAATATTGTTTTCCTGCGAAATATTCAGATTTCCTCCTGCGAGAAGAGCAAACTTGAACCTTGATATATGGCATCCATGTTGAAGATTAAACAATTGAGGCGCTGCCAATGCGTGTTTACTCAGAGCGTTCGTGCAGTGTGTACACAGGCAGGTTTGATCGATTTTAAAAAGAGAATTAAAAACAGCACACACATAGATCGATGACCTTCTTGTGGTTGCAAGAATTCAGATCCTGAACTCAAATACGCAAAACCACGTTGTGAAAAAGTAGAAAATGCACCTGAGAAGTAAAAGTTCTTGTTATTATATTACTATTACTGCATATTATTAGTTATATTTATCGATCACAAATCTGTAAAAACATTTGTTTTGTATCTTTTGTGACATCTTGTTTGCTTGAAGTTTAAAGAAACCCAGATGATGTCATACTGACGTCATGTTTCCTTGACCATGGGCATCGTCAAGGTTATTTCGGCTTGTGGAGGTGTGGCGCCTCAATCTGCACGTAGCAGCTCGAGCTGACAGGAAGTCAGACGCAGAAACAGCGCAGAGAATCCAACTGATTTTCAAAATAAAACTTCAGGTCATAGAAGCAGCCCAAAGGGAAACTATTTAGTTGCGTAGCCAAGTCCATAAAGAAGTCCAACTATTTCAAATTTCGACTAACTCACCCAAAACTCAGTAAACAGTCCAATGTTTGACTATTTCATTATTATAAAACGATGGAGGAGGAGGCGCAGGTTTGTAGATCAAAGAGCCACCTGCCATGTTTGCACAGGTCTGATACATAAACATCTGAGATAAGCTCAGTTTGTTTAGTTTCCTGTTTTAAAGGGTCAAAAAAATAATTCCAAAACAACTCCAGACAACCACGACCTGGTTTCCTTGTTGTAATATTGTGATATATTTTAACATATTTAGCATTTAAATGAAAATTTCAGCGATTTCTGAACTTAAACAAGTTAATCTGTTTGGTTCAAATCATTATTCCTACAGAGGAATAACATTTTGGGAAATTTTGTTGTTGAAAGTTAGATGAGAAAATTAAAGCCTCTGCGCAGTTCCTCAAACGTCCACTTGAGGCTGGCTGCAGAAGTGAGTCAGTCTCCATAAGTCCTCATGTTAAAATGTCCAACTTCACAGCAGAAATAAACACGTTTACAGCCTGGTACAAAAAACAGTTTTGCTCTCTATAGCTAATTTCCCTGTTCATGACAACTGTACTGAGGGTGAATTTATATACAACTCAGCTGTTCAGATTATATTAAGGCTTAAAGTTATGCTGAATTATTATATCTAACTATCTACTATAAATATTCTTTTGAACATTACTCGCTCTTTTGATGTTGATGAATGTTGTCTTTTGTGTGTTCATCTTGTCTTTCATCACATCATGGAGCAGACTAAATTTGAGTGACCTTGGTCGTAAATTAGCATTCCTGCAGCCTCCGGCAACATCCCGAACAAATGTCATTAGCACCGTATCACCTGCGATTCAGACCAGACCATCCCTTGTGATGCCTTTTGTCGCCTCATGATCACTTGATGATCTATACAGAACCATAAAGGGCTGTCGTAAATAAAAAACGTCAACATATATTTACCTCGAAAAGACGCAGGCCTCTGGCTAAAGCCCCGACTTCCTCTTTCAGGGAGAAGATGCAGGAGATGACCTCTGACTTCTGGTTGGTCTCTTCTTCCAGGTACATGGAGCCCCTTCTCCTCTGTGGAGAAAGACACGCGCCAGGAAACAATACAGGGCTTAAGTTTATGGATTACATGCTCGGGCTTATGTGAAACCGGCGTAATCGGTGAAAGAGAAGCAGGGATAATAAAAGAAGTCATGTGTCTTAACGATAAAATTAGCAGCCGCAGTTTCAAAGACGTTTAAGTGCATGAAATCTCGTTTGAAGCCATGACATTCCACATTCAAAGGGTCCGAAGCCTCCGCACCTTTAACCTTCAGTCCTTCGTACGGGAATGCTGGCCCGACCACATGCTCCGCACATGAGAGGACTTTCAGCCAAAACTTAATATCTGCAGGTGCCGAGCCGTGGAGCAACAACATCTTACAGATGTAGAAACTTGTTGTTGCCCGTGTTTATGTCTTTAATGTTCCACGTACATACACCTCCAAGTCTGTTACACTGTCTGACTTTGATATAGTCCTGTCTTGAAACGACAGAACTCACTTAGAGCGGAGTAAAATCTGTATTTGCTTTTATTGGTGCTGCAACGGATGATGTCAGAAAATATTTTAAACATACCAGGACTTTCTCTGGTCTCCAGATTGCTTGTTTGATCACATAAACAGCCCAAAACACACAATAATTTATATTAAACTGAAGAAAAACAAAGTTCCAAGATGTTATTCTTACTTGAATGACTTTAATAGCTGTAAAATATGTTTTAATTCAGCTCTAGCTTTTGTAAACAGAACTTAAATTGTATTTTTGATGTCCAGTCTGCAAAAAATCTGCATTTTTCTACTTTTTTTAACTCTATCATAACAGTGCATATTGTGTATTTTTCAGCTACATCAGCTGTTTTTTTTTCTGCCCTCTATTCAAACCTCTTTGCTTTGTCCTGCTGTTGTACCTGGAATATTCCAGCTCTGACTCACTCTGTCACTGTTACTGTTGCATTAAAAACAAACACATCCAGACAAAATATCACAGAAAAGTTGGTGTTATTTGTTCCTGGGAATGCAAACAAAGTAACTTCCAGGTATGATAACATGCCATAATTTACCCCCGTGCCTTGCTCCTCTGTCTCCGGCCCGTAGCTCCCATTGATCCTCTTGTACGCGGCGTCCATCCTCTCTCTCTCTCTCTCTCTCTCTCTCTCGGTCTTCAGGTGATCAACCTGTGTGCAGCTCTGATGCTGGACCGTGGGGTTGTGTGAGTTTTTTGTGTGTGCAGCCTCTGTTTATAAAACCTCTCCGTTTCATCGGAGGTCCACATGACACCACACCCCCTCTGCATCGGTATGTCACGGGATAGTTGTTGTGAAACCGAATTTACAATGGCACATCTGGTTCTTGTTGGGTTCACGTTGCCCACGTGTGTGTTAGTCAGGCTTTCATCTGAAACTAACCATCGCTGCAGCTGCTGTCAGGATGTCTGACTGACCTAACGAGACGGAAAATGTCTTTAATCATGCGTTAATTACCGTGTTAATGAACTTATTTACACTGTCACCATGAAACAAATTAAGAAGGATTCATGATCAGCAGTGTCCCCAAATTACCACAGCAAAATGAACAAGAGCAACAAGCTTTCAACAACTTTCTTATATTTGCATAAAACATTTTTATTTTCTACAGTCACTAATGTAATAACTACTCAATTTATCTTCTATGCAAATGTTTAATTTCTCTGCAAATATTTAATGTTGCTACAAATCTATCTATCCTATAATTAGAGTAGCAAAATGAGCTAAATACTAACGGCATCATATCAATAATATCCATGGTGCTTTGACTTATATCCTAATAAGCATGCTAACATATATACAGCTTTTAACTGAGCTAAATGCTAATATCAGCATGCTAACATATAGCCAGACTAGTACACAACTTTTAACTGAGCTACATACTAATATCAGCATGCTAGCATATAGCCAGACAGGTATACAACTTTTAACTGAGCTAAATGCTAATATCACCACGCTAGCATATAGCTAGACAGGTAAACAACTTTTAACTGAGCTAAATGCCAATATCAGCATGCTAGCATATAGCCAGACAGGTATACAACTTTTAACTGAGCTAAATGCTAATATCAGCATGCTAGCATATAGCCAGACTAGTCTACAGCTTTTAACTGAGCTAAATTCTAATATCAACATGCTAATGTCATTATGCTCATGTGTAGCCAGACAAATGCTACAATACGTTGACCTATATTATAATGCTAACATATAGACTGGTCTGCAGCCACTAATTTAATTCTATGTTGCTTTGAGCTAAATGCTAATGTCAGGTAGTAGCTAAAGCTGTCAATAAATAAATCTAGGGTAGAGTAAAAACGCTAATAATGTTAGCCACTTTTCTTATTTATTGCTAATTAGCAGACATTAGCATGCTAACAGTTTAAACTAAGATGGTAAACATCGGCTCAGTGGTGTAACTGAGTACATTTGCTCTGAACCTCAGTACAGGTTTTAGTGGTTGATACAGAATAAAGAATCATTTTATTTAAATATTTGATGTTTACAGAATAAGAGATGCTGGGGCCAGTACAGGTGTGTATTTTGGGAGCAGTTGATCTTTGGACTGTGAATTTACCAGTTTGAGCCACAAGGTGTGGCCAAAAATCCACTATGGAAGCTGTCAGAGCTGTCAAGTTTTTTGTTTTTTATCTTCCTTTAGTTAGGAGAAGTCTGGATGGCCAACAGAGAAGGTGCATGCGGCCTGTTGGATGTTATAAGTGCCTTGAAGCGCTCATTCAGCTGGTTTAGATAAAAAACATAATATATTTTAATCAAGAGATGAATCGATACGTGTGATTAAGTTTTTCTTATAGAGGATACATATGTATGTCTAATAACAAAGAGTCAAAGTTCTGCAGACTTTATCAACAAAAGCACAGCACAATCTGAGGAAGGTAGGAACAAAAATAATAAATAATTAAAGCACATTAAAATGTGTAAATTGATAGACAAAATAAAGTAGAAGTAAAACATATAAATAGACTGACTATTGTCAAGAAATTAGAGTTTGCCTCTTTGTTTACATTTTCTCTGTCCTGTGTCCCGTGATTTTAATAACTCAAAAAGCTTATTATGTGTTAAACAAACATCATCAAAGCCACATTATTACTGAAACCATAAAAAACAGGCTATCTCACCTGACCCTGAGGTGATCCACAGGTGCCACACGAGGGCAGTGTAGGTTTGATAATGTGGAGAGAGGACGTCAGCAGCTCAGCACACAGAAACACATTTAAAATCCTTTTGTAGAAAACGTTTTCATTATATTTATTTATTTTTATATTTATTTATACAATAATTATTTTTTTTAATTTATGTTTATTTTGTTTTATCTTATTTATTTATTTTATTTCTTATATTTATTTTATATGTATTTATTTTTTATATTTATTTGTAGTTTTTATTTATTTATGTATAGTTTTAATTTTTTTTAAATATTAAAATGTCTTTGAAACGGCTCTGCAGAAGGGCCACGTCACGCACACTGCGTCCATTCTTTATACTGTCAGTGCTTGTAAGTCACCTTTGGTGCATGACAGTTGAAAACCTGAATAAATTACAATGCAATAGTATTTTTCTTCCGGGCATGAAAAATAAAAGCATGAAAATCATAGAGGAAGATCTGATTTTTAGTTTTAGTGTCTTTCAGCTCATTGTTTTGGTTTTACAGCTCCAACAGACAGAAAAAGTTAACAGCAAGCTAGGAGCACCCCAAATGACATAACATATTAGCTATAGGAACTTAAATTTTATTTATTTATATTTCATTTATAACTTTATTAAGGACACTCAAATGATAAAAGGCCAATAGAACACACGATAAAGAGACAAAATGCACAATAAATATAAAATGAAACACATGCAACTTAAAGACAGAAATCATTATATACTGTATCCACATACAAACTCAAGCACTGGTGGCTCCACAGTCTGGATGTTATTCTCACTGTGGAAACACCACAGGTTGGCAGCAGTATATAACATGGTACATCGTGAGCAAAACTGTTGACAAACAGAAGAAGATCATCTGCATACATGAGGTGACTGATTAAAACGTTGCCAAACATACATCTGGTATTGCATGCCGTGATAAATCATCCATATACATCAAAGAATTATAAATTTAAAAGCGATAATCTGTCGATTTTGTGTCTGAAATATCAACATATCAGACATTTTGCGCTGCCTGCTTATGTTAAACACACATAAACGTACTGTAGCGCCGTCGTCTCGCAGAGGACTCATAATGGGTCACTGTGTGCGTCGTCTGCTCGTCTCCAGCGGGTCAGTAATTTTGCAGATGGGACGTGATGTCACATCAAAAACTCCCGAGTTTTCCCTCAGTGTCCTCTTCATGTCGTACAGTGGACGGCAAGCTCCCCACTGCGTCATTTACTGTCATTAATGGTGACGGAGACAATTGCTCATTTATCAGGAGAAGTGGTGCAGTGTGTGTCCACAATGGCCTCCTCCATAGGGCCTCAGTCTTGTTCACACACTGAAGATCCATTCTCACACTAATGATCAGCCAGATGCGAGTCAGTTTTTACTGCCTGATTTGCTGCAGCTGTCCTCGCTTAAAAAAAAAAATTATGCAACTTCAACTCGAGGTTTTTTTTTTTCACGATAATCGTCGGGAAAAAGTGCAGTTGGACGCATAAAACGCGGAGCATTGCCGTACAGGGAGGACTGGCAGGGGTTCTTAGAAATGATAATCTGTTATAGAGTTGTGAGGTTCCTAATTGTGCTTTCATGAGATGTCGTTGATTAATGGAGGAGTTGACAGACATCCTGTGAATGTTGTCCACATGTGCGCTGTCCACAGGGGTGCTGAAGAATCCACTCCAGCCTTCCCAGCAGCATTGTGGAGGCTCTTTTCTTGAGACTTGGAGAGCAAGAGAGGGTGGAGGAGGAGGAGGAGGAGCTGGAGGAAGAAAAGGAGTGAGAGCAGGAGAAAGGAGAATGAAACTTTGAGGCTCTCGGCAGTGCTGTTGTAAAGGGGAGTGAATGAGAGCGGAGGCCGTGCAGCCAGCCACATGGGCCGTTCTCACTCGGGATAATGGAGGCCTTTTCTGTGGTTCTTAACCCCCTTGTCGCATGCTGGGAACGGGCAGCCGTCCGCCCAACGCTCAACAACAGACACGCTCAGACACGCTCACCCGCTGGATAATTGAATTTTACACCCAGAAAAAGTCACCCCCTTCCCCTGGCTGGTTCCCCACGCTACACGTGGCCCTGACAGAAACTCTCCCAGGATCAGCATCCAGGGAAAGAGCCCGAGTTAGACCCAGCAGAGAAAGAAGAGGGAAGTGGTGCTATGATGTGGAGGAAGCACTTGTTTTTAGCCATGCTAGGAACCAGTCCACCATTCTGATCCAGACTTAAACACCTCAACAACTGTTGAATGGATTATTATGAAGTTTTGGGAAGACAATCGTGGTCCCCAGAGAATGAATCATACTTATCCGAACATGAGATTGACATTTGTGGTTTTGGGTTACTTGGCTCAACCACTCACTGTTGGATGGATTGCTATGAAACTCATGTCTCCCTCAGGATGAAACTGTAATAACTTTTAACTAATAAGATACGACATGGGCACGATGCGATACGATGCGGTATGATATGATATGATGCAGTACGGTATAATACGATACAAAACGATATGATACGATACAGTACGATACCATACCATACGATATGATATGATGCAGTACGATTCGATACAGTACGGTATGATATGATACGACAGGACACAATGATAGACTTTATTGATCCACATGCTCCCTAAACTCCCTCTACAGCCAAGTTAGTGCCGTTAGCTCCTCCATCTTATTGGGGAGAGATGTTGGTGCTCTAATGAGCCACCTGTATAGTCACCTACCTGTCAATCAAAGCGGCCACGCTCTTAATCCTACATAACTTTAAACCTCAATATAATCTGAACAGGTGTTTTTTGTACCAGGCTGTAAACATGTTTATTTCTGCTGTGAAGTTGGACATTTTAACATGGGGACTTATGGAGACTGACTCACTTCTGGATCCAGCCTCAAGTGGACGTTTGAGGAACTGCAGTTTTTGGCACTTCATCTGCATTGGCTTCACTTGACGGAACCGGAGGTTGCTGCTCGTTCTGCACTATTACCAGGTCAAAACTAAGAGACATTCCCATCATCCTCAGCTGTACTTGGTGTTTACTGTACCTGCTACGACACTGAGCAGCCTGAGGGGACTGAATGAACAAAAACATTCAGGACTTCCTCCTGGTATTGTGTCAAAGCTTCACAATCCCCCCTCTTGTTCGTCTGATCTGCTTTGTGAAGGGTGTAGATTTAATCAGAGAAATCAGAAAGAGATATGAGCTCAGGAAAAGAGATGTTTGTGCAGGCAAGTTTACATTTCTGAACATTTGAAGCAATCAGAGTTGTGTTCATAAAGGCCTTTGATTTGATATAAACATGAAGGTTTTTATTGGCCTTGCCAGATGTTAGTAGATCACAGAGAGGAGGCATAGCGTTACCTGCAGGTGGACGCTGTTATCTTGTTGGTAAAGATGGAGATTAGATTGTTTTAAGGGGAGGAGAGTGTTGAGGTCACTAACTGAGGGGGATGACATGGTTAGGGGGTATATTGATGATGTGAGGAGGAGGAGGGTGTGATCCAGACTCCGTCTTTTACCCCTCAGGCTGATGAGCTCGTCGGCTGTGGAGGGTTCACGGGTCAGCGCCTTCACCAGCTCTCTGACCAAACACAAAAGGTGTTTCCTCCCTGCGGCTATGGTCACTTTCACCTGTCAGTCAGACTTTCTCCAAGTCACCCGGAGTCTGTGGAGGGCGGCGGTGGCGGCGGCGGTGGCTGCAGGTGAACGTTTAACGGCTCCTCCTGAAGGGATTTCTTGTCCTCGTCCGACAAAAACATCTGAGCTAGACTTCCTGAACACACCAGAGTGTGATTTCCTCCAGACAGAGGGCTTTATAAACACTTTGTTTATCCCTTTTATTTCTGTGGTTTCATCACAAACAAATTGCCCATCTGGTCTCACTTGTCTTTAACAGTCTTCACAGAAGATTTAGGCTGTTCGCAGTAACAAAAGGAACATCTGCAGACACTTTTTGAAATATTACGAGAAACTTCCAAGAGGAAAAACAAGCGATCAAAATATGATTTATATTATTATTTTTGTAATTTGCAGTTTACAGATATAAAGAAGACATGAGGACAAATTCTGAAACCAAAACTACATCCGCAGAGGAATGCTCCTCTGTAATGCTCTAAAATTTTGATTTATGTTTTTTTTTTTTTTGACCATTATGCTTTTAAAAGCATCAGCAATACAAATCTATATATACACATACACAATATGTTGAATGTTGAATGAAACATGTGATAAGTTATAGTAAACCATGGACATACATGTTTTGACCAAGCAGCGACCTCTATGGCTGTGAATTGAAGCCAAAAACTGCAGTTCCTCAAACGGCCACTTGAGGCTGGCTCCAGAAGCACGTCACTCTCCATAAGTCCCTATGTTTAAAACTTCACAGCAGAAATAAACATGTTTACAGCCTGGTACAAAAAAAAGTTTTGGTCTCTATAGCTAATTTCCCTGTTCATCACAACTGTACTGAGGGTGAATTTATATACAACTCACCTGTTCAGATTTTATTAAGACTTAAAGTTATGCAGGATTAAGAGAATGGACACTTGACAGGTGGGTGCTGTTACAGATGACTTGTTTGAGCAACCAGGCGTCAGGTCCACCAATGATCCACGTCTTTGGTGATTTTTAGATGAGCCAGGAGGCTATATCTATGCTATATTTATGCTAAGCTATTTATGCTAAGCTAAGCTAACCAGCTGTTGACTGTAGCTTTGTGTTGAGACATGAGAGGACAGGAATAAAGTGATAAAAGTCTTCCTAAAAGGAGCTTGAACATACTGTGAGAGCTGCATTACTGAGTGTTGTTGTTCAATGGCTGACTCTTTCATCAGGTGTATTTCATCTCCCGTGTGTGTGTGTGTTTGTCTTTCGGGTGTCCTCAGGTCTGTGTTTACCCAGCCGTCACTGGCAGAGAGCGTACAGTGTACCGTAGGTGGAGGAACACAGAGACTTAATGAGAACTCTGTGACTGACCGACATCCACGCCGCTTGTCACACAATACCTGACGTGACTGCGTGACTGCGTGACTGCCTGCACGAAAACACTGAGGGGTCGTCACTCTGCAGCAGCTCATCACATCCATGTCTGACGAGTCATTTCCTCACTATGGACGTGTGTGTCAGTGTCACGCTGAATTTAACGAGATAAATGTTTAAATAATAATAAATCAAGTTGTACATTCTCAAGTTTTAATACTAACTTGTAGCTTATTGAGGCTTTCAGCTCTCAAATCATGACAGGACTCTTTCCTGACATGATGGATTTAATAATATATAATTAGCAGAAAAAAATGCTAAATCTGAAACCTCACTTACAACCCGCACTTTGATGAGAAGAGTAAATATAAATAAATCACTAAAAACTCACTTTTAAAACAAGAAGTGAAGAGAGCAGAGATGTAAAGTGTAATAACAGCGTAAAAGTATCAACAATAATTCTTTAAAACATAAAAACACATTTTTTTTTAAGTAACAATTTTATTCAACAAGTTGTTCAACAAGTTGCCCCTGTGGGAGGAAACAAACATCTGACTCCTGCTGTGACACTCTCCACCAGCAGAGGGCGACATTCGCCGGGCGACCTCCTCTCCCGACCTCCTCCACCACCACCTCCTCCAGTCAGCCTCCTCCTCCTCTGTCCCCAGCGACGGCCCCTCCCATCAAGTCCATAACCTCTCCTAATCCCCCCCACCACCACCACCACCTCCGCCACCTCCACCCCTTGTTGCCCTGGAGACGGCTCAGACGAGCAGGTGATGCATTGACAGGGAGCAGATGGTTCCCTGTGGAGGTAAGCACGGCTGAACAATGCATCCATATTCATCATAAAGTCTCTCTTACTCTCTCTCCTTCAACGCACATAACTTCAAAGTTGAATGAATCATGCTTTCACTGTCCACACACACACACACACACACACACACACACACACACACACACACGTTTGTTCAATCTGCTCTTTCAGGATTGCTGATTGAAAGCGTCAACACGTTGATGTTTCCTGTCAATACGCCGCTGGTTCGTGCAGACCGAGCGAGGTGATAATGTTGTGACAGACACCTCCTCCTCCTCCTCCTCCTCCTCCTCCTCCTACGTTCGGTTTACCTCGGAGGGGAGAAACGGGAGAAAAGTAAGACAAACAATAGAGGAGGGTTTCCTCGCCTCGGTCTTGTCTTCTTGCAGGTGTTTTCAGGCTTTTTTTTTCGCTGCAGTAACTCACTCCTCTAAAGAAGCTCCTTCTTTAGCCCCTGTCTCCCCTGGAGATAAAGTACAGACACCCCACTCTGCCTGTCTCTTTCTTTCAGCTAACTCCTGAATAATCCAGCAACAATGCAGAGCTCTGAGGCGGTGTGGTGTGCAGCGATTTGCCGGAGGCCTGACTTGTTTTTGGGGTGCAAACGGGGGCCCGGGATGGGATGGGATGAGGGTGGGGAGGGGGGTTGACATTATGGAGATCAGCTAATGCATGTAAAACACTGCATCCATTTTTTTTTTTTTTTTTAGTGTGCAGCACAATAGAGGCTACGCTTAACCCACCACACCTGGAGCACACAACAGGGGGTGAGGAGAGTGGCAGCTCCCCCCTCTTCTTCTTCTTCTTCTTCTTCCCTCATCTCTCTCTCTCTCTCTCTCCTCTTTCCTGCCTCACCCATCATCACCAGCGCCACAGCACCAATCAATACAGGCTGTAAAGAGTTTGGTCGGGCTTCGGGAGGAGGGGCGGGCTGCCTGTATTCACAGCCTGACTATGATAAAGACGCACAGTGAGGAGCCATTCAAGAGCCCTGTGCCCATAATGGAGTCACTAATAGGTGCCTATTCAGCAAGAAAAGTGTTTTCTGGAGGAGAAAAAAAAAGTTTTGGGGAAGCAACAATCACTTTGTCTGCTGCCTTGTGTATGTAAAATTTATGCAGCGCTCCACCGTCCCTCCACCCCCCTTTTTTCCCCAACTCTTTCTGCTGTCTTTCTTTAAAGAGCGTCGCCACTGAATGGACGACATGCATAGTTTGGAGTCTTCCTTTCATCCTTACTTGAAAATAAATTGAATGGTCCGTTCTCGAGTGAGTCCAGTCCGTCCGGCACGGATCTCAAAAAACAGGAATACTCTGCTTTCTCTCCACAAAACTGTTACAGACGCGTTCACAGGTGGCCAACCGGCTGATTCATGCCCATATCAAACATTAACAGAGTAACGTACACGCTGATGCTTTGTGTGTCTCTCTGTCAGCAGATGTGAGGAAATGGCTGGGAGGCTGGAAAGAGTGTTAAAATATCACAAAGAGGTCGGTTAAAAATGTTTAAAAAGTATCACATCCAACTCAACTCATCAAAATGTACTCAAGCCTTCAAGTGTAGCTCAGCCAGTTTGCAAAGTGTGAAATAACCACTGACAGTATAAAGAATAGATGGCGTATCCATGACGTCACGTTTCTGAAGCTCAAAATCTGTAGCACTGGCCGCCACCATCTTGGTAGTCTTGCCTACTTCCTCTTGGCAAAGACGTGGATCATCGGCGGACCTGAGGCGGGCTGAATGACGCCTGGTTGCTCAAACAAGCCATCTGTAATGACACCTACCTGTCAGTCAAAGCGTCCACACTCTTAATTCTGCATAACTTTAAGCCTTAATATAATCTGAACAGGTGAGTTGTATATAAATTCACCCTCTGTACAGTTGTCATGAACGGGGAAATTAGCTATAGAGACCAAAACTGTTTTTTGTACCAGGCTGTAAACATGTTTATTTCTGCTGTGAAGTTTTAAACATGGGGACTTATGGAGACTGACTCTCCTCTGGAGCCAGCCTCAAGTGGATGTTTGAGGAACTGCAGCTTTTGGCTTCACTTCACTGCCACAGAGGTTGCCGCTTGGAAATAACATGGAGCAAACTGCAATACTTGAGTCATGAGTAAAATACATCAATATGACTTAATTAATTCATAGTATGAAGGGCAGCATGTCCAAAACCTTCTTGAAGCCCAGTGTTGGTCCCGGTTACCCTAAATCTAATTCTTAAAGTTCTAAAGTTCTTAAAACACAAATTTTAATGAATTCAGTTGACACCAGAAATCACAAAACTTTCAAACCTTGACTCATTTTGCTGTTAGCTAACTGCTAATTCTGTGATGAGTTAAATAATCCAGAGGCAGAGCCGGTCCGATCCCTGGTTTCTCCAGACTACATGTTGAAGTGCCCTTGGAGAAAGATACTGAAGGCTGCCATCTGTGTCCCGAGCTGGTGAAGGTGATATGTAGTGTAAAAGCATCTTGAGTGGTCGGAAGACTAGAAAGCCGCTGAGTACGGTACATTTACCATCTGTAAATATTCATGACAAAGTAAGAAACAATCAGAGTTCAAGAAAAGACCCTTTGGTAGGGACTTTAATAGATCTTTAATGTTGAATTAATCTCAGTGAAAGGTAAAAACTACTCATACAGGGAACCACAGACACCTCATGAGTCTCTGACTTTGTTGGAAATACGTTTTCACACAGATCTGGTCAGTGTTTGTCATATAATGACACAATGAGATTTAAACTCATTACATCTCTGGTCACAAAGCTGCCATCGCTTCTAGCAACTATATTTGTTGCTGAGCCCCCCCTTCTCACTTGGTCCCGAAGGCACCAGGGGAGCAGCAGACCCTTGTGGGTGAGCTGACTAATCTTGAAATGCTGGAACCATATTGAAAGAGAGGTCCTGAACTGAGAAATACTGGGGCCATATTGTGCACGCATGTCAAAGGGCTTAGCTGACAGATTGATGAGATGAGGAAATAACGGAGCTAACCGGGGGGCAGGCGGTGGGAGTGGAGGTGGGGGCCCAGCATGGCATGGCAACCAAGGGTTTGGAGTCAGAGCAGGACTCCCCGCAGGCATGCCGGGCAGAGCCGGCGCAGGTCAACGCTCTTTGATTCTGGGTCTCGCAGCCGACAAAGGGCAGCACGCAGTGGGCTGGGCTGCTTCCCTTAGAAGTGCATGAAAGCTCTTGTAATTGTATTTTTATGTGTTTTGTGGGAGGCTTTGTCAGCTTTGTGTGCTGATGTATGTGTTTATTTGTGTGTGTGAGAAAGAGTGTGCATTCAATCCAAGTCTTTTCTCTTTCTTAGTCTAACAGAGCAAAAAGTTTTAATTATTTGCTAAATGTGCCTGTTATATGTGATGTGTTAGCTTAATTACCAATAAAGTGATTACTCTTTTCAGTCCAACAGAGAGAAGACTGAAAAATAACCAGCTATAATCAATATTTTTCTATTAACAATGGACCAGTTGAGTGCTTCTATGCGAAAAGGGTTGTAGTGACAAACTCTGGACTTTTAGCGTCTTTCAGCTCTTTGTTTTGGTTTTCAAGGCCACAAACTGTACTGCTTCATAGCGCTGTTTTTGGATGCAGCCAGAGAGGAGTAAGCTCACCTGTTTAGCACCAAATACCAGACAGACACGGTTAGCAACTAGATTGTTAACCTAGTCAAACATTGGGCAGCTACAGAGCCACAAGGAGTTGGTGGAGACCCAAAATGGAGCCAAAATGAGAGTGAAAATTGGACTTAGATTCATCAGGTTGAAGCTATAATCTGTTTTTATATTAACAATGATCCAGATGAGTACTTGTACGTGAAAAGGGTTTTTCATAGTAACAAACTCTGGACTTTTAGCATCTTTCAGCTCTTTGTTTTGGTTTGGTCTTGTCAAAACAGCAGAAAACAAACAAAAAGCAGGTAAACAAAGAATTTAAGAATAGAGTAAGTAAACCAGTAGACATAGTAGACAATATACATATGTACAACTAGCTTTCTTTGTATTGATGATTCAATTCGATTAAAGCTGAAAAGATACACAAGCTTGCATGAAAACAACAACAAAAACGTTTTCCAACCTGACTTCCCGTCACACAATGCATTTTCTGGCAGTGTCTTAGCAACTGGTATTGTGGCATCTGGATTACCCCCCTCCCAACCCAAAAAAAAGCGTTGCAGAGCCCCCGTAGGGTCGAACAGAGGGAGACCTCAGAGTGCTTTAGGAAGGGAGATGTAAGAGAGAGGTTGATCTTGATCTCAGATGGCCCCCAAGAAGCTTTAGGACATGTCGCGAGCTGTGCTTTTATGGTCAGAGAACAAGTTTGAAATATTTATTTTACGTAGCTGAAGTGGGACATAGGTTGTGTTTGGTTTGGTCGCCATGGAAAACATTGCCTTGCTCTTCACTTGTCCACAGCCACTTGTTAATATTACACCAAGAGCGTATTTACTTGTTTTTTGTTTTTTTGTTCCTGCACTACAAATCTGAAGACGAAGGACCGCAAACTCAAGTCACACTCTAGATAATAAGCTTTGATTGGAGATACAGATAGAGGGCTTTTCAGAACATGCACACACACATACACACATACACACTCGGCTCGGGCTCTGATTTGTAGAATTGATAGGGTCCATTGTTTCCACAGAGCTTGCCACTATATGCCCTGTAATGTAATTAAGGCCAGGAGATTTATGCTGCTGTATAGCAGCCCAGAACCTGATCCATGTTGTGTCTGGAGTCGGGGCTGAAAAGCCCTCTCTCTGTCCAGCTGGCCCTGATTTCTGTTCTGGCCTCTGTCACTGTGTGAAGCTACAGCGCTGTTCGCTTCTTAATTGAAAGCTTTGGTTTATTGTGGGCCTTGTTTTTTTGTGTGTGCTTCATGTGGAAGGAACAGAGTTAAGTTTATTATTTCCCTGCAGCAAACTCAGAAGGTCATATTGTCTTGTGTCTTTGCCTGCCAGGGTAACGATGTGCATGAGAGGGTTGCACCAGTTTAGCAGGATGGTAATTATTAACAGCAATAAGCTAGTTGAATAGAGTGCATGCCTCCCACAGAGGTTCCTCTGCCCTTAAATCTCTCAAGGTATGTCTGGTGGCCGTGTTTCTTTCAGGACTTCAGGGGTGTAATGTTCACGTTTTGTCTAAGAAGATGAGCAAACTGTAAAGCTAGAGTTCACTGGACATGTCTGCTGTCGAGAGAAGACGAGCTCCAGAGCCTCGCTGGGAAAACAGTCCTTCCAGAAATCAGGATTTCAAGCGTCATCGGAGGCTTCTGGCTCGACCCATGCGTCCCATCAGCACGAGCACCTGGCTGCCTGACTGCTCTGCACACCACACGCTCGGGGTGAGTCCGTCCATGCCCACCCAGCTCTTCCTAAAAAACTCGAGCTTTGCGGGTTAGGCCTGCCGCCGCCGCCACCACCACCGCCCACAACTCCCAATATCCCAAATGAAAGACACGTCAAACGCTGCTGAATGAGCCCCATGTAGAGAACATGAGAAGAGAAGATCCGCAAAGCCCGGAGCATCTGTCCACCTCTCTGACACTAATGAATGTTAAGTAGGTTAGCTGCTGGTGTGCCACTGTCCCACAGGTCATTGTGACCGGTAGTGGCAGCGGGGCTGCGCTTTTGTCAGGGTGCGCCAACCCCCTGTGAGACATCTAAAATGGCTGGACCGCTTACTCCTGCATACAATCCCAGCACCAATAGTCGCCATATTGATCCTCCTTGCTTGCAGATTAAAGCATAAAGGGACCTCTGTCCTGCCAGCGGGGGGTCCACACTGACTCCCAGAGCTCATTTCAGGGTCACGGAGCCCCTTGCAGCCTCATGACCCAGACCCCAACATGAGCACACACAAACACCGGTGCGAGGCAGGACAGAAACCTTTCCAGGGATGAACCCCATTAAACAGGATTGGTCGGATGCTCACATTCACGGCTCATTATAGCTGACCCCGGGCTTTCTCTCTCTCAATCTGGGTGCTCTCCTCTTCTGTCTCTGCCTCTAACCTGGCTAAAGCCATGCTGAGGTGGTCACCCTCTTCCCTTTTGTTTGCCATTGATAGCTCAGCCGTTTGCGCAATTGTCTTCTGAACTGGATCTCCTCGTCAGTTGTGTTGCGCTGTATTGTGGAGTTCCTGTGGTGTGCTTTTAAAGTTTTGTCTGAGCTTTAGAAACTGTGTAGCTCTTTTGTGTCAAAGTTAGTTGGTTTATAGACAAATCCAGCTGCTGATTGTGCGTAGAGATGTTTGGGTTGTCGCGTTTAGTTATTCCGTCTCAAAGTCTTAAAATCGGTGTTGACACAAGAACATGCCACTTCTATCTGACCTCCAACGTCTTACTCGTTAGCTTATAATTTAAATCATCAAATGTGAGAAGCGGCAACCTTTGTGCCTGTCGAGTGAAGCCAATGCAGAAGTGCCAAAAACTGCAGTTCCTCAAACGTCCACTTGAGGCTGTCTCCAGAAGTGAGTCAGTCTCCATAAGTCCCCATGTTAAAATGTCCAACTTCACAGCAGAAATAAACATGCTTACAGCCTGGTACAAAAAACAGTTTTGGTCTCTATAGCTAATTTCCCCGTTCATGACAACTGTACTGAGGGTGAATTTATATACAACTCACCGGTTCAGATTATATTAAGGCTTAAATTTATGCAGAATTAAGAGTGTGGACGCTTTGATTGACAGGTGTTACTGTGCACATACATTTTGTTGAAAAGTTGTAAAGATTGTCACCCTTTAATGCTGTTTGATGGCTATATTTGAAGATTTAAGTGCTTTAAAAGTGAATGTTATACACTTTACAAGTGCCACCGCAGTAATGGCAGCTTGTTTATTTCCACATATGACCTGGATATGCCATATAACGTGCGTGTTTGCGTGTCCTTGCTGCTGACCTCACCAGGATGCAGCTCCGATCTGCGGTCCTCTGTTCAATGCCTGCTCCCTTTAATTAAACGTTGATTAAATGCCTATTAATGCGCCCTGGCTCACGGACAGGGTGTAATCAGGTGAAACGGAATTAATAAAACATCCAGTGTGGTGCTCAGGAGAGAAGGAAGGACTCCCCTGAGAAAGGCAGACAGATGGCGACAGGAATCGCCAGAGAGAGGAGAAAGCAGAGTGGGAGAGGGGATAAAGCAAAGACCAGCCACCACTTTGGTGATTAGCTCTAAATTGGTAATTTGATCTAGCCCGTTCCACCTACTCATTATTGATAAGACTGACCATATTTGACCATATTTCCCCCTTGCTTGCTCTGACCGGCACCACGGCACTTCCTGTCTGCTCGAGCCCTGCCGGCCCACGCCGCTCTGCACTCAACGGATCTGACAGGAAGTACGTCGAGGTGGAGTTTGTGTGGAAAAAAAAGGGGATGGGGACGCTGTCGACATATGCACAATGGAAATCCCATCTGCTAGGAATCTCCCTAATCTCATCATCTGAATTGAACAAGGAAAAGAGGAGCAGCAATCACTTTAGACAAACCCTATATGGGATTAAGGGTTGTACTCATGATGATGGGTCAAACGACATCAAAGCGGCCGTTGATTAATGAATATTAGTTTGACCTAACAGAACACGAGCTTTGGTTTTGACATGGTTTCACATATGAATGTATTTTAGTATTTGCTGCTTGAGACTGAGGTCCATTTAGTAGCAGTACTGCAGCTTTTGTTTGATGAAGTTTGTCCATATATCGTGAAATGTCCACGCCTTACTTGAAGGACTTCTCACACGTGTTGGCTGAAAAACGTAGACTAAACATTTCATATCAGAATTGTTTATTTTATTAATGTTCAAATTTAAACCGGGCGACCCACTGACAGTGTAAACAGTGGACAGCGTATGTTGCACATTCGCATTTCCTTCAAAACGTCTGACTGCATCTCATTTTTTGGTCGTTAGCTAGCGTTAGCTTAAACCATGATAGCATCCAGGACTAACTTCCACATAGCAGAGAACTGTACTGTGAAACAATAATTTTTTATGTAGCTTGTAACACCACAAAATGTAGTTTGCTAATAATATGCTCCTTGGCCATCAAATTAGCTAAGCATGCTAACGTTAGCAACTAACATGAAGAAATACAAACGTCTTTCGCGAACCAATCGATCATATAGTTTATTTAAATTGTGGCTGTAGAGTTTTAGTTCCTAATAACAAACACAATACATTTGAATGAAGATAAATTACTTTTAAAAGTCCAGTAAAGCAGCTTGCACAAATACGTTAATAGCATCCATTACCGTCTTGTACAAATTAGAGAAATTCTACCCAGCGGATATACTTTCATGAATGTTTTTTTACGTAGCCCGTAACGCCACAAAATGTTGTTTTGTGTATGCTTCTTGGCCTTGGAAGTCTTTGTGGGTCATGTAGGTAATAGGAAGATTAGCTAGACATGCTAATGTTTTGTTAGCTCATGTTAGCAAGTTACATTAGCACAGCTTTAACTGTTGGAGAAATCTTAAAGAATTTATCGAATTTTTTGGAAAAATTACTAGTGTAGTTTTAGTAACTGATATATAATATCAAACATTAGAGCCTAGTTTGATTAAAAATAAATTACTTCCTTGCTTAAGCATTTGTGCAACATAATTTTCCTTCCCTCGATCCATACAGATGCTACTAGTGTTGCCTCTGTCCGTCTTTTAGAGACACATTTCTTCTCTATTTGTTTGGCCTGTTTCCTTTTGCCGTATTTTCTGTTTTGTTCACATAATTTCTCCACATTGTTGTCGCAGGCCAAGCCAACCCCCCCCCGGCCACTCTGTCCTTTACTGTCTGAAAATGTACTTGATTTCACATTCAGCATATACCGTAATTAGTAACAACAAGGTCATTGAGACGCAAGCACCCGTGATTCACTGGGAAATTGGTTGTTGTTCCCCCGCCGGTTCATTATTCGGCTGTAATTAAAGCTTCTATTAAGGGTGGAGAGCTAGCGAGGTATTTCTGGCATAATGTGCATAATCATACGTGATGTGCTTTGTTGAATACAACAGGTACGGTCTAAATGAAGCCGGTAGACAAAGGCGATGAGATGGCCAGACCTACGCTGCCCTCTAGCCTCTCATAGTGGCACTGAATGGGTTTGAGAGTCTAGCACAAGCTGGCAAAGAGCTCCACACCAGTGCACTCCAAAGGGTAAGGGAAGCACACACATCAAGCTCCATTGTCCTCCCACCATGCAAGCCCCTCTTGCCCCCCTGTCATCCACTCTGGTCTGGGGTTACAGCCCATGAAAGAAGGGTGAGTCCTGGGAGGATCTGCTCTCTTGCTCCCTGGAGTGGACCAACTCTGGAGCTGAGTCAGTGCTTCTTGGAGCTGCCAGCGGCTGCAAAGAGAGATGGATGAGTTGCTCTGCTGACTGCTGGGCATTGGCTGGTGATGTGTCTCCGAGTGATTGATGAGTTAACACAGCGGCCCTCTGCTCCGCGGGTCAAACCGATGCACCCTTTCCATAAAACCACCATACTGTCCCTGAGGAGGCTACAAGTTAGAAAGAAAGGGGAGGCAGACAGTTTGTTAACTGAGCAGATGTTGGGAAGTTTCTGCGTGGGAGAGCTGACTCCATCATTGAGTCTTCTTCTTGCTGTAGCAGCATCAAACCACTGGAAGGTCTCACAGCAGCTCAATAACCAAGACAGAGGGGTTATTAATGCACTGGTGGGGGTTTAAATGTCTCTGGAGAGCCCTCTCACTGTGTGGCTCTTTATTTGTTTTGCCAGGCTTCAGTCATTGTTCTCAGCTCGGCGGCCCACAGAGCAGGAGATTGAGCTACTGAAAGCAGTTCATCTCTGAACTCCTTTGACTGATCAATCTCAATTTAACTCTGATAAACCTGCTCTCTTTCTGTAATCAATACGTATTTATGTTGACTTCATTTTCTCTCTGTTCTTTTCTTGCAGAGACCCATTTATGTGTCTTTTGTCAGCAAGGCCATCTTGTGGGAGAGAGGACGCTGCCACTACACCGTGAGTTCAGCACGACCTGGTTGTTGGCCTCTTTCCTTTGCCATGTTTTCTGTTTTATTCACAAAAATGTTGCCCCGAGACTAAAAAGAAACACTTCAAACTGCAGAGCTCCAAAAACACAACAAATCTATCAGTGTCAGTAGTGCTGTTCGGAGCCGTATGATTATATAATGAAGAGGAAATGGTTATACGGTGAGAAATGCCCAATCAAGCCATCTGTAACTACACCTACCTGTCAATCAAAGCGTCCACACTCTCAATTCTGCATAACTTTAAGCCTTAATATAATCTGAACAGGTGAGTTGTATGTCATGACCAAAACTGTTGAAGTTTGACATTTTAACATGGGGACTTATGGAGACTGACTCACTTCTGGAGCCAGCCTCAAGTGGACGTTTGAGGAACTGCAGTTTTTGGCACCTCTGCATTGGCTTCACTTCACATCCAGGGCGGTTGCCGCTTGACTCTAACCCTCATGTATGCATCGCATTCTGAGCAACTTGCCAACAAAGCACAGACCCAAATCTCTTGCTAGGATGGCACTTGAAGATCCACCGAACCTTCTCACATTTGATGATTTAAATTATAAGCTAACAAGTAATTCCTGCTGGGTTTGAGCTGTTTGGTGTTGGCTTCATTTTACAGCCACAGAGGTTGCCGCTTGGTCTAAAGCTGTAGTGGAGTAAAAAAAAGATCCCACAGAGATGTAATGGATGTGGCAAAACACAAGAAAAATGCTCCTTAAATTTGTACTTGGCATTATTTAAGAAAACTCCTCAGACTGTGCTCGTGCAGAAAACACATATATTAAGTTTTAACGTGGAGCTCTGCACCTCGGTCGCCTTGTTTGGGCACCTGTGCATTCTGACTCGGGTCCGTCCCATTGCAGCTCGTGTCCCGGGTGACAGCAGAGGAGCTTTGACACCTATATAAAGCGAGCCTGCTGGGTCAACAGCCTCTTGTCGGCTTGTCTGTCTGTTTAGACTGGGACACGCTTGTTGTAAAAGTTGTGTCGCTGTATAGACGGGGAGCGGTTTTACCATCACAATGCTGTTGTGATTTATTAGATATAGCAGCAGCGGCGGGGCGATGGCAGAGGGTGATGCCAGGCCTGATGAACTCGAAGTGCTGAAGGCAGTTGAGGATGTAAATGAGGCTGTAAGGACCAGCGACCGTCTTTGTCTGTCGACTTTACTTGTTTGTTTAACCAGAGGCCAAGACAGGAAGCCAGCCCACACAACTCTGCTGTCCCCATGGCAACCCCACTGTTAATTGTGGTACATCCACTCCCAGACTCTTTTCAGCAAAGGGGAGAGGTGGAGACTTTTGAGTGTCGGAGGAGAGAAAGACGGCGAGGAGTGTGTGTTTCTTTTTACTCGTTAGAGGCAACGCAGAAATATCGGGATGTGGTTTAATTTTTCTTTAATCTTATCCAATGTTTGTGGATTTCTTCAGGTTTTAGACTCTCGGTGAAACAACATTAACACTTTCAACACGTCACACTGGGCTCCAAACATCTCACAGACGTATCAATCAATAGCCACCTTTTTGTCTCAAGTTTTACATAAATATGCCTGAAGTCCAACATCACACACAAATGTGGAGAGATGTTTGAGGCACCCCCCGTCGGGAGCAATTAGGGGTTCGGTATCTTGCTAAAGGGCACCTCAGAGATGAAACATGCACCTCTTCAGCTACTCTTCCATACTGTGGTCTGTGCTGGACTTGAGCCGCAAGTCCCAATCATTGATGGTATAAAGAATGGACAATTCTTTATTTTATTTCTGCTGTGAAGTTGGACATTTGAACATGGGGACTTATGGAGACTGACTCACTTCTGGAGCCAGCCTCAAGTGGACGTTTGAGGAACTGCACTTCTGCAGCCACGGAGGTTAGCTTGCTTGGTGGTTTCTTCGCCGCTGCCAACAGTACCCACAATGCAACTCGACTGCTGACAGTTGGATATTCAAGTTATGCTAATATAGCCTTGAGTTCATAGCCTCAAGGACTCATTTCTTTCTAACTCCACACCATCAGATTTCTTTCATCTTCAAACGATTGATGTTGATCAAGCTACATCATCAGTGTAGTTTGTCCGTGCCGTATCCGTCGTCTTGTCATCCTGTGCTGCGTTGTTTCAGGATGTCGGGGCTTCAGGGCCAGAGTTTGTCGGGCCCTCTGGGGCTGCGTGGGCCCGTAAAGGGGGGTCATTGTCTAACCATCGAAAGTAGAAAGTTGCTCTGAATGCTAAGCTGTATCTGAGCCTGGCTTCTGACACGAGCTGATAATCAGATTTACTCCCCTGAATCCGCCGGACTCCACAATGCGCCCCACTGTCGTCGTCCCCCGCTTCGCCTCTCGCCGCCCTCCTCTCGCCAGCATCCCCGACCCTTCATCCAACCCTCCCTCCTCCCCCGCAGCAGCAAAGCTAATTACACCCCACAGAAACACAAATCTCCATGATTTAAAAAGTCACTCTTTTTCAGGGGTTTAACCTTGTTAGGGCCTAAGCCTGGCTTTCTTGTGCATCAGCTCTGTGAAGAATTCTCTGTTCCTGCAGACGCTGGGACATAGACACACTTCTGTCTTTGCTCGTCGTCGTCCGCCTGTCAGAGGGTTCACTCGGAGGCAGTGTAATTAAGTGTGTGTGTGTGCATGCGTGTTCGTATCACCGCTTATGTCTATACGAGTGTGTGTTTAGAGGTGAGGGCGGGGGGGGAGGGGAGGGGTTGAAGGAGCACACGCAACTCTGTCCTCTGCAGGCCATCTGGGACTCTGACTAACTAATAGACTTCCTACATTCATCGAGCAGCACTTCTTGTACATCTCAATCAGGGAGCTGTTGACCACAAACAGGCCCGTAATGACATTAGCCAGCTCTGGCTGTGTGAGGACAGCGTGTGGGTTGCCTGACGCCAGGAGGTCAGCCTGTTTCCTGGGGGCCTGCAGGGCCCCCGAAGGAGCCCACATGAGTGTTATGGGTGTCTACAGAAACTGAAGTATTACCTACTGTCTCCGATGGAAAATGGCTTCCTCTGTGACATGTTGCAGTCATCCTTTTTTTCCCAGTAATGAGCCGTGCAGCGATGTGATACGGTAATTCCTGTAAATATTACAAGAAGCTGGCATGTCAACAAACAGTAAACAACTCTGAACATTTGATTTATGTTCAGTATGTCGCAGACAGAGGTCTGGATTTGTGAACAGGTTTAGCTCCAACTTTATTATTAATTTTGTAGCTCCGGTTCTGGCACGACAATGGCCCCTCGCCCTGGGACATCAGAGGGAAAACTGGAAAACATTTTCTCCATAAAATATGATCTAGTTTCACCAAAACAGCACCTGCAAAATGGTTGGTTAGAAACTTCACTTTGGATTCTTGGAAGCTGAAACAGATCCAAACAAATCGATCAATCAGCGCGATTTCATAGATATCATCACAATATTGTTCCACACTGAAGATAAAGACTGTTTAAAAAAGATTAAATACAAACAGACGTGATTGACTTGTTAAAGAAAAAGCAAATATCAAATAAAGACTGAAAGATGGGTGAAGTTTACGCCAGCTGCAGGTGTAACCGGCTCTTCGTGGTTGGATCTCGGCGTTCAACAGCGTGACCGCCTGCGATAACATCAGCGTGTTTGAAGGACACGCAGCTTTGCACTGTATGTGCCGTATGATTGCGTGTCGAGCTGCATTAAAAGAGCTTTCGCGTGGGCTAAAGCACCTCGTCGTGCCCGGACCTGTTCGGCAAAAGGTCGCTGGCTTGATGACACCTGTCTAGCTCCTCACAAAGCCCTCCTCAGCCTCTTGATGGGCCCTGAGTGACGGGTTTTGAGGAGGCCGTAGGGGATGGAAGAGGAGCGAGCATCGCCGGGCTCTTGTTCTGCCTTTTCTACCTCTTTACATCACAAGAATGCAAATCTTTAAAGCCTCCAGATCTGAGAGAGGGGAATCAGCGGCGATGGTGCAGGGATTTAAAAGCTGATCCTCCCTGTGTGAGTCACAGACAGTGAACCTCCACCACCCTCCACGACTTTCTCCCCCCTTTCCTCTCTCTCTCTGTCTGTCTGTCTGAAGGTCTCCTGGTTCATCGTTGTATCCAGACAGATCTCTGCGTGTTTGTTTTTTTATTGTGCGTTACAAAGGGCTGAGGAGCTGAACTTTGTTTTACATGAAGCTCTAATCCAAGTCAAATAAAGCCCTGCGTCTGCGGGACATTTATTACAATTGTTTGCTCTCTAAAGGCCACCGAATGAGTCACTGGCACCAACGCTCTACACCGGGCTGGTTTCCAGTGACAGGCCGGCGTCCGTCCATCCGTCCATCCATCCATCGCTCCACATCTCCAATATTGACCGTCCCCCGCCCGGCTTTATCTGCCGTGTCCCGTCAGTGTACTCTAACGAGGTTTATCACCCTCGGGATAATTTTCTACCTCTTTTCTTTTAAAGGGGGAGGACAGTGGAGGGAGGTTGTTGTGTGGAGGATGTAAAGAAGCCGGAGTTGCTTTTTGTGCTCAGAGGAAGAGAGGTGCGATCTGTTCAGTCGACACAAGGGGGCAGTAGAGGCACCGTGCATCATTTGAATTCTCCTCCACAAACAGGGAGGCCTCCTTCAGGCTTTTATTTTGTAGTACCATAGGACACAGACGTCCATCTGATTGACTTTTATTTTGTATATTGATTGATATACAGGAAATGTTTTCTTGGGTATATATAGTATTTTTTTTCAAATGTATTATTATTTATACAATACATTAAAATGATCTACTTATATTTTTACTTATAAGTTACTTATAAGTTTATTGACTGTATATTCATTTTTTAATCTTAATTATCCTTCTATTTAATATTTTTTTATGTATTAGTTTGTATAACACACTGAAAATCTCTCCAGCTTTATTCATACTGAGAGTTTTCTCGTCTTTTCAGGCCCGTGATCGTCCGGCTCCTCGTCCCTGCTTGTGTCCTCGCTTCTTGTCTCACATGAAGGCTCGTCCCGAGGACCTCAGACCTCCTTGTTTCCTGAGCACCGGGTCCAGACCGCAGCCTCGGTCTCAGGGGAAGACGACCAGCATGCACACTCTCGCTGCCCTGGAGACACAAACGCTGGAGGGTGAGGCTTATCAACAAAACACCTGGTGCTTTCACACCATCCACAGCCCCAACAGGAGGAGGTCAGCGGGCTGCTTTTGACTCCTCGGCTCTGCTCATTAACAAGTTTTCTCGCCTTTTCTTCCTCTCCTGGAGCAGTGGAGGTAGAGGCCACCGGGCTCGTCGTTAGTTCTTAATCTCTCTCTGCGGTTGTGTTTGGTTAAGTGCAAATCTCCTTCTTTGGCGAGGAAGTGCCCACAGCGCCGCCCTCCTGGTGGTCCTGGTGGTCGGAGTGAAAAGGCCCCCGCGGTCCAGGGAGACCTGCCGCTCCTTTCAGAGCCCCGGCCTCTGATGTGAAGGCATCTTTCCCAGCACACACCTCGGCTCCACAGCAGGGTGTTGCTTTCACCATGCTGGTGTGTGTGTGCGTGTGTGTGTGTGTGTGCGTGTGTGTGTGTGTGTGGGGTAGAGGAGGGGGGCATTTCTCAGCTAATACTAATTATTCTACCATATGGTGGTCGGCTCCATCACAATTGCCCTTAACCCTGCTCCATGAAGAAACGTGCTGCCCCCGACGCCGTGGCTTTGCGCTCTGACACATGTCATTCATATGCACATCAGCACACACATGCACGAGTTCACGCACACTCTGTGTGAGTGTGTGTGTGTGCGTGTGTGTGTAACAGATGGGAATGGCAGGGCATTGTAAGAGGAGGCAGTGCAGAAATGTGCTCTCCAGTGCGTTCTCTTTATCCTCCTGTGCTGACTCCTCTCGGCGGCAGACCCTGAGGAAACAAGAGCAGATTGTCTAACACCCTCCTCCCGCCTCCCCGACATCACACACACACACACCACACACTCAGTGGTCAACAAAAAAATAGGAGGAGAGAGAAAGGAAGGCGGGGAAGAATGGAGGAGGCGAAAGGGAAATGGGCGGCGCTGGATGGAGTTGATGTTTGTGGAGGAGAATCTCGGAGGGATGAAAGGAAATGTTCAGAAGAAAGAGGAGTTGAGATAATGAGTGTGTTAGGAAGAGAGAAGGATGCATACACCAGAGCAACAAGTGCTTTAGAAATGGGTTTGGCAATGTGCTCTTTGGATACTTAAATCTAGTCAGATATTCATTTAAATCTCTCTTTGGGCTATTTTCATACATTTTATAGACCAAACATCCGTCCTCCTGGAGGATCCCGAGGCGTTCCCAGGCTGGATGGGCTATGTAGTCCCTCCAGAGGGTTCTGGGTCTTCCCCGGGCTCTCCTCTCACCTCCAAAGGGAGGCACGTCCTAATCCTATGCCCAAACCACCTTAGCTGGCTCCTTCATCCTCCGGACGTCCGAGCTCTTCACCCGATCTCTGAGGAGGAAGCTCATTCATGAAAATCATGAGCTTCCTCTTCTGGCTCAGCTCCCTCTTCCCCGGTACAACGTCTGCAGTACTGCACCAACCTGCCGATCCACGTCACGCTCCATTCTCCCATCACTCATGAAATATCTGAACTCCTTTCAGACCTAACAACTAATCAGTTAATGGGAAAATAACTCGTTGCAGCTCTCTCTCAGCAGCTCAACTGCCATAAAAGTATCCCAGATTTTATACAAAAGTGCCTCTGAGCTTTAGTTTTAGATCATAAACTTAAATGTCACTTGGTTTTGTTGCTCATATCAGTCACTTCATGTTGAACTAAGCGCTCTGTCCGTCTAACTTTGGCCCTCACGCGCTGTCTTGTGTTTTCAGGACACTTGTGTCTGCCATCTCCATCTTAAAATAAAGATTGTATGCACACACACGCTCCGCTGCCCTCAGGTCCGATTACTATTGTGAATATTGAGTTTGGAAACAGGCAGCTGCTCCAGCAGGGCAATTTCTCGCTGCCTTTGTTAGCAGGCCGACCCACCCAGCAGGGAGTGAAATGTTTGCTTCAGGACTGAGCAAAGTGGGAACCAGAGTGTCACGAACAGACTTTAAAAAATGACCTCTGACATGTTGACCGTTGAAAGAACAGTGACTTTAAAAGCTCTTTGAATGTCGATCTTTAAGAAGATGTTTTTGTTTTTCGTCTTTCTTGAAGGTTTCTCCCGTTTCAGTCCAGACAGAAGAAGAAACGTCGTGCACAATGAGAGCTCGATCGCGGGAAGGCGCTCTGCTGCTGTTGTTGTTCCCTGTCTTCCACTCCCAACGTCCACCATTAATCCAACACCTCCCCGCCAAAACAGCCGTCATCCTGACTCCGGAGGACAGCAAAGCAAGCCGAACACTGAGCCAGCATCTCCTTCTGACCCTCGTCCTGCTCCAGAGGAAAAAGATGAAGCTCAAGAGAGGGAGCCGCAACCTGCTGCGGCGTCCATCACAAAGTCAGAGTCCGACTGGAAGCTGCGTCTTGAGCCGGCTGGACCGGAGCTCTCGCCGTTGCCGGCCTCCTCGATCTCACACGGGTCTCTCTCAGATTTAAGTCGTCCACCGTCCAGCTTGTTCAGCCGCAGTACCGACCTGACCAGCGGCAGGAGCAGTATCCTGTCCGGTAAAACTTCTACTGTGACAGTTGATCGTTTTGAAATGGATAAATGATAAATTATTTCGCTGTGTTAAATCTAATTTCCTTTGTCGCCTTGCAGCAGATGTCATGACCTCAGAGGACCCAGAAGAAGAAGGCGGGGCTCGTTCCTCACCTCTTCAGCCTGGTCCGGTGATGCAGTCACCTTTGGCTTCTCCTCCTCCAGGAGGATCCATCCCTGGGCGATCAGCCACAAATTGTACGACCACCCCTGCGCTCTATGAACCAGTATTTGGCCAAACCAGACCACTCTCTCCTCGCCCAGCGTCAGGTGTCCTTCCTCAGTCGGACAAGCCCCTGAGCAGGCGTGAAAGCACAGAGAATCTCCACCGAGATGCATCTTTAGATCCAGCTCTCAACCCATCCTTGGACCTCATTACCGTGGCTTTCCCCTCCGCTACATGGTCTTCCTGCCCGAGTGCAGAGGAGACCACTCCTCGCTCGAGGTCAGGACTAAAGCTGACCCCTTCTGCATCTCTAACTCGGCTGGAGTCTCATCGCTGGCCCGTCCTGCCTCCTATCTCCCCTGTCAGAGGTGAGAAATGAGCTCACATATGGAGCGTTCACAGCCTCCTCCCTGCCCACGTTCTTTAGCAGCCTGATTGTCCCGAACATGGCTGGACATCCACCCTCAGACAAAGATACAGGGCCAGACAACAGTCAGTTCAAAGCCTGCTTCCACAGTGAGAAGTTTCTGATGCTCCTGCCCCCATCAACACATTGTCAAAGCATTGCTGTCTGCCTGTTTTTCCCCACCTCCCTCCGCCCCGTAATAAATAACGCAGAAAGCTTTTCTTTTTCCTCTAAATCAGCGATAGAAAGGAGAGCTTTTGATGAAAAGCTGGTACCGTTTGATTCCTCGTTCAAAGGCGTGGGGCCCCAACAATAGAAGTCGGGGTGCCTACCTCGTGTGCCGTGCCTCTCAGCCTCGGCTCCCCCCCCGTGCCTTCGCTATTCTCCGGGCTCTGAGAGGGAGACGTGTAGCCGATGGTCATAAATCCACACTGACCACCGCTCGCTTGACGGCAGAACACTGAGGAAAGCCTGGCACAATAGAATACCTCCGCGGCTTTCCTGCAGACGCTAATTTACCGTTCCCAATGGGGATAAAGGACAGGGCCACTGACATCTGACTCCTCTAGGAACTTTATGAAAGAAAGCAAACAATGTGGAAATTGTGTAGGGCTTTTCTCTTTTCTATCAGAGACATCTACTGTTCTCTGTGTGGTGCTGTGCTGCAGGGGGGCCCGCGCTGTATCGGAGCACGCTGTTCTCTTCACGGCGCACACAGAGCGAGTGTCGCTGGTTCATTTATTTCACCGCAGATGGAGGCGATTCGAGCTCGACGTGGCCTCGATGTGGTAGCGTGTAAAGCTTAAAGGATAAATCTGGTTTATTACGACTATTTTCATCGCTAGACGTCGTTTCTTCTGGTTTTGCTAACGTTGTTCTGCTGAGTAGCTAATTTCCCCCGTTCCCCGTTTGTGCAAGAGTTTGTTCCCCACAACAAGAACAGGAAGATGAGCCTTAACCTGGTCCAATGTTTGTGTCCTTGATTCAACAGTGGGCAGTTAAACATGTTTTGCAATGCCTTAATGTCTGATAAACTTCAATCTGAGCTTTGTAGATCTATTTTTTCAAACCACCTGTCCTGTACCTGATGCAACAAGCCCCCGACATCATAGATCCTTGCACTTTTTTAAAGGATAAGTCTGTCTTAATACATTTTACGCAGTGTTGTCTCAGTCTTGGACAAACAGGACTCTTTTATTTCAAGGCTGCTGCAGAGATATTACTAAATTATTAAAATTATCGCTGTAATTGGAGTCAAAATTTTGTTTTTGGGACTGTTAACGGCTCCCAGGCCTCTCTGCATCACCTTACATGCATTCAAAAAAAGTGAAGGATGGCTGACAAGACAAGATGTCCAACAAATCTTCTGTCATAACATTTTGCTTGAATTCATCTACAAAGCAACAACATTAGCTACCTAAGTGGGCTATATCCTGTCTGGTTTTGGTCATGCCTTGGTCTCACAAGTTATTACCGCTAAAAATGATGCCTAAAACTTAAAAAATAAGGTCCAAGTTGTCAGAAACCAGAAGAATCTTTTAAGTCATTTCGTAGAGAGCTATTCAAGAAAGAAAACTGGCTTTAGTGGATGATGTCGCCTCTTTCTGGGTATTAAAAAAGACAATTTTCCTCCTCTGGGAGACACTAAAGTCACCTTGACCTTTATAACCCTGTGTGGTACACATACTGTATGTGGCTGCAGAGGCTGATGGGAGTCTGTTCAGCCCTTTATGACCCCCAGTATGATTTTTTCAGATCCCCTATAATCCGTAGAGCGACCCCGATCTGACCTGTTTTGAGCGACATCTCCCAGAGTGTAACTGTCCTTGACAATGAAGCAGGTCACTGTCCCAGCTTGGCCTGGCCTCTCCACTCTGGGGGCCTTTTAGTGACCAGGACAAGAGGGCCACATGCACACAGAGGAGTCCTTGTCCGCCTCTAACTCTGTCGTATCAAACTCGCCGACCCCAAAGAGCCACCTTTAACCTCCCCGAAAAACTCACCCTGACTCAGTGCAGCCCTCGGATGACAGACAGCTGAGTTGACAGCAGCAATATGCTTTGAAGTGTCAAGTCAAGTCCCTCCATTGTCTCTCTGAGGAGAGCGCAGAGACGCTCAAGTGCACAATAGCGCGGCGTCGTTCACATACTTGACTGCTGCGTGAGGGTGGCTTCATCTGTACATTTATGCTCTGTGTCCATGTGGACCGACACGAAGGAGCTGAGTTTGCCTTTTTCCCTTTTGGAGCCTCCGTATATATTATCCTTTTGTCCGAGCTGAGCTGTTCTGCATTTCTAATGTGAGAAAAGCCTCGACGAGCCTCTTTCAGGACGACGACAAAACACACACCGCCCAGTGAAACAGTTTCTGTCGCTAATCCTCTGATTTCTAAACCAGGCATGGTGAAACAGTTTTGTTTTGGTGGTTTGAGAGCAGATAAGTAATTAGTGATTATCTTGGCTTTTTTTTTTAACCCCTTCCTTTGAGGGAGGTCTTCAGGTAATTGCAGCTTAAGGGCAAGAGTTTCTTCCTCTGTGTGTATACACTGAAGGTGAGATCACACTACTTTCGCCCTGAAGTCTCGACTGTAACGCTGTGCTCAGACAGACCTTCATACCTCGCCTCAGGGCCTTCACTCATGGAGGTCCTGGGCTTGTGTTGGGAGCTGTCCACTTGTCAGAGTGTAAAACCTGGAAGGGACAGGCTTTAACTAAACCCACAACAACACTCGAGCCGAGATTTATAGTCTGATAGCTGCGTTAGAAAAAACATCCTCCAGGAGCTTTACTGTGGCTGTCGGCCTTCTGTGGTACTCTTTATTTGTTATTATTTATTAGTCCACTGAGATCGCCTGAAATCGCATATTATGTTCATGCTGTATTTATCAGGTTCAAGAGTACTGCCAAAACATAAAGATCTTAAAAAAACATCCCAACATCCTGGGCTAGATGAGAAGTGTTGATGCTGAGACTGAGCAGCAATCCATCAGTCCAAAAAAGTTAAAATATGTGCTTATTATTGCATCTAAAGTTCATTATCTTAAACATTATATGTCATTTGTTTGTCTTTACAAAAAAATACTGTTTTTATAGTAGTTTTTAGAGCTAACTGTCTCCTGCCTGTAGCTTTAGCCTGCATACATTAGTTAGCTCTTAGTTTGGTCTATTATTGAATCTAAAGTTAATAATTTTACACATCATATGTTGTTTGTTAATAAAAAGTATAAAAACATTGTAGTTTTATGGGTAGTTATTTGCCACGCTAGCTAGCTGAACTAACTGTCTCCTGCCTGTAGCTTGGGGCAGCTATACGTTAGTTTTGTAGCTAGCTCGCTATCAGCCCAAAGTTTAAAAATGCACCTAGTACTGCCTCTAAAATCCATTATTTTACAAATTATATGTCGTTTGTGTAACCTTTAGGAGCAAGAGTAAAATCATTGTAGTTTTATGGGTGGTTATGTGCCACGCTACTTAACTGAGCTAACTGTCTGCTGCCTTTATCTTCTGCCTAGATACGTTAGCTTAGTTTAGCATAAAGGAGCAGCTAACCATCAGTCCAAAGTTACAAAATGTTTCTATTATTGCCTTTTAAAATTCATTATTTTAGACACCATAGCTTGTTTGTTAATCTGTACAAAATAAGAAGTCTACAAACATCTTATTGGTAGTTATGCTAGCTGAGCTAAAACTTCATATTTAACTAACAAACAGGAAGAAGCACATTGAATAATGTGCTCATTTAGTTCAGTTTATTATTATTCATCCACCTCTTTGCTGTTTCCTATTAACCCACAGTGCCCACGTCTATCATTAAAGTTACATCTAATCCTCATCATCATTGTGTTTGTCATCATAACTTAATACTCCCACTCCGCTGCTGTTGCAGGACGCTGTGGCACCGCAGCATCACGCTACTCGGAGCTCAGCTGCAGTCAGTCTCATGTGTTCGATGAACTGGAGGCCATCGCACCTCGCTCCACTTCCTGTCCGTCTCTGGACGAGCCATCGGACTCATCAGGTTGCCCTTCACCTGATACAGGTAGACACACGAACACAAACCCAGTTAAATCATCTGCAACAACGAATTCAGAATATATCATTCAGGGTGGCTCGATGGATGCTAACGTTGACAACAATTCTTGTATTAGCATGAAATTTGGTTAGTTAGGTTAGGATGAATCCTTCCAACAACGTAACTGCTGACAAACAATTATGGAATCATTTTTTATTTAGCTGATTAACTGGCTTTATCGATGCCAGCGCTCGCTCACTCTCATTCATTGTCTAAGTCGCTCGACCACAGCTTGGACACAAATTGAACTTCTTCGTGTCTCGGTTTTGCAGCGGAAATTTGCGAGACAGCCACATGAGTCTGACTCACAGTTAACAGAAAGATAGTGACACAAAGAAGCTTAATTTGGTTTGTGTCCAATGGTTTGAGAGTGCAGTGGTTGAGCGACATAGACACTGAATGAGAGTAGGGGAGCACCAGCGTCGAGAAAACTGTTGAATCGAGGAAATAAAGTTATTTATTGTTTCATGGCGGCGCCATTGTTTCATGGCGGTAAAGTTCAGCACAAACATGTAGAAATAAACATGTTTACAGCCAATATTGACAGGTAGATGCTGCTGTCCATTCTTTATACTGTCAGTGATCTGGTGCCTCGTGTTGGTGCCAGTATTCTCCGTCTGTTTGGGTGATTAAATTTCAGTGATTTGTGTCTGTTTTTAAGCTAAATAAATTTATGCATATTTGGGGATATTTTCTTTCATTCTTCTTCTTTTATTTATGTTTATGTCAGTCAGTAAAGAAGAAGTGTTTCTAGACACATTTGGAAAAGTGTTGTTTTATTTGAGCCACCAATCTGTTGATTTATTCATCACTGGTGTCCCACATATATCTAAAGATGATATATTGTTCTCATTTCTTCTCACTCTGTGATGGAGCGTGATAAGATATCTGTATTTTCCAATAACAATCCTGCTCAGCGAACCTTTAAATCAGCCTCAGTCCATACAGATGTCAATTGTGCTCCGTGTCAGTCTGATAAAAATCAGTCTGGAGCATTAGCTCACATTTGGTTTCAGCCCTGGGTTGATTTTATCACGCTGTGGTCGCCATGGCAGCATCGCCCTGATCCTTCCACATCCTCGGGGGGTTAAAGGTCACCAAGGTCAGATGGAGGTCCGGGTCAAGCAAGCAGGTTAAACACCTTGTCAGGGGATTAGCGGCGCTATGAGGGAGGTGGAGGAAGTCTTCATTGGCTAATGTCTCACTCAGCGGCTCACTGAACCACCTCCAGGACACACACACACACACACATTTACACATGCTATCTAACACAGGCATGCACACACACATCGCATTTACTCTGCTTTTGTTGGCCAACATGGGCTGATACAAAGACCCGACACAGTGAGCGCTCAGATAAGCCCATCCCTGTCTGTAACGAGGCAGGAGTCACAGAGGAAGGAGAGCATGTCTAATTGAGACATGACTGGGAGCCGCACGGAAACAACAACAAACACGTTAAGTTCAACACAATGTCGGCGGTTATGACATTCAGTCATTTAATTTTTCACTTTTGTCATGATATTCTGATGAAGGAGCTGCAAAAAAACTCACAAGCTAACTTTAGAAACCTTGATTTAATGTGCTCAAAGTTATAAATATATTTTTAATCATTTATCAGGCAAAAAACACCAAACTTTTGCTGTTTTCTCTCTTAAATATTATTATCTAACTAAAACCTGGATGTGATGGTGATAATGTGGATCATTGGTGGACCTGAGGCGGGCCGAATGAAGCCTGGCTGCTCAAACAAGATGTCTGTAACAGCACCTACCTGTCAATCAAAGCGTCCACACTGTTAATTAAGCTCCAGTTTGGCCATCCTCCATCTGTTTCTTCTGTCGCTTCCTGTAAAATCCCGTAAATTATTGTAAATGTATTTTAAAATACAAAATAAAACACAAACCGTATGCATGAAATCAAGAGTATTATCATCCTTTTTCCGTAAGAGAGAAAAGGTTATATATCATTTATTATATAAAACAAATTCTACATTCCTCAATCGATTCGTTGATTAATTTCTTGGTACTCAAAATAAAATGAAATCAAATTTTTTTGTTAATTAATTAAACATTTCAGTCATTTGACTTCCAAGTAAAAACACCAAACATCACAGGAGGAGGTTTTATATCACTGTAAACTGAGTATCTCTCTGAATATCTCATAAATGACGACAATTTTCTCTGTTGTTTCATAAATTATACAACTAAATGATTATTCAGTAGATGAATTGATAATCTAACTAGATTACACTTAGTTGCGGCCCTCCGGAGACCAGAAAGATTTGATTAAGATAAATTATGACTTGTAGTTTCTTTATAATAAACTGCATAAACTCTGTTTCAAACTTTGTCTTAGAGTCATTTAAAATCGAAGTGTGTCCGTGCTCGTCTGTCCGTCAGACACCAGGTGGGTGGTAACCAACGTGTCCAACACCTTAATCACAAGATTAGTAATTTGTTATCTGCTGCAGTGTTTGCTGAGTGTGTTTCAATCTCGTGGCTACTTTTGGCTAATTATGTACTAATGCCAGTGGCCTAACTGAAAGTGTGTCCCGCCACATTATGTTACACCCACAGTTATCCCAGGGATTTCCTCTCAACGACTCCTTAATTTATCAGCCGAGGCAATAGTTCCTTTTTCCTCACCTGAGGGATTACTTTACCGAGCATCAGCATGCCTGCACGCCATGTGTGACCTCCCGCACATGTGGACTCAA
This sequence comes from Protonibea diacanthus, assembly GCA_028641955.1. Taxonomy (NCBI): domain Eukaryota; kingdom Metazoa; phylum Chordata; class Actinopteri; family Sciaenidae; genus Protonibea; species Protonibea diacanthus. The sequence continues at coordinate 15,260,583 of CM053997.1, read as the reverse complement.
ACCGAAAACTTTGTGTCTGTGAAAGCTACTTTAATGTAAAGGTGGATGTGGAGACTTATGTGCAGCTTTCTGGGATGTTTCTGGGAAAGTGTGTGTGTGTGTGTGTGTGTTAGGGTGTGTGTGTTAGGGTACCTGCAGCAGAGCGTGTTGTGTGAAATCCCCTTGGAGAGGAATGGCAGCTCCACACCCAGCCAGCGTGGGCCGGGGATTTGCATGGGCACCGAGCCACACTGTCACTGATCCGCTTTTAATTGGGTGTGACGATGAGAACTTTGGAGCCTGTCGGAGGGAAAGGAGGAGGAGGAGGAGGAGGAGGAGGTGGAGATGGAGGTGTGGGGAACGGGGTGAGCTTGCTCTGGTTTGAGGGATTGTGTGGAAGGAAGGCAGTGTACACTTACAGTAATGTCATAATCCAGTTCAGCAAGTCATAAAATCAAATTATTTTAAAAGCCGACGGTTTAAGGCGTTTCTGCGGACGTCTCTGATTACAAGACAAATATTTTAAATGATAGTTGCACGTTAGCGGCGTGGCTTGAGGGATGGCAGTGTTGTAATAACTTTCAGAGGGATTGTGTGCAGATATTCATCCCAGAGATTGAATCCTCCTGACTCTTCTTTTAGGGTACGTTTAGACTGTTTGCGTTGAACGTAACCGCTGTGAAACAATCAGGAAATAATTGTTGAATTACCGGCTTTATCGATGCCGGCGCTCCCTCACTCTCATTGACTGTCTAAGTTGCTCGACCACAGTTCGGACAGCTCGCGTAGACTCTCTACCACTACTACCCAGCCCCAGATAAGCAGCAGATGAAGTCTGAGTATAAGATGAAACCTGTGTGTATTATTTGCTCAGTCCCACAGCGTCCCATTCTCATATTTCAGACTTTGTCATCTCCCTCTGCAGATCTGTCTCCTGGCCTGGCAGCGCTGACGGTCGGTTGTGACTCGGGGAATCTGGGCTCCTTATCCCGGGTCCAACTGCTCCTCCTGGACCGCCTGGAGCCAGAGACCCTGCCGAGTCCTTTCGGTCTGGAAGAGGAGATCTCACTGGGGCAGGACTGGTCCGATCTGAGGATGCAGTATGATCCTGGATCGACGTCAGCAGGTATAAATCTTAATGGGGAAGATGCATTAACAGATTTAGAGGAACATGTGTGAATGAAACGCCCTTTTTCTCTTTGAAATCCTGGTAAAAGAGCAAATTTACCAATGAATGTACCCAAAACACAATTTTTAAATGCTAAAATCAAAACTCAACTCAAAGTCCACTAACAAGCTTTTTCAGGAGCTTTCAACCTGAAAGCTGAAAGTTGGAAATCAACACATTTCATATCAATGGCAAACTTCATGAAGATCCAATATCCATATCGCAGTAAGACTAAATACAACGCAAATATTTTGGGAAGGTGAAGTTCTTGGAAAAGGCACACACACACACACGCACACACGTAGCTTAATACCAGGATTAAATATAATCCATATACAATCAATACAAGTAAGTTGATAATGCCAGGTGGAAACTGAGCCAAAAGAGGAAGTTCACACTCAAAAGATAAACTTTCAGCATCAAGACTCCTTTTCCAACCACTGAAACTTGTTTATTCAGTCCGCGAGCATCCAAACCGCCTGTGATTTATTTGGACTTTGAATATTTCCAAAGACTGACAAGCAATCTCAGTTTACTCAGTGTAAAGCTCAAATATTTCTGACAGTTTGAATGAGATCGTTTGATAAGCAAAAACCGTCACGGCAGTCAGACAGGTGTGTGTGTGTGAGGAGAAAACACACACGACCAGCCAGATGTGGGAGGGGAGAGGGAACACTTGACACTGTAGGTGTGTTTTCGCGGTCCACGGCCGGCCTTGAGAGTAAGCGATGCCTTTATGGCGTGGAGCGGCTTTTCTTTTAACGAGGTGTGATACCGCCTCTCATCTGCTCCCAGGCATGCCGCTGCGAGCTCTTAACTGCTTTTTCCCCGAAGGTGTGGCAACTCAGAGGAAAGGTTTATAGGGATATCAGGATGTGCCATATTAATAAAGATCAAACCGCTAGAGTGGATTATTAACCGGGAAAGTCCGACTGAGATAGCCGGAGACACTTAGAACCAAGCGCTGCGTACATAACAATGGATATGAGACGGAGAAGAGGGTGTGCAGGAAAGTAATTTAGTCTAGCGTCTGTTGTTTGTAGTCTGATAACATCGGAGAGATAAACTCTGGAGATATTTAAAGGTACAGTTCCACCAAAGGGACATCTCTCTCTCTTAGCTCTGGTGGTATGTGGCCATGCAGTTTTATTTGTCTCAATGAAATGCAAACACCTCTTTCCAGAAAGTGTAATAAAGTAGTTTGTGAAACATTTATCGTGGCGTTTAAGCACCGACCCCTGCCAATATCTGCTCGGTCACCTCACTTAGAAAGTCACAAATTCAGGATTTTCTCCTCATCTCTTGCAAATTTTTGTGGTTGGCCAGTAGAAACGGTGATGCGCTGTGGAGAACTCTTTATTCTCTCGAGATCACGTTCTTTTTTCGTTGCACTGATTGCTGTCAGTATCCTTCAAATGAAGTACTAACAGCTTCTACTCACCAACACCTTTCCAATTATCCAAAACCGACAAACACGACGCGTAGACGTCAGAAAGTAAGCAGGATTTTAACGTTTCTCTCGAGCAGAGCTGCAACACTTAGTGAATCAATTGGCTGATTGGCAACAAGTGGCAACCTCTGTGGCTGTGAAGTGAAGCCAATGCTGAAGTGCCAAAAAACTGCAGTCCTTCAAACGTCCACTTGAGGCTGGCTCCAGAAGTGAGTCAGTCTCCATAAGTCCCCATGTTAAAATGTCCAACTTCACAGCAGAAATAAACATGTTTACAGCCTTCAAAACGTCTCTTCAGAAATTTGTGGGTGATGTCACACATACGCCGTCCACTCTTTATGCCGTCAGTGGTTGTCAACTCTCTATTTGGATAATCAAATTCTCCGATATCAGCTTATCAAATGTGAATATTTTCTGTTTTCTTTGCGACAGTAGACAGAACATCTTTGGGTTGTGGACAAAACGAGACATTTGAGGACGTTTCACCATTTTCTGACATTTTATGGGCCAACTAACTTACTTACGACTAACGGATTAATCGAGATCAGATTAACCACTAATGAAAACAATCATCAGTTGCAGGCTACAGCCTTTTCTGCAACACTATGAATGTCTTTGAGACAGAATCGTTCCATTCTTCCTTTTGTATGATTCATCGCTTTGTTATGTGACTGTACGTTTACTTTGGATATTTCATTGTGAATACTTTTCAATGGAGCCACCAGCAGCACTTAAAAATCATTGACTTCCACTGTGTTGTGCAGAAATATCTATCTGCATGGATCCAGATCACCAGATGAAAGTGAGTGAACTTGCTCATGATAACCACAGACTCTTGCCAGCGATGTTTGCAACCGGAGAAAATCTGTCTGAGTTTGCTGGAAGCTTGTCTTTCCTGTCACTGTGTCTCCGGAACAATGTTTGCACCTGGCACGCTTCTGCAGACAGGTGCTCCTCCGGGGTTTTGTTACTCCGTGTTTTTACCATTATTTGCTCAGAGATTAAGAGCCATAATCGGAGCTAATACACTACATTACTCATATCTGTGCACACACACTCGAGTACAAAAGCGATGCAAGTGTGCGCAGGCAGGAGGCTCACATTTATGTACACATGTGCACGGGCTTCCTCCTCTCTCTTTAGCTTGACGCTGTGTCCCTTGTGGTGTGTTTTGTTTTTGTTTTGTTTTTTTGTCAGGTGCTGTGAGGCCTCTCACAGCTGGCAGCGTCTCTGAAAGGTGTGACTCCACAGGGAAAGTCCAGGAAAACAAATCGGTGAGTGCCGCTGCCTCTTGTGAAACCGCTTTTCACTCTCTACCCCCCTCCTCCGTTCATCTATCAGATTCCCTCCTTGTCGTGAGCAAACACTAGACCTTCAAGAATCAACTCCGATCAGACAATAACCCCCTCCCAGACCTGGCACACACACACTCTCCCTCCCACACAAAAGACCCCCTTTTACAAACTTGAACCGGCATGTATTTATAACTGTCATTCTCGTAAGACGAGCCAAATTGTTGTTGATAATTGAGACACAATATAACAGAGGGCACGCGGCGTGCAGCAGGTGTGTGGTTAATCAGTCACGGGCTACAGGGAGGGAGGGGGAGGCCTGACTGTACAGGAGCAGGCAGGCTTACACCAGCTCATTGCTCTGTCGCTGGGGGGTACGCTCTGCTAAACGCCCGGCACTGTGGGATTCTTTTAGAGGATGCACCACCACCAGGATCAGACAGAGGTGAGGGGTCAGGGGGGTAAACAGGGCTTGTGCATGCTGGGCTGCAGTGGAATGGATGCAGGTGCTCCACGTGATCTATGATTAATCTCCCCTTTATGACGGACGAGAGAGAGAGCCCCTGAAAAGCATGAATGAGACTCATAAGCCCCCTGCAATTATGCCAAACCACAATGACGAGCTGGAGTGCTCGGAGCAGGATTCATACGGTCATTTACATAATGCACCACCTCACACACAGGATTGTTTATAAAAGAGAGAAAGTGATAAACCAGTGGTATGTTTGGAGCTGGGGAGTTGGCAGAGCATCTTTTAGTGATATTACCAACTTAGAAAGTCGGGAATAGTTTGCAAAATATTCGCTTTCTCACAGAGGGTTAGATACAAGGATGCCGGTCCAGTACAACTTCCTGAAGTCTCATCGTGGCCGTTAGGTTGCCAAGCAACCAGCAGAGACTCTAGGCTCTCGCCGCTCGCAGCCAAGAAATAGTCCAACACACGACCACCTGTAAAAGACCAGAAAAAAATGAAATATTTCATGTTTACCAGTGAGCCGCCCCATTTCCAGCTTAATACTAAGCTAAGCTAGTTAGTCAGCTTCATATGAATGAACAAGACACCTACCTGTCAATCAAAGTTGGACATTTTAACATGGGGACTTATGGAGGCTGACTCACTTCTGTAGCCAGCTTCAAGTGGATGTTTGAGGAACTGCAGTTTTTGGCACTTCTGCTTCACTTCACAGTGACAGAGCTTGCTTCTTGGGTTGTTGGGTACACGGCCAAAGTTTAACGTGGTCAACCCAGACTTGTCTCCTCGTCAGTTTGTGCATCCAGTAGAACAACAACTATCCGACACTGCAACCAAACAAACTCAGTCTTTGTCGGAAATCACTCACTAACTTGGCTGCGATATGTACTGTAGTTTCATCAAAGACTCGGATCATTGCAGATATCCAAATATCTAAATATGACGTTTGACAGATGTTGCTTTCACTTTTTATCAAAGGACCAGTTGCCACTGAGTCAACTAGAGCCCATTTAAATCTTTGAAACGCTTCAACTGCTAATGACCCAACATTGTTTCCACAGAGTTGCTTCCAGAACTCTGCATAACCCCCCAAAAAGTGTTGACGACGTCACTAAAGTTTTATTCTGTCCTTGCAGGATCAGTCTGAAGGAGGTTCTGGCTCACCGTCTTCATGGATCATAGACCTGACTCCATCACATGACATGTTCAGATCAGCCTGTTCTCCCTGCAAGTCCGATCACGGTACTGTATCCTTTAAATCTACCTACACGATAATTATTTTTCTTGATCTGTGTGTGCTGCTATGACATATCACCTCCCTGCTAAAACTGGTGCTCTCTCTTAAGGGCCTATAACAACACTACTTAATCAATACAAGAGCCCGTCCTCAGCATTAGCGTCTGATCCGGTAAAAGCCCACTCAGTCCCTGTCAGCTCTGCTTTATTAGGAGCCATTGTCTCCTCACTGTCAGCGCTGTGTTTAGCGTTCCCTTTCCTCCGGTACACTTAAGCCTGCTAATCCTAGCAAGGGCCAGCTGGCTCCAAGTATCACCTTCACCTGTGTGGCCGGCTTGTGTACATTCTTCTTGAATGATGGTGCAGAGGCAGCGCTTACTGTACGGAAGCGCAAACACTGGAAAGCTGGCAGCGCAAGACAGGAAAAGGGTCAGGAGTGCTGTCCCCATGTGGAATTGGAGAGCCAAGCTCGAGCTAATAGCTCTTTTTTTTCCCCTCCCCGTCTTCATTTGAGCACATCTGTCAGGCTGTGATCTGGTGACTCACTTGTCCGGTATCAGTCATCGTTCTCTGACGCTAATGGTCCATGGTGTGCCGTCCGTATTCCTAGAGGATGTTACAAATGCATCCATCACATCAGAGATTGATACGTCTGAGTGCCAAGCTGCAGCTAACCATTTATACAAAAAGGCACGGTGATATTTCTAATCCAACTTGAAGGGAGGAAGTGAAGCTTAAAAACACTCAGTATTTGTGCGTGTGCTGAGGATAAACGTCAGCTTTCAATAAACTTGATCCTGTTGGGATCAATACGCTTCAGACAAAGTGCTCCCTCCACATTTCCATCCACAGATAACGTGCCGTTATCTCCACTTGTACGGTTCAATGGGTCTCGCCCAGCTCTGTAACAGCAGGCTTTTCCTTCCCACCTTTGAGCTTCGCCGTTCAGAACGGCTATAAACTCTTCTACCTGTTCGGAGTATACTTCATATGACCGCTGGTGAAGTAAAAGTAGTGCTAACAAACTCTGGCACAAGTAAAAGCATTGAAGATGTTACTTAAGTATTAGTATTACCAAGAAATGTGCTCACATTATTAAAAGAAATATTAAAGAAATAACTTTTTATTTCTCTGATTAACCGGCCTTATCGATGCCAGCGCTCCCTCACTCTCATTCACTGTCTGAGTCGCTCGACCACTGCTCAACAGTTTTCGAAGCTGGTTCATGAAATAAACAAAGCCAGAACACACAGTTTGAAGTTTGACCTGGCCTCCACAATCACCTGAACTTAAACCCAATTAAGATAGTTTGGCATGAGTTTGAGCACAAAGTGAAAATAAAGTAGCCCGTGCTCGGAATATATAGGAAGTCCTTTAAGACTGTTGGAAAACCATTCAGGGCGACGACCTCCTGAAGCTGAGTGAGAGAGTGTGCAAAGCAAAAGGTGTCTACTTTGAAGAATTAAACATATTTTAAAAAAGCGTTAAATAAGAAGATTTTACTTGAATGTCTCCCAGATGTTGACTCTACTGTGCAATATGCTGCATTAAAGAGTGACCTTTATATGAGCCTTTTCTCATAGAGAATGATTGATTTATTAGCTCGTTAAATGTATACAATGTACATCTATTGTCTTGGCATACAATGGCTGAAATTCCCTTCAGCTTTAAAATGCCGCTTACACATTTTAAAACAAGTCTTTAACTGTTTAACTACCCTGTGAGATTGAAACAAACTCAACTAAAGATGTCACCCAGAGGATCCTGGTGATAGCTGGTGAGCTTTGACCTTTTAGAGGCCAAAGGCATGGTCACACTCTGGGGGAAAGAAGGCAGGAGGTGGGGGCGGGTCATCAGCAGGGCGTGGAGAGGTCAGGCCTGAGGTCACAGAGTCTCTAAAAGATGCCCAGTGTGTGGCATGTCTTTGTGTGGATAGGTGAGATTCGGTTACCCCGGAGGTGTGAGCAGTTCAACCTTTGAATGGAGCTCCCAAGTAATGGAGGGAATGACCCCATTACGACTCAATGTATATGAGACGGTTAAGAAAATGGGCTTGTGACACCAAAAGTTGATGAGTTCACATGACCAACTGCTGATTTACATTTAGATTTACGGATTATAGGTTGAATATATTAATATTCTGGTTATTCTTCAGGCAAAAATGGTCTTTCTTTACGTTATATAATAGTAAATTTAGAGCTGCTCTAATCAAATGTGTAACGTGACTAACCCACAAAGAATTACCTCCAAACTTTAGAATTCCTTGTAGCTCTAGAGAGCTTTTTTAGCCTCTTTCAGCTCATTGTTTTGGTATCCTGGCCTGAAACTGCTACTGTTTTTACATATTTTCGCTGAAAAATCTCTAAAAACACATTGTGTGTGTTACCTGCTCAGCATCAAAGAACAGACAGACACAGTTAGCAGCGACCTGGTGAACACAGTGACGCATTTAGCAACTTTAACTTTGCACCATGTCTGCTGTAGGTCTAAAAATAAAATAAATTAATACAATTTTGATATTTTGAGACACAAAAAGCAACTTGAAGATGACACCAATGTAAAATAAAGCAGATTAAACAGCAGTATGGAGGGATATTCTGACCATAAGTGTTGGGCAAGCTTCACAAACAACATGTCCTAGCTTCTCCAGAGCCACAGACAACATAAAACAGTTTTTACGGGTTGATTTGAGTAAACTGGATTGGCCATCTGTAAAAATATATATTTCTAATTCAGTGTTAGTCAATTTTTCTGATTCCTGTTCCGTATCAGTGAATTGTCCACGTCTGTGGATCAATCGTCAATGGTTGAGCAACTCTGAGATTAAACCGAAGCCAGAAATCAGCTGCGTTAAGATGCTCCTGCTCCCCAGTGAGGCTCATGATGAGACCTTTGTCCATCTCTGCTCATCAGGAATTCATAGGTGGAATAATCCCTCCTCCTCATAATTGTTTCATGACTGTCTCCACGCTGCTCCGGTCACTCTGCGCTCACTCCGGTGTTTAGCATTCAGCTGCTACTAAAGATGTTAGCATCCAAATGAATGTAGCGATGTGCGCGGGGCCACAAAGAGCACTAATCTGAACTGACCCTGGTGGATTGTTTCGGAAAGCTGAGGAAGCTACGGGGACAGATTAGGCTCCAGAAAGACAGAGAGATGGTACAAGCAGAGATTAGTCGTGTAGTGAGCAAGGATCGTTTCCCCCCCAGAGGACCACACACTGACAGTGTAGCCATGTCACCATTGTCTCACTGTGAACTCGTTGGCTATTGTCTCCGAAATCCTTCAGCGTTTCCCCAAAAACCTGGACTCAAGCCCTTTGATTGGCACTTGTCAGGGCTGATAGAGAGGGTGACGTGTTGGGAAAGGCTTCGATAAAGGAGCCCTGAAAGGAAAATCCCCTCCCCATGAATAATAAATTGGCGAGGATTTTCCCTTTTTACTCCACCCTGAGCCTATTCTGCCATTCTTTCAGGGAGATAGAGCAGTGAAGGCTCTGGGTGGCATCAGTGAATAGACTCCGCAACGCCGATTGTCTCGCTGATGCTCATCCCTTTCTCAAACACGCAATGAAAGAGATACAAGTCCAAACCTTCTTGCCTCTGCCTGGTGCGCTGGATGCTAAAGGGCAGGCGGTGTGTGTGCATTGGAGAGAGTCGGACGAAGGGTGTGGGCGGTGTGTGTGTGTGTTTATTGTCTTCAGCGGCCTTTTCGGGAATCAGCGAGGGGATTTGACTCGGGCAGCTCGCAGCCAAATCCAGCTATCTGCTGTGTTCAGATGCTGGGGTTGGTATGGTAACCTGCTCTGTGTGTTTTAGATGGGCTCTTGTTTCCAGCTTGAACTGACCAGTAATCACTGCTGTGCATTCATGGATTAGACCGTGTTGGAGGTTAGGATAGGAAGGTTTCAAAAGAAGGAAACCAAATCCTGAATAATCTTAGTTTGTGGTTTGGTCATGCTTTAAAGATTGCACAGAAACCTTCTGGACTTTTAGATTTTAACCAGCTAATCAGTTAGCCGATCATAATTAGGGTCATTTTATGAAGGAAACATTTGATGTTCAGCTTCTGAAATGTGAAATGTTTTGTTGCTTTTATCTAAAATTTCAGCCTTTCTCACTTGAAATCTGATTTGTACATTAGAAACATCCCTAAAGGCCTCAGTAGGAGTGACTCATACTCCCATGTGAGGATCTTTATGGCTACAAGTAAAAATACAAGCTCCAAAGGAACCCTCTCATCATTGCCCTTCTTATTGGCACAATCAAGCATAATTAAGTCACTCATCAACTACAAAAAGAGAAGGGAAAATAGGATTGTAGGCTTTTAACATTATCTTTTTATAAGACATGACTTTGGTACAGTTAAACACGCTGCAACCAAAGAAAACAACAAATTAAGAAATCTTCTGCAACTCTCTCTCATGCCTCCAACTAGTCCAGATTGCAGCAGCTAGACCCTCCATCGGCTCCCTGAATGTTTTATGGTTGATTTTAAGATTTTACTGATCACTTCTAAAGCCTCTAACTATATCACCAGCAGGTTGACCCCAGACGAGTCAGTTCGTCAGCTGCAGATCCTCGGGGCGGGTCACTTCTCGTTTGGAGAAGAAGATGGAGGCTCAAGTTAGAGGCGACTCCTCGACTTTGGAACGACCTGCCCGAGCAAATGAGGCTTACATTCAGCCTTTAAATCACTTCTAGAAACTCATTTTTACAGACTTGCCTTCTTGTTACGTCTTTTTATCCTTTTATCCTCAACCAGCACTTCAGCTTTCCCTTTTTTTATGCCCCCTTCTGATATATATTGTGTTTCTTTGTGGCGTTTTCTCCTAAATGGTGCAGGTGTTGTTGAATCTGTGGGGTTATTTTCTTTATTTGTGTTTTGACCTTCACTGGTCTATCATGATGAACATTTCATCTTATATTTAGATATTTTATAGGTTAAACAATGAATCCGTTAATCATAACATCAAAATAACGTATATTTGATGTTAATATGATGCATTTAAAGGCAAACTTTTCTCCACATTCATCATGATGTCACTGTAGATATCCCAGACCTTTAGATTATGCTGCATATGAAAGAAATGATGAATTTCCACAACCAGAGAGATGAACAAATTTCTCATCCTGTCGTCTGTTTTGGTGACATTGAGACTCGAGCAGGACGCCGGGGCTGATGGGAGCGTGTGATTGTGTGCAGCGTGGTGGAAGACGGCCTGTCAAATGAGACATGGCTCCATCAATCTGGGCTGCTGACCTCTGCTCGCTCGTTGACGGGATAAATGAAACCACAGCGCTGAGTTTTGTTTTTTTTTTGTTTTTTTGAAGGCTTGATGAATCTGTCAGCTCCTCCACTGGTCAAGCTTTTCTCCTCCCAATGAATAGAACCATCTCCACATGTATCACATCTGAATCATCGCTCATGCGCTAACTCAAGTAACACGTATTTGCAAAAGTAGCACGGAAGAAAAGAGTCCGAAACTGTTGTAAAAGACAATCGGGGCTCTCCTTAAGCTCAAGTCTGCATTGATGGCGCTTTGTCTCTGCTCTGCCACACCAAGAAGTGTATTCTGTGCTCAGATAATGGGGCCCTTAATTGGCTGGTCAGTGACAAAATGGACGGCTGTTTAAGTTTCAGGGAGAGCGTCGGTTCCTTAGTGAGGCACTGAAAGCGCTGAAGGGAGATGCGACTGTGGCATTTAGGAGAACAATGTGATGAGAATTAGTGTTTATTAAAGGAACTGCAATGGGGTTTAGTGCTTTTTACTAAGTGGCTACTTCCACGTAGACGCCCATGAATACACATGTGGTTTCTCTTGTTCAGGACTCTGGTAATTGCTGTGTTTATATTTAAAAAGTTACCCCCCTCTGCTAACTCTTAAATACAGTTCAGACGGAGCAAAAGACTTCTTAGATGCCATTATATTATGTATTTTATGTTGCGTGCTCCAGGTTCAGATGAAGGGGAGTCCAATTATCCAGGATGGAGGGACCACGTTGAGTCCTCAGCAGGAGGAAGGAGGCCCGAGAGTGTTGACCACAGCGCCGAAGAGAAGGACAGGAGGATGGAGGAGAGGAAAACAAAGGTGCTGAGCATTCTTTCCAAACTGCAGGACGACGCACCTCGTCAGCCGAACAGCAACAAAGGTCGCTCCAACTTTGAGGACTGTGAGTACAATCATCTTCTGAAAAAGTCTTATGCCAACCCAGATTTTTGATGCCTGATCATAGAGAATACTTCCAGAAGCAGTAAATCTGGGGCAACTGGACTTTGGTTGAAGATCCGTGAAGACATTTCACCTCTCGTCCAAGGTTTCTTCTTCAGTTCTGGCTGACTGGTGGAGACATCCAGGTATAGAGAGTCCAGTTGCCTCAGATTCAACCTTCTCGAGAGAGATGACAGAAGAAAGATGGCAAGCTGTTTGGGCTGCATTTGGCACCAAATCACAGTATGAGAGCAATTTAAAGAAAAATAATTGTGCAGGTAACAGCTACACTAATAAATGCTGACTTTGCCACAGTGAACGTAGCGTACTGTCTGGTAGTGATGATGTATAACATATTGAAAATAGCAAGCAAATTGCAAGTATTTAATCAGTGAGCTCCCAGAATTCTGCAGGTAATTCAGTTTTCTACCTGAAGATCACCAATGTACATGCACAGAGGCACATTAAGGTAATTTATTCACCCTCTTGTCACACGTGTGGACGTTTTGACTGTGCCGAAGTCAAAAAGCTGCTCTTTAGTGAGGCAGCTGAAAGTGTTTTCCAACTCAGTGTTTGAAGGCTAAATCTGTCTTTGCCTGCCAAACACTCTTCTCTGCCTCCCGTCCACACAATAACAGACAAACACAAACATTCACCAACACTCTAAAAATTTCCCCCTTAATTACAGCACTTGATTTTTTTAGAATTGCCTCTTTTTTTGTAGCGGACAGGAGTTTGGACAGGAGTTCTCCAGTTTCCCTCAAGTGCCTAATTTCTGGCATCCAAGCTTTTGTGAGAGCGCCAGGGCTGACGGGTCCGACAATAAGCATCCATACCTAAGGTCAAGGCTGAGGGGGGCCGGCCCTCTGCAGAGGTCAGCCAGGTCAGAGTTCTCCTGTGAGTGCTGGCACCCTTGAATGGGACTGATTGGACAGGTTTGTTCAGACGGTAATCAAGCAGGATGAAGAACCCTGCAGCTGGCCTCGCTATTCTGCAGCAAGGTTTTTAGTGATGGGAAGCTTTTGTTGTTGTTACAGGAGGATGGACTTTGGTTTGTGTGGTGTGTGATGTTATTATTTGGTTGTCTTTGCCTCCTCAAATCGTGTTTATCAGCTCTGGTTCAGAGTTGGATTAAGTTTACAGTACAATCAGAGTAATTGTCACTGTTTTCCACTTTTACCAAAGATTGTTTGAACTGACACACATTCACTTTAAATTAGTATTTTTGTGATTTATCAGTTGTTTCACCTCTGTTATTATGCCCATAGAGGCTGCTGAGCCCGGTTACATTGCTCACTTGCTCAGCTCCTGTTCTGGCACGACACTGGCTCCCCCAAAAAATGTTAACGGGGCCTGTAAATCTCCTAAGGTTAATGTAATTAAGGTTAATGGTTGATTAGTTTCAGGTTAGAGTTGTAATGATGTTCCTTGTAACACTAGGCATACAATAATGTGTCAGTGTGTTTATGTGTGTGTGTATATGTGTGTGTCTGAGGTATTCTTTGGAGAAAGACACTCTGCCGTGTTCGTGTTTATGGGTGTGGTGTGTTTACAAAGTGTGTCCTGGTACAATCAGTAATTTTTCACTCCGGAATTTTTGCCAGGGTCCTTTTGTTCTGTCGTGTGTGTGTGTGTGTGTGTGTGTCCTTACATGTACACACATGCATGGTTTGTGTGATTCTATCTGTATGTGTGTGTGTGTGCGGTGACTAGCTCTTGTCCAGACACTTGTAACTGTGGCCGCTCATTAGGCTCTGAAAGGATCTAACCAGTCATAATTGTCTCTTTTCGGGCCATCGTTGACCACTTGCCAAAGGATTCCCAAAATAGAGAAACCCTCCCCCCGACACACAACCACCCATAACTTCCTGTACTCTGCCGCCATTCATCCATTCAACTCTGTGACCCTCCAGGTTGTCATCAGTCAGCGGTCGCTGCCATGTGGCTCGTGTTCGGAGCTAACAGTCGTGCTACAGAGAAGAATGAGAGAACAGAGAATATGTACATAAGCACAAAGAGTACAAGACGTCAGACCTGCTCCCATTGTAGATTTATAACAGAGAGTGCTGAATTCATCATGTACACAACAGAAGACACTAATGACTTTTAGTTATCTAGCATTACAAAATGATCATACATGTTGTCGCTGTGTGATGAAAAAAGCATTTAAAAAGGAGAATAAAAACACAGTTTATCTCAGAAACTAGGCCACAAAATAAACGTAAAACACTGTAATGAGACACAGTTAACTAATTTAATACAAAATCTAATTTAATACAAAACATCTTTTCATTGGAGTCTAAATTAGAGTCTAAATACTGACATCAGAATCAATGGAGTTTAAAGCAACTATAATCCGTATCAACACAATTAAAAATGGATCACAGAGAATTATCACCTGACTCTGCAGCTTCCCTCACATTTACCGAGCTTTTTAGCCTCTTTCAGCGCCTTGTTTTGGTTTTCCAGCCCACAGCTTCACTGTACTGGTTCACTCTTGACGCTCTTGTAGCATTGTTTACAATGAGAAAGCTCTAAAAACACAGACAGGCACATTTAGCAACTAGCAGGTGAACACAGTGGAGTATTTAGCAAGTAAAGAGTTGGTGGAGACCAAAAATGGAGCTTAAAAAAACTGCTGAGTTTTCTTACAGCTGTTGCTTTTACATTTACAAAAACTACACCTTACTGAGCAATGGGAGCAGGTTGAACTGCCCCCATCACACCGAAAAGGGCTGATGGAGAACGGGGTGATGCTGATGTCAAGTAGCTGTGGTCTCCTTTGTGTAGGCGCCTGTTGACCAGAGTGTGGCGGTGCGAGGGACTCTGTGGGTCTCTGATGAATGTCATTGTTGATGCAGAACACCTGGCAGCCTTGAAGCCAGCCTCGCTTTGACCCCACCCACCACCACCACCACCACCAACACCACCACCACCACCACCAACACCACCACCTCTAGCCTATCTTCTACCTGTGGGCGGACATAATTGTTGTTTTCAAACAGTGAAAATACGACCGACTGAATGAACAAGAAAGACCAGTCGCTTAAAAAGAGATGAAGGGAGGTAATGGCAATAGTGTGAGGTGTTTGTGAATGTGTGTGTGTGCAGGGGGGGATGTCCTGAGTGTGTGTGTGTTCGGGTACAGTGCCTTTATGTAACCCCTGTTTGCTCAGCCTTTGGTCTGGAATACCTCTATGTATTTACCATCAGTCCAGAATGACTGGGCAAACAAACAGGCCGTCTATTGATGAGCAGCAGCGTGGAATATGCCCGCTGTATTCATGAGAGAGAGAGAGAGAGAGAGAGAGAGAGAAAAGGAAGGGGAAGAGGGAGAGAGAGCAAAGTAAATCTGTCAAAGAGTCTATTATACGGTGTCCAAACAGAGAGCGCCCTCCACAATGGCCTTATTAATGGCACAATGTCAAGGAGCGGTCGGGGCAATAATAGCAGATGATTTTGCTTTGTGAGGTTATCTCTGAAGATCTGGTATTGCAATACAGCAGATGATTTGGACTCTGGGGGCATATCGGTGTGGATCTGCAGCAAAGAGATGATATTGGACGTAGGCGTGTGTGTGTGTGTGTGTGTGTGTGTGTGTGTGCAAAAAGCGTAAGTTGTGGTTTGTGGTGAGGCCGATGGCGTGCAGCCAGGGACAGGAGTGTGGCTGCTACGTGTGTCTTTGTTTGTTTTCCTAGCAGAGCTTTAACCCCCTTCAACACACACACACACTCAGTCTTTTTGGAGAAAGTGAGGGGGAGGAGTCGTGTTTTCATGGAGCAACAACGGCCTGCGGGAGAATGCTGCCAAATACTGTCACCCTCTTTTACGTTGTAGTGCCCACTCAAGGCAAACCAACACACGTTGCCAAAATCTGCTGTGAAAGGACGATTTTTTACAACAGCAGTGAGACTTTCATGACTAAAAGTAACTAATGCTGACTATTTGTGGTGTTGAAGTTTAACTCCTTAGCAGCACAACGACCACTGGCAGTATAAAGAATGGACGGCGCACGCGTGACGTCACCCACAGGGTGGTCAAAATCTGTTGCATTTGCTGCCGCCATGTTGACTAATCTAAAAATCGGCAAAGTCGTGGAGCCCTGAGGCGGGCTGAACGAAGCCTGGGTGCTCAAAAAAGCCAGCTGTAACGGCACCTACCTGTCAATCAAAGCAGCCATGCTGTTAATTCTGCTTAACATTAAGCCTTAATATAATCTGAACAGGTGATTTCTACAAAAATTCACCCTCAGTACATGGACGTCACACTATTTCCGTCTTTGCTTCTGAACAAGGACAGTCATTATTACCACAAGAGGCTTATTTGTCTAGAAAATTAATAAATTTGTAATAAAAACTCACGTTTAATTCACTTTTTGTTGGCACTTTAACACTTGAATCAAATTCGACTCGTTCTCTAAACACTCTGAGGTTTGCAGCGTGGTGAGCGGTAACCTGAGCTATCTGACGCGTGTGAATCATCATTATGCGTCACCACTGCCAGGTGTACTGTCACATAATGGTGACTGAACAAAGGTGGAGCTTTCCATCGTAGCATTTGTAGTAAAAAAAAAAAAAAAAAAGAGGCGTACATGTTATGGATACTATATTTTTCTGTCCATTTCAGGAATTTTTGACAACACATTTACACTTTGGCACTCAAATTAAATAGTACAAAGTACATGCTGTGCTGTAAGTCAGTGGATAGATTTCAGGGGTCACAATTCAATCGTTTGCAGACATGTCTTTGAGTTTTACATCATAAATATATAATATGTACTGAGGTGTCACTATAGCAACACTCAGTGGACCTTTGTGCCAAAGAAGTCCCAAAAACTGCAGTTCCTCAAACGTCCACATGAGGCTGGCTCCATAACGAGTCAGTCTCCATAAGTCCCCATGTTAAAATGTCCAACTTCACAGCAGAAATAAACATGTTTACAGCCTGGTACAAAAACAGTTTTTGGTCTCTATAGCTAATTTCCCCGTTCTGTAGTATTCCTTCATGTTCTTACTCACTGACATAATATCCATGTATGTTTATAAAGGTTAAAATACACTCTAACTGTTAGTACTTATCCTGTAATCTTAATCCTTTAATCTTTTCAGGCTCAGTTGCATCTGCATGACATATTCCTACTGTATCGTATCATCATGTGAGCGTGGATGGAAAATAAACTTGATAAACTGATGGCTTGGGTTGCAGAGTAGAGATTATCCCCACTGCCAAAGAAGTGAATGAAGGCCACAATAGTTCGAACCGCATTTAATCGACTCTCCGTGTGCTCCTGCTCCGTCTCCTGCACCTCCTGCTGGTGTGCTACAGTCCGGTGTTTTTCCTGTAACACTTCAGATCAGATAAGATTTCGATCTTTACCTTTGATTTGGAGCGTGTTCAGAGACGCCCAACAATGCCTCATTCTATACTATTGTGAAATGACACGCTTGGCCTGGTTTGCAGGTCTGCTTTTGCCGCTCAGACCTCTCACCTCCTTATCTCGCAGCACCACACTTTATATTTTACGGCTTTGTCTCGTCGCGTCGAGGCTGTAGATTTACAGGATCGTCACATATGTAAGAACTTAAACCCAAAACATCCCATAAACCCATTTCTCATAGACTTTTAAACGGTTTAGACTCTGTTTATCTGTGTGTGTGCTCTAAATTCGAGCTCTTAATCACATATTTTAGGCTGTATATGTGGGGCATGTTGCACTCTGACATTCTCCTGCTATTAAAAAAAGGGGGTCACCTCCTCTCCACCGCTGAATGTGACCTTTGTTAAAGGAATTATAGGACACTTTATGCAGTGTCATGATGAGCAGAAACAAAAGTCTGGGATTAAGCGGGAAAGAGAGCAACAAACAAGTGAACTCGTTAGAAATACAATAGACCCCTGTGTGTGTGTCTTTGTGTTGGTGTGTTATAAACTCTGTCCTAGCTCTGACACTCTTTGACAAGTCAGTTATGGATGTTTACATTAATATTCAGTGTTTTTATTTGGAATTAAAGCCCCTCGCTGCTCATACAGCCGGGTGTGACTTAAAATGCCTTGACACTAATGACAATACAGTATCTGAGCTTCATTAGAAGACAATAACTTGAGTAATATAACCTTTTTTTAAAAACAAAACTTCTCAAATGTGAAACAAACAACGGTACAGTCATTCAGTATGTTGTGAAGGGGTTCATTTTTACAAAACCTATCCGAGAGGTTTGACTCTCTAAACCTAAATTTTGCCTCATTAATCCACCACGACTTCCTCTCCAAACATGGACTTCATCATTCTTTCTAGCGTGGGTGTGCTCCCACGGGCGGTTTAATTACAGAATATGGAAATACTGCTGTCTAACATGGGGACTTATGGAGACTGACTCACTTCTGGAGCCAGCCTCAAGTGGACGTTTGAGGAACTGCATATCCACTTTTATTCACAATCCACTTTCATTTAAAATTTTAAATATTAAATTAGATTGATCATAGGGTTGATCTCTGATCTGTGACGTGTGCTGGGAAACAATCACCAAAAAGAGGTGAAATGATTGTTTTGAGTAAAATATATTAAATATTAAACCCAAGAGTATGTTTTATACTATTTGTTGCGATGTATGCTGTAATAGCAACTCATAGGATATAAGATATATAAGACTCTTTGCTGTTCTGTGAGAGTTTAATGGAGTTCAAACTCAACATCAGCCCGGCCTATTCTTCTCTGCTCTACAGCTGTATATAACACACTGTGGGCCTGCAATGCAGTGGTGCTGGAGGAGGTCGGGGGGTCCCCGGTCGAGGGGAGCACTCCGCCAGGGAATCAGCCGGACAAAAGGTGCAGTGGAGTGAGAGATTGAGGGAGGAAGCGAGGGCGGGTGGAGGAGCAGGACAAAGCCGAGGCAGTAAAGCCTCCTGCCTGATAGCCTTATCTGATTCCACTCCAGCGCTTGATGGCTTTTTTTTCACCCTGCCTTTAAAGCGCACAGGTTGTGCCTTTGGTGTGAAGCCTAGCAGAAAATGTTAATCAAGAGAGGGACTGTGTGGAGAAAGGCGAGAGAAAGGGGAGAGTCACTCTGCTGAGGCCATAATCTGTAATGAGACCGAGGCGATTCAGTTGCAATTGAGAGAGGAAGAATGGGGCCATGATGATGATGAGCAGGGAGGTTCACTCTTTCACTGGCGTTTGTTTTTCTGTTTTTGTTCCTTTTCTCTTGCGGAGTCACTGCTCGTGCACCGGTCCGCAGGCTGCAAACAGCCGCGGGTCACAACTCATTTAACACACACTTGGACGTCATTTTCAATGTCTGCAGCTGACAGATGAAAAACACTGCCGACTGCTCGTCTGACAACTATTGGTACTCATCTGTGTATGATTTATATTTCCCCTCTGTGACCGCCGTGTTTTTACGGTGACGCCCGGGTATCAAAGACGGTCAGGTGACGAAGGCTGGCATCAGATTTCTGCAGTCTTGTTGACTTATTTTAATCAGAATTTTATACATTTAATGTTTGACTTCCTTTCTTGACTTTTCTAGAGTTCAGTATGCACCAAAAGCTCATAATTGCTGTCAGATTTGTAGTTTTGTTTACTTATTTATTAAATACTTTAAATTAAAGTTTACTAGAGTACTATGTTATATTTAAATTAATACAGTATGTTTATGTTTTTGCATTTTTTGATTCATCAGTTAAATGTGCAAAGTAACCGGTGACGTGAAGAAGTAAAAAATAAAACAATGAATGAAATGTTGGGGGGTAAAAATGGAAACACAAGTATCTTTAAATCTGTACTTAGTTACTTTCCACTGGTTGCAGCTTTTCAAGGTGGAGCCACACAAACTGATTACTTGATTACTTGATCTATAGCTGTCCATCTAGTTAATATGTAGTCATGCACTTTATTAGGTACATCTGTACAGTCCACAGTGACAGATTTGTCTTTATGAAACTCATAATCTTCAGTTTTTTGTTGTAAATATGTGAATTCAATGCTCATAGTTAAAGGTGCTGATGTACTGGACTACATTATGTTCATTAACACCTCACACTGTCACAGTGTCAACAAACCTGAACATTACAGGTGTCATAAAAGTCTTTTATGGCAGAACAGTTGTATTGGATTGCATTCAGCTGTATAGGTGTAACTACTAAAGTGGACACTGGGTGTATATTTATTGAGTCTGCAGAGACAACGGCAGTAAAAATAGAAACAGGTTGTACTGTAAAAGTCAAGACTCATAAATATAAAGTAGAGATTTAATATAATAATGTTCAGTTTTGACTGACACTGTCAGAGAGCTGCATGTTTATTATTGCAAATCAGATGTGGGCAGTTCTTCTTCTTCTTCTTCTTCTTCTTCTTCTTGCATGAGATTTTGGCCTCTTATTCATCAAATAAATTCAATGTAGTGGAGTAGATGTACAAAATTTAAACAAGTAAAGTACCTTTAAATTAAATTTAAACATAGAATGTGAGTAAATACTCTTCATGAGATGGACTTATAATAATAATAATACATCTATAACCTCCCGCACACAGCTGACCAGTCAGTAGAGAGTATAATAAACCAACATGGCTCCTTTTTTAAGAAAAATATACGTTCATATGTGTTTCTGAAGTCACCACAGGTCAGCTGCTAACTCTCCCCCAGATGGTCAGCGAACCTCAAACCTCGGCTCAACCTCGGCCTGCCTGGTTGTAAAAAGAAAAAGGGAAGGTGGCTCCATTCACTCTGTCACACAAGCTGTTATTTCACTTTAGCAGATTGACCAGTGCGCTGATGCAGCCACCATCTGAATGCGTTGCTGGCGTCTTTTGAAGACTTTAAATCCCCTCGCAGGGCCGAGCGGCGGCTGCGTCGTGTGTGTGTGACTGCAGATCCTGCAGCCTTCTTCTCATCGCAGATATTTGCAAACAGATGCGCAAAGCCGACCAGCAGGTTTTTTTTTGATCAATCAAGCTTTAACAAGTCAAGTTGACTAGATGCGAATGTAACATTTTGCATGTGAAAGGACGAGGCCATGGAAGGCCTGGTTTTGATTAGGCCTAAGCTGATAAATGGCAGATTCAAACAGCCCCCCTGCTATTGCAGAGAAACCCCAGAGGTCCAGGGGTTTAAGTCCAGACTGATATCAACTCTGTTTCTCCTCTTTCTTCTCCAAACCAATGAATAGATCCATTATTCAGTAGACTCATTCTCATCTCCTAAATTGAAGTGGCAGCAGCTTAAAAGCCCCCATTTTCTCCCCTTTCGTTTTTTTTCTAAGTCACTCTCCCTCACAAATTTGCCTACTGAAATATTCATGGGTGTGGCTGGTCTCAGTTTGTCCCCCTTGTGCAATCATTGGAGACTTTAAAAGTGATCATTAGGTTTGAGTTAAAGAAATAAGGAACTGTTTTGTTTTGGGGTTTTTTATCCAAAAAAAAAACGTCTTTTGGGACGAATGTTTGAGGAATACAATGAGAAAATGTTTTATTTCAGGATATTTCTACTGAAACAGTTGCTTATTTATGTAACTTGTACACAATAGTGCTAAATTAGGCACAAACTTGAGCTACTTACTGACAGTAAAAGACCGTAAAATATGTCATAAAATATGACTGAAAACCTTTATTTATACACAATTTTAAGGGAATTTATACAGAACATGGTATTTAGATATATATAATAAGTGTTTTATATTAGAGACTGTTAATTAATCAGTAAAATACTGTATTCTTCAATGGCATATTTCTTTTACTGTCATGGTTTGGCAGTTCTTCATCGTAAAATGTACAGACATTTTAAAATATGGAATAAAACGCCAACCTTAAACGTGAAATCAACAGTACTAATGTTCTTTTACTGTATTATTAGAAAAGGTTATACTGTATTTATTACGGTAAAACTCTATTGCCAATTTTTTACAATAAAAATGACAGTTATTCTCCTTTTTTTCAGTGTTATTAGAGTTACATGTTGGGCTGCAACAATTATTTTCATTTTCTTTAATAGTTTGATCTATAAAACACCCAAAAATGTTCATTCACCTTTCTCAGAGCCCAAGGTGAAGTTTTTACATGTCTCATGTCTCATTTTGTCCAACTAATGGTGCAAAACACAAAGATTTTTTTACTCATAAAACTCAAAAAAGTATCAATTTATCACATTTAACCACAGAATCTGTCATTTCTGCTTAAAAACAACATTAATCAGTTATCAGAATAGTTGCATATTAATTTCTCAGTCAGAATTTGTCTCTTTTCTTTACTGCTGCAGCCGTTTGCCACAATGAATATCTTCGCTCACCTTTTTCCTCATCCTGCAGAATATTATGGTTAATTTCAAGGTCTTGACCGCTGCTCTATTCAGCCAAGTGCCACTCTGCCCCCCCTCAGACCAATCAAGGCCAACTGGACTCCCTGTGAACCGCTCGCCCTGTATTGTCCACCCTCCATGACCCGAGTGCGACCAGAGGAGAGAAATATTGCTCTAATCCACTCTACACACACACACATGCTCACACAGAGAAGCCTAATGTTGTTACTCAAGCTGGAAATCACTGCTCTGCATAAAATGTGATACACAGAGCAGAACAATCATCTTTTAGACTGAAATGTTGTCCGGTTCATGCGCCTTCGTCAGGCTCTAAAGGTTTGCCTTTGTCTTCTTCTTCTTCTTCTCTCTTTGCAGTCGACTTCTTGGCAAAGTATTGCATTTTCAGTCAGGAGAAGCTGGCCGAGTACAAAAGAGCTTTTGAAGCAGTAAGTGAAAAGACATTTAAACCACTGAGATATTCTCACTGTAACATGATGCACTCACAAAAAAGAATAAGATGATTCTGAAACAACGATAATGACACCTAGAACTCAAGTTAACATATTCAGATTATTTGTTTTGTTCAACCAACAGTCCAAACTCAGAGATATTCGGTTTACTGTCTGAAAACAGCTTTAAAAGACAACATAAATGACTGAACAACTGTCAAAATCGGCTAATTAATTAATTGACAATCTGGATCGATGGTTCTCAACCTCGTCCAAAGATATTTTCAAGTTGTCACAAGCAATTTAAGGCATAATATATGCCAGATATCTCAACAAATATTGGCTGGATTGCCATGAACTTTTGTGGATGAATCCTGTTGAATTTGGTGATCCTCTAGACTTGTTTTGTCAGTGATCTGGATGATGATGATGATGATGATGATGATGAGCATGTTTTCTCTGCAGGAGGACAGCGATGGCGACGGCTACATCTCCTGCCTTCAGGTTCTCCTCGCTCTTAAAAACATCATCCCTCCCGAGCTGCTGTCTGACGAAGAGGAGATCTACGTCTACAGGGTCGGCCGTTACTCCATCTGAACACGTGCAGATACAAATTCACAACCAAATTCATTAGGGTTCATCCTCTGGGGATGACGAATGTCTGCATGAAATTTCATGTCAATCCATCAGATGTTTGTTGAGATATTTGAGTCTAAAAAGTGGAAAACTTATCTTCTGTTTTCTCGTTTTAGATCCTGGAGATGGTCGACTTCAGAGTGACAGATGGACTCGTAGACCTGAGGCTCTTTGCTGTGATCTCCAGTCTGGCACAGAAAATAGCCACCATGGAGTAAGTGACCACGCAGCAGACACACTCCTCATTGAAGCCGGAAGCAGAGTCCCTGACCCGCCATAAATAAGAATAAGAGTGTGTACGCAAGTTCGTTCCGCCGATTTAGACGTCGTGTGTGGGGCCAGCTTTGATCCTCGTCTGCCTGCGTCTTCAAACATTTCAAAGCGACTTCAGAAGTCGAAGTTACGAGTTTGGATGTGATAAAAATTCAAAAGCACTAAAGTGTTTCATTGATGAGTGGAAAGACAGAAAATAAATCTACAATGTTGATTATTAACAAAGAGGCACAACATGTTCTGTTGTTTCAGCCTCTCAAATGTGACAATATGCTGATTTTCTCTGATTTATATGACTTTAAACTGAATAATAATTTTGTTTTTGGACTTTTGAACGCATCACCTTGAACTCATTGAGTGACGCTTTGATTGACAGGTGGGTGCTGTTACAGGTGGCTTGTTTTCATTCGTTCTGCCTCAGGTCCGCTGATGAGCCACGTCTTTGCTTCTAATTGCGTTAACTCGAGTTATAAACTACATTTTTCACACATTTATTTATCTTATTTATTTAGTATCTGCAGGTCAATCAATAATAATCGTTAGCAGCAGCCCTACATTGAACCCTGCGCAGACAGAACACATCACTCTGATTTGAACTCGGCCTTTAGCGTCCTTGTGTCTCTACATTATTCCCCATATGCCGCAGATTCCCACACACATCGCCCTTTTTTTTTTTCTTTCCTCCTGCCCTCGGGTGTATAGCTTCCTACAGACAGGAGTGTGTGGAGCCAACCCTACTCTGGAGGTCTCCGAGGGTCAAGGCCTGCTCCCAAAAACCTCACCCCAGAGTGAGAGCTCCCTCTCAGCGAGGACAGGGCCAGGGTCATGGGTCCTCTGATTTACGGCCAGCCCTTTGTGTCGTGTATTATAGGAGGAGGCCTGTAGACTGGCACAGGGAGACCAGGGTGTCTCCTCTGTATGGAGGCAATTATAGTAATGATAATGAATGACCATATTAAACCTCTTTTCACAAAACTGCTTTTTTCAATTTAAATAATAAGAAGAGGGAAGATCAGTGCTCATAATGCCGGCTCCTCGACGAGGAGAAAACAATAGTCATCTCATCCCAACTGAACTAAATCGATCCTCTTACCTGTTACAGTTAATCCTGTTGTCTCTAATCCTATCTTAGAAATGAGCTGCAACAGTAGCTACACAATCACCCTTTGTGATCATGCGCAGCTTTGAAATCTGAGTATGTGCTTCCCACATTTATTTTTATAGATATTTCTTTCTCCGGTTTAATCTCAGCACCCTTCCCCCCCGTTCTTCATCCTCCGCTCGTTTCTTTTCAACTTTAACTGTCCGTCACTCTCGCGTCTCTAATCTCTCTCCGGCTCTCTTGTTGTGTACCTCTCACCCTCTGTGCCGTGCTGTTTTGGCCCTTGACTCAGCCCATCTGTCCCCTCGTTGTAGCATTGTCCTCCCCAAACAAGTCCACCTCACACGGCGCCACATTCCCTCAGGGCACGAGTCACATGATCTGCCAAGAAGCACATTGCCATACAGGATTCACAAACGGCATCAGCATTTTGACCATGGCAAGTCATTCATTCGTATTGTCGCTGTCGTCCCTTTGTTGGGTTTGTGAGCATCCATGCGTGCACTGGGAGTTACTGTAAGTCTCCTCGTTCTGGGAAATTCTCTGGATTTGATGAGTCATGTAGCGAAGGAGCATTAATGTTGGAGAAAACATGAGACAGCAGAATCTGAACCAGCTCCCAGCTGTGGTCCAAGATGTCTTAGTGTGAAAGGTTTTATTGGAGGAGAATAGAGGATTTATCAATACACTTGTCATGACCCAACCCAAAAACTGCAGTTCCTCAAACGTCCACTTGAGGCTGGCTGCAGAAGTGAGTCAGTCTCCATAAGTGTTCAAATGTACAACTTCACAGCAGAAATAAACATGTTTACAGCCTGGTACAAAAAACAGTTTTGGTCTCTATAGCTAATTTCTCCGTTCATGACAACTGTACTGAGGGTGAATTTATATATATATATATATACAACTCACCTTGGGCATCAGTATCTTGCCGAAGGACACTTCGACATGCAAACTGTATGAGCTGGGGATCCTCAAGAAGCCATGGCGACCCCTAATGTTTGCTCCTTAGTGGTCCAACATTGTTATCTGTCTCTATAGAGGCTTTTAAGTTATGTATCTGTGTTTGTTGTGTCACTGGACACAAACTTACAGCTGCTCTTCACCTCAAGAAGAAGACTTCAATGTCCCCTAACAATCTAAGATTCAAGCTGTCCTTAAAGTGACCTCAAGACATAAGCTTGACCCTGTGTAACCTCCATATGTGGCGTGCTAGAATAGAAAATTCCCTCACACCCTCCACACGAGTCCCTCCTCCTCGTACCCGCTCACCACAGCGTCGCCGCAGCCCGCTCAAAAATATCCCAAAACAACTCTCAATTCTGCCAAATCAAACTAGGTCAGAATATGTTTGCGTCCCATCACCTCACTGTATGTAGCAGCTCCCCAATGAGGAGACCGCCAAAATTTTGGGGCCTTACGTAAGCGAGAAGTCTGCTGTGTTGTCCACAGCGGGGTGCCAGAGGAGCGCCGACAAAAGAAAATGGGTTAGGCTGCTATTATCCTCGCCACAGTCCATCACCAGGTCCCCGAGCCCCTCGTTTACGCTAGCCATTATCACGCCAGTGTCCTTAGCACACCAGCATTTGGACTCTTTTACTGCAAACCAAGTGCAATTAATGATCATTAGCTGCCCTGTCTCACTTCATCCCCATCAAGCCTCTGCCTGCACCGTGGTTGGAGCACAATCATGGCACTGGGAGCACTCAGGCGTGCATTGCACTCGTTGGCCTAGCGCTTGGCCATTCTTCGCTCTAACAGGGTATTGAGCGCACGGCGAGGAGGGGCTCATTAACACCGGGCGCTCGTTAGAGAAGGGATGGCCGTCGCTGTGCCACACGCTGGACTGGAGAGGTCTGTCCCAACACAATCAGTCGTGTCTCCCTCTAATTATCCTAGTGGACCTAGATTTTGTTGGTTTGCAAGTGGTCACATTGCACCAGAGTGTCGCTTATTCCCCTCCCTTAAACCTCCGCACGAACCCCGTTCACCCGGCTCCACCCTCCCCCCACCTTCCCCTCCCACTGCTGCCCCAAAAACCAGAGCAGTTTTATCCGTTACTGTGGCGGGATGTCCACGTGTGCCCACGTATTGTTTGGTAGCCAGGCCACTGTGAGCAACCACAATGGGCTCAGAACGCTTTACCATCACATCCCTCCGCAAACACAACATCGCACGGGACAGACCCCGCCAAAAAAAATCACCGCCCGCCACCGCAAACAGAAAGTCCTGAATCTGTCGGCAGCGGCAACCAAAGTTTTTACCAAACTGAGCGACTTATTTTTAAACGTAGGACTTGATTAGACTCTCATTTTAAAGGTAATGTTTCGTACTACTGCTGTTAAAACAGTCATATAACGTTCACTGTGGCTCGCTCTGGAGAAGGGTTATCTTTCTTTGGGCTTCAAAACGCCAGAAAACCTGCTGAACAAACTGAGGGCGTAGGGAGGGTGTACCGAAAGAGAGTGCTGTGAAGGTTCTTGGAAATCCTGGTCATCTTTCTACAAGAAAGTTACTTGGACTTTGTTGTAGATCGTTCAGAATTGAAGAAGCTTCTTGGACGAGAGGTGAAACGTCTTCACGGATCCACAACCAAGTCCAGTTGCTCCATGAGTAGTTCTTTGAAAACTCACATGTTCCCAGAGAACATGAGTTATTGCACATTTATTTTAGTATTTAACAGGCATGCATATTGTTCTAGTCAGCTGAAACAGTTGTTCACACAGTGAATGTGTCAAATCCAAAAGAAGATTGTGGACTGCCAGTCCCTACCACCATCAAGGGTTCTTCAAGGGTGCTTGATTGTTGTTTTTAAGGCAAGAATAACTTTGCATCTCTTTGCTGTTTGTGATGTTGATCATTTTGCTGTTTCCTTCCAGTGAATTCATGCGATCACTAATCAGCGACATGGACTTCCGCTCGCTTGAAGTGAGGCTCTTCAAAGCAAAGGTACCTCCTAAACTTCTGCTGGCTGATGTCTGCAGGCCCACATGTTCATACTCATACAAGGTGGGACTCGATTACTTCCCTGCAACGTCAGATTAACTCTCACATTAGTCACATTCATGCCACAAACTCCACCTCTGCCTCTCTTTCATGGCACCGCGGGTATAATTACAATGAAATAAATACTGGTAAACACTTTGAAGAGCAATTCCAAAGCATGCTTTGTAAAGCTAGCTTTTTTTTTTAGGAGAGACACTCAGCCCTCATGCATAGAAATGAGGGAAGCGAGCCACAGGGAGAAAGAGAGGGGTGCTTTCCCCTTTTCATAGATTAGCACGGGCCTAATCTCATTAAAGTGCCCAGCAGTGAACATGCCGTCCACTCCGCCCCAGCCCTGTAATCAGCCTGAGACACACAGCTCATCTCAGATGGACCAGGGACTAGTCTTACCAGCTGGCCGCTCACAAGCAAGCCCGGCCCTCATTCATACGAGGAAATACTGAGCAACTGAAAGGCAGGAGGAACATGAAAGCCTGTGGCCATGAGTATGGAAACTGAGCCCCTGGCCAGGTAGGGGAAGCTTTGTAATTATAGAGCTGTTAGGGATAGGGTTGTTAACTGGAGAGGTTGGTGGGGGGAATGGGCTAATTGCCAGAGGGATTATTCCCCCCCCATGTACCTCAACAATTATTACCTTGACTGCATTAACTGTGCAAACAGGTGCACTCAAACAAGAAACAGGTTGAGCTACCCTGAGGAGTGCACACAATAAAACATTCACACATGAACATACACCCACACACTCACAACTGTGCTCACAACAAGTGGAAATCCTCGTTTTTAATCCCATTTAATATTAAAACTCCTCGTGCAGCAACTGTTCCTGTTCCTCCTGGAGGAGCAGCGAGAAGATACCGGAGCTCAGCAGGGCTTCATCAGTGCGGAGCAGCTCCTTCTGGAGCTGAAGGCCGGAGGAATCCATCTGGACCAGGAGGCGGCCGTCAGACGGGAGCTGCAGAACATCCGCCCCCTGGATCTGCTGGACTTTCTCGCCTACCTGCCCCTCTTCATGCTCATTCACAAGTCGGTCATCTCCAACCCTCTCGACGACTCCAGCAACCTCTGACCTCAGTCGCTGCACTGTCTGCTCCAAAACACCTGTGGTACAAACGCTAACACTCCCCCGGTGCTCTGCGCTCACCGTCTGTGCAGCCTGGCTAACAAACTGAGCTAACATTAGCTAACAGCAGCTACAGTTGGCTACTTCACTGTCCATTAGAAAACTCTGTAAATCACAGATAGTTGAGGCAGAGCAGCCGTAATACTACATAGCTGCTGTTAGCTAATGTTAGTTCAGTTTGTTAGCCTAGCGATGTGGGTGAATGCTGACGGGGAGTCAGTGTCGTGTCAGAACAGGAGCTGAGCAAGCGGGCTCAGCAGCCTCTATGGACATAATGACAGAGGAGAAGAGACCGAAGAGGCCACTGATGGAGGAAGCTAAGGAGAGAAAATGAGAGAGTGATCGAAGAAGCCGTCGGACAAGAGTAAATCTGGGACTGACTTTTAGTGGCTGGTGAGAGCTTGGAGTTGTGGACTTGCTAGTTTTTGATCATAAGTAATATAATCACAACAAATACACATTTCTATGCAATGCAAACTTACTTGTCTTTGAAGCTCAGTCTGTCTCTGCACTTGAAAGAAACTTTTACAACTTAATTTCTGTCTGTGTTATGACTTCTGCAGAATCGGCTTCCTTGATCTGTTGATGATTGACAGGAGAATAAGAGATGTGTATAGACAACCCTCCAACAGGAGACAGTATTATTGTTCCTGTTAGATACAGGACGAGCTGTAAAGTGCTGTCTGTGGTCCTGAAGTCTCACTCTGCAGTCTCTGTTGGTTGCATTAAACTTTCTCTGTCACGCTGCTGCAGAGGTTCACGTACACAACAACTGCTCATCGTCCTGGAGTGATAAACAACAACATTTGAGGTAGCCGCTCGGACTGTTGTCCTCATCCATCCAACTTAATCAACACTGACGAATGATATTCAATAAGATATTCAACTAATAGTTCGAGCTATTGTTTTGCTTCGGCTTTGCCAATTAGATACGGCCGTGCTCTCCTGCGGTTCATACACGCCTGACAGGCCGCCACGCAGGAGAACATAATGGACTCTGACAGGCAGCAAAACCAGGGTTGTTATATCAGCAACGTCCTGAAAGCAGCATCATGCAAAACCTAAAAAAGACGACGTGAAAAGACCATCAGTCATGTTTAACCTGCTTTTAAAAATATATGTGTTCAATTTTTGCCTTTTCTTGCGATTACTTGAGTAAAAATGTTTCTACACATTGCAGTAGAAACTACTCCATCACACATGATATGTTTGATGTGTACCGTTACAGTTGTTTAACTGATTGTTTAACTGAGGTTTGCAGGAATAAAAGTCTTGTTTATTTATATAGTTTGTGACATAGCACAGTTAATCAGTTTTATTTATAGAGCGGCAAATCTTACCAGTTTTCTGACACTTTTAGAGGCTGCTTTTCCTGAGCAGGTGGACAAAAAAACCCCACAAGACAATAAAAACTCCACATCAAACAGCTCAATTCATAAAAGTCTCTTCAGTGCGAGATGACAGATACGATAAATACGAGGCTGTGACGCTTCTTCCACTCCCTTCTTTGCTATACATGCAAAATAAGATGTGTTTTCACCAAGCGACAACCTCAAGATGTGAAGTGAAGCCCCCAAAAAACTGCAGTTCCTCAAACGTCCACTTGAGGCTGGCTCCAGAAGTGAGTCAGTCTCCATAAGTCCCCATGTTAAAAACTTCACAGCAGAAATAAACATGTTTACAGCCTGGTACAAAAAACAGTTTTGGTCTCTGTAGCTAATTTCCCCGTTCATGACAACTGTACTGAGGGTGAATTTATATACAACTCACCTGCCAACTTTTTGGAGTCTGACTTAAAACTTTATGAAACTGAAACTGGATAATAGACTGCAGCTCTGTTCATTTTTCATGAGACCCTCTTCCCCCCTCTCAGGGCCCCCTGGTGGCCCATGAACCCTCCTTTGGGAACAACAATGAAGCCTGAACGCACCACGTGGTTTCTGAATAAAATATTTAATTATTTTGTGAATTTATTTCTTTATTGATGTGATCTGATTTATCCGAGGAATAAAAACTTAAAGTACAGGAGCAGGCAAGTTTCTTTCAGCTTCACACACACACACACACACACACACACACACACACACACACACACACACACACGCACACTGGTCTTTTTTTTTCCTTCCCAGGTGGTTGGTTGGTTGGTTGTGTGTTCAGCGGCATGCTGCTGTCAGGAGGCACACGCCATGAGCCAATTCAGCTGTGTGTGTCCACTCGACCACCCTACAAACCCCCCATTCACTCATTAAAGCAGACACGCGTCCGGGTGCAGCCTCCTGCTCTACCTGTCAAACTTCGTTTTGCAGAAAGACGAACTCCACCTCAGGATCTGTCGGTGGTCGTCAGAGTGTGATCACCTCACTGACTTCACTCAGTCCGCCGATTTAGAGGACGAATTTTGTCGCTTGTTTGTTCTCAAAGTTTCACTTTTTGATCCGGAGACTAAAACTTGGTGCTTTCTCTAAGTTTGCAAGAACATTACGGATTGTGAATCCACCTAAAGCTCCGTCTAAAGGCGCTTCAGTGCCTCCTTAAAGAGCCCACACTTTGATTTTTTGATAGTTTTCTGGCGTTTCTTTGCTTTTCTAACAGAACCAAACATCACATCATCGGTATTTCTACTTTACTGCTGCGTGCTTTCAAATAAATCACTTTTAGACACTTGTGGCACCACATTGCGCTTGCGCAAAATGCCCATCCTGACGCAGATACTGTCCAATATTACAAATGAGCACACAGAGAGGGTTCGACATCAGGTGCTCGGCTGAGGGACCTTCTAGTAAAGCCTTTAATTGAGCCACTGAGGTCTGAATTTCTAAAGACGGGAAAGAAATCCTCGTGCGTAAAAGTGTGTTTTCTCTTTACACCTTCTCATATTGTATCTCCATCATTCCCGCTACAAACCACATGTTGAAATCTGTAAATCCTCCCCTCCTCCCTCCCTCCACCCCCCAAAAACAAGACATGGAGAATAACTCGGTAGCAAATCGTTTTTATTCTTGGACTAGAGTGTAGAAAATATGGTTATAAGACTTCTTTTATCTGTTTATGTGAAGACAATATAGAGCTGGCAGTATAAAGAGACAATGCGCTCCGTTTGGACAATAGCTGCATAAGTTTTGATCATTGTGAACTTCATGACATGATGCAAATAACATGGTTTTCTGCTATTTAAATAAGACACATCGGTGCTAGGATAAAAACGTCAGGGAGTGTCAAACTCCTTCTTGGAAACCTCATGATCAGAAGAGCCAGAGAATAATAGACTACACGTCTACACAGGCAGGAGGTAATAGAAGCAACTTCGCAATATATAGACAAAATATATACAAAAAGGATGTGTACAAAACATCTATAAATCTCTTACATACAAAAATATCTTAATATATTTAGAAAAAAAAAGCGTTTTGATATAGAATTTCATAGAATAAATCCGCGACTTGGAAGCATTTTCTGAATTAAAACGTCTGAGAGGTTTTACCAAATGTTGGTGTTCTGTGATTGGATTTAGCATAGTTGAAGAGCGACGTGTTAAATAATGTTTTTAATGTGCTGCTGAAAAGCGTGAATTCACTTTTTTTTGTTTTTTGTTTGGGCAAATGCACAGACGCTTGGATTCCCACGCGGTCAGGAGACCCGTCTTCCTGTTCTTTAATCCTTTGGCGCTGATGTCTGGCCTGATTCCCCCCCCCCCCCCAAAGTTTTTAAGGCCATGTCTGTCTGTCTGTCGGTCAGTCTGGGAGAACCGGGACCGTAAAACGCGTGTACGGTGCGTCTTGTTCTTGAGGACAGCCAGCCTCCTCCGGGACCATCCCAAGCGCGCTACGACAGTAAATCGAGTTGATCCATATTTCTGTGAGAAAAGGAAGAAAATGAGAGGTTATAAATCACAGTTCAGGCTGTATGTGGTCATAAAAGTGAACGTGGATTTCATCAAGTCTTGTTCTTACCTCATATAGATGCTCAGAACCAGTTGGTGAAGTCCAGCAGCTCCTGCTCTTCTGGACTGAGGGGGTCGTACGAGCCCTCGTCGGATGAGTAGGAGGACACTGGTGAACCTGCCATGGAGTTCATGTCAGCGGAGTATCCCTGCGACATGGTGGGCGACAGGACGCCGGACTGAAACGCCGCGCTCACGGCGTCGTGTTCGTCCAGCAGCTGCTGCAGTGCTCGGATGTACTCCACCGCTGAGCGCAGCGTCTCCACTTTGCTCATCTTCTTGTTGGCGGCTCCGTTGGGGACGTGTTCCCGCAGAGTGGCGAAGCCGTTGTTGACCAGTTTCACCCGGTTGCGCTCCCTCTCGTTCCTCCGTGCCACTGCGTGCGGCTGCTGCTGCGGAAGACTGTAGCCGAAACCAGCGAAATTAAGCCTCCGCTTGCACCGCAGCAGCTCCGGAGAGGAGGAGCGCTGCCTCTTGGGCTGCTTGGACGCCGACTTCCCGCTGCTCTGGCTGCTGCCGCTCGGGCTCAGCTGGATGCTCTGCGCCGCCGCGGCGGAAAAGAAACAGGCGGGCGGCATCAGCTGCTGCTGGCTGATGTTAATTTCCATCTTGGCTGTGATGTCCATTCCCAAATTTCTTTAAAAAAAAAAAAACAACCCACAAAACTTATAGAGAATCACAAAGTCTCGAGGCGGTGCGTCCCGCTCGTGCCGTTCACGTGGTTTGGCCGCTTGACGCGCACTTGTTTCAGTGGGGGCAGTCCGCTGGGCTGCTGCTTGCTGCTTCACGCGCACCTCAAAGCTGCTCTGAGTCCTCGAGGGAAGACGCCACTGCTTTTCAACGCGTTTGGATGGGGGACTGGCCACGCCCTCCGGTCGCGTGGATTCACCTTGGGCTCCAGCCCCGGTGCCGGTGCGTTACGCGCGCCGGACGCGTGCCACTTGAAGCACTAAACAAACAGTCAGTGGTGAGTTTTTTTCTTTTCTTTCTATCTATCACGGGTGTCAGAGAGGTGTGTGCCAGAGCGGAGAGGAAAGTTTTGAACACAGAGGAGGACGAGACGCTCAGCCACTGACTTTAGTGTTTGTTCCAAAGTTTGAATGAGCGAATGAAAATTAGACTTTTATTAAGTTTTATCATCAAATCTGACACCAAATATCAAGAAAATCTCGCACATTTATGGACTTAACGAATAAATTGTAACTCATAATACATGAGTCTTATATAACTTCTGTCTTCTGTCAACCTTTTCTCATCAAAAGTTAAGATGGGTTCACGGACTTTACACTTGGAGTCGTCAGAGATGGAAAATGGGTTCAGAAAAGTCTCATTTCAACAACAGGTGACATGAAAATAATGAGTTCAGAGCACTTTCTCTCGAAAAGAAGCGAAGTGTTTCACGTGTTTGTGATTTAAGGGCAGTTAAAAAGACACAAATCTTTATTTATTTTGGTGTCCTCCTCGCGGCTCTGCTCCAAACTGTGGTGCTGAAAGACAGCGAACCATTTTTACAACATGAACTCTGCATGTAAATCAGTCGCTCGCTGCCGTTTCAACTCAAAAACTCACCGTCTAGTTTTATTGTTACAGACGCGTCTCATTTGAGCTCCGACCATTGTGCATCAGAGGGCCGAATTTTCCACTTTGATTAGAGCAGATCGTCAGCCTCGCACAGGCGGAACGGGTGGGGCGCAAATCTGCGAGAGGGGCCCCTAAAGAAGCTGCTTTGGAGGAGAAAGCTTTGTGAATGATTTGATACACCCGGTATGGTTACAGTAGCGTGGACGTGGTGAGTTCTGTCGATTATTGTCGCTTTGAAAGAAAAAAAAGTGCAGAATAATAAAACACGTCTTTCAGGGGAGGAACAAAAACCAAGAAAAACTGTAACACCCTCGCTGTTTTTTCTGTGTGTGTGTGAGAGTGTGTTTGCGCGTGCGTGTGCAATAAAACACAGAGAAACCAGATTTAGGACTGACTGCGCGTAATTCTTCAGTTTTTTTCTATGTTTGTTTCTTTCAATGCTTTACAATACAAATCATATCTTTATCTTGATATGTGTGTGTGTGTGTGTGTCATAAAACACATAGTGAACCCAGATTTAGGATAGTTTGTGCGTAATTTTCCCATTTTTTACGCACGAAGTTCTTTTCTGTGTGTCGTGTGGTGCTTGCATGTGCAATAAACACACAGAGGAGCCGGATTCAGGACAGTTTGATGCTTTACAATAGATTTCATTTGTGTGTGTGTGTGTGTGTGTGTGTGTGTGTGTGTGTGTGTGTGTGTGTGTGTGTGTGTGTGCAGATAACCTCTGTCCGCCCTCCCCTCCCCTTCCCCTCCCGCTTCTTTATTCGTGTGCGCTTGCGCCTGTGCGTGCGCGTCCTGAAGAGGGGATTGTAATAAATTGTGCAATTTTTCTGCGTTGGCAGTGGCATTCATAATCAAGCCTGCATTGAGGTACCCAACCACCCCACCTCCTCCTCCTCCTCAGCCCCTCCACCACCACCACCACCCCACCCACTACCAATACTTTCTTTTCTTTCCCTCCCCCATCTTATTCTCTCGCCCTTTTTTTTTTTTTAGCCCCGCAAGAGAGTTTAGAAAAGAAGCGTGGGTTCTATTCAGCCTCCCCCTGCACCCCTTCGCCATTGCCAGGCTTTCTGAAACCTATCCATGCCCTGTCAGTGTGCTTCCAGAGTCCAATTAGCGCTTTGTGAGGACTTTCTCTCTCTCTGCTGCTGCTGCTGCTGCTGGTCTTCCAGAGGCTGGGAGGGCGCTCATTTTTCTTGAGGGGCTTTCCAGTCATAGCTCAGTGTAATAATTAATATGACATCTGGGCGCCCGAGTTCCCCTCCAACCACTTTCTGTGTTTTTCTCTTCAGCTGCGTGGAGACAATACAGCTCATAAGCAGCCATATTATCCATGTCGGCTTTTGTAAGAGATAATCTTTCAATTTGTTTGTCATTAAAAACCGTTTTTCTGACCAGGTTTTGTTTCATTTTCAGCAGGTGCACCAGCAGCGATGGTAAATGTACGTTTAATGACAAACTTCCTGTCACACTGCAGCAAAGCTAAGATGTGAACTTTTACTGGGTTTAATGAACCTGTGGGACTTTTTCTAAAAAAAGAAACTTCAGCACACAAAGAGGATTCAGAAGATTACAACAGTGCAGGGTTAGATTAAGAGTTAAAGGACATGAGGACATAATGCATGTTTACCACCTACAACATGTAAATGCAACACAAGTAGAAAATATAATAAAGTGAGGTGAAAAGCAGCCCTCTGCTTTTTTAAAACTTCTGTCATGGACTCTCTCTGTGTGATGTGTAAACGCCTCCTCCCTCCTGACTGACATGAAAAGTTGTAATTGGACATCGCCCTCTAGAGGACAACAGCTGGAACTAACAGTCCAAGTTTAATTTAACAAAACTGAGCATTACAAAACAATAAGAAGAAATCTGTCAGAGGGTTAAAGGGGAAATGAAACATGAAGATTCTGAAGTTTAGAAAATTATCTTGGACGATTTACATTAAGATCAGAGTTTTTAAGGCTTTAAGATGATTTTAAAACAGACATACGGTCTGTGTTTAGGATCTGTTTAAATACAATAAAAAACATTGAAATCCACAGAAAGAGTCTATATATCGACGTCTTTTGAATAAATGAATGAAACATGAAGATTATCTTGAACAGTTTATATGAAGAGTTTTTAAGACTCCTGAATTGTTTCAATGTACTGGTGCCTAAATACAGATTTTCTGTTATAAAATTGCTGTTTTTGCTTCTGTAAGAGTGCCAAAGAAACAGAAATGTTTGTAAATTCATGAAATATATGTAATGGGAGAATATAGGTTGTTAGGTTTCACATTAAAATCACCAGCAAGAGCATTATTATGGATGTCTTGTCTTATTTTGTGCGAGTAATGATGAAAACGTTTAGATTTATTCGTGATTTGTTACATTTGTCTTACATTTTTCATGTTTTGTAAGGATTAAATCTGGACTTGCAGATCCTGGCCAGGCTGAATATCAACTGAAGTGTGAACTGAAGAAGCATCAAGATATGTTTCCTTCTGTGGTGTCGTTCAAAGACAGACAAGAAAGAAGAAAAAGCTGGAGTAAAAACAAAA
Source organism: Protonibea diacanthus (assembly GCA_028641955.1). Taxonomy (NCBI): domain Eukaryota; kingdom Metazoa; phylum Chordata; class Actinopteri; family Sciaenidae; genus Protonibea; species Protonibea diacanthus. Next base: position 15,223,826 of record CM053997.1, on the reverse strand, counting down.
AGTAGAGGAAATGAGGAGTAGAAATAAAACTATTTACACCTGTTTTGATGCATTAGTCCACTATTTCACTCACATGAGCACCAATCTATTAAACATGATTAAATAATTGTTTTAAACTGTGTATTTCAGCCATACGGTTTAATTATCAAACATCCAATAACACATTTAATCCACAATAACGCCAGAAAAACCGCTGTAACGTTTGCGAAATGGTTCGTCTTGTCTATACTGAGCTTCCGTACTTTCTAGGGGTCACGTGCATTTGTTTACCAGGAAGACGCGCGCGCGTGTGTGTCTTAGCCAAATTAGCCGTTACACAGCTAATTTAGCCACAAACATCTAAATAAACGCTTTAAATGAACTCAGACAAACAGACAGCTTGTAGAGCAGTTAGGTAAAAAAACAAAAAAACAATGTGCTCTCATGTCGACCCGCTCAGGAGAAGCTAACTTTAACTTTAGCTCCTTAGCCGTGGAGAGCTAACGTTAGCTTTAGCTCCTTAGCCGTTGGGAGCTAACGTTAGCTGAGCTAGCTGTCAACGCACTTAACCCACAATGAGAGCGGCAAGCCAAATGTTAGCCTAATGTTCGCCTAATGTTCGCCTAATGTTTAGAGTGACTCCTTAGCCGTCGGGAGCTAACGTCAGCTGAGCTATGCGGTCTTTAAACTATGTTCAACGCGTCAGCCTGGACTTCACGGGGACTCTGTTTCCTCACGCCATCTGTCTGGGAGACGCAGACAACGACTCGGTAATGAAGCTTTTTAATATGTTAATTAATTATATATTTATTTATATTCAGCGTCATTAAAGTTTTCTCTGAATTTGTCCACTTGTTTATTAAGTGCTTCAAAACATAGACCGTGATAACTGAAACGTTTGAACACACTGTTGCTCTGATAGATACATATATATACATTTAAAAAACACAAGATAACTAGGTAGGTAATTATTATTAATAACAGTGTAATAACAGTATATAATAACAATAATAATAATATAATAATAATAATAATAATGGTGTTGTATTTTCTGGTGGTGTAAAGGTTTGAGAAACACACATGTGGTTTACAGGGAGAATAGAGCGTTTAAACTGAAAGCGAACATAAACATTCATGGCTCCACGTTACAAAGAGGTTTATTAAACATCTCTGTCTGTCTCTGTTGCTGCAGCTGAACGAGCTGATTGTCGGCGACACCAGCGGAAAGCTGCTCGTGTACAAGAATGACGACTCCAAACCGTGGCTCACGAGGACCTGCGTGGGCATGGTGAGTACAGAAACCAGAGCACGGTCGTGAGTTCATCGTTTGTCTCTCTCGTACTCATAAATGTGTCTCGCTTTGCCAGCTGACTTGTGTTGCAGTCGGAGACGTCTGCAACAAAGGGAAGGTGAGTTATGGAAAGACACGACAGGCAGCGGTGTGCTTCATGAATATTTTAGTGGCGATGTTCTCGACTTTGTGTTTTCTCCCCGTCTGACAGAACTTTGTGGTGGCTGTCGGTGCAGAGGGCTGGTTTCACCTCTTTGACCTGACAGCTGCCACCGCGAGTAAGGCGGATTCATCCAGTCAGCACGAATTTATGTCGGCTGATGAGCAGAAGCCTCTCTTCACCCAGCACATTCCTGCCAACACCAAAGTGATCCTCATTAGTGATATCGGTAAATCCTCTGCTTCCTTCTTTCTTCATACGTTATCCATTCGGCCTGTGTTTTTTGACGGCCTGTGTCTGTACTGTAGATGGTGACGGCCGCTGTGAACTCGTGGTGGGCTACACGGACCGAGTGGTGCGAGCCTTCCGCTGGGAGGAGCCGTCTGACGGTTCAGATCTGGGATCCGGACAGCTTGTTCTGCTGAAGAAATGGCTTCTGGAGGGACAGGTACGCGTCACCTCAGCACTCAGTGTTCACCAGCGTTCAGCAGGAAGACTTGGAGGTGCATGAGGCTTAATAGAGTTTGGTTTCATACTGGCACACACAGTCCACACTTAAATAAATTTTTTAAACATTTATGCTTCAATAAATCACATCATGGTTAGTCTGTGTGCTTCACCTCACTCTTTAATGGTGTCTGTGCTGCAGGTGGACAGTTTGTCAGTGAACCCGGGTCCAGAGGGTTTACCAGAGCTGATGGTGTCTCAGCCAGGCTGTGGCTACGCCATCCTGCTGTGTTCCTGGACCCAACAGGACTCCAGCGGCTCCGGAGAAGAAGCTCCTGCCACTCCGGGGAGGTAGACGCCGTCAGAAACATAATTTATCGACGTGTAGATGTGATGGTTACATGAAATGTGCTGCTTTGATTTCTTGGCTCACAGCGAGGGACCCTCCAGAGATGTAATCCTCCATCTGACCACCGGGCGGATACACAACAAGAACGTGTCCACTCATCTCATCGGCAGCATCAGTAAAGGTACCAAACAGAAGAAACCATGAGCTGAACGGTGCTTTTATTTATTATATATGACACATTTTAACTTATATTTTTCCAACAGGTTCAAAAGAGGAATCTTCTAAATGTGGGCTGTTTGCTCTCTGCACTTTAGATGGTGAGTCATGAAGTTTAAAACACATGGTAACCTGCAGGATTCGTACAAAGTCTTTAGAAAACGCCCCTGTAGCTCACCTGGTCAGAGCGTCAGCGTTAAAGTGTGTAACGCAGTGACCCAGACAGGTTCAAGGTTGGGAACAAGCTTGAATTTGTATGCTCCTAAATAAACACGATCAAAACTTCATATACTTTTGTTGCTGAGGGTATAAAGGCATTGTAATTATAGTAACAGTTTAGATGCGGTTTTGACGCTTTAAGAGTCTGGAAATCTTTGGTTTAGGTACCTTGAAAGTGCTTGAAAATGCTTGAATTTTACTCTTTACAAAGCCGTACGAACCTTGAACATGTGTGGTGATTTTCTGTGACCGCAGGAGGTTAAACTAGAGATGTATGAGCTCATCTTCCTTCATAGACCTCTTTATTTTATCCTGTTCATCATTCACCGTTATTCTTCCGTGAGGAGATGAATAAACACATAATCTACAGTAATGTACTGTGTCTGTGTAGTGCTGATGATACAGAAAGCTGTCAAGTAAAAAGCGCCATATGTCTTGTGTCGTAATACGTATAAAGGCCAGAGGTGGAGCGGTACCCCTTCAGCATACGTCTGTGGTCGTTAGCCGATGCAGACGATCCTCCTGGCAGCAGCAGAGAGCTGGCAAACAGCTCTCTGAGCAGCTGGAGAGTCCATCAATATTTAAAGAAGAGAGGATCTAGTGGGATTATCGTCGCTGAAGGCTTCCGGCTGCCAACATTTTACACTCGCAGCCTCCCTCCTGTCGACACACCGACATGCCAACACAGAGAAAATAAGTCACAGTACCATTAGAGGTATCTAAGAGACGTGAAGAAGAACTATTACTGATACAGCAGTGTTATTTGTCAAGGCGACACACAGTGTGGAAGTGATTTTCTCACCATGTTGGCAGGAAGATGTTGAACTCACTCTGCTTCCTGATGATACACTCATAATATAAAAGACTTGTAAACCTCTTAGAGTCTGATGTGTTTTCTTGGGATTTGTTTCTAATAGCATAAAAAAGTCAAAGAACTGCACGTTAATATTTTCTCGTGTCTTTTTGTCCTCGAATGTTACAGGTACCCTGAAGTTGATGGACAGCTCAGAGCAGCTGCTGTGGTCCGTCCAGGTGGATCATCAGCTCTTTGCGCTGCAGAAGCTGGACGTCACTGTGAGTTTGGCGTGACATCACTATGGGGCGTGGTTACAGCAAAGCACAGCCTGGTGTTAACATACTCTTTAACGATTCATCAGATAATAGTAGTGAGTGATTAATCACGATATTGGTTTATTTTGGCGAGTCACGGCAAGGTCGTGTGTTTGCTTCCAGGGAGACGGCAGAGAGGAGGTCGTAGCGTGCGCCTGGGATGGTCAAACCTACATCATCGACCACAATCGGACAGTCGTGCGGTTCCAGTTCGATGAGAATGTCAACGCCTTCTGTGCCGGTGAGGAACCTCGTGCTTGACCCCAAATTATTGTTATTGTTGTTATTATTGTCTAGGGGGGCAGTCCAGGACAGAGCTGGACCTCTTGACCAGTTTGTTGAGTCTTTTCCTGTCCTACTCCACACAAGATGATCACTGCAGTGTCTTAGACAGTTTTTAACAGTCCTGCACACTCCAGTGTGTCAGCATCTGAAGTCTGACGTGTACAGGGTGGAAAGGAGAGAGCACCGTACTGCAAACCACCACATCAGACGTCAGACATTACTGACATGACTCGTGCTTCGACTGGTGGCCTTAAATTTCAAACATCTCATGACGCCAGTAGGTGGCAGCATTGAGCTTTGGGTTTCCCCTGTGTTTGATCTCCCTCTTCCTCCTCCTCCTCCTCCTCCTCCTCCTCCTCCTTCTCGTCACTCTGCCCTTTCAAATCTTTTCTGCAGTGTTTGAATAAGCCACGGTGTATTTAAAGGGGCTAATGTGACATGTACAGTAGTAAGTGGATTAGAGACAGAGACTTTGTTTGATCTGCCTGAATCCAGCGAGGATTGTTTCTTTGAACCTGCAGTGTGTTTGCACCCCTCCACCATCCACCATCCTCCATCTGCATCCACTCTACCCTCGGCCTCTCGTCTGTGCGATCATTAAGGCGAATTAGATTGGTTTGTCTGTTTGTGTGGACGCTGGCTCTGCTTCAGAGACACATATTAGTAGCCGAGCAGCGGAGGATTGCTGATGCGTTCATTGGGATTCACGTAACGCATCCAATATCCCAGCACACTGAGTAAAAACTACCCATAATATATTTCATGTTTTGTGTTTTTACAGGTCAGTATACATGTAAGGAGGGTAAGAACAGCCCGTGTCTGGTTTACGTGAGCTTCAACCACAAAATCTACGTCTACTGGAAGGTGAAGCTGGAGCGCATGGAGTCCACTAACCTGTTGCGCGTCCTGGAGGAGAAGCCTGAGTTTAAGAGCCGCCTGAAGCTGCTGGGAGTCGGTAAGTACACCAGCAACTCCGAGTTAGCAATTAGGAAGCTGATTCAGTTCAGACGAGGGCATTCCTCTTTAAATTCAAACCGACAGTCTCCTGTGTTTGTTGTCGTAATTGGATGAGAGACCAACTGTGACTGTTTGTAGTCAAAGTGTCCGTTGGTCTGTTGTAAAACTCAAAACTCTGACCTGAATACTAATGAGAAGAGAAGAGACAAATGATCCCCACATGACAGATTTTTTACTGCTCACAAGATCCGATTTTAAAAGGCCTCCTTGCAAGAACACCTCATACAAACCGATTCTGTCTTAAGGGGCACGAATGAGTCATTTAAACTCGTTACATTCACCTTGTATGAGCGAGGCAATCCAGACCTGTTGGACAGATCACGCGCAGATGGTTTACAACACAACAACATGGGGACTTATGGAGACTGACTCAAGTGGACGTTTGAGGAACTGCAGTTTTTGGGACTTCCTCATTGCCAGAAACAGGCTGCTGCTTGGTGATGACACATTTACGTTAGCAGCTTCATTTCAAATAGTTTCAGGTGGCCTAACTTCTAAACATGTCGTGTTTATGTCTGCAGGACGTGTGAAATTCTTTCACTTGAAGTCATATTAGTGCACAAACAAATCACATCGCAGTTTGGCGTCGTCGTCATGAGAGTTTGGTGAATCGAAGTTCATGATAAAAACACAAAAATGTTGCATATTCTGACTTCTCCTTAACAAATGAACTACACACACATCCAGGAAGATTTAAATGTTTTCATGTATCCTACATCCAAATGTACACAAATCTGCAGCCTGTCAGCTCAGCTGCAAAGACTGAAGTATTTTTAGAGGCTGTAATCCACGAGCACACAGACCACAGAAGCTGAGGATGCTGCTCTCTGACTCGGACTTTCCAAACACAAGCCTCCTGACAGACACGACGTCTGACTCGGTTAATCATTACAAATGTGCACAATGGTTGTTTATTTCCTGTTAATTTCCTTTATTAGAACATTAATCTCCACATTTTCAGCCTCAATGCATGTTTTATATAAAATGTTTTTACAGGTGATTAAATCAGAAATTAGCCTTCTGCTCTGCACCATGTTCAAAAAACACGGATTGAGAATTAGCTGGAGCGTTATGATTGCAGATGAAACTGCAGGTTCCAGCTGATGTTGCTGAAGCCTGGTGGTGATGTTAGTGTAGCTTCCTGCTGCCCGTGTTAATAATTCAACCTCTGGGCCTGTTGTGTTTCTTTTAACTATGATTTTGCAGGCTTGTTACCTAACGTGGTGTGGAAAATGTCTGGTGTAGTAGCCTAGAGAGGAGGAGAGAAGGATTGCAATGAAAATAAAGAAACGACTGAGGGAGAATAAAAGTGTGAGGACGTGTCTGATATGTCGAGCGTGGGGGAGGGGATGTTTGGCTTTTTACACACATCAAATCTCAAGTCAACCAAAGTGCCATTAAAAATAACTCAACGCCAAACAAAATGAAGAAATGAAATCTGTGTTAGCTGGCCTCCTAGAAATGTCAGCAGCAGCTCTCAGACTCTTCCCTGCTGTTCGTTCAACTTAACAACCGCCCTCCAGCCAAACGGCAATGATGAAGAGTCTGTCGGTTCTCCATCACAGCGCAGGAGAACGTCTAAATATTGACAGCTCCTCCCACACGGTCGATCTTTAATTTCATTCTGTGATCGTCGGCTAGTTTCGATATAATCTCAGATATCTGTAGGTGAAGGACGAAGATTTTGCCACCAGCATTCTGGTTAGTACTGACGGGCTTTAAAAGAAGTGCAACTTGGCTCTTCAGAAACCTGTAGGTATCGAATATCTTAAAGCACGAGTGATGGTTAGGTGGAAGAAGACGTCCCGATAATGTTTATCTGATTGTCCGGCGTCAGCGTTCATCACCACGTTGTGTGTTTTTGCTCCACAGATACCGAGGACCCGGCAGCGGTGCGATCACTGGTGGCAAATGTTCTCTACAAGGACTCACAGACTTAACACAGTGACACACATCAACACATCGTGCTCTGTTTTAACCCTCCTGACTGTAAATACTGTTAATAAACACTCAATGTCTCCTGAGCTGCTGGTCTTGTCATTTGTGTCCCCTCCCTGCGGACAGACGTGTCAGGTTCAGGCTCACCTTGTCGGCTGTAATCTCACACGTACACGCTCATTTCTATTCATTGGTGTTGGGGTTGTGTGCGGCCTGGTTGTTTTTCGCAAGGGCTGAAAGCACAAGGCAACAATTCAGCGGAAACGCTACACTGTTTAACCTGCTGTTTTTTTCACTGGCGAGTGTGTGGATTTGTGAGTGAGGAGGACCGGCAGAGGCGGTGTCAGTCAACGCTGACAAGCCGATGAAAAGGGCTCTCTGATTAAACACAGCGAGTGCCTTTTTCCTTCTCACTCCCTCCAGTGTCTTCTTTAATCTACCGTATCATCTCAAAGACATAAAAGCGCTACAGATATTACATAATAAAACATTTCTGTTACGTAATGAGATTTACACGGCAGCAAGACGGCGGTGTTTGTCAGCAAAATGCCTGCAGGGAGCGACGATTGGAAGCACCGGGGGAATCACCCACTGTTCCCAATGGGAGGATCTTATAACCGCCTATGTACACTGCCTCTCTCCTTCTTATGCAATATAAATGAGTTGTGTTTGTGTGTCTAAGGGTAAATGCAGGCTCAGGTGTCCTGGTAGGCCGCAGCCTCTCATCTCTCCTCTTCTGCTCTTTAGAGACGTTACCACCGATCGAGCTGTTTTTGTTTGTCCTCGCTTGTTTTTGTCAGACAACGTGAAATCCTCGTCATCACAATTCGCCCGTTAAAGCAACAACATTTATTTATATTTATCGCCCCCGGTTTCAGAGTGTGATCCCGCTGTGGTAAATATGGACAGCTGTACACGTAACGAGTCGACAAATTTGCTAACAGCCAAACATCAAGCGAGGTCAACAACACAAGACGTAGCAGCCAGCTAATATTACTGACTAGTCCAACAGCAGTCAGCCCAGCTCGGCGTCTGTCTTTCAGCCTTTTATTTCACCAAGCTCTCACCAACCACTAAAAGTCAGTCCCAGATTTACTCTTGTTTGGTCACTCTCTTCTTTTCTCTTCTTGCCTTCCTCCATCAACGTCCTCTTCAGTCTCTTTGCCTCTGTTAGTATGTCCATGGAGGCTGCTGAGCTCGGTTACATTGCATGCTTGCTCAGCTCCTGTTCTGGCACGACATCGGCTCGCCTTGTCTTTTTCCTGGTGGTCTAAAACACCTATTAGTACAAACACTAACACTCCCCCCATCATTACATCATGAACAGGGCGAGTGTCCAAAATACAAATATACCTGGAGGTTATGTTTAGGACTCACGATAAATGAACCTTGTTATTTAACGCTGTGTCCGTCCAGCTGCAGTTTGTTGTTATCAGTGGTGAACATTCCTGCGCAGTCAGCTCAGACTTTATTTGTCTTTATGACCATTAATGGTCAAGCAGGACCAGAAGGGGACGTATCAGGTTGTAGCTCTTATGGATCCGATCTGTTAAACATGGATAACAGTCTGTTAGTTTGGACTCTGTTGTGTCTCTTGATTTCCCAGAGAAACATATCAGATGTTCAGTATGCAGACTCCTCCGTGGTTTCCAGTAATGAATCCTGTGTGACTCTGATATTTTCCCCAAGCAGGCGGGATGAACATAAAACACATCTCAGACATGTGACCCCGGGACACGACCACATAGGGATAATGGCCTTGTTATGATCTAACTGACCTGCAACTATTTTAGCTGCATAACATCTTGTATTGGCTATAACCAGAGCAGCACGTTGCCCTTTTTTAGCAGTGTTTCTGCCATCCGGAAGGGATATTTCCTCTAGAGAGTTTGTTGTGTGGAGCCATGCAGCATTTTTACTTAAAAGGTTATCGTGGTACCAGAGCGAACTTCAAGTGGAAAAATGTCACACAGCCTCTGTAGCTTTGGTTCATGTTTTTTGGGGGAGATAGTTTTAAGGTTTAAATTGTATTACAGTTCATCCAAAGGGGATTTCATCAATGCATGCACCAGTTGTCAAGACATTTCACTCAAAAGAACAAATGTGAACCTTACTCAATCATCTAAATCACTAGGATTCATCATCTGGTGACCATGAATGTCTGAACTCAATATTTAAAGCAATCTATCAGGAGACCATTGGAATATTATCTGACTGGCATTTCTGTTTAGCTAACCGTGGCTTTAGTTACAGTCAAAGATCATTAACCTTTAAAGGTACGTCTTTGTTTATGGAGGCCACGCGCCAGAAAAGGTTGAGACATCAACATATAGGTACCATGCCTTTAAATGTCTATAAAAGCCCACTGACATGACACGTTTCACTGAGTAATAAACCCATCACGAGGACCCCGTCTATAGAACCTGACAGCATGCAGCCACACTCCCTTTAGGCTACTATGCAGGGATGCAGCAGGCTCGCTTGGTATCAAATACACACTGTTTTGCAGCCTGTATGTGTCTCATGCATACTGTATAAGGACTAACATGATTTCTGTGTGAATATAAACAGAATTATTAAGTTTAGGCTTCATGAAAAACCCACGAACTCAATATAGAAGCAGTGAGGGGCGTTATAAACGTGAAAGCTTAATCTCCATCAAAATTCTGCTCAGTGAGCCGAACATGCATCGACAGCCCACCCTGTCTCAAAGCGCACATGGCATCCACCCACCCTCCGCAACCTCCAGTGTCAGGCCACAGGGAAGTCAGGCGGTCGCTGTCAGTTCTGTAAATATAAACTGTTGACGTTCAGACAATCTGTCGTCACGGTGCTCGTATGCACGAATCTGTAGAAGAGGCTCATCCTACTTCACGGTCGTTGGTTCAGGTCACTTCAGGTTATTTCCTACAGCGTCGTTAAAGATTTTACATTTCATGGTCACCGTTTGTAAAGTAGCATAAGGCTGCAACCACAATTATAGCCGAAACAATTCATCAACGGTAGAAAAGTGATCGCCAACTCTTTCTAGAAGAGATTTATTGTCATTTATTCAAGTAAATAATGAAATTATCTTCTAATTTCTTTGGAGTTAGTCTGACCCGAGGAAATCATTGAATGTAAAGGACCAGTATGTGTGATTTAGTGGCATCCAGCAGTGTAGTTGCTTATTTAAACATGCTTGTTTCACCCTCTGTGCAATGAGTATATGTTTGTATAAAGCATCTGTACAAAGTTTGCATTTCCTTAAAGTACTGTGATATTATCATGGAAAACAAATATTTTACTTTCAAAATGAGATAAAAGCAGATTTTTCTTTTCTTGATGACACCAGTAACGATTAACATTATTGAAGTTGTTGTTAATTAAATTCCTGTCAACAACTAATCAATCATTTCAGCAGCAAAGCGATGCGTAATTAACACTAAAATGTAAAAGTGGTGTTATCGTAAAGATTCACACCTTATCTGCAGATTTTCTCATTATGGGAATGAACCAGAGAACCTGTTAAACCTACAGTATCTCAGTGTCTGTGCTGCATAGCAAACTACCGTACACGAGGTTAATACAGTTCATAACTTGTGCACCGTGGCGGTTTGAGAGAAACTTAAATTTATGTGAATATGCACTCGATCTGAATATTTATTATCATACACTGCGTCCAAACTTATTTTGTGCCAGACCAAGCAGCAAACTCCAGTGCTGGGAAATGAAGTCAGTGCAGAGGTGTTAAAAACCGCAGTTCCTCAATCGTCCACTTGAGGCTGGCTCCAGAAGTGAGTCAGTCTCCATAAGTCCCCATGTTAAAATGTCCAACTTCACAGCAGAAATAAACATGTTTACAGCCTGGTACAAAAAACTGTTTTGGTCTCTATAGCTAATTTCCCCGTTCATGACAACTGTACTGAGCCTGAATTTTTATACAACCTGTTATCTCCAAATAAACCTCCACTGAGCCAACAAATCCTGAACTCTTCAGTAAAAGACGCTCCTGTGTCTTAGTAAGAGAGTCTATGAAGCTCCTTTCAAAGTTGAACAGTTCTTCTCATGCCTGCCACTTATGCAACAGCTCAGTTATGATCCTCGTCAAATACTTTTTTGGCCCATTGTTTTGTCTGGATGCACTCAAATACCTGAATGTGATTTGAAAGAAATATAAGCAGCTATTATGTCTGATTGTATAATCCAACCAACCTACGTCAGCCAGTGATTCATTCACTCAGGCTATCCATTTACACGCCGCATACATCTTGAATACAATGCTGATGAATCACAAATGGCAGGGATGGCTTGAATACACGAGGATAATTACCTGAACCTGAAGCTTTGAAAGAAAGCTCTTGAGACCTTAAGACACTGCAGGAGGACAAATGACAAAAGCATCCAAGAGTCTGATGCAATTCAATGCAACAGATCCGGGAGCTTTACTGAAATATTGAACTTTTTGCGAACTTTACATAAGACTTCAGGTAGGTAGGTTTTCAGTCACCTGTCTTTACGTCTAGTGGCATCTAGCAGTGGAGTTGCTGAATGAAACCCCCTTGTTTCACCCTCAAAATTGTGAGAATCCCCCATTTAAAGCCAGTGTCTGGTTTGTCCGCTCTGGGCTACCGTAGAAACAACATGGCTGACTCCAGAGAAGCGAACCCACGATATCTGTAGATATAAAACTCTCTTTCTTAGGTGATGATCCACCAACCAGCTCTTATTTTAGCTAGAAATCTTGACTTAGAAACAGTTCCCCTCCTTGCTATGGTCGTGTCCTACTAAAATAATAATAATAATAACGCTGGTAGCAAATTCTTGAGTTATTGAAGTGGTGAAATCCAAGATGTTTGTCCAAAAATACAGTTTATATTGATGCTGAATTAAGAAGAAGACTATTGACATGCAGTAGAGTGATGTGATGTGTTCTTACGGACACATAATGAGTTATTTAAATGTCATATTTTCCTCGGACAGCGCAGGGAGCTTTAGTTCAATTCAAACTGTGAATATGTTTATTTTTGAACGTTTTAACAACACTACCGAAACATTAGATAACTGTTATTGGTTTGATCAGTCCTTGTGTATTGATTGCTGACTTAAGCTAAGTTGCGGAAGACAGATGACGACCGTTAATATAACATTAATATTGGAACACCTGTAAAGCGGAGCGGTACATGTAGTCACAGTGCCGTTATGCTCTATATCTGCACTCGTGGAACGACTCTTGTCCAATCAAATTACTTGGTTGAACTACATATCTCAGTCACGGGGGCCGCAGATTCAGTCGCTGCCAGTTGCAACGTAAACATCCCCCAGTTGATCTCTCGCCCAGTGCCCATGCTTGGTCCTGGTGACTCCGCGGGAGGCGGGTTTGGTAATATGAATCTAATCCTGACTGACAGACAGCTGAACCACCGGCCTCCGAAAGGCTGGAGGAGGAGGAGGAGGAGGAGGAGGAGGAAGGGTGTTTGACACGAACTCTATCACGTTCCATCAACAGCTTCAAGCCGCTGAGAGAACTGACACCACTGATTAACAGCGCCCAGTTTCACCCGCGTCAGGCTTAATTCTGCCGCGTTTCATCATCCCCTAAAGCTCGATGGGGGGATAGCTGCAGGATGAAAAGCACAACAGGAAGTCCTAATAGCCAGCGGTTTTATCTGAGCAGATGCAGAGAGGATTTCAATGTGCTTTGTTATACAGAGTTGTGTTTTTTTAATATAATAAATCATATGGACGCAGTTACAAATCCTAACCAGTGTTTTGATCAGTGGAACAGTGCGCCTAGCTAATGCGTCTTTGTGTCACTTTGAGATTTTGAAAATAAATCCATGCACGGCAGAATGGAAATAGAAATATTTTGATTAATCCTGCGTCATTTTTCTGCATGTTACAGAATATTTGTGCACCAAAGTTAAACTCCATGCAAAAGATTGGTGCTTGCTTCTTAATTTTCCTTCCATAAATGCTGGTCAGATCGAGCCTATATGTCGCATTTCATGTCATGTAGCACGTTGGTCATAAAGAGAAAGATCATTATAGACACCTTTATGATGTGATGTTTGTTTGCTTTTTCAGGTACCTCCTCATTATTAATGTTTCTCTATATGTATAACTTCCTTGTGATTCTTTCTAGTCCGGAACTTAAATGTTTCCGTCTTGTTTAAAACCCTCCCTGGAGGATCTCCCACTCGCGGGGGCACTGCGTTACATAACAGCTGCCTCACCATGGAGGACCTGGTCTGATCAATATTCCCCTCACAATATCTCTGCCTCACTCTCTGGGGTTAAGGCTTGTGGGTCATTCCCACTGAGTTAATCAAGCCTGCAGGGCTGCCCTGTGTGTGTGCAACCCTTCAACAGATGGAGAGGGAGTGACACAAGGAGGGAGGAGACGCTATTGATGGAGATGAAGGACAAAAAGAGAGCGAGAGCTATTTCTGGTGACAGGCAAAGTAAATAAACAGGCTGTAATGAGGGTCTGGATGGAGGAGTGAGCTAAGCTTATATGAAAGGTCTGTGACAAAGGCAAAGTCCTCCTGCCCACACTTGTCTTCAGGATCGTGTGAAGTAGAGCGAAAATCCAACAAGTAGTTTTTAGCTATGATAGCACCGTGGCTCCAGAAATCAATGTGGGGATGGTGGCACGGCGATCCATCCAGTGGTTGATGAAATATTGCAGGCAGTCATGTCAGCCCTCAGGATGAAATGTAATGATCCTTTCACTTTTCATCTAGCGCCTTCATCATGAGGTTATTTTTTTATTTGTTATACCGTCAATAGAGTCATTGACCTAGTCTCTCACAGCCGGATCTATCTCCAGGATTTCGATTTAGCTCTGTGCCAGCACGTCTAGCAGAACCAGAGAGATCCGGTTAGAGCGTTGGAGGCTTCGTTCAGAAGTTGCTCAGTGATGCATGAAGCTAGTTGACCTCCCATAACACCCTGACAAGCTGGGTGGCCACATCTCATGTATTTTTAGTATTTTTTTCATCTCTCTTGGGGCAACGTTATTAAATCGACTGAACTGGTCTATGGGACCAGTTGGCAGGGTAGCTATATGCTAGCACTAGCCCACCTGCAGAAAAATGACCTGAATCTTCTGCATTATGCAACCGAGCCACCAACTTCTAGTTTAACCCTCCTTGGGTGGCGCTAGGTCCAGGATACATCAACAGTGACCTTGTAAAATAGTATCTAGGTTGGGGGGAGCTTTGTTTTTGCATGCATGGAGGCTAGCCTTGGCATTAAAATAGCTAAATTAGCTACTAGCTTGACCAAAGTATGACCATCAGCCTGATCTGATTAACAAATGCCAACATGCTGATACACTAAACTAAGATGGCGAACATCAGAATGTTAGCGTTGTAACTGTGATTGGTCATTAGCATATTTATGTTAGCATTAAGCTCAAAGTACAGCCCGCACAGCGACACGTAGAGTCTTAGTCTTGTTATTTATTTGACTTTGAAGAAGTCCTTAATCAATGTGTATCAATCCGCTGCTGAAAATAGTCCCCTAACAATTGCTACATTTACTCCTGTAAGCTGTTTTAAGAATGCCTGAGCCATGAAATGATAAAACTGTATGTATTTTTTAGCAGCTTTTAATGATTTACAGTAGGAAAAGACTTTATTTAACCATGACTCTGCACTTACTGTTTGAAGCAGAGGCTACAATAACTCAATATTTAGCTCTTTTATTGTGGAGGTATTTCCACAGTCTACTCCTACATCTGACCTTCTCACCAATAATTATCCATAAATACAATTACATGGGTGGTTAAGCACACAGGCTGTGTACTGTACTCTTGTGATCACTCAAAGTCTGAGGAGATCTTTGTGTGCTTTTATTCCTCTGGATGAAGATTTATATTAGTCACTCCCCGCTGCAGATCAGCGTGCCCTCCTCTCCTGCAATCCCTGGTCTAAATCTGCCCTCTAAATTAGAATATCCTCCTCATGCATACTGTATGGGAGGATGAGACACGCTGCTTTATGCAACACCTCAACTGCACAGACAGAGTCGAGTACCGGCTACAGCCTGAGGCTTATCTTAAAGGTCAAACAATCACCATGCAGCCTTTTTCTTGTTCTTTTTAATGACTGAGGATGTCTCGAGTGATCAGCCTGCGGTCCTCAGACGAGGCATCTTGTTGCGTCTTGTTTGTGTGAAGGCACCAGTACAAAGAGAAACCTACAGCTGTAAGAACACTTGACTAACGGTACTTTCCTATCAGAAGTGTTACCTTTACTGCAGCATTAACAGGATGTGGTGAGCAAAAGTGACTCAAAACAAAGGAGGTGGGCGTACTGAGGGGGTTCTTCTCTAACAAGGTTTGTTGTAAATTTCATGTTCCTCTAATGTTCAGGGAGGAAATAGCATCACCTGACAGCTCTGACAAGATGTAGTTTGCTATTTTGTGAGGAAACGTCCGTGTCAGGCCGTAAACGAAATACCAATCTAACAAAGATGTGTCCCTGAATAATGGCAGTCTTCTTTTGTTGTTGCATTTCTTTAGTTGCCTACCTCGAGATTCACTATTGGTCTCATTAGTTTGGCTCTGTGTGTGCTTGTCACGGCAACAGGGGAAGACAAAAACGAGGACGTCATGACCAAAAAACCTGTTAGTGTGTTAGTGTGTTAGTGTTAGTGTTCGTACTACAGGTGTTTTCAACCAGGAAGAAGAAGAAGAAGAGGAGGTTTTCAGGCCAGGGGTGTGAGTGAATGTTGCCGGTGTCATGCCAGAACAGGAGCTAGGCAAGTGAGCAATTTAACCGGGTTCAGCAGCGTTTATGGACATAATGACAGAGGTGAAAAGACAGAAGAGGATGCTAATGGAGGAAGCTAAGAAGAGAAAAGGAGAGAGTGATCAAAGAAGCTGGTAGCTTGATGAAATAAAAGGCTGAAAGACAGACGCCAAGCTGGCCTGACTGCTGCTGGACTAGTAAGTAATATTAGGACTTGGACTTGCTTGATGGTGGTCATACAGCAAGATGGAAACCTTTAATGGTCAGAGGAGGTCAACCATCGCAGCTCTCTGGTGCTGTGGGAACATCTGCTTTCTCTCTTCTGACATGACAGGCTTCTTTATATAGCAGGATGGACCAGCGAAGGGCACATACAAGGATGTTGTGCAAATACGGACCATGGGAATCAATGTGAGGTCCATTAAAACTCGGAACCGGCTGCTTTGGCTGTCCTCTTGTGGAGAGCCTCCCACAACCAGTCTGGTGATTCACATGAATCAGACGGCGATACCAAACAGGTCGCTCTCCGTGCTGCGTCAGTTAATATCAGAATTACAAGTACAAACGGAGCTAGCCAGAATACATATTTTATTAGGCAGAGAAAATACTGTTCAGAAGAAGAGAAACACCAAAAATAAATTTCTGTCATACATCATTTCCTCTCATACGCTGTAGGAAGGTCACTAGTACATCAAACAGAAACAATCTACGCGTTGTTGACCTTACGCGAAGAGGTCAGATGGATACTGTAGCACAGTCAAAAGCACGGCACGGCTCAGGTGTCATTTAAAGCAGAGCATGATCTGAGGCAGTTCTTGATTTCTCCACACTGAAAACACACAGAGAGACGACAGAGGCGGGTGGCACTGTGACAATTCGTTCTCATTGTGACGGCCAAATCAAATCAATCAAACATGAGGCGTCCAAATAACCAAAAAAAATACACACAAAGAAGACCGGTCCTTTGAATAAAGATGAGTTTAAGAAGTGTTGGGCCTTGGCCGAGTGATGTGAATCTCCTGAAACGGGAAAAGAAGGCAGCTGGGGTCGGCTTTTGGCAGCTTTTTCTGACCGGAGCTCGGTGGACCGGTTTTGGAGGGAAGATAGGACCCGTTCCACTGTTATTTAAATTTTTCCCATGTGAACCACAAGCCAAAACAAGGCAGGAAAAAAGTCCTGTTTGGACTCACGCATGCACACTCACATAAACACTCACATCCAACCCCCCCACCCCCTTTAGACTTTCAACGTAACACAATCAGACTAGTACACAAACATGCAGACTTGTACAAAAGCAGAACTTTACAAAGTCATGCAGATGGAATGTTTTGATACTTCTGTTCGTCTGACTCAAATATGTTTTGCTGGCTGGCCTGAAGTCTATTTTTATTAGAGGGGATTTATCGGGAACTACTGTAATTCAGGCTGTGAAGTGTGCTCCTGGAAAACTTCACCACATCAGTCTTCTGATGGGGAAAGAAAGAGCAAAGGGGGCTTTACAAAGCTGAATATAACTACATCCGAAACTGTGGTATTAACTCAAGATTTCTAGATGAGGACCCGTCCCTGTCTCTTAGAGGTAGCCTGATCTAAACCTAATTACACAAGACTTCAAAAATAAACTTTCCTTTGAGCACAATGGAGAAGGGCATCCTGAGTACCGACACTTTTTAAATGAGTCACGTTGATTTTAAGAATCAACATAAATAGTTTAACAATTTGGGAAATACACTTATTCACGTTCTTGACAAGAATACGCCGAGAAGATCGACACTGCTGACTTAGCTCATGAGCTGATGTTAATGAAACAGCTCGCCACCTACCAGCACCTCTGAAGCTCACTAATTAACGTGTTAAGTCGTTTATTTAATCGGTAACTGTAAATCAGGTGATATGTGGTACAAGGTTACAGAGCAGCTGTATTCATTTGTAAAAAAAAATTAAATTACATTTTTGTTCAGGAGAAAATATGTATATGTAATGTATTTATTGTTTTATTTTTACCCTATTTTATCGCTTTTATAGCATCAAGTCGCATGAGCTGCAAACTCAGTCGGCTAGTTGGCTAAAAGTAACGAACAGATATTTAGCTAAAATAGCTAAAAGTAACGGACAAGCGGTCGAAGTCGATGGCTAAAAGTAATGAATGAACACTGTAAATAGTTAGCTAAAAGTGACGGACAAACTATTTCGAAAGAGTTAGATAAAATGGCTAAAAGTAATAGCTAAAAAGCTAAGTTAGCTAAGCATAGGCTAATGGATAAACACTTTAAGTGGTGAGCCAAAAGTAAGAAGCTAATACAAGTTAAAGCAGATAAACACTTGAAGCTTAAAACTGGATAAATGGTTAAATAGATAAAAGTCATGAGCAAACGGTTGAACTAGTTAGCTAAAGCTAACGTGGAAATAGCTCAGTGTATCGGATAAACTGTTTAAATAGTTAGTTAGAAGTCACAGATCACCTGATTCACAGGTTGAAAGCTAAGTTGTGGATAAATGTGACGATAAATATGGATAAATGTCCAGTTTAAAAATCAATTCATAACATGACGGGTGGTGTACAGGAACCAGAAAAGTTAGGCGTCTCTAGAAACTCTGTAATGTCAGTATTCATGTGGATTAAACAGAGATGTTAATTAACGAGCTTTAAAGATGCTTGTAGGTGGATTTTGTTACCTTTGGACCGTCTAAGTGTTTCCAGTCTGAAGCTCAGTAGCTGTTATTCACCATACAGACATGAGCGTGGTATCTCCTCATATAACTTGGTAAGAAAATGAACTAGCGTATGTCCCAAAATATATTTTAACACCATCTAAACTGATTTAGGTTTACAGTTAACACTTTATTAATTTACTTAAAGTAATTTTTGTACAGCCAAATCACAAAATATTCCACTAAAGTTCACTTTAAATGATTATAATGGTTTTCCCTTTTTAGAGAGCGTCAGTGTACCCAAGCAGCTCAACAGAGGAATTGAATATACAGTATAATCATAAAGAATGATCAGACTCACAGAGATCAGATCAGCTCATAACTGGCTTTCATCCACTCTGTGAACTAGACTAATTTAATAGAGATAATCATAGTGAATGTCTTAATCCTACAAACACAATGATGTAAACTCAAGAACGACGGTGGCGAATGCTCATCCATGTTCTGGCAGTGTTGAGACACTGTGATCGGACAGTCCAGACACAAACGGCATCGCACCACGTTTCTGCAACCGGTCGAGATTCACTGAAGTGGTCGCCGCCGCCGAGTCGGGCTCACAGGTTCTCGTTAGTGTCGTGTTGGCACTGGCTGTCGGTCGAAGGGTTCAGGAAGGGCAGCTCCTCGCCGCAGCCCTGAAGTTTGAGCACCTGACTGCTCAGGTCCAGGCAGCACTGTGGACACACGGAAAAACCTAGTTTGTACATCATCCCAACACCAACTACCAAGATAGTTTTACCCCGTCACGACTTAAATTGCCTCAAATCTGAGAAGTGGAAAGTGCCAAAAAACTGCAGTTCCTCAGACGGCCACTTGAGGCTGGCTACAGAATAAGTCAAGCCCCATAAGCCCCCACGTTAAAATGTCCAACTTTACAGCAGAAATAAACATTTTGACAAAAACCTGGTTGCTCAAACAAGCCACCTGCCAATCTGCATAGCTGTAAGCCTTAATATAATCTGAACAGGTGAGTTGTATATAAATTCACCCTCAGTACAGTTGTCATAAACGGGGAAATTAGCTATAGAGACCAAAACTGTTTTTTGTACCAGGCTGTAAACATGTTTATTTCTGCTGTGAAGTTGGATATTTTAACATGGGGACTTATGGATACTGACTCACTTCTGTAGCCAGCCTCAAGTGGATGTTTGAGGAACTGGAGTTTGTGTGTAAAATTTGTCCAAACGCTTCAAAATATCGAGTTTTAACACAAAAAAAGCAGCAAATCTTCACATTTTAAGAACCTGAAACTAGGAAATGCTGATGCTTCAAAAAGAAACAAAGAAATTGTCTCTGCTCTATTTTTTTCTAATAATGAAAACATATCCCATTAAAAGCTGTTAAAGCACCTAAAACAGTGTTTCAATAAACGCTATGATGATTTACAACATTAATCCAAAGTAATTACTGTATTGTTTATGGAAGTACAGCGAGCTTGAAGGAAAACTGTTCATCTCACAGAGTCCTAAAGGGCTGATTAACAAAATTAGAGCTCATGTTCGTTTCATACCCTCAAGTCGCACTCTAATTAGTTTTTTTTTTACATTCAGATATTAGCCAGATGCGGCACATGTAATGAGAGTGAACACTACTTTCAGCCGGATAGTCTTTTCCCTGGGTTAAAATTGCATTTTCAAATGCGCAAATTCAAAATCCCACCTCGCAGGATGTCCTCAATTCGTCTGTATCTGGGTTTTACCTGCACAGTGGGCATCGAAAATGAATCCACCCAGCCTCTCCTCCGAGATAACATCCAGTACACCCCTTTTTGAGAATTTGTGCTTGTGTGCTTGTCACCTCCTGAAATGTTCACCTTTCTACAGGCACGTAAACGTCTTCTTATTCCCTTTTTTTTGCTCATTCAGAGCCATGCGAACATTTCAGGCAGCTGGTTCTTTAAGAAAACACTTCAAAAGGAGGCGATAAGAGCCACCAAATATTAGCAGAGTAAATGAGGACCTTACTTTAAGTTCCAGCAGAGTGTGAAGACCCAGGCACAGCTCGAACGCCTCATCCTCTGAAAGTGAAAGAAGAAAGATAAGAAGGAGAAGGAGAGTTTTATTACTGCAAATCCTCTCCCAACACCAACCAACCGAACACGCATACATTAGGCTGAATCCAGGTTAAATCATCAACACAACAAAATTATTCATCCCTGTGTTAATAAGTGCTGATAAGCATATGCCCTCGTGAGGGTGCACATGACTTCTGCAGCGGCGAAGTGAGAGTCGGGTGAGAAAGAGTCAGGCTTAGGGACTGAATTAGAGTCATTATTCACTACGGTGGAGGAATTGAGGAGTAGGTGCAGACAAGAACTGCAATATTAATAATTAGGTGTGTGTGTGCCAGTCTTGTTTTATCTTTGTGAGGACAAAATGTGCCCATAAACACAAAACGTCCCCGTAAGGATAAAACGTCCCCGTAAGGACAGCATCAGGACAAATCTTCAAAGTCAGGACTCGTTTGACCAAGTGAGGACTCAATCATATTTCTACACTTTTATGGTTTTGTGCTCTGGAAGTAAGACTTGATTTTGAAGGAACAGTTAGTTGTCATTCATGTATGCACTGTAAATATGAAGCAGCAGCTGGCTAGCTTAGCATAAAAAACCAGGACGTCAGGTAAACAGCTAGCTTGGCTCTGTCAGCCTGCCAGCACCTCTAAAGCTCAATAATTAACACCCATTGTCTTGCTTGTTTATAATGTGTTAATTATTGAGCTTTAAAGGTGCTGGTAGGCAGATTTTTCCCAGCTAAGTGTTTTCTTATGTAACAAAAAAAAGTGTATTTATCCCAGATTATTTCTTTAACATGAGAGATGATCTAGATGGCTGCTAACAGATGATGTCGTTTGTTTTTGGACCGTAACACACGGCGACAGTGTCCACTTGTCGCATCAACATATTTCCTCAGTGACGAGTCTTCAGTTGGATTTCCTGTCATGAAGTTTGGTTCATTGATGGCTTGTTGGCTCCTTCTTGTCCGTTCAGCCGTGGTGACAAGTACTGTTCATGATAATTATCTTCCCACTTATTCCTTTCTCAGCATCAGGAGGTGCTGAGAACTCTTCGTAGAGCAGATGTAAAAGCTTTAATAAACATCATTGCGTTGCATTGTCAATATAAAGTGGAAAAGATTTATTTGCCTGAAAATATCAGTAATTACTGCTTATTGACCTGACCTGTCTGTTATTTAACGCTTATTTCTGCCTGGGTGCTTTAACAGGACAAGATTAGATGTGCTGTCTGAATGTTAAGTACAGAGACGAGCACATATCTCGCAACATCTTCTTCTTCTACGAGTCTATTCCTGCATTCATGACTAGTGTGTTTTGACAACTGCAAAATCACCTCAGGTGAAAGTATTGCTGCTGGATGGATTGCTATAAAATGTGGTGCATATATTCATGGCGTCTACTGATCTCTGACTTTTCCATTTGTGGTCGGTCTGCTGCTGGATGGAGTTTGGTACAAACCTTGACTTGACACTCCTGTGAAAGGATAACCATGTTTATACTGGTCTAGTCTGGGGCAGAGAGGAGGCTTGCTGTAGGAGCTATGAGTGAGGACGCACAGCTTTACAGACATCTTTCTGGCTCGACAACGGACAGACGATGCAGCTGTACCACGCGTCGTACCTACTGTTATTGACGTCTCATTTTGTTAAATGCCTGATTTCTCGCCTCGCCTCCTCCGCTCACATCTCAGGTGGGAGGGAAAGGAACAAACTGAGAAATAAGAAGAGGGGATCGTGTGCAGCGTGACAGATCTGTGATCTGATTCTTACCTTTGACATAGGCTGAACACTGGACCGTCTGTCTGCCCAGCTGCAGCTGCAGACCCGTCACCGAGCCGCTCACACCACATGGTGAACTGTCCTGACTGGGCACCAGTCTAATAATAAACACAAAACCTCCAGTCGATCAAATAAGACACACTTCATTTCATTTCGTACAGTTGTTGTGTATTGTGAATAGATTATTATTCATCATCTGCGTTAGATTTCAGCCTCTTTTTATTATTAAAATGTCAAATTAAAATGTTTGAGCAGCAGTTTGAAGACAAAGTCCATCGATTGTATCGTCTTTTTGCGTCTACCTGTTACCTTTCTAGAGTTGATTTGAAAGTAAGATGAGAATAAAATGTCACATCGTCTTCACTGAGCTCTACGTGGCCTTTTAATGTCTTTTCTTGAAGATGAAGGTGATGTCAGGCCTTTAAGGATCTGAAAAAAACCTCCTCAGCCGCTTATAAGCTTTTCATTATAAAGCCAATTCCATCACAGAGGAGACGGTAAGAAGTCTCGACAAGGTGTTTGACAGCTCGCTGAGGGATGCGGCATCTGGACACGAGCTTAGGTTTGATCAGCCTAAGCTGGGTCGCCTTGAGGAAGGTGTATGATGTTGAAACATCGCTGAAGATGTGTCCAGATGTATCAGCAGGATATTTGTGCACAACTTTAAATGTTGAACCTTTGATTGATTTGTTTGTCAGAGCACTTTAAACTTTAAATATATGCGTCGTGAGCCTGTTTGCTTGTTTCTTACCCGAGCCTCTGGCAGCAGGAGGTGGAGATGTGGTTGTGTTGGCTGCCAGTGTTGATGGATGCCTTGACTTCAGTCTCGCAGCACTGTGGGGGGAAGACAGAAGGTGGGACTTTTGTTTTTTTCCACTTCGGTCTGGCAACACCACATGAGAGGAAACTAACAGTCACAAC
This sequence comes from Protonibea diacanthus, assembly GCA_028641955.1. Lineage (NCBI taxonomy): Eukaryota > Metazoa > Chordata > Actinopteri > Sciaenidae > Protonibea > Protonibea diacanthus. Next base: position 15,200,653 of record CM053997.1, on the reverse strand, counting down.
AGCGCATTAACTCTCGGGGAGCCTTTGAAAGTCACTGGTCTCTTTTTCTTTTGAACGAATCTCTTCTCTTCTTGAACGAACCGTTAATCGACTTTGCACAAACAAAACAAACGTCCCATCGCTGCTGCATTTCCAAGCCAGCTCTTGTACTTTGGAGCCAAATGTTATTTAGTGTTTTAACTCGATCCGTATTGATTCTGTGTTGGAGTCTATCACTCTTCTGTTAACTGCTGCAGGCGTTTGGAGCAACAGTTAATAATGAGGCACAAATAAACCAACAGGGACGCTTGCTTTACGCTTATAGACCACATAAGTTGATTAATTAACTGACCACATCGCTGCTGTGCCAATAATGACTTTAAAGCACACTTTTGAATGTGATACTGTGAATATACAACATTTCAGATTCAGATTCAGATTAACTTTATTGTCATTGAGCATTTGCATGTCAATGAAATTTTCAGTGCAACATTTACCAACTTCAGTGAAATAAATAATCAGAACGTTTCATATTTTGGGGCATATTCAGTCACTGCAGTAGACTATGTAATGGAACCCAGTTTACAACTCCAGCAAGTAGTCCAAGCCTTAGTAACGACCTGCAACAGATGATTTCTAGTCAAAGCTTTCTAGAGATCACGGAGTTTCCCAACCTGAATAAATACGAAACATATAAACACTAAAATGCTTTGCTAGTTCAGTCTTGTACTGACTAAGAAAATATAATTTTTCCATGAACAGATTGAGCTCCTAAGTCTGTGAACACATTTATTTTTAAGCTAGTAGCGTCGTGTCAGCGACTCAGCGCAAAATGTGTGAACAAAGGTCGATGTAATCATTTCCAAAATGTTTTCCAACATGTTTTTATCTAATTAAATATTCAGCTTCAGTCCAGATCATCCGACCTTTAGTCTGTATTAACGAGGTACACACCTGTATTAGCAAGGTACACACCTGTATTAACGAGGTACACACCTGTATTAACGAGGTACACACCTGTATTAACGAGGTACACACCTCTATTAACGAGGTACACACCTGTATTAACGAGGTACACACCTGTATTAACAAGGTACACACCTGTATTAACGAGGTACACACCTGTATTAACGAGGTGCCCTAACAGCGGCATAAAATCCAGAATATTCATTAAAGAAAGTCAGGTGTGCTTCATGCTGATTTAAGCACATTATAAATGTCTAGTTGTTCCATAATTGATCATTAACTGATCCGTTCAAGTCGCTGACTCCGTTTCCCGACAACATGCAGATTCTTCAGTTTTGTTGAGCGCACTCTGATTTTTCAGATTTAATGATCGACAGAGTATGAAATATTAACCAGACATGTCATGCCTGTCCCGAGCAAACAGCCTCTACACTGAAGAGGACAGGTCACAGGCCCCTGCACTCTCTCTGCTACGAGGGGATGGTGAGGGTGGATGTCAGGTTAACAAGGTGGATGCATTTTGGTTGTTTTGCTAACAAGGGAGATGGCATCCAGTCTAAAAAGGACACTGGGTGTACTACGCTGGTGATGCATGGCTGCACATATATCTGCTGTTTCTGGATGTTCTGGTGTTGGCGTGTTTCTTACAATATTAGTATTCGTAGGTGCGGTGATTTGACAGCTCTGCCTGTGAGGACTTTAACATTAAAGTAAATTAATATTACGGTTTCCTGAAGTGAAGTTTATCTGATAATAAATAACAATGAAAGACTAAAGAGCAACGTAGCTGGGGGATCTATTTGAATTTGACGGTGGAAGAACATCTAATTTATACATGGTCTGATACACAGTTAGCAGTGTGGGGGCGGTGCCAGCATACTGCTTATCTCACATGCATGCAGAGCTGCCATATGTCCTGAATACATCCTACCATTACTATATGTTTTTCCAGTGTGTTATACCAGCGTGCACAGGTTGAAGGACGTCAAGTAAGATGTCGCTGAATAGAAAAATCCATTACAATCTGCTGCACTACAGACTTTACAAACACGTCTTTGTGACATGAAATTCCCTGCAGGCAACAGAGCGACTGTGAGAGGCAGAAGAAGAGAAATGTCAGTGGAAATCAGGACAAGCTGCCTGTTAGCTCTGCTACTGTAACTCGTATAATGACATGATTAGATGTGATTTATTCTGAGGATAGTAATGGTATGAAAGGGAGTTTTGTGAAGACAACAGTACAACTGGGTTAACTTCAGGAAAAGATCATGGATCATAGCCGGAGGAGGTCAGCGTGGATGGGTATAACGGACATATTTTATAACTTTAAGCCTTAATATAATGTGAACAGGTGAGTTGTATATAAATTCACCCTCAGTACAGTTGTCATGAACGGGGAAATTAGCTATAGAGACCAAAACTGTTTTTTGTACCAGGCTGTAAACATGTTTATTTCTGCTGTGAAGATTTAAACATGGGGACTTATGGAGACTGACTCACTTCTGAAGCCAGCCTCAAGTGGACGTTTGAGGAACTGCAGTTTTTAGCTCTTCTGCATCGACTTCATTTCCCAGAGGTTGCTGCTTGATTTTAACAAACTTTGCACCAAAGAGATGAAAAAAAACAAAAAACAATACACAACCATTAATCAAACCAATAACTAACAGCAGCCAATGTCAGATAAACTTCATCATACAACAGTTGACTAATGTTTCTGTGGCGTTGACAAAATGTTCAAAAATAAACATATTAGCAGAATTAAACTGAAGCTGCCTGCGCTGTCTGGGGGAAAATATGACACTAACTCCCTTTAAGAAATATGACATTTAAATAATTCATCACGTGTCCGTAAAAATACTCTAGAAACATGAGATAAAGGACGTCACATGTTGGCGGTCTTCTTGTTAATTCGCCTCAGCAGCTCCAGAACTCACTACCAGTGTTGTTTTAGTGCGAGATGAGCGTAGAAAAGAGGGGAACTGTTTGAAAAATAAAAAAGATTTCTTACTAAAATAAGAGCTGCTGAATTAAACACTGTTAATTTAACGTCTGTCGTGTGTGTATGACGGTATATTAGAAGGTTTTTTTAGCAGTCGAGGAAAAGAATGATTTGTATAATGTGTAATATTTCAGTGTGAATTACAACGCTTTGAATATTTGAGGTCAAGTCAGGGAAATGTCACGATGACGCCCGTTTAAAGTTGCCTTATATATAAAAGATTGACGACTGTAACTACTGTGGTCTTTTACTCGTCCTGGTTCCTGTCTCTGTATATCTTTCTCTCCCCGTCATCCCCGACATAAATCAATACCCTATCCACTTGACCCGAGGATATTTCCCCTCTTGGAAATAAACATGTTCAGTTTCCATGGGCCTTGTTTTGATCCCTCACACTCCCTGTACAGTCTGATCTGAAACTCCCTTTGTCCTCGCTTATCAGCAGGCCCACAAACCTGCTCTTTTGTCTCAGTCCCAGCGGTGCAGAAATCCCTCTCTCTCTCTGTTTCCCTGAAGTTTAAAAATAGCTGCCGAATGAGTAACCGAGGAACACTTTGCATTTAATAAGTTGATGATAAAACCGAGCAAAGCACAATGAATAATGGGGGAAAGCGCTGAATCTACCAGAAAAGTAGATACAGCCACGCTTGCAGAGGCTGTGCGACATCGCTTTGACACCGCGGGGAATATCAGCTGTTTGATCACTGTATTGATTTCTTTCAAAGGATAAAAAATGGCTCCGTCATTGGTCTCAAACATGGCTGCAATTCTTCCTAACCAGCTAGAATATGTACCTATTACGTCAAGTCCATGTTGGACGTCTGCTTTTGTTCTTTTGTTCCGATTTAACAACACCGCGTTTGGAGCATCGGCCGTCTCTGGTGGCCAGATATGAAAATCATCTGGAGGACAGATTGAATCACTCCTCGAGTATTTGGCGTGACCTTTCTGCATACATTAATCGTTGGAGTGTCGAGAGCGTGTTAGATCGGGGGACATCAGGGAGCATCTCCATGTGAAACCACCAGACAACCATTAATGCCTAATGTGTTTCAGGAAACACGGTTAACAAAATAGCATGAATAATGAGTCACTGCATGCATAATGCTGCAGTTCTCTTCTCGTTGTCTGCTAACAGGGTTATCTAAAATGTTATACACGGTCCTACATGATGATGCTGTCACAGTTTGGTTGAGTCACAAGGGTGGCTGCAGTTGTATCGTGTCTTCTGTTGAGGTCACTAAGGTTTGGGTTGTCGGACAACTTTTTAAATTATATCACAATTTTAGAGTTTTAGAATCATGTAAGAAAGAAACCTTAGCAGATCGACCAGCTTATTTGTCCTTACATGAACCTGCCAAGTCCTGATCTGAACTCTGAGTACGTGAACATCTGTTTCTAATTATAAATAGTACAAACCATTACCCAGCAACACCTGAACTGTTATGGTCTTTATGGAAAACCCTCTCAAACAGTGACCTACTAAACATCTTGGTATTCCCCTCAAAAGCTGGTGACAAAGAGTGATTAAATATCTATCAACCCTGTTTTTTGTTGATTTATAAATCTAAGGGCATTATCTGCAATCTTTTTTTCAGTGTTCTCGGTTTATTGTTAGAAGAATAAACAATCCTCTGCTCCCAGAGACTTCTGGGCCTCCTCTTATGAAGGAGATCTTTAATCTCAATGAATAAAATGAAGGGTTGGAGAAGAGCTTTACCTCGCTGTCAGATCTGCAGCGTAAAACGCTGTGCACAGCACAGTTGGGCTTAGGCGTAGGAGTACGTAAAATCTACAGTTGAGACAATGTAGCTCCAAGGGAAAGCGGTGAGAATATTTTGTACTCTTATATAAATGTATTGTTTTCAGGTGAGCCTTTTTATGCAGCTAAAACACATTTGTTCTGTCCACAGCACCATTTTGTTCGATCTCCATGCCAAGGCTTCTGTTGCTTCTCCAAACTTGGAGCGTGCCGTCCACAGTCGACTGTAGGCAAGTACAACTCTGCTTCAAAATACATGAACTACGCCTTGAGGTGCCTTCCTTTACATAGTACAGATTGTTGGCTGCTGTTTGAATAATCAAAGGTGAGTTCACTACAGGGTCTTCTTGGAGGAACCGCAATTTAACCAGGATACATCTTCATGTATTTTCTATAAGCGGCAACCTCTGTGGCTGTGAAGTGAAGCCATTGCTTCAAAAACTGCAGTTCCTCAAACGTCCACTTGAGGCTGGCTCCAGAAGTGAGTCAGTCTCCATAAGTCCCCATGTTTAAAAACTTCACAGCAGAAATAAACATGTTTACAGCCTGGTACAAAAAACAGTTTTGGTCTCTATAGCTAATTTCCCCGTTCATGACAACTGTACTGAGGGTGAATTTATATACAACTCACCTGTTCACATTATATTAAGGCTTAAGGTTATGCAGAATTAACAGCGTGTACGTTTTGATTGACAGGTAGGTGCTGTTACAGTTGGCTAGTTCGAGAAACGAGGTGTTATTCCGCCCTCCACATCTTTGCAGATTTTTACAGGACTGCCAACATGGCAACAGCCAGAGCCACCACACTCTTCAGAAACCTGTGTGTGAAGTCACGGAGACTACATCCAGGTTTTATTCAGCCTATGGTTTTGACACATGGCCCTTTGGTCTTATAGAGTCATACAACCAAAACAAATATTAGTAAGATTAACAGTTTTTCTGTTAATCAGCTCACTAACAAATCGATTTATCCTGGTTCCACTGTTCGAGTGAACCCGAACAAAGCTCCATTTAGCCTGAAGCCGTATCAGGATCATGTCACCGAACGGGTTGGACACAAATCCTGTTTGCCAATCATCAGCGTGGAGCCGAACACAGTCAATCGTGGGCTGCAGTGTTTGCTTCATGAGAGACTGCCGCTGCATCAGTACTAGAGTCAAGTGAGCAATCATCTCAAGGAGCTATGAGAGCCGGCGCGGGGTACGAGTGGGAAAAACTAGACCCCATGTGAGAGGTTACCTGTTGCATGTATTTCAATAAACAAAGGCGCTAATTTCAATACCAATTTATTCATATTGTTTTTGTGCTGAGGCCCACATCATTACAAGCCCTTGTGCACTGTATTTAATCCATACTGGACCCATGTGAGGATGTTAACCAGGCCGGGCTTTGAGTTACCCTGACTCAGTTATCCTGTTGTTCTAATCCAACCAGACAGCCGCTGGTTCCTGCCAAGCTTTTGATGTGTTATAAAGGAAGACTACAAGAAGAGTGGGCTTCAAGTGATGAGTCATGGGAGCAGAACAGTGCCAGTCTTTGTATCTTCTCTTATGCAGTAGTAGAAAGTGTGAAAGCGTTGAATGTGAGCGTGGTGAGACACATTGTCAGTACCTTGCATTGAACAACCAGAGCTGTGAGGAGGGTCGAGCTCTCCGTGCCCTCGGTTTTCTCGGTTGTCTGTCTGGCTCCGGCTTCGCTGCTGTCGTCCTCCTCGTCCGACCGTAAGCTCCTCTCGCTTTCTTCCAGAGACTCCCTCTCCTCCGTGGAGTCGTCGGCCGTGCTCTCGCTCTTCTCCTCGGCGTCTGCGGGTCCGTCCTTGGTGTCGGCCAGCGGGGAGCGAACCCTGCCGCTGGGGTCGCGGGCCTCGCCTCGCAGCCGCGTGATGTTTCCCTCCAGTAGGCGGCGCTGGACGATGCTGTGAGGTTGCTAGAGGGGAGATGGAAGAGAAACGGACGTCAGGATGGCAGCAAAAAAATCCAAACAGGTTCTCAAATGTGACACTTTTGCTGCTTTTTGCCCTGACACGATGATAGACTGAATATCTTTGGAGTTTTGGACTGTTGGTCAGACAAAACAAGACATCTGAAGACGTCCCACTAGAAATGTTTTATAGAAAATAATCAACAGATTCTTGATTTCTACCCTTTGCTGAGTGAAACGGTGAGACCACGTGACACTCAAATCAACATCAAATCCAGGATAAAGTCAAACAAAGTGAATAAATCCAATGTGCATCAGAGGATACGTGACATCTGCTTGCATGTTTACCCCCCCTTTGTGCCGTCATAAGATAAATATTTATAGTATAATTATCTCAGACAGAGAATGTCACAGATCGCTCGTGACGCCAAGTACATTTAATCTGAATAAAGAACAGGTTATGTAGGTCACTGTGTTAAAGAGACACGTCAACATCAAGACTCATGGCTCCAGAACAGTGATGAAAAGATGTATTTATGCAAATGTTTGCAGTGTTTAAATCAAAGTTAAGGTTCTGTTATTTCCATACAGACAAACAGCAGAATGAATTATTTGACGGCTGTTGATGGTTTGGTGTCAAATCCAACTTAAAGTTAAGGACTTAGGACTTAATTTAGGTGTCAAAACTGGCCTCACTTATTCAAACAAATCAAGAGAAGAGGCATCTGCTGCAGGTGGAGTTATTAAGACCTCTGTCGATAAATGGTCTGTGAGGATAATGCCAAAGCATCGACGTTAGCATTGATCGAGCTAAGAAAGATCATTTGAGTACATGAAATATGAATACTATTACAGATGACTAGTTTGTACCTTCACATAATGATTTCCCACCTAAATACTGCACATGCATGTTGTGCACGCTGCTAGCCGATCTGTCCATCCCTAGACAAGTAGTCAAAACCAAGTTGAGATCAGGACCAGAGTGTATCACGACAAGGTCAAAACCAAGACTTTGAGGGGTCGAGACAAAGACCAGACAGTATTTAGCCTGCTTAGGTAGCCTACGTGTAGCTATTTGACATGTGGCCTTGCCACCTTCTCAGTCGTCTTTTTTGGACTACAGATATTTGTTCTTGTCTTCTCTCGTTGAAGTTTTCCCTCTAAGGTGTCTAGAGTTAGTTTTTAATGTTAGAAATGTTTCAGAAGTAGTTTGGTAGGTTGGGTAAAGATTTGTTTTTGTGTATTATAAATATTAATTTGTTGGAGCTATAGGGAAACGCGTGTTACTCTGCCGTTGCTCAGTTCCCCACGACCTTGATGAGGATAAGTGGTTATGGAAAATAAATGGCTGGTATGTGAGTTTAGGGCATAACAAGTTCATGTGGAAACTTAAATAACTTTTAAAGTAGGTCTCTTAAAAGTAGTTGGGACCTTCTTTGCATGTATAGCTCTTGAATTTGGAGTTCAAAGTTGAAACCGTCCTTCAGCTTTCTAGATGGGTCACGGAAATTAAATTTTAAACCTCGCTGCAGCGAGTACAGGCCGTTTTAACTGAGGACGCTGATGTGAGGTACACACACACACAGAAAATGGCACACAGAGAGATTCAAATTGCTAACTTTAAGTGCATTGAAATAAAATTTGGTTTCCAAAGTGCCTGAAGTGAAGGTCACATTATCATGTCATGAAAGCCAATTCAACACTTTCGGGTCATCTCTGTCAGCAGCGCTGTCTTCTTTCTGCTCCACACGCCCGGTGGCCATGGTTGTTTTTTGCTAACACGCACTTTTCTTGAGTCATTTAAAGTCTTTTAATAGATAGAAGCAGTTACACACACACTTAAACACACAAGGCACATTTCAGACTATATTTATCACATCAGAGGCGTCTCACTCTGTAAGGTACAAACCGGCATGTCACAGTTTTCTTCCGTATATTTAATACTCGTGTGTTGATCTTGATTTATGTCACAGCTTCCGAACAACGTGGCCGCTGGCTGGCTGGCTGTTCTTCCTGCATCGTATAAAAAGTCAATTATATTGAAGCTGCCTGTTCCTCTGTAATCACATTGTTGTTCAGCAGAGTCTGGGTACAGACTATAGGACAGCACGCTTTGAAAAGAGCAGCTCATCCAACACCAGCAGAGCCACTGCATTAAAACAACACAAAGTGCTTTCCTTTGAGATTACCGGGATGTTCAAATGGACGTATTATTGTACGCATTCCCATCTCCAAGCACATTAAAGCAACGCTGCGTAGAAATGTAGATATTTTTGTGATTTAGCCCCGCCAGTTTCAGAGTGTAGCTCCTGTTCTGGCATGACACCAGCTCAGCTACCCATCAGCATCAACCTGATTTAAAATCTGTTATTTTATGGTGGAAAAGTTACTCAATGCTGCTTTAATTGCTTCTAATTAACGTTAATTCATCTCACAAAGTATCTCTCCTCTCTTCTAATTAAAAAGCAGACAGAGATTAAGTGCACCCTGTAAAGCAGAAGATTGCCGGTTCACCTCTGAACTGCAAAACATAACCGGGTCACATGTGGTGACTCTGACTGCCGCCTCCTAGCAGCTTGATGTTGCTAACACGATTAACTCGCGAGCTGACCCCAGAACAGTCAGGGCTCGGCGAAAACAGACGCCAATCATCAGAGTAGGCAGGGAGCGGCACGACGGGAGAAACGTCTGAAATTACATCGTATAACAGATTCAATCTTTGCTTCCCTGCTGTCTCATGAGGAGAAAAACATCTCAGACTCTTCGCTTCCTGTTAGAGCTTCACATGATTTCTTTGCCTACATCAGCAGCATCATAAAGGGTTTCATTAAAATAATATTCTCCACGCTAGCAGATGTATATAAACCCTTGATCTGTCTCCGTTCACATCACCTTTGGCGAGGTGGTTTTTTAATTTGCAAAAGAAGATAATTGCTGTTATTAAATCCGTGATTTGGCCTGATATACAGAATATTGTCAAAACAAACACACACACACACAGAAAATACTATCAGACCAGAGGAAGATGCCACAGACAAAAACACAGAGCTCCTGATTGATTGTCGAAGAGCTTCGATGAGAGAGAGACTACAGAGAGAAGAGGAGAGGAGACGAGATTACTTTTAGGATTTAGATTACTCTTATCTTAGGCTCAGGGTTTGTTTAGGAAATAGCTGCAATCAATGGAAGAAAGAAATATGGTCTGGATTTCTATTGATTGCAATGAAGGAGACAAGGAAATGAGAAATGAGATGAGAAAAGAGAGGATGAGGGAAGGAAATGTACAAAAAGAAAAGGATGAGGGAGGAAGTGAAGGAGAGGAGAAATAAAGAGTAGAAAAGAAAGGAAAAGAAAGCAAAATCAGGCAATGTAAGGATACAAGGAAGAGAGGAGACATGAAGAAAGGATGTAAGGAGAAGAGGAGAGGAAAGATGAGAAGGGAATAAGGAGAAATCAAAATAGGATAATGGAAGGAATGAGGAAGGGAAAGGAGAAATATGGAAAGGAAAGGATGCAAAGAGGAAAGGAAAGGAAAGGAAAGGAAAGGAAAGGAAAGGAAAGGAAAGGAAAGGAAAGGAAAGGAAAGGAAAGGGGGTAATAGAAGAAAATGGGAGGACAAATGGAGAAAGGAAGCAAAGAGGAGGGAAGAAGATAGGATGCAGAGATCAGGAAAGAAAATCAGGGAAGGGGATAAGAGGAGGAATAAAGACAGCAAAGAGGGGAAGGAAACAAGGAAGGGAAGGAAACCAGAGTCAGAGAGGAGTAAAGAGGAGGAGAAAGGATGAGAGGAGTAAAGAGGAGGAGCGGCCGTCATCTCTGCCTGTTCATGAAGCAGCTAAGAGCTGCTCAGCCACAGCTGGAGCTCAGAGAGGAACGAATGGGCTAAATTGAACCGAGTGACACGAACGATGATTACCAGTTTGAAGTGTTGATGTTGTTTTAGACGGCTGGTGGACACACACACACACACACACACACACACACACACACACACACAAAGGCCTCATGAAATATCCTCGAAGTGTTAGATTGTGTCGCAGATCCACAGATGGATGTCTGAAACATACATGTAACGACAGACACTCACACTCACACATGGCCCGGCATGAGATGACATTATTACAGTCACGTTAAGGTGATAACTCCTTTGCTCCCTTGATGCCTTTTTCTTATTTTTCTGTCTCCTTGCTGCCATGTTCATTCAAATTCTGCTCAGGAATACATTAACAGCACAATCTTGCATTGCTGTATGCATGTTAATGAGGGCCGAACATCACATAATGACCAGTCATGTGGGGAAAAAAAGAGAATAGCCGGCTCTATTTTCTCTTCCCGCATGAGCTTTTCTTGTAATAATGCTCAGAGAGACACAATCACAGCTGCTGGATGGACTTCTCTCAGACAAAAGAGGGTCTGTGATCGATCATTGGCTTTGTGGAAGCTCACACTATGACACTGTCATCCCGAACGTGTCGTTCAGACATCATACTATCACGCTCTAAGACATGAGAGGAGGCTCCCATCATGATCGTGGGGTCACTATCGGCTAGATGAACCAGAAAAAGCTCCTCGTCTGTGAGAGTAACAAGATGAGAAATGACATTTAAAATGCTGTTTTCTCCAGTAGAGACATTGAGAAGCGCACACACACACACACACACGCAAAGCAATTTCTATAAAAGCGTAGCGACTGCAGGGCCTGTTGATTTGGAAAAAGTGGAGACAGATGGAGGGAGGCAACAGGTGACCGATGGAAGAAATCCACGGCTGAGTAATACAAAGCATGCAAGAACAACAGGTAGAGCAGATGGGGACGTCGATTGTGAGACTGGCACTCAACCAACATACTTAAACTGTGACTTTATGGCTCTGCAGATGCCAGTGTTGGCTGGTAAGGCGGCTATTCACAGACACTTTGGACCAGAGGGGGAAGATAAAGCTCCCACGAGATGATCGGTGAACTCTTGACTGGCCGACGGTTCCTTCAGCTTCAGTTGTGCCAACTACAACAACGCGTCAACAGAAGGGAAACCACAGAGGCAGTGCTGGTGCTCAACAGTGGTTTAATACCAAATGTCAGTGAACAAAGGCTTGGAGAGGCAGCGAGTGGTCAATGCCAGAGAGCAACATCCAAAAAACAGACAAGGTCTAAGAAAAATGTAAATGTTGTGGCATGATCAGAGGTGAAACTCATCACAGACTGTATAAAACATGACGTCGACGCTCAGTGTCGTGACTCTGTCTCTGTGTTAAAAGATCGTTTAGTTGCAAAATTTAAAGGATCCCTTAAATTAAACTATCCATTGTTGCATATTAATATTTTAGTGAGTGAGAGAGCGCCCACAGACATAGATGTTTAAAAAAAGTCTTCTATAGTGCCGAGTAAACGTGTGAAGAGTTTATTTATACCCTGACATGTGAGACGAGTTTCTGCATCTCGAGGTTTCAACAAACTTCTCACCTCTTTCTGCTGATAGCTTGTCAACAGTCTGAGAATATGTGATAAGGCATCAATCAAACGGGCTCCTCGCGGATTACCCGTCATGAAATCTAATGAATACAGCAGGCAGCAGTGTCCCATAGAGACTCTATCTATTGTACACTATGCACTGTTACGCTTCATTGGACAATGAATTGTTTTACTGTTGAAGCAGCTGAGGTGTGATCTGTTTATTCATTTTTCGCAGCGTGCAGAGCGATTCTGGACGATATTAGTTTGAGCGTTCATCACTCCTGATTGTGAGACGTGACACGGATATCATGGCGAAGCTTTCACCACCGAGAGTAAACGATTTACTACAGAAACCATCAGGCTTCCTTCTCCTTACTAAAATATCACCTCCCACTTCCTCTTTTGTGTTTGCAGCACACATTTTTTAAGTGACCTTAAAAGATTTGGATGGTTGTCTGCTGATGGAAATACTCACTATAGTGGCTGAAAATAACCCCGAAACAAATGCTGGAAACATGTCTTGAACTAATGTAGGATAGAATGAACTGCTGTTACTTATATTACTACAAAACCAGACACTAACATGCATGTAAACATTCAAAGTTTCTGTAAGAATCTGGCTTAAACTGGTCGACTGTCTCACAGACTTCTTTGCTGCTCTGTTTTGGATTTTGCTGATGTCCCTGAACACTAACCGGTCTGAACCAGCCCTCAGCCAGCGGGACACAAAGAGAACTATTAAAGCAACATTGTGTAACTTTTCCACCATAAAATAACAAATTTTAAATCATGTTGATGCCACACTGACTTGTAATCAGGTGAATGGTGTCTCTGCTTTACGGCACTAAGTCACACACCGCCAACTATTTCACTGATTTTGGTGAAACTGGATCATATTTTATGGAGAAAATGTTTTCTGGTTTTCCCTCTGATGTCCTCCGGCTGCTCTGCCTCAACTCAACTGTGATTTACAGAGTTTCCTGATGGACAGTGAAGTAAACTGTAGCTGCTGTTAGCTAATGGTAGCTCAGTTTGTTAGCTGGGAGTGTTAGCATTTTTACCACAGGCACTTTGAACCACCGGGAAGAAGAGGAGATTTTTAGGCCCAGGGTATGGGCCGATACTGATGGGTAGCAGAGCTGGTGTCGTGCCAGAACAGGAGCTGGGCAATGTAACCGGGCTCAGCAGCTTCTATGGACATAAAAACTGAGGCAAAAAGACCCGAGACAATGTCGATGGAGGCAGCTAAAAGAAAGTGAGTGAGCAAGAGTAAATCTGGGACTGACTTTTAGTGGTTGGTGAGAGTTTGGTGAAATAAAAGGCTGAAAGACAGACGCCGAGCTGGGCTGACTGCTGCTGGACTAGTGAGTAATATTAGCTGGCTGCTATGTCTTGTGTTGATGACCTCGCTTGATGTTTGGCTATTAGCAAAGATGTCGACTCGCTAGTTTTTGATCATAAATAATGTAATCAGAACGGATGCACATGTACAGCTGTTGCTTTAATCTATAACTCCAGCACTCGTCCTCTGTTTCTTTTTCTCTGTATTTCTTCCTCCCTGCGTCAGATTAGAGGCTAATTGCCATGCAGGCTAATTACCTGACTGCAACAGACTCCTCTCTCTCATTCAGCGAGTCACGTGAGCTTTCTAATGCCCTCTTTCTCATTCTGATGGAGCTCCCCAGCGGCTGACTTCCTGTTGCGCTGACCAGGACAGCTTCACATCTGCTGCCTGCCTGCCTCTCCACTTTCTCTTCATCCTTGTCTTACATCTTTATTCTTCTTTCTTACATCACTGTCTGTCTCTTCACTGACTCCTACACAAAGAGTATTTCTAGATAATCTAAAGGACTCGTTACCAGGTGAATTCAAATAAAGACAAATCCATCCTCTTTGGAAGACTTTGGGACTCAGTCTGTTAAACTGGAAGCAGCCAGTTACCTTAGCTTAGCATAAAGACTTGAAGCAAAGGGAAACACTTAGCCTGGCTTTGTCCAACGCTACAGGTGGACTGTCAAGACTATTCCTTTAACGTGAAGGCATAATGACGAGTTTGAAGATTACGTCTGTAGTGCAGTTCCTCAAACATCCACTTGAGGCTGGCTCCAGAAGTGAGTCAGACTCCATAAGTCCCCATGTTAAAATGTTCAACTTCACAGCAGAAATAAACATGTTTACAGCCTGGTACAAAAAACAGTTTTGGTCTCTACAGCTAATTTCCCCGTTCATGACAACTGTACTGAGGGTGGATTTATATACAACTCACCTGTTCAGATTATATTAAGGCTTAAAGTTATGCAGAATTAAGAGTGTGGATGCTTTATATCTATGCTCATTATTTTCTGATTAAGATGCTTCCACATATATGTTTTGGTGACTTTTGCTTTCTAATATGACAATTAATAAACACCAGTATTCCATTTGGAGTCACTTTGGGCATGTCATGTGTCACACCTGGACCATGCCCAACAAATAAACACAAATACTCCTCCTTCTCTTGCATCCTGTGTCAGTATCATGTGTCTTCTGCTCCTCTGTTGTCGGGGTTGTTTTGTCGTTTGTGTTTTTGTCTGGTATTTTTAGCCTCCTGTCTTCCTACACAGCTCTGAGGGAGCAGCTGAGGGAGAGCGTTACCGCCCAGCCACAGCTCCAGATGACACAGAGAGAGACAGGTTCACACTAACCTCCCTCCAGCCCACCCTAATTGTCCCGGAGCTAATAATAAATTCTGCATCTGAACCGATTTAACACAGTTTGTTTTGTGAGGGAGAGACGAACTCCCCGAGAGAGCACGGCGATCATGCTGAGTGACATGGTCGTGTATGAAATGCTACTTTGCTTTCTGGGGGGAAATCATAAGCAATTGAGTTCAGAGAGCGAATCGGGATTCAAAAACATCATACATATGGATGTAAAAACCTGTTTCAGAGTGAGATGTAGCCTTTTATACACCATCTGCTCGTTGCAATTCATGACTTTTTGAAAGGACAAGAGATCGGGGAGTTCACAAAATTCTAGCACAATACTCCACACATATTTTTAGAAACATCTTTTAAATGTCTAACACATTTTTTAGGCTTTTTAGGCATTTGACATAATGTTTAGTAAATCTGGAATTCAGTGTACACAGCAAAGGCTCCATATAACAGCTTCACATTCAGGCCCAGTTCTGTAGCTTTTGATCATCCTCAAAGGTACCTGGAGACTCCAATCACCTGATTGGACAGGCTGTCACACACACGCACACACACACACACACACACACACAGGTTCAGTCTTCTGTAAAGAGATGGACTTGAGCAAACGGACAGCTAAGCTGCAGGGAGCAGAAGAAGGGCAGCAGTCGAGGTGTGTGCAGCAAAATTAGACTTTATGAGATTTCAGAGGATTCCTACGATCAGTACGTATGTTGACAAAATCAGGTGATGATTGATGCACCATTTTATAAAGGAATACTTCAACATTTTAGGAAATATGCTTGTTTGTTTTCTTGCTGAGAGTTGCTGAGATGAGAAAATTAATGCCACTGTTACGTTCACAAGCTTTAGCCAATTAGCTTTGCTTAGCATAAAGACTGTAAACAAAGGGAAACAAAGGGAATAACGACAGTTATTTCCCTTTAAAACTTCTGATTGGTGTTTCTACATCATCGCCCTCGTTTCGGTGGCGCAAACATTGCGTGTGTGTATCCAGTAGAAAACAGTAAGATTACACAGTGGTTACACAATAACTCGGTCCATGCTGAGCTCAGGTGTAACTGAGATCAGATGTTTCCAATCCCCCAAACACAAACACGTACAGTACACATTCCTATTCTTTCTTGTTTACTTTTCTTACATGTAGCCACTCGGACATTGTGTTACATAAAGCAGCCTCACTAAACCGAGCTTCCTCCTCCTTGACTCCCATCTCTTTCCCCTCCATCGCTCTCCCGTTGGATTTTGACCTTTTCATGCTCACTGCTCCCCTTACGCTGCAGCACAACATGGCTGGAGTGATGTTGCTGCTGCTGCTGAGAATGAGAGGACCTCAGGCTAAAGAGCAGCAAAACAAATTCATTCTTACATAACAGGCTCTGCTGCTGAATTACACACTGGACAGGCCAGGCCAGCGAGCACACATTAAGAGGAAGAAAGGAGAGGTTACAGCTAAAACGTCTCTGTGGGTGGCTTGAAAGCATAAACGTCTAAAATGATTCACATTTTGTGCTTTAAGTAAGAGCAGTGAGCAGCAGATTATTTGTTTGAATATATACAGCTCGGTATTTTGGAAAACCTGCTCATTCACTTGGCAAGAGTAAGATAACTGACACCAAGATACAACATGTTAATTAATGAGCTTTGAAGTCAGGCTTGCAGTTTCCCCCTACTTCCAGTCATTGTGCTAAGCTAAGCTAAGAAGAAGTCACTGCACCCCGCTCTTAGTTAGCAGTTTCCCCCTGCATCTAGTCATCGTGCTAAGCTAAGCTAACTAGCTGTAGCTTCATATTTAGTGTGCAGATTTGAGAATTCTATCCATCTTTGCGTTTACCTGTCCACCATGAGGTGAATAAGGGTTTTGCCCAAAATGTCAAACTATTCGTTTGAGCTAGAGCTGGGAGGCAATTAGCTTAGCTTAGCATATTCAAACAAAGACTACAAATTGGCTAGCTTGTCTTTCTCACAAGCTCACTAATTATATTAGTATATATAGTAAAATACAAATTGATATTTTTCCAGTTCACCTTATGTAAAGATAAAACAATCTCTTATTTAGTGAGCAATAGAAGTGCAGAACAGCTAGCCGGAGAGAGTATGGCTATCTGTTTCCCCTTGTTTCCAATTAAGCTAAGCTAGGCTAACTGTCTCCTGACTGAATTTAGTGCACAGACATGAGAGATCTCATTTAACTTTTGGAAAGTAAAGTGCATTTCCCAAAATATTTCTCTTACTTAAGCAGTAGGAATGTAAATAAGGATGCAACTAACTAACTTAATCTCCCTTTTAGTTTTAATCAAATAGCTTGGTTTTACTGACATTGTTTGCTTGATAAAGCAATTGAATTTGTTGGTCAAATTAATCTTTATTTGATAAACTAAATAGTCCACTGACTACTGGTTTCAACAGTGCTAAAGAGTTGAATTATGGAGTCTAGATTTCCAACATAACTACAGTCTCATCTTAGCTAACAAATACCGTTATCATTATGAATCATCCAGAAAAAGGGAAATAATGATCATTTATCATGAAAGATCAGTGTCTGACATTTTAGAAATGACCTTTGCTTACGGAAGCCACAAGCCAAAATAGTAATTCTGCAGCAGTACTGTAATTAGATAAAAAAAAAATATTACCATATAACTGAAAATAAATGGAAAAAGACAGAGGCTGATTTATAGTCAGACAGACAAATAAATGGTTCTGACAGTCTTATCCAGATGATGTCATCTTTTGTCTATGGGGGCTTAGCTTGCAAGCCACCTCAGAAACACATCGTGCTTTCTTTTCATTTAGTCCATCCATCTCTATTCAGAGTCTGAATGATGTAGCTGGCTGTCTGCAGAGAAGAGATACAGGCATGGCAGAGGGCTGCTGGCAATTTTCCTCAAGTTCCCAAAGCTATTCTGACATCGAAAATCACTTGTTACAGATGCTATGCAAATTATGCTGGGCTCCCTGTGGACACATCTGCACGACAGATTGGGTTTTAGACAACTAGTGAAATGAGCTTCATTCCCTCTTCAAGGAGAATATCATTGGTATTATAATAAGAGGGTTTTCAGTCCTTTGCAGCTTGAACCACAGGCTGCCAGTGGATGTACATACGCTCCTTGAATCTAATAGTTTGAGGGAATCATATTTTGATGTAGATGAATTTTTTCACTTTATTATTATAGTGTTCAGTATTGGACTCATCTTTGTTGCCTAAGAAACTGTGGCTGTAGAAGAGTAAGAAGGGTCACCAGCCGTGCTAGTATCTCTGTCAGGCTGTACAGGGCTAGTTGTATGTTTCCAAACATATTTACTGTGTTATGAAACAATCAAAACTTAGATAATCATTTGAGAAACTAGTTAATAAATTAAACAATGTGATTACAGCGTGATTGTTTATCCTGTCAGTCTGGTGTAGTTATTCACAAAAGTCACTGTGAGTCATCCTCTGGGGACCACAAATGTCAGTGCCAGTTATCGCAATCCATCTTCTATTTGTCTATTTGTTCAAAAACACTAATGAGGTGGCGCTAGAGAAAAAGGCAGCTGATCAGTAATGTCACTGAGATTTATCCTCTGAGGACCATGAATGTCTTTGCCAGTTGTCATCCCAATCCATCCACTATTTGTTGAGATATTTCACACGAAAACACTAATGCGGTGGCGCTAGAGAAAAAGGCAACTGATAACAACTGTCACCAAGATTTATCCTCTGAGGACCATGAATGTCTTTGCCAATGTCCATGGCAATCCGTCTACTATTTGTTGAGATATTTCACTCAAAAACACTAATGGGGTGGCGCAAGAGAAAAAGGCAGCTGATCACAAATGTCACTGAGATTTATCCTCTGAGGACTAAGAATGTTGGTGCAGATTTTCATGACAATCCGTCCATTATTTGTTGAGATATTTTACTCAAACACATTGTGTTTTAATCGTGAGGTGGTGCAGCTGATCATGAAAGTCACCAAGATCCATCCTCTGTGGACCATGAATATCTTTGCCAATTATCAGCTGTGATGGCAGAACATTGTCATTCAAAAGTTCAAGAGAAAACGGTGTTTTATATTTATACCTTATAACATTTACTTATTATTGCCATATTTTAATTATACGCTAACACCGGGTCAATAAAGGAGGGAAGAGCGAGAAAACATATCTATCATTAGATTATAAAAAATGTGACTCAGTCAAAGTAGAAGAAAAGCGGGGTGGGATGTTTTTTCAAGCAGCAAATGTTGGTATTAAAATCTGGCAGTAATAAATACATCACAGTGACATTCGCAGAGCACAGAGCGCTGCTAGTGCCGCTTCCCAGTGCCAGAGTGATTGTGTCGAAGTTCTTGGAGAGCTCTGGGGAATCTGGGAAGCAGCCATCAAACCAGAACTGTGTCACAGGAGAGGTGGAGTAATAAATTGCAAAGATTATTACAGGGAGTTCCTCCAGAGTGAAGAGATGGCTTCGGTTTAGGAGGAAGAGGAAGTAAAGAGGTCTCTCTTGGCACGTAGGGACTATTTTCATCCTATATGTCAACCCTGAAGTGTGTTTATCTGAACGTACAGCAGCAGCTCTATCTCAGAGGCACGTTTTGACTTGTGGTTACTTCCTCTGTACGCAAAGTGCAAGACTATGAGTCTTTGATGATCGTTATCTGTGATGAGTTTCCTTTTAAAGGCTGCATTTACTGTACATGCATAGTATTTACAGAAAATGTTGATCATATTTATAGATTAGGAGTCTATTAGTTCCTTGTGCATGACATTGCCATTAAAATATATAATTGACAGCCTCTTGGTCGCCTGTAGACTCTGGGGCATCCTGGGACTTTAGGAAAGGACTGTTAATGATCTAAATGATCCATTAATCAAGTAGATCATCGCCAGATTAATTAATAATATAAATAATGGCTAGTTTCAGGTGTGGAGACCAATGTTAGTATCAGGAAGGTTAGTCAGTCCACCGCCCGGCTTAGCTAAAAGTTGGCAAAGATGTGAATCATCTGTGGACTGGACGCAGGCTGAATGAAGCCTGGTTGCTCAAACAAGCCACCTGTAACAGCACCTACCTGTCAGTCAAAGCGTCCACGCTGTTAATTCTGCATAACTTTAAGCCTTAATATAATCTGGACAGGTGAGTTGTATATAAATTCACCCTCAGTACAGTTGTCATGAACGGGGAAATTAGCTATAGAGACCAAAACTGTTTTTTGTACCAGGCTGTAAACATGTTTATTTCTGCTGTGAAGTTTTTAACATGGGGACTTATGGAGACTGACTCACTTCTGGAGCCAGCCTCAAGTGGACATTTGAGGAACTGCAGTTTTTGGCACTTCCACGCTGGCTTCACTTCACAGCCACTTGCTCGGTCATAGCTGAAGAGTACAAGTTTAAAAATGACAGAAATCTTGGAATGAGAAGTTACCGGACCTCTGCAGCTTTGCAGCTCAAGGCTAGATTAGCCGCTACTTGAATAACACACCTGAATCACATGCTGTGTCTCAATTCACTTCCAGTAGTACTTCCTGGCAAAGCACACTAATTGTAGCAGGGTAGTGTTTGTGTCTCAGTTTGAGTAAGACCGCTGTGCACTAACTGAAACATTTTACCGCTTCTTCTTCTTCTTTGCCGAATTGCCACCATGTGCAGCATCATCCAACGTTTGACTGCCAAAATAGAAATATAAAACCTTGCTGGAACCTCTTCAACTCTGGCAGCTGTTTTTACAAAGCCACTGGTCCACTACCTTGGCGAAATGGCGATCATTGACATCAACTTTTTGACCTGTACGAGTGCACCATCCAACCATAATCAACAGTGTGAACGCACCTCATGTACTCAAAATAGCACGCGTGAGTATGGAAGTCCAAAGTGGTCAGATTGCATTGAAGGTAATGTAGACACCAGGTTTACTAAAAAAAAGATGATACCTCTGGTTTTAATTATGACTTTACCACCTTTGACTCAAACTCAACCTTTAACAATCACCGTCTCAAATCAAGTGAACTGTCCGCTACTCACCAAGTCTTTGGACGTGCCCAGTCTCTTGAGTCCATCCAGGGGCAGGAGGTCAGCTGAGTCCTTGTGTGTGAACTGAGTGGCCTGCTTCAGGCGCCTCTGCTGGTGTAGGATGGCTTTATCCCGGATGGCTAGCTCACCTTTCTTCGCCTCGCTCATGGTCTCTGACTACAGAGCAGGTTGGTGCTGTGCACAGAAGCACGGAGACTATAACCTCACAGCAGCAGCAGCAGCAGCAGCAGTAGATATCCGTTTTTTTAAGGATTGCTGTTTAGATCCTTTTTAAGGCAACACAACCTGCAAGTGTTGCCTCCTCCAAGCTGTTTTGCCCTCTCTGAAATGCTGCTGTCCTTCCCTCTGGGCTTGTTGTTGTACTCTCTCTCTCTCTCTGTCTTTCTCTCTTGTGTTTGTAGTCCTTGGCATGTATCTGTCTCAGCAGCTTCAGGAGCTATTGTCCTTTCCTGGATGCTCCCCTGATGTAGACGCTCATCTTCCTCACAATGTCAAGATCTGTCTCTGACAGAGGCAGTGTGTGAGGAGGCTGTGGGGTAGGTGTGACTGAGAGATTGTGTGTTCTCCCCTCCCCTCAGTGCCGTCTGTCCTTGGATCTCTCTCTCTCTCTCTCTCTTTCCGTTACACTCTGCTTTCAGGAGTATATTCTCTCTCTCTCTCTCTCTCTCTCTCTCTCTCTCTCTGTTTCCACTGAAACCTCCTCTCTCGTCACAAATGCATGCACAGACCACATTTTCTCACTTGACTCTCACCCGGGGAAAACACTCTTTATGCTGCATATAGAGCCGCAAAAACACTCCATGAAATAGTCTTAAAAGTGATGTCGCACCCACACACACACACACACACACACACACAGTCTGGCACTCTGTCTTCTTATTCTGATACAGTATTAATCTCTGGAGCAGTGATTGGCCCCTCGCTGTGGAGGTGTGAGAGAGATCACTGTTATCTGACCCCACACATGAGATCAATCTGGACCACTGATGGCAACAATTGATTTCCTCCGCCTCCCCTGTGGCCGCCGCTGTGAATTAAAGAACCCAATTTTCTTCCTCCATCCGTCCGCCTGTCTGTCTGTCTGTCTGTCTGTCCGCACCAACAATGGCTAAAAATATCACATCTATCCGCGTTCATGACCTCTGCATGATGACACATTGTTACAGCGGTGATGATTCAGCCTACAGGTTTCATGTCACACAATGAACAGTTCACTTTCACTGCGTTTTTTGTTGTTTTTTTTTTTTTAATTCTCATCAGTAACAAAATTGAAGAGCAACAAATGGAAGATATTTTCTTTGAATATATGCTGTTTGTTTGCAGGAGGGAGTCCTTGTGAAGGTGAGAGTGAGAAAATACTGTACGGCTGCTGAGATGAGCATGTGCTGCCCCCTGCTGGTCGCCTCCTCTCTGCTTCTTCCTGACATGCATCATCCATCCAGCCAGTTTCCATAACAGCTGAGCGAAAGGCGAGGTACAGCCTCCCTAAGGTAAGGTGCAGCATCTGATTGGACCTGTGGCGAGCTGGTTAACACGCATTAGAAATAATCAATAGTTGCAACCAAATACAGCAGTGAAAGCTTTGAAAAATACTTACATACTTCTACTTTAGTAAGATTTAAAAGTACTTATTGTGGAGCACATTGTGTACTTTTATTGAAGTAAAGTATCTGAATACTTCCTCCACCTAGAGGTAAAAGTCACAAAACGTGTTGCTGTTGCAGTGTGTCGGATATAGCATCAAGTCTTGGTGTAGTTACTGATTACAACCCCCTCACCTCGATTACAACTATGGTGGCCGCTAAAAACGTGGCCTTCCCGATCTCTCCTACAGTATCACAGTATAACTGTGCACCTTAGGAAATCAAGAGCGGAGGACTCAAACCAAAGCATTTCTCAACTCCTACGGGGGGCATCATCATCGTGTGGAGACTGAGGATGGCTCCCCACGGAGGTCTGAGGAACACAAATACAGATTGTTTGGGTCATTTATGCCAAGATTTCTTTGGAAGGAATGAGGCCGAGTGACATACAGTCCCTGAGCACAAGAACGATATCGTACGAGTTATGATGAGCCTGTTAACTCCGCTGATTTTAAGACCTAGCTAGCTGAACGTCCACTTGAGGCTGGCTCCAGAAGTGAGTCAGTCTCCATAAGTCCCCATGTTTAAAACTTAACAGCAGAAATAAACATGTTTACAGCCTGGTACAAAAAACAGTTTTGGCCTCTATAGCTAATTTCCCCGTTCATGACAACTGTACTGAGGGTGAATTTATATATATATATCACCTGTTCAAATTATATTAAGGCTTAAAGTTATGCAGGATTAACAGCGTCATTCAGCCCGCTTTAGGTCACCATTATCCACCAAGATGGCAACGACCAGCGCCGCAGATATTGAGCTTCAAAACGGCCGAAACCCGTGGTTGTCAGTGCTCCTCCCAAAACTTAGTGAATTAAAGGACAAACAACAAAAATGGACCCCTGATCAGCATCTTTATTATCATGACCTAAATTTCCAAAGAAATAAGTAATGCAGAGAGAATCTGAAATCAAACATTTGAAGTGCTGCGTTTACCCAAAACAAAACCAGATTCAGAAATAAACTTCACTTTGAGGCTCGTTCCTCACGTCTGCACACCGCCGATAATTAACCAAGGAACTGAGAAGTACCTTCATGGAAACAAACAAACAAAAATCTGCGTTAGCAGAGAGGGAAGAAAAATCAAACACAGCAGATTTGGTCAGTTGCTGGCTGGCAATGTAACAAAGTGTTGCATTTTGTGCTTTTTTTTTTTTCTGTATCAAGTTCCTAAAAACTGAGGTTGCAGAAGGCACATGTGCATCGTTCATTTCATGGAGTTTGCGCTTTAAGCTTTGCTTAGTGTATCTCTGGAAAAAAAAATTAAATAATAATAAGACTGTGCAAGTGTACATAAAACACATGAAGCTCCCTCTGAGCCGCTTCTCATCCCAAACAACAACTTTCAGAGGAATCTTTGAATCCCCATAAAACTGGCAGTGTAAAACCAAAGCCATAGTTCATGATTATCTGCTATGTACAGTACGTAAAGACAACAGGAAATGTGTTTTAAGGTTTGTAGTGAATTATGGAGAAACGTATACGCCAATGCCATTATTTGGAGTGTAAACATCGAGAATATCGTGGCCCATAGATTTGAAAGCATGCTGTTATGTAGCCCCAGTTTGTTCCTCTCATGTATCAGCATCTATTGCACCTGTTGCACAAGTTGCCACCTTGGGTGGAGAGTTGAGGAAACAAGTTGGAAAAATTTTATACACATGATCGAGAGAGGTTCAGACTGCCGGCCCAAATCAATTTTTTGGCAAATCTAGATTGATTTTAGTGTTTTTAGTACGTCTGGACATCAAATCAGATCCAAGTTTAATTTTGAGTTAAAATTTCAAAAGCGCGTCAGAGCGGCTGCTAGTAGCAGAGCGGCATAGAGGAGAACAGAGAATAACAGTCTGTGGACAGATGCTGAAATAAAAAGTCGGTACAGGCAAAGCTGCCACCAGCGTCTGTAGCTAGTGACGCCTACGTCGTTACCACAGCAACCCATGTAGATAGGCTGGTGATGTCTGGACACACTGATCTGATTTGCCCGACAACCTTCTGGTTTCTTCAATGGAACTTTTTAAAGTTAATACATGAGAGGCTCAAACTGGGGCTAGCTGCTAAGATGCTGTTGACCTACGGGCCATAGCGCTTCATCACTTTCATACTTTTGTATTTGCATCCACAGCAGTATGTACAGTGTAGTGCGTTTTTGTGGTTTCGAGGCACAGAGATCACGAGGCGTTCAAACCCGGCGACCGCACACTGTTCCCGATAATGCCACAGAGACCCGTTCTGTGCAAGGACAAGCAAAGCCACACACTGGCCTATATTAATGCTGCATTGGCTCCACAGTCTGTTAGTGTTCGCCGAACCGATCATAGCAGGTTGGGCAGGTAAAGTGAACAGAGCAGCATGTTCTGTCCCAGAGCCGGGAAGCGTCTGAAGGCCTCCCAGGCGTCGGAGAAGATGTTGTATTTGAGAAAGACGCGGTGCTCCAGGCTGGTGGGCAGGCTGACGTCGCGGCTCATGATGTAGATGCCGTCGTTGTGCAGCGTGCACGTCAGGTTCAGGCCCGACTTGGACGTGTTCTCCTTCAGCTGGATCCACTCGCCCGTGGTGACGTTGTACGACTGCACCGTCAGCACGTCCTCAGTCTGGCTGGGACGACGCTGCCGCCGGCCCGCCTCCAGCTCGTGGGTGTAGCCGCCCACCAGGTAGATGGTGTCCTCCACGGAGAGCATCTGCTGCTTGCGGATATGCGCCGAGCAGGATCGGAAGACGGTCCAGGTGTCAGAGGTGGGGCAGTACCGGAGGACGTTGGTGTTCCTGTCTGTCAGACACAGAAGAAAACAAAGCACGACTGAAATAACTTCTTTCTATCTTTGCAGCAGGGTGAATGTTTGTAAATCAAAAGTGCCTCAACCAAAAGAACAAAACGTAAAGGGCGCTTCCTGCATGTGCATGCATTTATAAGGAAAACAACAAACTCAGCAAAGTGCTCTGTCACCTATGAATGACCCGGAGCACGAAAACAAATCAGGACCCACTAAGGCAGCGTCGAGATCTCTCTCGATGGCCGTGGATCAAACAGAGTTTAAGTGCTGCTGGGACACGAGCCAGAGCTCGATCAACCGTGGTGGGGTTTCCTGGGTGACGAGGTTTGATGTTAAAAGACCCGAAAGACCCAGTCACATCACAGGCGATGAGCCTCAGTGCATCCAAAGACAAACAAAATGATAAATGATTTTAGTTGTCTTAGAAACAAAAACACTGCAGCTCATGAGGTAACTGAAAATAAAACATGATGATTTAGATGATTTAGGAGGCACTTTTCCCAACTCTGAATAGCGCCTGCAGACTTCCTGTTGAGCTGCAGACAAAAACCTCCACCAGTACTTTGAGAAGGGTTGGATTGTTGGAGGAAAACAATGGCTCGGTTTACGATCCCACCGAGGCTAAATACCTGGGTTTGCCCACCAGTCAGTCGGAGTTGAAGAGGTCGCTTGGATTTACAATCATGTCCAGTTTGGCCCAGATTTAACTCCTTCAAAGGAAGATGACCGAGAACCTTCACAGCCGTCCCACCACCAATAAACACAACCCTGTGTTGAACCTGAGAGGCAAAACCCGGGGCCAAAGAACAAAACAAACAAAAGCAAATGACTCGCTGTCGTTAAAGCTGATTAATGGGAGCGTGCCGTCGTAATCGAAGCCAATTAGATAAATAAATGAATAAACAAGATAATAATAAAATAGAATAGATAAGTAAATCAGCTCCTGACAGGTAGAGCCGTGATGTAACAACTAAAAATAAAGCAGCGTCTACTTGTGACCACTAATTGCAGGAAATGGCCTCAGTGTACACACGATGATTTGTTCTCAGATTGTTTCATCCATCATTCACTGACCTGAAGTAAATGTTTTTTTTTCTTATCGTTTTATTCATCTTGTGACGCGTCAAACCTCGTGAGGAATCTCAGCCGCCAACTCAGGAACCAGTGAATCAGAGGATGCAAAGAGTACTCTGAGCCCTCCTCCTCTTCATGCTCTGTTTTTCAGGATAACAGATACGGGACTCTGACATGATATCGATAATGCTGTTTTAAATATTTATAATAAACACGTGAATGGACATTCACCCACATACAAACACTGAGAGCGGTGTGGAGTTCAGTGCCTGGCGTGCAGATATTAGAGGAGGACCTGAGATAAACAGACGACTGAGTCACATGACAGGAAAAATAAACAACGATGACAGAGCACCTATTTTTCCCATCTGGCGTGAGTTTAACAACGACCAAGGGTTCAATTCTGACCTGTGGCACTTTGCTGCGTGTCATCCAGTTCTCTCATTCCTTGCTTTGCTGTCACTCTTCAGTTATCTCTGTCAAATAAAGCTTGAAAAGACCAACAAATATCTTTCTATCTATCTTTGTTTTGACTGGAGTTTAACAGTGTAGCTTGGTCACTTCTTTTACAAGATCGATCTCTAATGTAAAAAGGAGCAATCAGCCACATTTGGGCTCCATCCAGGCCTTCATTTATTTTTCTGCTACGTCAGGTGAATGATATTAAAGCATCACAAAGCAGACATGTCCCTGTTTATAAAGTGTTTGTGTGTATCCTGAATCCTTGAACTTGAGTTATACAAACCTCTTGCAGTGTATCCACCCATGACGTAGATCATCCCCTGGCATTCACAGGCAGAGAACTCAGCCAGCGGGTTGGGCATTGAGGACACGCAGGTCCACCAGTCCTGTTCTGGGCTGTAACACTCCACAGTGCCCAGACACTGGCCTCCTACAGCGTACAGCTTCCCTTGTACTGCCAGCAGCTTGAAGTTGGACCTGATGGAGAGGCATGGTGAGTGAAATCACGACAGCAGATGTTGATGTTTTAGAGGAC
Organism: Protonibea diacanthus; assembly: GCA_028641955.1. Lineage (NCBI taxonomy): Eukaryota > Metazoa > Chordata > Actinopteri > Sciaenidae > Protonibea > Protonibea diacanthus. Next base: position 15,173,370 of record CM053997.1, on the reverse strand, counting down.
GTGTGTGTGTGGAGGTTTACCTCTTCTGGTTGAGCGGGGCCACCTGGTTCCACTCGTTCCTACAGGGGTTGTAGCAGTGCACCGCGGAGATCTCCTGACTCGTCATCCTGTACCCGCCGACTATGAACAGGTAGTTGTCGAGCACGGCCGAGCCGTACCCTCTCACGTTGATCATATCTGGAGGCAGGTTGTTTGCGAGCGGTTTCCAGCGCTGCTCCACCTCTCCGTACCTCAGCATGGACCAGGGTTCATCCTGATCGGGCACATCCAGAGACAGACAGGTGAAGTCTCCGATGGCAACCAGGGTGGCGGTGCCTTTCATGCGCATCTCCTTGACTTGGTCTCTGACGGCTGGGGGGAGGCTGCCAAACTCGGGCCGCCTCAGCATGGGGTGATAGTAGCAGCTCATGTATTTGAGGCAAGCGTTACGCAGATCGTGAGTACCGTAAACTTCAGAGAGGGTGTACAGCTCCACGCAGTTGTCAAGCCGGATCTCGGAGGTGAGGAGCTTGAGGATGGAGGTGACCTGTAAGAAGGAGGCGGTCTCAATCAGATCCTCCAGAGTCTCGTTGACAACCTGCACCTTGGAGGTGTTGATGAACTCCAGGACCAGCTCCAGGCCGGGGACACTGAGCCCCTGCAGCTGCACAGAGTCCTCCGTGGACTCCCTCATACCAGAGCTGTACAGGGCACGGAAGTAGTCGCTCTTCTCTATCAGCTTCTTCTTATTCACCTCGTAGATTTTGTCCTCCATGACGATGGCAATAACCTGGTCAGATGACATGATGAAGCTCAGCTGGCGTTTCTGTCTCTCTCAGGTTTGTTGTTTCCCTTTTAGTCAGCCTCCTCAGCGAGTCACAGTTTACATTTCACCGGCGAGGGAGCTCTGCGGCCGGTCTATATATGGTCATGTTCAGCCCATAGATCGCCATGGAGCAACTTTCGTTAGCCGTGGAAGCTAACGAGCTACTTACATAGAGAAGAGCTGCTGGCGGCTAGCAGACAAAACCAGCCAAAAGAGCCTTTTTCCTGCGCTTGGCATTCCTCGACAGTCCGATAAAAAGCTCCGGTGTCACGTTAACACTTCGGTTAAATGTTGTAGTTTGTTTCTGGGATCGGCAGTAACGTTTCCCGACGCATTTTAAAGACTTTAGCGGCGCCGAGCTGTCACATAGCAACTGTTTTGATTCCGCACTCCACTACGTCATTTCCGGGTTTTATTCTTCTTCGTGATGTTTGTGTTTGGTTGAGCTGCAGCGCTCTGCCGCCACCTGTCTGCACACGGTGGAGATACAATAGATTATATTTAAATACAATAAAAATACAAAACAATAAAGTACTGAGGTAGAATAAATAAATAAAACACAGAAAGGGACACTTAAAAGCTGTGTGTGTGTTTTTTTGTATGTTTTGTATGTAAAATAGTGATTAAGTTACGCAAAAATATATAATATTTCTGTCTGAAGTCATATTCAGTCATAAAACAAAATCACATATCACATTTCAATAAACGGTTTATTCTTGTAATTTTAAAAAGATAAAAACATATTCCTGTCATTTTAAAATACACGGGGAAATTCATTGGGGATGTGTTTTTTAAAACAGTGCTGACTCATCTTGAAATCCTTTTCCTACATGCGGGATTACAGCTAGTGAAACTTACAGTCTGAGAACCATTAGTGTCAGTCACCTGGTTTGTAACCAGAAACACCTGAAACATTCAGTGTAGGTGTGTTTTTAAGCTGTGGTGGCAGACTGCAGAGGATGTTAGGAGCTTATATCACCTGCTGTTTTTACCGGATCAACACATCTGCACAGTTTTAGTGTCACTCTCTGTCTCCTCTGTCAGAGATATAATAAGCTCTGCTGCCTGCAGACCCTGCGGTCTATTTCCAGCTGTCAATCAAGATAACGCGCGTTATCACACTCTGGCGTCACTGTCTGAGTGAAGAGACGAAGAAGAAGAAGTGAAATCACAAAAAACTAAACATACCGAGACAGGAGGCGGGGCCTTCAAAATAAAAGCATACAGTTTCAGATAGAAAATATTGATTGTGGCATATTATTCTGTTTATATATATAGACCTACATATTTATATATGTTTTATCTTTACATAGTAGCATAGTAGTGTAATGTTTATCTCTACCTTTCGAGGTCTTTGTTTTTAGCTGTATATGTCAATATCTTTGTATGTGCACTAAGAGCAAAGCCAATAAAAGTGATTTTGATTCTGAATAAATTCATTATCAGAAAAGTTGCTTATTAACTTTCTTTTGATCCACGAATTTATTATTTTATTATTATTATTTATTTTGTATTTATTATGTATTGTTATACAAAGATATATAGCAGGTTAATGATACTGAGGAAGTCTTAAATCTTAAACTGTATACACCATAGCACCTTTCTTATAATTATACATTGGAAAACTTAACTTTATTTTAGGGATAAGATTAGTTTTATTTTGAAAGTCTTGACCGGAAGTGTAGTTTTTACGGTGTCTGTGCTGACGGTGGTGTGGGTGGAGGGTGAGTGAGAGACGGGCAGGCAGGCGCATCAATGACAGGGACAGCACCGCCACATAAACACTCACCGCTCGGCCTGTTTCATGTTTGTGGCTCCAGGCAGCGGACAGCCGTCAGTTTGTGATCCGAGCTGAGGATGCGGGAGCAGGTGTGGGCCTCCTGGTTCCCCCGCTGCTTTTTACTCATCATCACCGCTCACACAGCATCGGTGTCCGCAGACAGAGACCTGCGGCCGTGCGATGAGGTGAGTGCGCTTTACTGTTTTTTTTATTATTATTTAATATTATGAAGCTACTTCAAAACACAAGTGCTTTTTAAAGAGGCCAAAATGATTTGATTTAAATAATTATTCTTATTTGTTTACCACCTATTTTATTGCATTGATTAAGTGGCCATTTAAGTAGAAATAAACAAGTCGTTTTCAAGCTTTATATTGGCTCAATTGTATCTGGATTCACGTGAGAACACACGGTCCTCCACACTCCGCTGATCGGCTTAAAACGCGGTCTATGTTGACCGTCAGCACGCTCCACAACGAGATGACGCTGTCCGCTGGCCTCCATCCCTCCACTGGGCAGCCTCCTGCCGGCCAGGCGGGCCGGGATCACCCGCTGAGGAGAGAGAAGAACCGGGCGATGCCGTCACAGCTCAGTGTGGAAGCAGCAGCATCCCGGGCTTGAAGCTGCTTTCAGTGGCACTTTGAGGCAGAGTGGGGATGTATGAAATCAAACCACAGTTCTCACAAATAATATCTCTGTTAATAATCGAATAATTTAGTATAATTTCATATGAACGTACACATTTTAATGTAAAAACCGCTTAGCTTAGCTTACTTTAGCCTACCTAGCTCTAACAGAATTCTCAGTTGGTTGCCTGGCAACCTCATGCCACCTCCAACCGTCAAGAAACGGTTAGCATGTAAACTAGCCTCCCACAATAATACAAAATGTAGCTGTTACACTTCAGTGCGGTACGGATCAAAGTAATTAGTGATATTTAGAGGTGTTTGTAGGTGGATTTTGCACCTTTAGACAGAGTCTGACTCGATATTTTCTCTCTAGAGTCTTTATCCTAACCTAAGCTAACCAAATGCTAGCCCAGGACATAGCAAAGTAGAATTTTTTAGTTAAAGCATAAAATAATCAAAAAGAAAATGTGCATCAAAATACACGTAAAGTACCAACAATATCTATTTCTATACTGTGGTATCACTACTTTTACTAAACTAAGAATGTAGTGTTTGTTTTAGTGTTTGTAGTGTTTATTAGTGACTTCGGTAGTACTTCCATATTGTATTAAGTTAAGTAACTTAAGAAATAGGGCTCAGTAGTACTAAATATTTGCATCATTGGTAAAGTACTAAAAATAGAAGCATTATTGTGTATTAATGTATAATTCTACATCAATATTTATTTGTTTACCATGTTCTGTATTTACCTGAATTAACTAAAGTCATCAAATAAAAGTAGTATAATATTTGCCTCTGAAATGTGGTAGTATAAAGCAGAAAATATAAGTACCTCAAAATTATTACTGAAGTGCAGTGCTTGAGTTGAAAGGTTGTAAATACTGGATTTAAATGTTGGCGGCAAAGATGTTGAAAGTAAACACACGTTAGATACTTTTGAAGATGCAAAACAGTGATGGATAAAATATAAACAAGGTTGTGTTTGTTTCTAGTCACAAACCGGGCTAAAAGGCTGCCGGTTAAAGCTTAGTACTGAGTGGATAGATAATGGGAGTGGTATAGATCTTGGCAAAAAAAAAGTTTGTCCACTTTTCCACCCCAACAAGTAACATTTTTTTTGTAATTTTCACAATTTTTTAAGAGATTTTCTGGCACCAAGGATTCAGTATAAAACATCATGTATCAGCAGACCATAAAGATTAGTGTCCATCGTCCTTAAAACCTCCAGACCTACAGTCTCCTGACTCAGAGGATTTATTGCCACAGCGTTGGATTATATATCCCTGTCCTCCCTGTTCACTTCTTCTTCTCATCAGTCTCCATGACAACCAGCGTGAGTCACCCAGGAGACCAGCGAATCACATTAGCCTCTTTTTTTTTTTTTTTTTTTTTTTTAATCAGTCTCACCTTTCTCCCCCCCCTCAACTGTCAACACATTAGCACCGGCCTCAGGCCTCTGTACACAGAAAGAAACAACATGTGAACGTCGGGTTGCCATGTTACATGTAAATGACGTGGTATTGTTTGTTTGTGTGTGTTGGGGGAGGGTGTGTGCAACATGCCATTTTTTGTGTTTACAGAGCGGTGACTAGTCATTTAAAAGTATTATCTGTACTGCCCACACACACACACACACACACACACACCCAGTGTCTCTCTCTGTTTGTGATTAATTCCCCACACACACATCGCAGGTCATTTCTGTGATTGTTCCAGTTTAATTAGCTGCTAATTAGATGTCACCCGTCTGCTGCAGCCAGCTCCTGCGACGCGCTCTGATGATTTGTCTTGCACAGTTGAACAGCGTGTTCGGGGAAGGAGATGGAGATCAGCCAGGGCGAGGCTTTGGACTCAAAGGAAGTCACGTTAAATTACAAAGCAAGAACTATTCATGGACTGAATTCTGCACGAATTGCACAAAGTGGAAAGCTGATCTAAAGCTTTTGACATTCTGATATTTAAAGGTGAAATGAGTCAGAGGGGAATCGATATTAGATCTGCTTGCTGTCCCCTTATATCATTTTGTGAAATACGTCTAAATGTGGAACTTTGGAGGGGTGGGACGGTGGGTCCAGGGTCAAAGTGGTTGATTGATCCCGATCACCACGGAAACCAGCCGTTGGAGCATTAATGGTCCATTAAGATCTCGACAGCAGGTCAACTGTACAGTAACAGTCGCTTCTCTCCAGGGACGGCCGGTTGTGACATTATGTTAATCATTTAGAGAAAGAACATTTTGCCTGAAGCAACTTGAGTGCTTTTTATCTCCATAGAAACAAGCATGACGCGATTGTCTTTGAGTGCTTTTTGTTTTTCATTATTTTATAACTCAATAAACCTCGAAAATCAAACATATTCTCGCTGGTTTCAACATACTTTGAACTTTTTAGTTGATTTTTTTCTGTGTATCCTTTTAAATCTTTAATATCTTATTTTTACTTTTATAACTTTTTTAAGCATTTTATTTTGGAACACCCTCACAAAACACAGACCATTGCTTGTTCTGTTTCATATTTATTTAAACAACATTTTTGTCTAAACAACTTCCATCTGGTATGTATAAATAGACCAGTTGTAAACAAGGAAGCGTGCAGGAGTTTTTCACTTTCATTCAGATTTTTCAGCCCTCTGACAAACCTGAGACACCTGATCACCTGATTACAGAAAAGTGCAGCATCAACGTGATTTAAAATCTGTTATTTTATGGTGGAGAAGTTACACAATGTTGTATTGATATTCGTCTGTATCTGTGTGTGTGTTCTGCAGACAGACTACATCTACCAGTACACAGAGTGTGACAGCACGGGGTCACGATGGAGGGTCGCCATCCCCCTCAGTCCAGGCTCCTGTTCAAACCTTCCACCTCCAACCAGAGGAACAGACTGCTGTAAGTACTGCCAAGTACTGTGTGTGTGTTCAAAATCTGTGTGTGCACATATTAACATGACTCTTCGTTTTCCTCACTGCCTCACAGCTTTTTCCTGTCCGGCCGGGAAGTTTTTAGAAATGTCCACACAGCAGTGCAAACCGTGTGCAGCCGGCTCCTATTCGTTGGGCAGCGGCCTCCGCTTTGACCAATGGGACGCCATCCCTGCAGGCTTCACCAACCTGGCCAGCTTCTTGGACCCTGGGCCAAATGGAGAGGACATTCAGGCCTGTAACAGGTGACAGATGCTCACAAACAAACACGACCATTTCCACAGGTTAGACAGATGTATGAATGTTTCGTTTTGTCAATGCCGCAGCTCGTCGTGGATGCCACAGGGCGTGTATCTGGAGTCCAACCGCGACGAGTGTACGGTGTCTTTGGTTTACGCCGTCCACCTGGAGAAAAAGGGCGCCGTCTCCTTCACCTACCAGTACCCTGACAACAACATCTTCTTTGAGTTTTATGTGAGCACCGGTTTCCATTCTTTGTGCTGAGCTAATCTAACATGCTGCCAATATATCAAGCTATTGCTGGTTACTTGCAGCAGCTTTGTGGCTGATAGTTTCTATGTCGACATATTTTCAGGTCCAGAACGAGCAGTGTCAGGAAATGGCTCAGACTGACGACCAGAAGTGGATTAAAGTCACTAATAACGGAGAATGGGACACACACACAGTGAGTACCCGGTCCTGCTTGTGTTTGTACAGATTTTGGTTTGTGTCCGCTTCACCGTGTGCATTTCTGCTTTTAGGTGAACCTGAAGTCCGGCACAAACATCCTGTACTGGAGAACCACTGGCATCCTGGTGGGAGGGAAGATGGTCAAACCTGTGCTGCTCAAGAACATCCAGATAGAAGGTAAATAAAGATATAAATGTCTCTCTGGATCAGGACTCCCCTCAGTTCAAAAGGTTAAGAGATATGACGTGTGTGTGTGCACAGGTGTAGCCTACACGTCAGAGTGTTTTCCATGTCGGCCCGGCTGGTTCAGCTCAGCTCCCGGCTCCTCATCCTGTCAGTCATGTCCCAGCAACACCTTCTCCATCAAGGACGCGTCCTCCTGTACGCCCTGCCCTGAACACCACTACTCACGTATGTACAAACGCGTCAGCATCCAACTCACCCTCAAACTAATCGCCTCAATAACTTAGGTAAAGTGAGGTAAAATAAAGTGAATTTTTTCTTTAAAAACGTGATTTTTGTCTTAAATCAGCCAATCATCATCTACCTTATGTCTGTTTAATGCAGCCTACCAGAGCTGGTCTTACATGGGATTTTTATACATCATATCTGCTGACACATATATGATAATACCAATAAACTGAGTGGTCTGATTGGTTACTTGGTTGATTGGTACAATTATATGGAAAGTAAAAGACGTACAGCTCCTCGTATTCTAAAACAGATAAAACAGATATTTTTTATATATTTTGAAAACCTGTGTGGTTATAATCTTATTTCTGATTGTTTCTCTGTTTCCTGGACTCCTCTCTCAGATGAGGGATGGGCGGAGTGTAAGGTGAGGCCGCCGTGCTCAGAGAAGGATTACTTCCAGATCCACACGGCCTGCGACAGCGAAGGGAAGGTCAGCAGCGTCCATTTACATAACACACACACACACACACACACTCACTCACCTTTTTACTGCACAAGGACAGACACACTGACTTACAAACGCACCCTCTGTCTTATAAACAGTTTAGCAAAGAGTTTTAAGGCAGTATTTGTTAAGATTTGTTTGAATTTCAAGGTTAACCTATCCAAAGAAAACTAAATAATCCAGTTAAAACTAGACAGACAGAAATATGCAGACTTTTAACTGCATTTGAATACATTACAGATTCGCGGCTGATTCATGTGAGTGTAACGCTGCCTGAAGTGTTTCACTGCATCACGTTTAAATTGATTAACTGAAGTTCTGAAGATGTTTTGTGAGCCCAGAATATCGTATTAGAAACTAGAGAAGTCACACAGTGTGATGAGAAGGGAAATGATGAAGTGCTAAGCGAGCGCTTTGCATGTCATCTGACCCTAAATCAGCTTCTGTGGCACTCCTCCACGACCTTGGCCTGTTCTGATTCACGTTCCTGAAAGCGCTGAGTACGACTGACAATTGTAAAAGAACAGAAAATAAACACACGTCCCTCTATTGTTGATGCTGAAGCTTTATTGTATATTTTTATCCTACCCCTGATCATAACCCTCTGGCTTTGTTGACTACAGACGCAGGTATTGTATCGTTGGGTGGAGCCAAAGATCTGTGTGGAGAATGTCACAGGGGCCGTAGAGCTGCCCACAACAGGGCAGAAAGAGCCCTGCCCTCCCTGCAACCCCGGCTACTACAACAGCAACGACTCCACCTGTTTGCCGTGCCCGCCTGGAACCCACTCAGATGGCACCAACGGTAAACCTACGAGAAGTGTATTTCATGAAATACCCATTCAAAGTCAGGACGTCCTGTATCAGTTCAATTCATTACAGTAAATCTGGTCACATGTTTCCATCTGTCCGTCAGTCTGAATGAAGACTCTGTGCAGATGTAATGACAGGGAAACTGTCGTTGTCGTATCTAAATGAAGCTTTTGTGTGTGTGTGTGTGTGTGTGTATCCCAGCATGCACTGAGTGCCCTGCAGGTACAGAGCCAGTGTTGGGTTACAAGTACAAATGGTGGAATGTGCTGCCGTCCAACATGAAGACTTCCTGTTTCAATGTGGGAAACTCCAAATGTGACGACATGAACGGTGAGCACAGTAACAACAGTTTCCTGAGTCACAAATATACATGCATATATACACACATATACACACACATATATCTATATATATATGGCAACTAACTACTAACCACCTGCCATCTACCTACTAAGTAACTAACTACTAATTATCAACTATCTACCGACTATGCATGTATATAATGTAGCGTCTACACTTGCATCGACTTGTAATCGAGAATGAATGGGGTGTAACGTGAGTGTATCATGTCTGTGGTTCATCAGGATGGGAGGTTGCAGGGGACCACATTCGCAGTGGAGCCAGCAGTTCGGATAACGACTATCTCATCCTCACGCTGCACGTGCCCGGCTTCAAGTAAGTACTGGTGCTTGGGTCGGGAAATCTGGTTGTTTTCATCCACCACAGAGAGGAAATCAATCAGCTGATGTGTCTGTGGGACGGCGTTAAAAGAGTTTCATCTTTGAATCTGTGTTTGTGTTTTTGTGTCAGGGTCCCAGCCTCTCTTTCAGGGATGACCGGTAGCGAGTTTGGCCAGATAACCTTTGTGTTCGAGACCATCTGCTCTGCCGACTGTGAGCTCTACTTCATGATGGTGTGTGTTTTGTTTGTGCGCTTGTAGCAGAGGGTTGTAATTAGGTGACTGATTTTACCAGCAAGCCAGAAAAGTCACATTTCCAGCTGTATGCAGCTGTGGTCTGGTTTATTACAGTATCGCTGTCCATATTTTCCCCATTTAACTGTTTTACTGTGACGCCCCCTGCAGGATGTGAACAGTAAGAGCACCACAGTGGTGGAGTCCTGGGAGGGCAGCAAGGAGAAACAGTCATACTCACACAGCATGACCAGGAACGCCTCAGTCACGTACACATGGGCCTTCCAGAGGACTAACCACGCCCTGGACGTAAGTTAATGCACAAAGTACCTTATTGCCTTTAATTACCATATTACTCAGTGTGTGTGTATGTTTGTAGATGCGTCGCTACGTCGGCGACATGGTGAAGATTTACTCAATCAGCGTGACAAACGTCGTGGACGGGACGGCGTCATCATGTCGGGCCTGCGCTCTGGTACCCCAGAACTCGCAGCGGGCCGGATCCTCCTGCGTTCCCTGCCCCGCCGGTTTCTTCATCGACAGAGACACCAACCGATGCCAGGAGTGCCCGCCCAACACACACCTGGCAGGGCGCCACACCTACGGCCAGGACGCGTGTGTCGCCTGTGGGCCTGGAAGTATCAGCAACAAGGTAGAGAGGGAGCTTGTCCGGGTCAGGACTGAGTATCACTTGATGGTTTTTGATACTACTGCTGATGTGATACCTGACTTCAGGTATTTTTTAATACCTTAGTTTGAGAATTTCTTCATCCAAGCATGAATAAATTACATATCTGATGCTAAAACTTACTATAAATCAGAGCATAACAAGGGTTCCTACATCTATAAAGTAGTGCTGGAGGAGTTCAGGTGTTTCCTTTCCTTCTTTCAGGAACACTCTCGGTGTTACAGCGACTGCTCCTTCACTCACACGGAGAACAACCGCACGCTGACCTTTGACCTCAGCCCCCTGAGCGACGTGGCCTCGCTGACCATCGGGCCGAGTTTCACCTCTAAAGGCACAAAGTACCTTCGCCAGTTCAACATTAGCTTGTGTGGCCACGAGGTAAATCACCTGATATGATCTTATATTTGATATTTTGGATATTTTGTTTTGTTTTCCTCATATTGTGTTACCATGGCTGCTTTTTCCACCAGACTTCATTAAATATTCCTGATTTCCATCTTGTTTTGACGATTTATCCGTTAATGTCAAAACAAATCTTTCCACACGCCTGTCACTGTCACCGCACTGTGATGAAATGATTAAAAAAAAAAAAAAAGATCAAGTAACCACAGCAGCTGTCAGATGATTCCCATGCTGTTTGCGTGTCTCAGGGGAAGAGAGCTGCTATCTGCACAGATAACGTCACCGACGTGTCAAGCAAAGACGACCAGAGCGACTTGTCTCAGTTTGTCAACTCGGTGGACAGCTTCATCTGTCAGTCGACCATCATCCCGGCAGACGGGCGGGGCTTCAGGATGGCCATTTCCTCCCAGTCCATCAGCCTCGCGGACGCTTTCATCGGTATGACGCTTGTCAAATGTTAACCTGCAGCTCTCTTATCATTATAGCTTGATCTGAATCTGTGTTTCTCTCCAGGAGCGACAGTAGACACCGTGCTGGATGGCGTGGACGCTAAACCTGATCTTTACCCTGAAAACTCAAAGGGTGTTCCAGACATCAACTTCTTCTACAGGTAGAGAATGAAAAACAGAGTGTGTGTGCGCGTTTTTGTCGCATCTAAGTCCTAACTGTGTCTTTGTTTTATCTTAGATCAAACCAGGCGACGGCCTCGTGCGAACAGGGTCGCAGTTCAGTCATCACCGTTCGCTGCAACCCCGAGAAGTCTGAGCGAGGAGAGCTCTCTGTGCCCAGGTGAGCTGATAACGGACTCCACGTGTGAGACGCCACCCAAGAATAGAAGAAAATTAGATGATGTGAAGGTGTGAGATTATCTGTGTGTGTGTGTGTTCGTGCAGCTCCTGTCCTGCGGGAACGTGTAACGGATGTATGTTTTACTTCCTGTGGGAGAGCGCCAGCGCCTGTCCACGCTGCGCCGAGGACGACTATCACAAGATAGAGGGGGCGTGTAAGGGCGGCGTCCAGGTAACACACACACCGCTTACTATCTTTAACATATGACATATGCAGAAAAAGAAGCAGAAGAAGTTGAAGTGTTTAAACGCTACCTCACCACTAGATGTCACTAAATTATACACACTGGACCTTTAAAACTAAGAGTAAGACTGATATATGTTAGGCCTAAAACTAAAGTCACTCTTTCACATCTTCATGCTACTAAAAATAAAACAAAATCCACATACCACAGACAGATACGTCTGCCCCGTCACTTGATCAATGAAGCCAAATCCCTGTTTGCACAAGAAACATGTAGAAACGCTCCATCTGTCGAACCTCCACCCTCTGCAGGAAACTCTGTATGTGTGGAACGAGCCAAAGCTGTGCACCAAAGGAGCATCGCTGCCTCCCAGGAGCTCGTCCCCGTGCGAGGCCATCGCTCTGTGGCTGAAGGTCGGGGTTGGCGGCGGAGCCTTCGTGGCCGTGCTGCTCATCTCTCTCACCTGCTATTTCTGGAAGAAAAACAAGAGGTTAGAGGCACCTGCCAATCGGATCGCAGTAAACACTCACTAAGATCAACTTGAGCTGTTATTAAAAGAGAGAGACGTCAGCGACTTGTTTGTCAGAAAATGTTGTTCAAGTAGGTTATATATACTTTTTTCTTTGCTAATCATCTTGTAACCGCTCAGATTTAGAAGAATCACTTCAACTACCATCATAAAATATCAACCAGCAGCTTTTCCGGTTACACGCTGGCTGTTCTTTATGCCAAATTACATGTTGTCTCATGATGACGGCGTCCCTGTGGTCTGGTCTGTGTTCAGGCTCGAGTACAAATACTCTCGTCTGGTGATGTCTGCCAACAAGGAGTGCGAGCTGCCAGCTGCTGACAGCTGTGCTCTGGCTGAAGGGGAGGAACAGGACGACGACGTGGTCTACACCCAGAAACCCTCCCTGCTGGGCAAACTCCGAGCCATCGCTAACAAGGTAGACTTTATTTAGGAGGACGCCTCACTTCACTTTACGTCTTTACTTCACTACAAGCAGATTTGAACAGCCGTTTCAGTTGTAATCTTATAATCTTATCATTCTTTGCATGTTTTAACGAGTCGTTTAGTTGTTTAACCCTACAGTGTTCTCGTGTTACTGAAACTAGAAAGAAAAAGGCATTCTAGGCCGTTCTAGCCGCTATATCAAAGAAAGAAAACTGTATTTCAATGTTTAATTTAAAGCATTTATTTACATTAACACATTAGTTTGGCAGTGATGAATGTGTGAACTTTAGTGGCAATCCATCCAATAGCTGTGAAGACACTGTTGGGGTGAAAACGAAGAGATGAGACGATCTAAAGACCAAGAAAAAAATCGTGGTCGTGTTTATTTCTGCTGTGAAGTCGGACATTTTAACATGGGGACTTATGGAGACTGACTCACTTCTGGAGCCAGCCTCAAGTGGACGTTTGAGGAACTGCAGTTCATGACGTTTTCACATTGGCTTCACTTCACAGGCTACAAGCCACGCAAGATACTTCTGGTCAAATCACTCTTTGGCACCAGAACAAGCATTGCTGGGCTTTTTGGGGGAATACCACTATCCTGAGTAGGTCACTTTGACCTGACGCTGTTTGAGAGGGTTTTCCATAAAGGCCACAACAATTCAAGTGTTCCTGGGAAGCGGTTTTGTACTACTTATTATGAGGAAGTCACGTCCGTTCAGATGTTCACGTACTCAGTTCAGATCAGGTCACATGAGGACAAATAAGATGAAGAACATTTCTCTCAAAAGCACAGATGTCAACCTCGCTGTGGCGCTACAGGAAAAGTCAAGATATGACCAAAGTCTTTAGGACTAATCCTCTGACCATCATGAATATCTGCATGAAATTTCAAGGCAGTCCATCAAATAGTTGTTGAGATAGTTCAGACCAAAGTGGTGGACTGACCCAATCTGGCAGCAATCCTCCAGGGCCACTGCTGTCAAACATGTATGTTGTATGTTTTGTAGAGTTGCCTAATAACATCTCTAATATTTGCACATTTATCCTAGCACGAGGATGGAGAGAGCAGCGAGTCCGTGCAGCTGAACTCTTCCCAGTCTGATCGATGGGTCCTCGGGTAAACAGACGGCGACAGACAGAGGAGAGAGTTAAACAATGGAGGACAGTCAGTGACTGTGTGTTCTTTGCCCATCCCCTTCATTGTGAGGTGGGGGGCACCGCTACCGACCCCAGTTTTCACTGGAAAATGGTTGCCACTCTGGATGCTGGCAAAAACTGGACAATGGCTTTTTACTCCCCGACTCTAGAAACCACAGGAAACACTCTGCTGCTGCTGCTGCTGCTTTAACGCCGTGGATGCTCCAGGGAGGCAACTGAAAGATGCTCTTAATGTTTTTTGTATGTTTTGTATTTTTATTTGGTATTTTATGTTCGGAGTCATGTATTTATATCAATGTTATAATGATGAACCTTTATTAAAGTCCAGTTTGACTTTGGGATTTGTGTGCAGATGTTTGGCCACTTTTTCACTGAAGACGTGTCACGATTAATCAATAAGTGATACTTCAATAAACATTTCATGATTTTAGCTTTTAATATTTGGATAATTTTGAGGTCTGGGACTATAAGGGCCTTTGGGGGGTCCATTTTCAGGACTGTGTTCTGGTTCTGGACTTTGCAGTACCACAGCTGAACACTGAGCAACATTATCTGAACACACTTTATCATGATAAATCCGTGAGAAACCACAAATATGTGACCCAGTCATGTAATTGACACAACCAGGCAGGCTGGGTCTCTGCCCGGCTGGTCCCCTCTCTCCCAATCCGAACAGACACGCCTCTACTCGGTGTCCGTCCTCCGCTGTGCTCCGCCCTCTTCCCTCTTCTCCCGTCTCCCTCCTCCACCTCCTCCTCCTCCTCCTCTTCTTCTCCTCCAGCCATCGACGAAACTTCAACAGTTTACAACCGTCGGATTTATGTTTTTCAGACCGGGAGGGAAAGCGGCTCACGCCGGCATGTGACACTTTTCTGCGGCCGAAACTCGAGACGTTAAAGCGGGAAGATGAGCTCCAGCTCGTAGGCAGCGGTAGGAAAACTCTCCCCTCTTTTTGTCTCTTTTCCGAGGGCATGGACATGAAAACAATCCCGGCCTGAGCCGCTGAGGTGTGCTTTTAGTTGTTTGCAGGTAAATATCGTCGAGTTTAGTCAACATAAAGCTGTTAAATTAACGTATTTAACGATGACGCACGAGCTTTTTTTTCCACGCAAACTTTGATTTAACCGCAAACTGAACTTCAGCACAGTGACGTCACAACGAGACGTTTTTTAAAGTCTGTAAAAAACGTTAAAACTAAGTTAAAATTCATCTTTTGAGATGGTTAATTCACTTTTAATTAAAATTATTACAGTGTTGGGACTTAAAGAGTAGCGACATGAAGGTTTAACTGTAACGCAGTGATTGAAAGTAACTAAGTACTTTTACTTAAAGGTCCAGTGTCTGTCCGGTAAGAGCGGGTCCTCTTCTACGGAGTCGGCCATGTTGAACCGCCATTTTTCTACGCAATTACTGTTACTTTTGATACCCTTAAGTATATTTTGCTTTCATACTTTTACTTAAATAAGGTGTTGAATGCAGTTTTACTTGTAGTGGAGTATTTTTACAGTACTTTTACTTAAAGGACCTGAATATTTTTTCAAAGTAGTTTTGCTAAATATCAAACAATGATGTGTTAAAGGAGAAAAATGTTTGTTTTTTCTTGTTTTATTACTCTTCATACCCTTCATGTCCATTCAAAAAAAAACCTTTTTTTTTGTTACTTTTAAATTTTTTTAAAAGTGTTGCTTTGTATTTGTAAATTCTCCTACTTCTTAAGCTAAATTATTTATTATTACCAAAATATTTTAATTAGCTTTAAAGGTCATTTAAAGGTCACAAAGCTAAAAACTGTTTTTCCGAGTTCATAACAGGACAGAGACGCTACAAACATACACTGCACACATGCACACTTGTACAATCTAATGTGATCCAGTTCAACAACTGAGGTGTTAATTTAACTATTATGTTCATTATTGAGGGTGTAGTTTGCACTGGTGTTAAACTGAACTGCATTATATTGAGGTGTTTTCTAATATTTGGCATACACAGATGAGAGGGTCATCATTCAGCCATAGCTTGTTTCTAACTCACAGTACAGTTTTAACGTTTGTGTTCATGTCACAGGTTCTCCTCTAGAGCTTCTCCGTTCTCCTGCTTCTCCTTCTGAAGTGGTGAGTTCGTCTCCTCCTGGTTGTGTTTTGGACTCGATTCAGATGAAACTTGAATGTTTTTCTTTTTAACTAATTTCTTTCAGAGCCTGTCGATTCAATCATGGCTCGTGGTTGCATCTGCTGCGTTAAATACATGCTCTTCCTCTTCAACCTGCTCTTCTGGGTAATCACATCACACACACACACACAGTGTTCTTTAGATGTTCCTCAGATGTTACCACGAATCGGTACTAAGATCAGCAAACCAATTACAGTGTTATTGCAGGAAGTGTCTGAGTTTCCTGTGTGTGCGTTACAGCTCGGCGGGTGTGGATTGCTCGGCGTCGGCGTGTGGCTGTCGGTCTCGCAGGGCAGCTTCGCCACGCTGTCGCCCTCTTTCCCATCGCTCTCCGCCGCCAACCTCATCATCAGCCTCGGCACCGTTGTCATGGTGACGGGCTTTCTGGGTTGCCTGGGCGCCATCAAGGAGAACAAGTGCCTGCTGCTGAGCGTGAGTCACGTTGAATTCAGGTTGCGTTTAGATGTTGGACTGTGGTCCACGGGCGAGTTCATTCAGCCACGTCTCTGTGATGCTACAGCAAAGAGCTCATATTTACAATGTTTTCCATTGACATAAATGCAGCATGACTCACGTTGAACCCTTTAATCTTCTTTGTCTTTCAGTTCTTCATCGTTCTCCTGGTCATCCTCTTGGCCGAACTCATCCTCCTCATCCTGTTCTTTGTCTACACTGACAAGGTAAGACTGCGGGAAAACACAACATCTGTATTTATTGAGTAAGTAACATCACCTACATATCCCATGAGCCACCTCTTCACCTCTGTTTGCTCAGGTGAGTGAAAACGCCAGACGCGACCTGAAAGAAGGGCTGGTGCTGTACAACACGGACAACAATGCCGGCCTGAGGGACGCGTGGAACACCATACAGGGAGAGGTATGCTTCATATCTATACACACAGACAGTTTTGGTAATTTTGTGTATTAACGAGGTACACACCTGTATTAACGAGGCAGTCAAACAGCTCCATAAAATCCAGAATATTGAATAAAGAAAGTTTAATTACTTTATTAAAGTTGACTTCTAATGAACTTATTCGTATTTGTTTACATGTTTTATATTTTCCGGATGTGACTGATGGTGGAGTAATATCGTAGTGATGAGTCAGGTGTGCTTCATGCTGATTTGAGCACTTTCTAAATGTCTAGTTGACCAATCAGATCGCTCGGTCGGATCTACTTGTTGTATAATATCCATTATTATCTGAGTAATGTCTTCCTTCTCTGCTCCAGTGGCGATGTTGTGGCGTGATGAACCACAATGACTGGTACCTGGCGCTGCATGACAACGTGGTGCCCGACCGCTGCTGCCAGCAGTTTTACCACGGCTGTGGACACAACGACTCCAATGTCTTCTGGACACGGGTCAGTGTGTGTTTGGTTATTCTTACTGGGCTGCGTCTCCATCAAGACGCAGCCGTGACGCTGTTTTGGTCAAACCTCATCTGGAGTGTTTCAGAAGCATTTTGCCCACCAGACTTTGTTAACTTGCTCAGATTTGGTCGTTTTTTTTTTTTTGTTTGGTGCTTCTTAAATCCATCTTCAGTTTGGCCTTTTGAAATCTGTGAACATGACTGTAAGAATGTTTCTTTATATAATAAGATAACAAAAGCACGAGTCTTAACGTGGACACCTTCTTCTGCGATGTTTTCAGGGTTGTTACGAGAAGGTAGAAGAGTGGCTGGATGACAACAAACACCTTCTCGGGACCATCGCCATGTGTGTGCTGGTCATACAGGTGAGCAGCTTTTTATGTAGCACTTAACTCAAACACGTCTGGTTAATTTATTTTTATGTTTAACGGTTCGTTGTTTGTTTTCCCAGCTCCTTGGTATGGCCTTCTCCATGACGCTTTACCAACAGATCCACAGAGCGGGGAAGAAATACGAAGCCTGAGTGGATTAACGAGGTTCATATTCTTCTGCCTAATCCCACATATCTGTTACCTTCACCTTTATTGTGTTTATAGTAAAAAAAAAGCCAGTTATTGTGTGCCACTACAGCTTTTTATCTCACATTTCTTCATTTATTGTTGTGAATAGCATTTGAACTAGTTTTACTCACGTTATATTGAGTGTTTTCTTGTAAAATATTTGTGATTAGGAAAGAAGAAGTGAAGAGAAGAGGTGTTTATAGCCGTGCCTGTGGAAAAATATAACGTATGGATCCATTTAGATAAAACAAGCATTGTATACTAACACGTTCAATAAAAGCACTCTTCACAGATCGACCTCGTTACTCTTGTTTTCTTCATAGTTCTGGTATCTGCTCTCACCCCGATTGTCAAACACAGTCTCTCTGATTATTCAGAGCAAAGCAGGGTGAGCTGCACAAAAGGTCACATCACGTCAATCAAACTGTTTGATCACTTGAGGCGTGAAGGATTTTACCTGTTTCTGAGGTGATACTAGAATTCCTCGGTCACCATATGACTTGATAAGTGGACTTAAATTGCATTTTACTGATAAAAGAAGGTATGATTGGCTCTGTGTTGAACACATGAACACAAAGAGGCAGATTTTAATCAACAAATAACATCACATTTAGCTAAAAACGTTGGTTTCTAGAGAAGTTAATACGTTTTTTTGACAGACACCAAGTGAGCAGCTAATTTTTCAAGTTCAAATTAACATAAAGAAACAGTTTGACTATTTGGAAAATACAATTTTGGCTTCCTAAAATGTTCCCAAATGTGTTAAACCGCTTAGCTAACTATTTTTAATACTATCCTCATGAATCTGAAGTCAAAATAAAGTTATTTTCTGGTTATAAGTCCACAGTTTTCTCGTTATCGTAGACGACGTTGCCTTTAATGACCACATAGCGGATTAGCTCCTGATGTCCCCCGAGCTGGTAGATCAGATGCTCCCACCTGCGATAAAACATAAACACGAGACTCTGTTATTAAATCACATCTGAGCACATTTCTGTTATCATACATGGAAAATAATGTAAATTTAACTTCTTAACAAAGCAGGAAAGTTTTCATATTTACTGTATATCATAAACAAATACTCATGCATTTAAAAATGTGTTTTCTTACTAAAGTTTCCAATATAAATTACGTCTTTTCAGCAGGGTATAAACGGATAGAGGGCTGAGAGTTTAGTTTTTAATGCCTTTCTCTGAGAAAGGGAGTACTGTTAGAAGTACTATTCTGTACATAAAAGTAGAAAGAAAATACTGCATTACAAGTTAAAGTCTTGTCTTTGGTGGTAGAAGTATGCAGAAAATGGCCCCGGTGAGTGCTGATATGTGTTAAAATATTAGTTATTACTCATGTTTAAGTAGCATTTTAATGTTGTAGCCGGTTGAGGTGGTGCTGATTTTAACTACAGTTCAATATTATGAGATAATTATAAGAAAATCACATGATTTGTTTGTAAATTTGTACATTTTTAATTGCAAAAGTAAGTAAAAACTTTTCCTTGATGAATTCTGCTTATTTAAAACACAAAGATGATCTCAAAATAAGATGCTAGAGATCTATAAAAGATTTTTTTCAGTGTGTGTAAATGTCGACGTTCTTCTGTCCTGATTTACCGCGTGGTGTTGAGGACGAGCAGGTCTCCATGTTTGTTGACCTCCAGGGATCCGTGCGTGTCCGAGCGCCTGAGGGCGTAGGCCGCGTTGATGGTGGCCGCAGCCAAAGCTTCGGGCATGGACATCCTCATGTTGACGCAGGCCAGGTGCATGACGATTGGCTGAGGGAAGGTGGACGGCATGGAGACAACAAGAGGATGAGAGGTAACCATCATGCAACACTCGACTCAGCGTCTCACACACTCACCATGGAGCAGCAGTAGGCGTTGGGGTTGAAGTCGCTGCCGAGGGCGACGATCACTCCGGCTTCCAACATGTCTCTGGCGCGAGGCTGGGGCAGCCTGAACACACACACAAGGAGGATTAGACAACTCCGTTATTAGCTGTGTGTGTGTGTGTACTTGTGTGTGCTAATACCGTAGGATGTAAGCTGTAGTTGGAAGAAGGACAGCAGCGGTTCTCGCTTTTGCCATGGCAGCGATCCCCTCATCCGTGACCTCCTCCAGGTGACTGATGGCTAAAGCTCCGAGCTCTGCACCCAACTGATAACACGGACACATTCAGGTTAATGTTATTCATGTAGAGGCTGTAGATGTTTCTAAAGTTTAGTAAACCCTCAGATCAGACATAAACATGGCTTTAGGAGTGAGCGATACCTGAGCAGAATTCATGGGATGGAGCTCATCTCCATGGAAGTTGATGTTGAGGCCCATGTCTTTGCCAGCCTGCAGGATGGAGCGAGTAGAGCCGAGGTCAAACACTCCCTGCTCGCAGAAGACGTCGATGTTGTCGACTCTGAGGGTCCCGGCAGACATCTGTTCTTTCAGCCGAGGCAGCTGGACCTGCAGGATGTCCTTTGTGGCTTCTGCAACTGTCTTCCCTCTAAATAAAACCCAGAGATGCACAGTCAGCTTTCAAGATGTGATATGAAGAGATCATTCTGAGGACGGTCCATACTTGGGCACTGCATGGGCTCCACAGTAGGTCGAGGAGATGTTGATGGGCAGGGTGCGTCTGGCCTCCTCGATCACCTCCAGCATCTTGAGCTCGGTCTGCAGCTCCAGGCCGTATCCGCTCTTACACTCCACCAGGGTCGTACCTGCTCGCTGCATCCGGATCAACCTGCTGCTGAGGGAGGCCAGCAGCTCCGAAGACCCGGCAGCTCGAGTGTGCTCCACCGTGAAGTGGATCCCTCCACCGGCCCGGTGCACGTCCATGTAGGTGGCACCTGCCAACTATTTCAAGCATTTCAGCTTCAACTTTTAGCTGCAGTTGTGGAAGTAAAGTTTAAAAAATGGTGGAAACATATCTACCTTCATTGCAAATTCATGCACCCGGTCACCAGCCCAGACAGGATGGGTGTGCGCGTCAACCAACCCTGAAACAAGAAGGTTCTTGATCATCGATCTGATGTAGCTCAGTACAAAAACACCAGCTGATACTCACCAGGGAGGACGCACATCCCTGTGGCATCAATCACTTTATCGAAGGACGCCTCTGAATACTGTCCTCTGATGATTTCAGCAGGTCCCACAGCTTTGATCAGCCCATCGCTGCATGAAGAAATGAGTTTGGACATCAACGTTGAATGAGAAAGACGTTGAAAGACTGAGGTCCTTTAGAGGGTGCAGGACTCTGTTAAAACTTTCTATAACACTGTGGTGGTCGTCTGTTGAGGAGAGACAGGAGAGGACTCGACAAACTGGTCAAGAGGTCCAGCTCTGTCCTCCATAGAGGAAGTGAGGGAAAGGAACAACTCCTCTCCAGCAACAGGTCCTTCATTCCACAACACCAGCAGGACTTCTTGACTTTCTTCTATATATTTCTTATCCATTTTGTGTATACGAGCTGCCATGATCTCCGCTGTGGAATCATTCAAGTCTATTTTATCTTAAACATTTTGCTCCACTGCTTAGGACATGAAGTGATTAATAAAAATAAAAGTTTTCATCCATCAGGTAGGTTTGTTTTCTGTTGTAATGACACAGTACAGCCTGTAGGTGTCGCCACAGGACGTTATTTTACATGCACTGCTGTACTCATTCACATTTTTGGGTCATTTAAAGCTACTTGCTCTTGTCCTTGCACTCTCTCCTTTTCTCCTCTGAGCTTCCTCCGTCAAGGCTGCTGAGCCCGGTGTTACGGATTAACGAGCAACCCTGTTAAGTGGCAACTGTGACACGAGCGCGTCTGTGGTTGTCGTGGTTACAACAGCCGTCCTCGTGAACGCCTCTTTGTTTTATTTATTTTATAGTGACACAAAAAACGACCTGATTTGTTTCATTCGTGTCTTATTTTACAGCTATTTATTGTCTTTTTGTTTCAACAGCTGTCCGGAGAAACCACAGCCACATTAGGCCGACGGTCGCCAGTTAACAGGGTCACTCTTTAAACCGAAACACCGGTTATATTGCCCAGCTTGTTCGGCTTTGGTTCTGGCACAAAAACATCCTCTTCTGATTTGCGGTGATCCAAAACGCGTACAAACACTAACACTCCCCCGGTGCTCTGAGCTCACAGTCTGGGCAGCCCAGCTAACAAACTGAGCTAACATTAGCTAACAGCAGCTACAGTTTACTTCACTGTCCATCAGGAAACTCTGTAAATCACAGAGAGTTGAGGCGGAGCAGCCAGAGGACATCAGAGGGAAAACCAGAAAACATTTTCTCCATAAATTATAATCCAGTTTCATCAAAATCAGTGAAATAGTTGGTGGTGTGTGTGTAGACACCCTTCACCTGATTATGTACGTCAGTGTATCATCAAAATTATTTTAAACCTGTTATTTTATGGCAGAAAAGTTACGCAATGTTGCTTTAAAACTTACCTCCCTATCACCACACTCCCATTTTCAATCACACAAAGATGTTGCATCCCATGTTTGGTCATGTACTTCTCTCCATTGTTGCAGATCAGAACCACCTGTTTGGCATTCTTCACCAGTAGTCTGTAATTACAGGACATTTTCTTTTTGATTCATCCAAAGCGGGCACGCTTTAACGCCTGGAATGACTGGTTTTCAACTAGTTTGGGAACAAGGCAAATATTTGTCCAGGAGATACTGTCGCCGAGTTTAAAGTACAGAGAGAAAGAGAGAGAGGGAGGCGGTGCTTCTGCCACAGATAGAGGAGAGACCTCTGTTATTAAAAGACCACATCAAGGTTTAAGAAAGGGGTATAATCATTTATTGTGTCTTTATCACAATGTCACAACATAAAATTGGTCTCACATACAGTAAAAAAAAAAAAAAAGAAAGAAGAAATGCTTGGAAAAAACAAAAAAGCTGTCCAAGCGTTCATTCGTTTCACATGGTGAAAACACAAACACACATCAACTCAACTAACGAGGTTCAATCGCACTCAGACAGACGGAACAACAGGCCGGGACGTCTTCACCAACGTCACTCCCTCATTTCTCCGTCTTCTTCCTCTTCTTCTACGCCTCTGATGTACAAAACATTATTGCACCTGCAGGTATGAAACACACCGGTTAGCACACACACAAACTACAGCAGGGGAGCAACACTGATTTAATTATTAACGCAGGTTAGTTAAGGTGGTTAGTTAACTTTCTTCTCTGTATTGTTCGACTTTGCTTTCCTGACAAAGTCCCTTAAAAAAAAAACATTTTTATTTAGATAATCTTGTTCAATATAGATAAACAAATCAAATAAAGACGCTTCTGCTGAACTTATAAAATTCAGATGAAAAGATGTTTTAGGGTTACCTGATAAGCACTTCGCCAAGATGACCCGCTAACGCTCCATCCACGTATTCTTCTGTGTTTGCCAGCTATGAGGAAACGTGTAAATATAAAACAGTTACAGGGTGTGTTTGCACAAGTTTAAGTGAGACAGCGTGCCAAGAAATCTGCACAATTTATACTGCAGAAGCTGTTGACCATGAGATGAACGTATAGTCAGAAAAAGTAAACCACCCGAACCCTCACACAGCCTGTAAAACGATATAATAAAGCACCTTTGTTGAGTGTGTTGGCACTACTGCTGGTTTATTTCAACCAAATAAATTATGTGTTAAAACAGGCTCTCTATCTTAATCTATAGTATCAAAAGTGGAGGCTCTGACGCTTGTAATGCCACTGCCTGAGTGAATCAGTCTGTTTTACTCAGCATTTGAAATCCCCACCAGAAGCACAGCGGTCCGTATCAGAAGCGGGTCTCCGCTCAGCTCCACCGAGAATATGAGGCTGTTTTGTTTTAGGGTGCATCAATCCGCACAGAGCAGCTCCACGTGGGAAGAAAGTCAGACACAGAAACAGCACAGAGAATCTATTTTTCAAAATAAAACACCCCAGTATAAAGAGTGGACAGAGCCTGGGTAGGTTTCTGAAGCCAAAAAATGTCACGCCACGTTGACTGTACTGCCAAAACAGCGCCATAGCTGCTGCGTGACGTACAGCTTTGTTGAGTGTTTGAGCACATCTTCCTTTAAAAGTCTGAACAATTCAAAATCATCAAGAACATCAAAATGTGGATCAACAATGTCACAACATCCCAAAATAACTTCAGTGTTCTCTCGATTCAAGCAAGGACGGACATATTGGAGCTGATGTGCTGTATTTGTGTTGGACAAAGGCACGCAAGACAGTAAATCTCACCTGCATGTTCATGTACCCGTCCACAGACACCAGGTAGCCCTTGTACTCCATACCCCACTTCAGCTTCACCATCACTGGCTTGCCCGTCAGGCCGTTGAGGAATGGCTTCGGGTTCAGAGGTAAACTCTGGAGAGAGAAGATGAGGCAGGTTATCATACACACACCTTAAATTCATGCTAAACTGCGTTTAAAACACCTGCACAATGTTTTTTTAAGACATGTGTAAGATATTTACGTGCTGTGTTTGGATGTAAAAGTAACTGTAACAGTCCAAAACAAACAACAGCGTGTTTACATGTTGAAATATAAAGCTCTAAGTGTATGCGGGGCAACTTCTACGAGGTATAAAACACACTGTGTGCAGATAAACATGTGCCAGCTACATTACAGGATCTTTTAAATGGAGTCTGTCGTGACTTTTCCTCCACATAAATCAAACAAAAGCGAACATGGAGTCGTTTTTAAATGAATGAGTGCAACAAATCCACCTGATAGCTGTTTAATTAAACCCATTATATACGTGTTAGACAGCCTGTGTGCGTGAATCTGAGGGATTCATTCATTCATTCACGTACACTAAATCATGAATGAGAAGCTAACGTGGCTAACGCCGACTAGCCGCTATGTTTGCGCGGTAAAAACGTAAACAAGCCGCTGAAACGTCTCGTGTGTCGACGGTAGGCGTGATTAAAAGACGTACTCACCATGTCTGTCGTGTTTAACGAGCTCTGTTTATTAGTAAATTTAGTAACTCTTCGTCACAATAACGTTCGTACGGATGCAAACCAGAACACGCTTTACCGCCGAACAGGAAGTACAACTTTGACCTCGAGCGAGGCTTCCTGTTTGCGCACAGCGACACCTAGCGGCGAGATGACTGCACTGCAGTCAGCTCCACGATAGATACACAGGGACCCCAAAAAGATGCAAAACAAGAACAAAGATATGGAAAAATGACCGTAAGAAGACAAATAATAACCAGAAAGAGCCAAAAAACAATCACAAAGAGACACAGAATAACCACAGAAAACGCACAATTTGTATAATATAATTTGTACTAATTTTATAGGACTGCAAACAATGATTATTTCATTATGGATTAAGAAAATCCCCTAATTTACTGAGCTGGAACCATGAAATGTTCGTTATTTCTGTGTGAAAAACTCCTTAATCAACTAATCTGTTCATTATAAACTGTTCCGAAGTCTGATTCATAACAATCACATTTTATTTGCACAAATTTAATATGCAAAGGAAATGTCAAATAATCGAAGTTACCACCAGACCTAACTGTTATTGGCACCCAGTTCAGCTTCATGATTGACGGACTGATCTTGGTTCAGTTTTCTCGGTTAATTCAAGACAGACTTTTCACAGTAAGAGCTACTTTTCTGATCCACCTTCATGAAAAAACATGACATATATACATATTTCTCTCTCTAGACCTCTTTATTAGAGTTTCAAGCTCAGAACTAGCCCAAGAGATTACCACAAGAATGAAAACTATATGTTTTATTAAAGTTTTGTTTGTTTTTAAGTCTATACTTTCATTAAATTAGTGATTAAAAGAAGAAAACTAAACTAACACACACAGATTTCCCAGCACCGTCCTCTCTTATTCTAAAACCTAAAAACATTCAGCTCACTATCAAATTAACTAATAAAAATGACAAATCATTTCATTTCCAGCTTAAATCGAGTGTGCGATCCTCAGAGGTGAGGTTATATCACTTACTGATGTTCGCTCTTGCGTCATACCGACATTCTTTTACGATTCGTCATACTTGAAAGCAAAAGAAATCATATTTTTTTTCTTCTGACATTGCTGCCAATCACTCTATCCGCCCTGATTTGAACTATACTGTTTGTGCAACATCTCCTCTATAGAATATTTTACTTCGAATCTCGTTGAATAATTATTTAGTAATTGAAAACTTTGTCCTGTTCAGGAGGAAAGCAGTGAGATGACTGGCATATCTGGGTTTTGCTCAGCTCTCTGTCTGGGCAGCTATTTATCTCCAGGCGCACACAGTCTGAAGATCTCACTCATTTTTCTGCACTGAAGCGTTCAACTGTTACTGAAACATCTGACAAGTTCAAACCTGACACTTTGAATAAAACTAACATCTCACTAAAGTAAAGGGCTGGGTTCTGTCAGAAAATTCCTCTGAAATTTGCTGGATCTTTCCTTTGCATGTTTGAAATGCTCAGGTCCTTACATCATTTAGCCTATTTTTCTTCCCTCTTCTCTCTGAGCTGCCTTCTGTGTAATTAACCAATCCGTCTGTCAGTCACCGTGTCAGTTATGGCATGATAACAATGTGTGTGTGTGTGTGTGTGTGTGTGTGTGTGTGTGTGTGTGTGTGTGTGTGTGTGGGTGGGTGAATGTTGAAAGCAGGAACAAGGCCAGAGAGGTGACCAGAGGTGGTACTGGTGTGTCGTGACTGTTAACACTTCTTGTTAGAAAGTCAATTAAACAAACAAACAAAAGAATAACCACAAAAAGATGCAAAACAACCACAAAGAGACAAAAACCAATCACAATCACAAATTGACCACAAGGTGACAGAAAACCCACAAAGAGACACAAAACAACCACAAAGAGATACAAATGACCAGAAAGAGAAATAGGATGACCACAAAAAAATGCAAAGCAACCACAAAGAGACAGAAACAACTAAAAACTTACAAGGAACAACCACAAAGAGACAAACTCAGCCATAAAGAGATACAAATGACCACAAAGAGACACAGAGCGACTACAAAAAGATCCAAAACAATTGGATCATTCCAGTCTGATGCCAAACAGCCCTTTGAAGTCTGCAGACAGCTGAGAGACAGAAGTTCACACTGATTGGGCCTGTGGAGTGGATGAACTGCAGGAAGTGTAAAGCATGGGACTCATAAAACTCCCCGACTGTGAGCACAAGCCCACGGTTTGACAAGTTTTTAGCCTCGATAACGGCGTAGATCTGGGCATGACAGTGTTGGTCTAAAGGTTGGTCAGGTCAGGATGAACTGTAATAACTTCTCCTTCAGAACTATCTGCACGCTATATGAAGCTACGGCAAGCAGCCGGTTAGCATAGCTTAGCATAAAGACTGGAAACAGAGCATAAATCTCAGGGAAAGAACACAGTTTTCTTCTTCACAAAGGTACAGAACAAATGGGTGAACCAGGACAGACAGAACAATGCGAACAGGTGAGATAGTTTCATTTGGCTCACTGCTTATTGGACACGGGTCAAGTGCACAGAAAGCAGGTCATGGTCCGATTACTCAGCAGACAGAGAAGCCAAAGCCATGCTGTGTTCAGTGGAGCTTGACCCAAAACGGGCCGGAACAGCCTTCCAACATCAGTTTGTGATCCTGTACCATCACTGAGCACATGGGGGCACACTGCAGCCTGCACAGGCCTGCCTCATAACGGGTTGTCACCATAAGTTTTCTCACATATGAATGCTCTTCTTTTTATGTGCTATTAAACAGCCCTTGTTGGGAACAGACGGCAGAACTGGAGTTATTGGCTTGCATATTTGACCGGTTTTGCATGGACACCAAAAATGCTGTCAACAAAGGCCGCAGTCGAGCAACCAATCGGTGTAATTCGATGTGCGTCAGCGGCTCATACAGCGTCTTTTTGTGTGTGTACTTTCTCTATCCAAAGCCAATTAGTCAGAAATGTGGATAGGAGCGTTCATTTACGCCCCCCACGTCAGCTTTTTGCGTCAGACTTGTGATTTTTCAACGTCCCCTTCAGTCTTTTCTGCTCTGTTATTATGTCCATGGATGCTACTGTGCCTGGTTACATTGCCCATTCGCCCAGCTCCTGTTCTGGCACGACACCAGCATGAAGTGTTATGAACTTCTTGTGGGGGATCATACCTGGAGCACAAAGTTACATAGTGTGGTGATTTAATATGTGTACCCTAAACTCCTGTTGTTGTTTTTATTATTATTATTATTATTTTTATTTATTTTATTTTTTTTTTCAGTTTTATACACAACTGTATTCTGTTAGCTAGACAAAAAAATAGTACAGTAACCACTGTGAATGAAGGACTGGGCTCAGACTGAGAGGTGGACATCTCTTGCAGGGCTCGCACCTCTGCACATGTTCCTTTAAGTCAGAGAAAAATGTGGAGGAGAGGCGGAGCCGCCGCTGCTGTCACTACACAACCTCTCCGTCCCCTCCGTTAGAAATAGATGTGCGGGGCAGAGAGAGCGGGGCAGCGGGCTCACACTGCGGGGAAATGAAACACGCTGCAGCTCCCGAAGCAGCAGACGAGCTGAGCTTCTTCTTCTCCTCCTTCATCTCTCAGCGGGACATCACGCACCGTGCGGGATCATGTTGTTTCTCTCGTCGTCTTATTGGATCACAGCTGAGTGAAAGAGAAAGTCCACACTGGATTTGAACCTACGCACTTGTCTTATTGTGTTTTTTCTCTTTATTGCTGCTGCTGGCACCGTGGATGAAGATCTCTGCACACTTGATGTTTGAGTAACTCTTCATCTTCTGTTTGGATTAATGCTGCAACAAGTAGACATGCTGGTTTTATTTGTAATCTGCGTTGCCGTGCTGTCAGATGCAGGTTAGTATTTATTTATTAACGTCAAACATCCTTATTTTATTTTATTTTTTTAAAAAGTGTGCAGCATTGAGCTGCTGCTCAGCACAATGCAGAACTCGGCTTACATTTTTACGCAATTAAAATCTTCCCGGAGGCGACTTTTCTTTGTATTTCTAACACTTAAATCCACATAAATTAAAAGTTTAAGAGTTTATTTAAAAGCATGAACTCAGTAATAAACTCCGCTTTTAATATTAGGCTGCAGGTGGCACAGAACAGCAGGACACATGCTCAAACATCATTGTTGTTTAAATGCCTCAGCTTTAGATGGAAGTCTGGTACCAAAGACATAAAAGTTGAGATTTGTGTCTGAATTAATTTAATAAATATAGTTTAATTTACTCTTAATTGTCAGTTCACATCCACGTGAGAGTAAATATTAATTGTCATAGAGAGTTATGTGGTTGCCTCCAGTGCAAAGGTTGATTAAAGCAGAGTCTGTCTGTGACACGGAAAAACAACACAAACTGCAACTTTTTAAAAGATAATGTATCCACACTGGAAGATGACACTGTGGCCCTGAGGGGTGGGTTTTTTTTTCTGAATGCATCCTCTCCCTGAGCTGCCAGACTTTATCTGTGTTAAGAGTCCACGCCGGCTGCTGGCTGCAGGTGCACAATGCCCCTATTATACATTTTGTTGCATAACATTTCAGATTTGACGTAAATCACTTGACTCATGTGCACACAAACAGACACTGAGTCACTTCACGAAACATCTCCAAGCATCCAAACCTGCCTAGAAAGTGATTTCCAGGAGCAAAGTGACTAACAAGATGTTAGTGTGTCGTAGTTGACAAAATGTTTTTTTATTGTTATTTTGTTTGAGTTTGGCCTTTAAGATAAGTTTTTAATTAAAAAACATACATCATATATGGACCCCATTCCTTGATTAGGCAGGATGTAGAATATCTAATATATTCTTGAAGCTCCTTCCTCTAAAAATCAGCAAAGACGTGGACCTGAGGCAGCTAAATGACGCCTGGTTGCTCAGACAAGCCATCTATAGCAGCACCTACCTGTCAATCAAAGCATCCACGCTGTTAATCCTGCATAACTTTAAGCCTTAATATAATCTGAACAGGTGAGTTGTATATAAATTCACCCTCAGTACAGTTGTCATGAACGGGGAAATTAACTATAGAGACCAAAACTGTTTTTTGTACCAGGCTGTAAACATGTTTATTTCTGCTGTGAAGTTTTTAACATGGGGACTTATGGAGACTGACTCACTTCTGGAGCCAGCCTCAAGTGGACGTTTGAGGAACTGCAGTTTTTGGCACTTTCACATTGGCTTCAATTCACAGTCATGAAGGTTGGGTTCGGCCCTTTTAAAGTAAAGTTTATTTTAGTGATTTGGATTTGTTTGTTTTATTTGTTCAACATTTAAGATATCCCTCCTCCTTTCATCCAACCAAAGAAATAGTCCCGGTGAAACTGCCCTGAGTTGTGCAGATAAATCCCACTAAAGTTGTGTGTTTTGGCCCTTAAAGCTGATGTGCCACACCTACACTTTCACTCTTTTTTTCGTCTATGAGTCTGTTATGTCGCCTCAGAACATATTTGCCAAGCACACGTGTAAACGTTTCTTCTCCTCCTCCGTCCTCACAGGTCTGTCGGTGGAGGTGTTTCGTGCAGGCGTGGCCCCCCGCTGTGAGAGCCGAGCCTGCAACCCTCGCATGGGTAACCTGGCCCTGGGTCGCCGGGTCCTGACGCAGACCGTCTGCGGCAACAACGGCACCGAGCTCTACTGCTCTTACTCCGACCCCAACACCAACCTCGCCTGCAGCGCCGCCAAGTGCGCTAAATGCAACGCCGGCCTGCCTCTCCTCTCCCACCAGGCCGGCGGCATGTCCGACTCCTCCTTCCGTCACCCCAACACCTGGTGGCAGTCGGCGGAGGGGGTGGAGTCTGAGACGGTGCAGCTTGACCTGGAGGCCGAGTTCTACTTCACACATCTCATCGTGGTGTTTCGCTCGCCAAGGCCTGCCGCCATGACCCTGGAGCGGTCGCAGGACTTTGGGAGAACGTGGAAGATGCTGCAGTACTACGCCAGCAACTGCAGCGCCGCCTTCGGGCTGGAGGAGGGAAAGGCAGGCGGCGGACAAGACGGCGCCAGCTGCACCTCCAAATACTCCGCCGCTTATCCCTGCAACCGTGGAGAGGTGAGGACGTTAAAGCGTGTCTGAAGCTGAGATCACACTGCTTCATGATGATAATATGAAAGGTTCCCCTCTGCTTTAGGGAGCATTTTAAGGTCTTTCAGCTCGTTGTTTTGGTTGTGTTGGTTCGTTCTCACTGCTCTCCTCAGCATCACTTTGAGCAGCATCAGGCGGCTGTTTTCAGACCGCATAAAACATGGACATTGTAGCCATCTATCCAGTTAGCTATAGAGACCAAAACTGTTTTTTGTACCAGGCTGTAAACATGTTTATTTATGCTGTGAAGTTTTTAACATGGGGACTTATGGAGACTGACTCACTTCTGGAGCCAGCCTCAAGTGGACATTTGAGGAAGTGCAGTTTTTGGCACTACCTCATTGGCTTCACATCCACAGCCACAGAGGTTGCCACTTGGTTCTTGTTGTTAAAGTTGTTGTGCCACCCTCAGCGGGACAAAACAATCAGCTGATAAAACAAAGTAAGAGAAACGGTAGCAGTTGTTGGGTTTTCAGTGTCACGTATACGCAGTAAAGTCATATTTCTCGCAGATCACTTTGCCTTTTCTCTTCACAATCCGTGACTAGCTGCCAGAAGTGCTTCAAATGATCAGATTTGGATCAAGCTGTTGGTTGAATTCCAGCCATTTCTGTCAGTCCAAACACAGTCAGACGGCTCAGAAAGCAGGTTAATGCAGGTGGAAAGGAGGGTGGATGAACACCTGCAGTGAGACGCTGGAGGGGCTGACAAAGAGTTTCCTGCTTTCTTTTTATTTTTTACTTTCTTCCTCTATGAATGAATTACTAACAATGCCATATAAAACGCGCCGATGTATGACAGGTAAACCATGCCACAGACGCTAAACAAATGATTTAAAACACACCTTTCTGCGGCGTCCTTAGCACGCCAAGCAGAAGGAAAGCAGAGCACAGCCAGCTTTGTGAGCGAGTGTGTGTGTGTGTGTGTTTAATAGGCGTACTTTGACTGTAGCACAAGAGGGCTTCCTGAAGTCCATTGATGTTTAATTGAAGCAGTGTGTGTGTGTGGGGAGCTGCTCTGCAGATGTGTGTGGAGGCGCATGCCAAGCGTGGTGCTGCTGTGGACTCCCTGCAGTGCTCTTATATCACGTAATGTGTGTTTACGTCCTCTTTTGATGGGCGGCGACTCCCTCCGACTGTTTCCGCCAGGTGCTGTGAGCTTATTCTGCTGCCGTGCCGTAAATCTTTCTTTATGAACTCCCGCTGTGTTTTCTTTTGAACGTGTTTATGGTTTATTGTGCGTGTAAGAAAGAGAGGTTTGCATTTATTACTCTCACCATCTTTCATGCATGAATGTGTGAAAACCTCTTTCGCTTTCCGTGCTTCACACTTTGGTTTCCGTTCGTCTCAGCCACCTGTGCTCGGAGCACGACCTTCGCCCCTTTGACCTTTCAACCGGTGACCCAGAGGTTAAAAGAGATCAAGTAGCGCTCTGACAGACCAGCTGCTGCTGCTGTTCACACTTTATCGCCTCCTGTGAAACACGCCGGGCAAGGTGATGATAACTACGCACAATTATGAAGACTTACATACATCTCCAAACATCCAAACCAGCTTAGAGAGTTCGTTCCAGAGTCAAAGTGGTGCATTGAGTGCTGACTAACGAGATCTTTTTATTGTTTTTTGGTCAGGTTTTAGTCGTAGGTCACAAAAGTATGGACTTTTTATGATAATTTTTGTTTGGATATGCCGTTCAGCCTCATAAAACTTGGACGTCTTGAAGTAAAAGGACAGTCCTGATTTATCTCTGGTGATATTTAGCCAAGCAGATTGTTGATCATTTCTAAAAGAACGTTGCCACGAGTTTCTTTTCCTGGATATTTTCCAGAGCGTTCAGCTTTTTAGCATCTTGCGGCCTTCGTCAGCGGATAGAGTTGGCTCAGTTGAATGAATATGAACGTGGAAATGAAGCTCAAATTGTTGCTCAGCATAATTAATGATCAATTAAAATCTTTTCGAAAGAGGCGCTCTGGTAGCTCAAATCGCCTGTCTGTCTTCAGCTGTCGCTATCGAAAAATAAAGGCATAAAACAAGCATTTGCTTCACTGATACGCTGTCCATTCTTTATCAGCGGCTGCAGCTGTATTATCGTTTGCAGAATGAAGCCTGATTTTTGGCTGGCCTTCCACTGCTTCAAACTCAAATGAAAGCAAAGTAGATAAGACATTTCACCCTGATTGATTTATAGTGTGTCTGAATGCATGCATGCACGCGTGTGTGTGTGTGTGTGTGTGTGTGTGTGTGTGTGTGTGTGTGTGTGTGTGTGTGGGTTTGTTTGTGTGTCTCAGGTTAACAGATGGCTGTGAAGGTTTTGGGGGTCGTACTGTAGCTGGGAGCGATTACAGTGAACAGGTATTCTCAGCTTTCTGCCTCTCTTCTTTCACCTGCGAACATGAAAGCATGTCATCTCATGCGCTGAAAGCTTTTCGTGTTCACCTGTTATGTGGGGAAAAGGTGCTGTGTGTGTGTGTGTGTGTGTGTGTGTGTGTGTGTGTGTAGAGTATGCAGGACTCCTTGTCTTATTTATGAGGTCAGTCGGGCTGGAAGAATGTGAGTGTTTGTTATAGAGACTGACCTCCTTAGGGAAGAGAGAGAGGCCTACACACACACACACACACACACACACACACACACTCGTCCATGCCCTTTTAGATAAACACATACAGTCGGGTCTCCGTCTGTCTGCAGGGAAGGAAGTGCTGTTGCTCTGATGGATGTTGGTGCTGTTGGCTAGACACCCCCCATCTCCCCCCTCTCTCCCTCTCTCCCTCTCTCTCTCTTTCCCTCTCTCCCTCTCTCTCTCTCCGTCTTTCTCTTTCCATCAATGCCCATTGTGCCTGTTTACCAGATTACAGTCCACAGTGCTTTGATGGAATTACGCCTGTTAAAGCCAGACTTACTTTATTTTTCAGCCTGAAGTGGAACCATGGCCCTCAGTGAACCCACCGCCTCAGGACTCAGACAGACACTAAATCAAAATGCGGCTCGTTTGGCCCAAATTTTTTCCATTTTGTCTCAATTGTTTTCAAACTAATGATCAAGGCAGCATTGCGCAACTTGTCTAGTCTGCCATAAAATGAAATTAAATCATGTTGATGCCGCACTGACTTGTAATCAGGTGAATGCTGTCTCTGTCATTCTATGTAACTTTGCGCCCACGAGACGTACGTAACGCTTTAAAGTCACACACCACCAACTATTTCACTGATTTTGGTGAAACTGGATCATATTTTATGGAGGAAATGTTTTCTGGTTTTCCCTCTGATGTCCTCCGGCTGCTCCGCTTCAACTCTCTGTGATTTACAGAGTTTCCTGAAGGTCAGTGAAGTAAACTGTAGCTGCTGTTAGCTAATGTTGACAGAAGGTTGTAGAGTTTAAGATAGAAAGAAAATGAGAACCTGCTCATCAAAACATTGCTCCATTGGGCAATTCACACTGAAAATACTTGTGTCCCAAGAAATTAAAGGAGTGGATTTATTTAAACTGACTTTCACGGTGGTTTAATGTCCCTGTATATCCAAAGGTTATGTCTGTTGCTGCAAGAGGACACTGTTTACTGTCATTTATAGTGAACGAAATCCTCTTGAAACTCATAAAATACTTTGTATAATAAAAAGTGATGTGAAAAAGGGAAAGACAGCACAGACAAGCAGCTGAATGTGCACAGCAGAGTTTGAGTTTCCTTCAGGACTCTTTGGACTCACATTAACATAAACATGGGTGTCATCAGCATATGTGTGAACGCTAATATTTTATCTCCAAGTCAAAAGCAAACTATGGGGGCATGATTGTGTCGTAGAAGCTCCAAGAAGGCCTCTTTCTAAATTTCTGTCGTGTAAACCAAGCCCTGATGTTTGTGTGCATGCCAGTGTGGTTGTGTGTGTGCGCTGGTGTTGCTGTGGTGTCACTGGGCTGTCGCGGGCCTTTTGTCCGGCCCTGAGTTATGTGAAGCTGCATCTCTGTCTCCGTCTTTGTCTGGTCCTGCTCTCCGTGCTCTCCCGCGGACCGGCGCCCCTCGTCCTATTTGTCGTGTTCTCTTAATTGTGGACCACAATGCCGTGACCCCGTGACCTTTTCCAACAACAGGGAAATTAATAGTGCTCCTCCCATCACACTCTCCGTGGGCCATCCAGCCAATGAGGGAGCTGCGTGGGGGGCTTTGCTTGCATCTTAACCAAAGATTCACTCACAGACTTGAACACACACATGATATCAATAACAGCCAATGACAAAAACGCACACTTTGTGGAAGAGACGCACTGCAAACACACACATTTCTTTCACAGCAAGAGTTGGGGCAGACACCAACATTTTCACCCTGACAACAGCAGCGGTGTTGGTTGCTAGTAGCAGCAGTAGCCATGGCGATGGCAGCCTATAAAGGGATCTTCGATTTGAAAGATGTCCAGGGACCAGACAGGGTGAAGCGAGAGGGAGAAAGAGAGAGAGAGAGGGAGAAAGGGAGAAAGGTTGGGCGCTTATTTAAGGACACCCAGCACCCTCATGGTCACGTGAGGACATAGTCAATGACGGCGGGGTGTAAGGTCATAGTTTAGTGCACGTTGATACCAAAACAAACGCCCATTAACATGACAGATGTAGTGACATGAGTGGCATCAATGAGGCTCATTGTGCCACTGAATACACCAGTCTAATCCCTCTAAATCATGAAGTGGAGCTGCAGGAGAGAACAGCGTCCAATCTTCTCTTTTCGCTGTTAAAGTAGACCAAAACTATCAGTACCAAAGCCAAGCAAAACAGCAAGGCTGCAGCTAAAACTTAAAGTCTTGAAAGGTACGAAAAGAGTTGCCTTCACAAGCCCAAAACTCAAAGAAAAGTTGTTGAACTCTTGGTACAAACCATTTCAGCATCACGTAGGTTGGATAAACCACAACGTTTTGGACAATTAGGTATGTAAGATGGTAATTTAGGTCATTAGAGTGCTTAATTTTTGTTGCTATTTGGAGTAAATGCCCATTTAAGTCAAACAAGAACTTTTTACTTAGTAAATGCTGCAAAGTTTTGGGTCAGAGATATTTTTGCCAAGAAACGTCTCCTGAGAAGAGTTTGGCAGCTTGAACGTGCACCGGTCCGTTGACTTTCTGCCTCTTAAAACTCACAAACTTGAAGGATTACTTTAAACCAGCATTTGATCAAATGTACTGTTTGGAAAACATAACTTGCCTATCGAGTCTCTTTAAACCACAGTGAGCCAAGTACAAATGGTCTGAGGTCTGTCTCTTGCCTCTAAAGAAGGTAAAACTTCTAGAACTTCCATAGTTGATTCACAATATATTCAATCTCTGACTAACAGGTGATCTACCGTACCCTCCCAAAGTGGGAGTCCCTGGATCCGTTTGGGGAGGAGGGCCAGCAGCAACTGAGGGTGACCAACGTCCGGATCCGACTGCTGAAGCATCAGCCATGTCCGTGCCAGGCCAAAGATCTCGCGTCTGCACATGAAGCTCTTCCCACCCAACACTTTGCCATCTATGACCTGATAGTGAAGGGAAGCTGCTTCTGTAACGGACACGCCGAGCAGTGTGTTCCTGCACCGGGGTACCAGCCCATCAGAGACCGGACCAACCATGTGGTAAGAGAGGAGTGTATCAATGAGTGGCATCAAAATAGTACTTTATAATGTCTTGAACTCTTTCTTACACAAGAGTTCAACATTGTCCCTTTTTGATTTGATAGACATCTTTGAGGTAAATGGCAGTTTGACCTTTTTGTTTTCTTTAATGGTTTGCATGCCCTCCATATTTGCATTATCACCATCTGCAGTCGGCAGGAATGTGTAATCCTATCACCCACATGTGTGCACTAATAGAGGATGAGTTAGCATCACTTCAAAGCACCGCTAGTGGTCAAAAACTCCACTGGCTCTAATAAAACTTACATTTACATGTAATACTATCAAAATACTGTCATAACTAAGTTTTAGAGTTACTTCTTGACACCCTATTAGTCACATTTTGCAGCGATTTTCAGCTGTTGAAAGATCTGAAAAACAAGTGTAAGTTAATATTTTGTTACAAACACTGTTTTGACACGCTGGCATTTCTTTCCTTTCCCATGGGCAGGCTTTTCACTTGTTCTAAGCAGCTCAAGATTATAAGGCTTTATTTACAGACTGAATGGCTTGTTCACTTTGTGTTGGCAGTCGTATAAATAACAGACTAAAGGAGGGGTGCCGGTGGTGCTGGTGGTGGTGGTGTGGGAGGATCACCTTTCTCCCTCCTGGTTCCTCTGTTCTTGTGTCTGGTCAGATAAACAGCTGCCTTTCCGCTGATAACACACCCGAGAGACGTGGATATTGATTCAACTTGAGGGGTTAATGGTGGTGTTGATGTGTATATATGTGTTGATAAAAGGTGTGATTTCGTGTTTTTCCTGGAGATCAACCGTGAGGCGGGCTCCTATCGCATCCATCTCCACAAACAGAAATGCTGGATGACTTTGAAGCCGAGCGTCTGTTCTGCTGCAATCAGCGAGGCTCGACAGGGAAAGTGAGAGCCAACAAGGAGTTTCCGTTACAACTTATATAAGCAGAGGCATTTAGACAGATAAACAATGGTGCTACATCAATATGTAGTAAAGCCTGACTGATAATGGATTTTTGATCCTGAAAGTAATATAAATATTTGAGTTTGTTATGATCAGATAACAATATCTGACTGCTCAGCCAGTACTTGTCTTTCCACAAAACAAACATTTCTGACATGGATCTCTTGTTGCTGTTGTTTTTCTACCATGATATGCACTGAAGTGGACATTTTGCAGTACTGTAACGATGTCACCTCTTCTGAACTACCTCAAACGTATCTTTAGTGGACTGAAATGTCTTCGAAGCCAATGCAGATACAATTTGTATTTGTATAAAAGAACAATACTAGTCTTTATGGTACATCAGTCAGATGCTTGTTTTGTGCCTTGTACTCTGACACGAAACCCATAAACATTAACTGTTACATGTAAATATACAGTATTATCATGAATAGTAGTAGTTGTAATTGTTTTTTATTGGAAATTACAGGCTGACAAGAATGGTATTTTGGGAAGGGACTTTTTAAGCCATGCTAATTAGCAAATCTTTGCATGCTAACACACTAAAATAAGACGGTAAACCTAGTGAACTGTTAAACATTAGCATGCTGATGCTAGTGTATGCTAACAGAACAATATGATCATCATGTAAAAATTAAATATTTCAATATTCCCATTAGCCTCAGCTGTACTTTGTACTTACAGTAGCGTTAATTAGCAAACGTTAGCATGCTAACAAGCTAAACTAAGATGGTGAACATAATAAACATTACTAGTTAAACAAATCTTTGCATGCTAGCACACTAAAATGAGATGGTTAACATTACCACTGTTAAACATCAGCATGTTGTTGGCATTGTCATTGAGCATGTTTGCAGGCTAATGTTAGCATTTAGCTCAAAGTACAGCCTCACATAGGTGCTAGCATGACTGTAGACTCTTAGTCTTGTTTATACAAGAAATAATGTAATGGAAAATATTTGAAGGCCCCCTGTAATGACTGTTTTTGTTCGCATCTTTTCTTCTTAGTCTATTTCACACCCTATAAGTCATGAAACGATAAAAGAATAGGTTGGCTGTATAAGAGCCTGAAAACTGCATTCTGACAAGCTGCTGAAAACATCCTTTTATCTGTTTTATACTGATATGGAACAGAGAACATTTGGTGCGATGCATGATAAATGAACAAGACGATTCATGTGTTTTCTTTGCTCATACCAGCAAAAGCTGCTGATAGCCAGTTTATTGGATACAGTCTTTAAATCTTTAAATATGGATATTTTCATGCCAGGAAATTCTAAGTAGCTCAATGTGTTTTCATCAGGATTTCTTTCTTTTGAGGGTAGAAAATCCTCTAAAATGGGGGACTTTAAAACTCCAGGATAATAATAATAATAATAATAATAATAATAATAGGCCTAGTCTTAATTCTCTCTTGTGTGAAATATAACACTGAGTGGCTTATATTCATTTTTCATCACAAATTTTAGTCCAAATGCACCCGAGATCTAACATTTTGAACAGTAAATCCTTCTTAACCATCCTCACAGCATCAACCTCAGGTCATCGACGCGTTGTTCTAGCTGTGTCCCATGCGGGAGCGTTCAGTAAACACACAGAAGTTATGTAAGTGCCTCTTCCCGCCTATCAGAAGTTTGTTTTGTGTCTCAGTTTCGACCCAGAGCCGCCGTTTCTGGCAAAACCCAAACAAGCAGAGCAGCTCAAGATGAGAGATGAGGGCAGAGATTACTGATCACTCAAGGAACAGAAGGGAAGGGCGTGTGCAGTGGTGGTATTCAGATGCTTTACTTGAGTAAAAGTAACTAAAAAAGTAGAAGTACTTCACTACAAGTAAAAAGTAGTAAAATAGTCCCTGTACCTCAAATTGGTATCTCCAAAAGATGTCTTCCTTTATGCTAAAACACATACACTGCAGCATAATATTGCTTTCTGTTCATATTTGCACAGTGTGTCTTGTTTGTTTGTTTGGTCTGCGGTGTGTTAGGTGTGTGTGCTTAAGTCTGCAATGTTTTGTCTGAGCTATGTGTGTGTGCATGCATGCAGTAATCAGTGGTGAAAGTGGCCCTGATACGTCGAGTCATTACTGTCCAGACACTGCGAGCACAGACGAAAAGACCAGTTTGTTGTTGTTGTTTTTGTGCTCATGTCCCACCCACATGGGGGTTTCTTGCAGTTCAGGGTGATTTCACTGTCTGTTAGTCAGCCACAAAGCCAACATACACACACTTATATATACATGTATACAGTACACACACACATAATGACATCCAGGCACTGGTGAACTCAGTAGCCCCTCTGGTGCCCCTGTGTTCAGAAAAACACAGCAAAAGGGGCGTTTTGGATGCCCTGGAGAAAACATGACAATGTGCCCTTTAGGGTGTCCTTCTAGTGGAGAAAACATAATGAAGTGCCCTCTTGAGTGGCCTTTTAGTGGAGAAAACGTGACAAAGTGTCCTCTAGCGTGTCTGTCCAATGGAGAAAACATAACAAAGTGCCCTTTAGGGTGTCCTTCTAGTGGAGAAAACATAATGAAGTGCCCTCTTGGGTGGCCTTCTAGTGGAGAAAACATGACAAAGTGCCCTCTCAGGTGTGGAGAAAACATGATAAAGTTCCCTTTAGGGTGTCCTTCTAGTGGAGAAAACATAAAGTGCCCTCTTGAGTGGCCTTTTAGTGGAGAAAATGTGACGAAGTGTCCTCTAGGGTGTCCGTCCAATGGAGAAAACATAACAAAGTGCCCTTTAGGTTGACCTTCCAGTGGAGAAAACATACAAAGTGTCCTTTAGGGTGTCCTTCTAGTGGAGAAAACATAATGAAGTGCCCTCTCGGGTGGCCTTCTAGTGGAGAAAATGTGACAAAGTGTCCTCTAGGGTGCTCTTACAGTAGAGAAAATATGAAGTACCCACTTAGGTGGCCTTCTAGTGGAGATAATGTGATAAAGTTACCTTTCAGGTGGAGAAAACATGATTGTGCCCTCTAGGGTGCTAACCCTGACCTCAATCTATAGATCCCTGACATCACGTATGTCTTTGTGAATTAAATAGTTAATAATTACCTTTCACGTCTGTCGTCACCTTGTTTCTTTATAACCGTCATGGATATACTGATAACATTACCTGACACTCCCCAAACATATTTTTGGCTACAAGTTTGAATTTATTTCTAAGTTTCTGATGTAAAAACTGCATTATCGTCACATTTTGGTGTAAAAGTAGTTAAATTTAAACAGGATTTATTGGCTATCAGCAGCTTCCAGAGATATTTCCATCACATATCAGCTCTGCTGTGTCCTCTGCACGGCCGGGTTTAGTTCATGATTGCGTGTGTAGCTCTCGGTGTGTACATTTGTTAATTGTCCCGTATCACGGTATGGTAAACATGTGAAATGGGTGGAAATACCAGCTGTCTGGACCCGAGCCAGCTCCTTCTTCTTCTTCTACGGCTGCTGCTGCTGTTGCTGCCCTTTCCCCCTTCTTCTCCTTCCTCCATGCCCATTTCTTCTTTTTCCCTTCCCCTTGTTTCCTCTCCACTTTTGGGCGTTTGTGTCATTAATTATTTGCCCTAACTGAACGTCTCATTTAAGCAATTTCCCCCCTCTTGTTAGTTTGATTGAGACAGTGTAAAATCAGTCATGTGTGTTCACCTCTACATGATCTGAGGGTCAGTTCATGTTAGCTTTATCGCATGTGAATGTGTTTAAACCCGGCGCAGTGTGTTTGTGAATCAGTCAGGGGTGAGTAACACACCGTGGGAAACAAATGCAAGAATCGGTGTGTGTTTTCCACGTCTGTGTCGCTCTGTGTGTGTGTGTGTGTGTGTGTGTCTACCTTCTGTAATCGTTGTATAATCGTGTGTGTCCTACATTACAGTTGCACGGTGTAACGCAAACAAATAAAGAGCTTCCTCAGATGCCTTCCCCCCTCCTCCTCCTCCTCCTCCTCTCCTCTCCCTGCTTCAGTCATTATCCAGCATGCATGGCATACCAGCTCACAGGAATGACAAGGA
This sequence comes from Protonibea diacanthus, assembly GCA_028641955.1. Classification (NCBI taxonomy): domain Eukaryota; kingdom Metazoa; phylum Chordata; class Actinopteri; family Sciaenidae; genus Protonibea; species Protonibea diacanthus. Next base: position 15,131,941 of record CM053997.1, on the reverse strand, counting down.
GATTGTTATTGTGCTCTCAGCGCTGCATACTTGCACTCTTCTCATACGCACACACTTGTAAACACACAAACACACACACACAGGCTTTTCAGACCAGAGGCCCGTTCTTGTTTCCAGTGATGAAGCCAAACAATCAATCTCCATTCACTAATTTCAGGCGAGAGAGAGATGGAGTGAGAGGAAATAAGGAAACCATAGAGGAAGAAATGGATTGATAGAAGAAGAGTCTTCCTCTATCTTGTCATGTGGGAAACTTTCCTCTCCATCACACTGACCTCTTTGTTCCTCCCATCCTTCCATCTCTACCTCCTATCTATCATTTTTCTTGTTGCTAATGAGCTCTCTCTCTCTCTCTCTCTCTCTCTCTTCATCTCTCTTCTGTCTCTCGCAGGTCCATGGGAAGTGTGTGTGCAGACACAACACTGCAGGTGATCACTGCGAGCGATGCGCTCCTCTCTACAACGACCGACCATGGCAGCCTGCCGATGGACTGACAGGGGCGCCACAGGAATGTCGGAGTGAGTCGGACGAACGCTTGCGATCGGCTGTAGATCCATGAATCTTAGAATCCATCGGCTAGCTGATGATGGTTTAGCCTCTGGGGCTGATCTAAAAATGGGCTGAATAATGTCTGGGAGCTCTAATAAGCCACCTGTAACTGCACCTACCTGTCAATCAAAGCAGCCACACTATTAATTCTGCATAACTTTAAGCCTTAATATAATCTGAACAGGTGAGTTGTATAAAAATTCACCCTCAGTACAGTTGTCATGAACAGGGAAATTAGCTATAGAGACCAAAACTGTTTTTTGTACCAGGCTGTAAACATGTTTATTTCTGCTGTCTAACATGGGGACTTATGGAGACTGACTCACTTCCGGAGGCAGCCTCAAGTGGACGTTTGAGGAACTGCAGTTTTTGGCACTTTCGGCCTCACTTCACTGCCACTTGGTGTTGTGAATATCTGGGCCAAGACTTTCTCTGTAGCAACCTGATGTGCAAGAATGACAAGAAATATACATTTTAGCTAATATCCATGAACAGTATCAGGCTGATAACTTAAAAAACAAGCTGATAAAAAGCTTAATTGTCATCACGACGATAGCCGATGGATTCTGAGATGGATTCTAAGGAATATTCCACCAAAACGGTGCCCAGCCTAACAGTTATTCTCATAAAGACATAGAGACTTTCAACTTTTCAGACAGTTTGAAGTCATTTTAGATTCACTGCATCGCATGGACAGTTATATAACACACATGTAACCAATCAAAAGTCTAAAGCTACCCCTCCTCTATCCTGTCCTCGTAGCTGATGTGTCGATTTCCTCCCTCTCGCCCCAGAGTGCAAGTGTAACGGACACGCTCAGAGCTGCCACTTTGATTGGACGGCGTGGCGTGAGTCCGGCCAGCATAGCGGCGGTGTGTGCGACTGTCTGCACAACACCGAAGGACGCCAGTGTCAGAGATGCAAAGCCGGCTTCTACAGAGACCCCCAGCGACCGCCGACCGCCCCCGACTCTTGCAAACGTAAGATATGACCACACACCAACACACACCAGTCACATCTTAATAAACATATTGCTCGTTATAGCAGTGAGATGGATGTTGAGTTGATGGTTTGTACATGTACCATAGCATTTGGGAGTGGGTTAAAGAATTTCACATGTAGATATGAGATGCATGTGTTGTTTTTGGCAAAGTGACGCGGTGCAACCGACAAGCACGACGTGTAGACCGCAACGTGTGAAACGTCAATTAGTCATACCAGTGTTGATGAAATGTTGGTGGTGTGAATCATAACATTAACCTTGTACACACCACACTGGCAACGGCGCTCAAGGAATGCTGGGGACGGAGATCACAAGCCGGGACGTGCTCGATAACACTGATTTCTTATGGGCACCTGGCCCTGTGTGTGTGTGTGTGTGAGACAGCAGACGGCCCACGTTCCAGCCGAGGTTTACACCGTAGTTAATCATCAGATGGTGACATTCCTTCGTCTTGACTCAAATCTCGACACACAAAACAGCTTCTTGTCCATCTTGGCTTGTTTTGCAATTTTTCACGGTTGTGACTCAGAGCTCAAGGAACTTCGGAGTAATCATTGGTCATGGTTGTAAATGTGTGAGGGTCTTCTTTATGTATGAGTGTGTGTGTGTGTGTGTGTGTGTGTGTGTGTGTGTGTGTCTGGGTTGAGCGGCGTGCTGCCTCCGGCAATGAGATGAGTCTTATGTAAACGCGCGATAGTCATCCATAAACACAGAGGCGGCTACATTCTTCGTCTGATTATCTGCCAGATTTGACCCAGTGAGCTCAGTCCGGCAGGTATGCTGGACTCGTGTGTGTGTGTGTGTGTGTGTGTGTGTGTGTGTGTGTGTGTGTGTGTTCATGTAGGCACTGAATTTAAAACAACTGTCAAACTGCACCAGACCATTCAAAAACACCTAACGGGGTGCGATGATAAGTTGGCTATCAGCCCATTTATGTCACTCAGAGTTTGAGTGTGTCATCCGTATTTATTGTATTACATCAAGAAAGTGATTACAACAGAAATACAAACATTTATTTTGTATCAACTCACTCCACCAACCACTATTTATTTCCACAAACAAATAAATGACACAAAAATAATAGTGAATAGTGTCTACAGCCATCTGTGAGGCTGTACTATGAGCTAAAGGCTAATATTGGCAGTATTTAATTTTTATTTTTTAACCAAAGTGTTCAAATTCAGAGAATCACCAAAGTTATCTCATTACATCCTCTGGGGAACACGAATGTCTGAATCAAATTTCGTGGTAATTCGTCCAATAATTGTTGAGAAATTCCTCTCAAAATAAGTGTAGTCTGATTATTGGCAAAGACTTCAAAGGGTTCATCCTCTGGAGACCATGCATATCAGTGCAACACAGGCTAACACAGGCGGTTTCTTGTATCTGTGCCCAGCAGTATTTAGAGGTTAGCATGACTACAAGACTGTGACCAAGTTTAGTCGACACTGGACCCATTCTTTTCACAAGCCACACATCTAAAATGGGATTTTTCAGACAGAAGTTTGCTGTCCCAAAATTTGCTTTCGTAAAATCACACAATCGCGTTCACGTGACGGTTACAACACGTCCTAACGGGGTGGAGGAACGGGAGGAAAGGTGACTTAGAGACACGGAGTGAAGCTTGTTATTGTCATCTAGCATCTGTGGGGCTAATTAGCTTAAGTTAGCATCTCATGTAAGCCTCACAGAGCTGCTGGCACGGCTGTAGACTTATTCCCCATACATTTTTCACCTTGTAACAGCCATACAGCACGTATACCAACCTCTTACGACAGCCTAAATCATTTTCTCTTACTTTGAGTCCATTAGCATCAATCTTATCAGGATCGTAATTACATTTTGACGTCTGTTGGAGCAAAGGTATGCCAGCATGTTACAAGGCATCGAGTTTAGGTGTGTTGGCATCTCTGATAAGGTCAGAAATATAATGTACCACATTTTTTGAGACAGATATGGTATAAGGTTTAGATTTCAGTAATTTAAGTTGGATGTCATGCACCTGAAAACTCACCTGTAAGGTAACTACAAGGGCTAGAGGGGCTAAAGATCCTCGCTGACGGCTGATTGATAGAATAAAGAAGCGATGGCATGCTCGGAGAACCCCTTAGACGAAGGTACAGGTTGTGAAATCCCGCTGTAGCCGCTCGCTGACAATGGAGGAATTTCCCTCCGTCGTGAGGAACATTTTTTTCATACCAGTCTCCGAGGGGCCCGGGAAAGAAAACACTCTTGTCAAGCTCGTACACACCGAAACGCCTTAGCGTGGAGGGGAAAGTTACAGTGTGTGTTTACATACATGTGTGTGTGTGGGGAGTTTGTAGTCCACACCGGGCTGGTGTCTTGTCATGTCATGTCATTGTTGGAGCTCCTGCAGCTGACAGCTATCTTACACACACACACACATATTTACACACAGGAGTCCTTGTGTGGTGACCCCTTCAAGTGCTCGTAAATTCTCACGCAGATATGTAAACACACATGGTTACCAAACACATCGTCACACGTGTTTCGGCTTTACACGGGACTGAGGTGTTTGCCGTAATCTTGGTTAATTATTAACATGCGGAGGCAGCTCACTAAACAATAGTGTAGATACGGACTCTCACACACACACACACACACAAAGCTTCTTTATAAATGAAATCTTGTCTCATGATGGTCATTGTCTTGTATTTGTGTGTCTCGTGTGTATGCTTGCGTGCATGTTCATATCTACAAACTTTAATCTTTATGATTTTATTGATATCACACTGTTGGGTCTTGTGATACGGTTTATCTTATCTTTGTTGTCCCAGGTGATTCGTCTGATAAACTGTCTGCAGGGCTGCAGTTAACGTTTATTTTCATCAGTTTTTTAAATTATTCAATAAAAAATTTTGTCCATAAAATGTCAGACAATAATAAAAAGTGGACTGGATGTTTATTTCACAGCCTTCATACGTCTTTACAATTATATAACACAAAGAAAACAAGCAAATCCTCACGTTTAAGAAGCTAGAAATGGTCAATGTCTGTTATTTTTGCTTGATAAAATGTGTCCTGATTATTTACTTTCTGTTCCTTGACTAATCAGTTAATCCATAAATAGTTTTGTTATCGTTTAACAGTTTAATCATCTTAAACCACAGTCGTTTTACATTGCCCACTTGCTCGGCTCCTGTTCTGGCACAACACCGGCTCTGCTTCCCTTCAGCATTACCCCATGCTCCAGGCCGAAAACTTCCTCTTCTTCCCGGTGTTCCAAAACGCCTGTATTACAGACACTAACACTCCCCCTGGGCAGCCTGGTTCACAAACTGAGCTAACATGAGCTAACAGCAGCTACAGTTTACTTCACTGTCCATCAGGAAACTCTGTAAATCACAGAGAGTTGAGGACATTAGAGGGAAAACCAGAAAACATTTTCTCCATAAAATATTAGCCAGTTTCACCAAAATCTGTGAAATAGTTGTATGTCAGAGACACAATTCACCTGATTACAAGTCAGTCTGGCATCAACATGATTTAAAATCTGTTAGTTTATGGTGGAAAAGTTACACAATGTTGCTTTAAGGTCTTAAAGGACTGTGCGTTCAGTTGCGGCCTAAGTAGGAATTTGTGGGCACGCAGTCTTACAGTCGACTCTGTGAATTTGAAATCAGATCGTGAACTTTGGTTTGAGAAAACACGACCTCCTGAACTACGGCAGCTTTCTATAATTTATCGTGAAAGACGGCGTTAATAATAAAAAAGAGGTGAGAGTGCAGGGAGACGGGCCTCTGGGTGTACAGTAAGTAGTTAAGAGTCATTTACTGCCAGTCGAGCTTCAAGCATCATTAAACAGCAGAGAAATGGCTCCAAACAACGCCCCACTTCTTTGTTTCTCTCTCCCCGTCTTCACCCTTCTCCTCCCTCCCTCCTTCACCGTCTGCCCCCCGAGATAGGGACAGATTTATGGGGGAAGCCTGACACCTCCTCCTCCTCCTCCTCCTCCTCCTCCTCCATGCAAAGGCTCCGGGTCTCAGTGTTGATAACCGTAGAAAAGCCGGCAGACAGTAGTTTTCTCAGAGTGCCAGTGCCAGTGGAAACGTGTGTGTGTGTGTGTGCGCGCGTGTGTGTGTGTGTGTGTGTGTGTGTGTGTGTGAGTATATTGTTTTTGGAGGTTGTTTAAAGAACACCCTATCAGCACACAATTAGAGGGGACATGAGGGAGGGAGAAAGCTGGAGGTGTGTGTGTGATAAGAAAAGAGAGAGGCCTTTGTATTACAAGCTGCTGCAACAATACCAGACAGACAAATAGAACAACTGATGACTGATGAAATACTTAAGTCCTGGTAATAAATTATAATTTACAGGTCAGCAAACTGCCAGTTTGAAAGACCTTTAGACTCAACACACCCCAAAGTGACTTTCTTTTTTTAACGGTCTGATTGTTTTCTTTAATTTTTTATTGTTTCTTTGTTTGTTTTTTTTAGAAAATATATATTTTTAGTCATGCAAGCAGTTGTTCTGTTACTTGGTTCATTGTTTTGCAGACTGAAATATCTCAGCTGGATGGAGGAAGAAGCAATTAATAGTATACATCTGAGAATATTTCAACATAAACCATATATAAAATCAGGATTATTTAAACAACCATGTAGAAATTGGTTGGTTTCAGAGCAGAATACAACTGTGGGTCGACAACAAGCAAGGTCACCAACACAAGACGTAGCAGCCGGCTAATATTACTTACTAGTCCAGCAGCAGTCAGCCCAGCTCGGTGTCTGTTTCCATCCTTACTCTCTTTCTTGTGTCTTTTAACTTAAATATTTCAGAGCAATGCTGCCAGCACAGCTTAAAAACGACAAGATGTTGGCCTCTTTTTGACACTGGCGCTGTTGTTTCATCTCAAAAATGAAAACCACATTTTGGGTTTTTTTTTTTTGTTGTGGTGACGCGGCGGTTTAAGACACACAAGATTTAACCGCACTGTCCCTGGTTTGATTCAGACCTTTATCACATGTCAACCTTCTGTCTCTGCGTGTGTTTCCTGTTTTACTCTCTACTGTCTGCTATCGAAAAAGGAAAAACAAACTGAAAACCACATCTGTAAATGTTCGGGCTTCCAGTCACAAAGCACTGTTGCTGCTTGTCTGAATTCATACTTAACTTTTTGTGTCTTTCTAAAAGTTATAAACATGTTTAATGTATGAAATAATCTCATTAAATCATGCCTCAGAATTTATTCCAATATCTAAACTTTATACTTTTTCCTCTCCCAGCATGCAGCTGTCACCCTCTCGGCTCCGTGCCCTTCCACTTGGCCGACAGCTCGCTCTGCGACCCCTCCAACGGGAACTGCATCTGTAAACCTGGAGTAGGTGGAGCGCACTGTGACAGGTGCATGGTGGGATACTGGGGCTTCCACGAATATGGCTGCCGTCCGTGCGACTGTGCAGGAGACTGCGATCCGTTTACTGGAGACTGCATGTTCGGGTGAGTAAAAATGGATCAGGATGTTATGATACGAAAAATATAATAATATATATTGTTATGCACAGACTAAGTCAAAAGAGGGTGTTTTTATTCCTGAAAATAAATCATGAACTAAACTGACCTTTCTTTAATTTTATTTCATGGTGTTGATAGACCGCCTCGTTTGTGTGCAGCGCGTCGGAGAGAAAACAGTTTATCAGCCGCAGAGAAAATGTTGATTTTGAAAGACTAAAGGCCAAAATAATGAAAAGAAATCCCTCATAAATGATTACAGATCATTTGTTCACTTAAGAATTAAGGGCAGTGTGTTTCTTCCTTGTTTGTCTCCTCCGTGAAGATCTATATTTGTAGATTACTGTATGGATGCTATAATGCTGTATGTCAAGAAGGTTTGATGCACTGTGCTGTTACCTAAGTAATGAAAAAAGAGAAAGACTAATAGGAATTGAAACTGAATATTTTGTTAGATAAAAAAAATGACATCTACATATATTTTGACTGTTTGACTTGACAGCTCTGTGGAGTTATTGGAAATGTTTGGATCACATCCTCCACAAGTCCCTGACAGCGCTAATAGCTTAAAAACACACGTAAAGTTCACGGACGTAGTAGCTAAATCTGTCCAAGGATAAATAATTTTTTTACAGCAGACCTCTAAAATCCAAAGCTGAGAGTCAGGGCTCAAGCTGACAGGAAGTCAGACACAGAAACAACAAAGAGAATCTGGTTAATTTTCAAAATAAAACACTTCAGCTTGTAAAAACACAAAGGGTCAGACTACATGCTGGAGTAGTAAACTGGGTTCATTACATACAGGAGTCTACTGATGTTATTAACATCGTGCCAATAATGACGATACACACCTCTTGTGTAATATTGCTTCATAACATTGTTATGTGTTTGTTTTGCAGCTATGATCTGGACATGTACAACTCAGAGGGAAACTCCACCGAGCCGGTCAGGATCTTCAGAGCTGACGAACTCTTCTCTGCCCTCCACTATTCAGGTGAGTTACAGAGACTGTGTGTGTGTGTGTGTGTAAACTCAGTGTGTGTCTGTGTGTGTGTGCATGTATGTTATTCATCCTCCACAGTCCAGTGACCAAGCATTAATGGTTAAGTAATGAAAGTCCTGATGGAAGGACATGGAAGAAAGATGCATGTGTGTGTGTGCATGTGTGTGTGTGTGTGTGTGTGTGTGTGTGTGTGTGTGTGTGTGTGTGTGTGTGTGTGTGTGCGTGCATGGACGGTTTCCAAGTGTCCCTTCTCTTAGACCACCCCACCACCACCACCACCATGTAACTGCAGCTTTCATAGGCACATTCCTCACTGGACACACACACTGTGCTTGCATTCTTAGAACGCTATGCACAGTATCTGAGACCACACACACACACACACACACACACACACACACACACACACACACACACACACACAGTTATGTTACAAATATTAATCTGTGCTTGTCTCCTGCAGAGAAGTGCGAGTGCAAAGAGCAAGCCCTGACCAACAGTAAACTCTTCTGCACCATGAATTATGCGTACGGTAAGAACTTGTCTACTGTATCTACTCAGCTTGGTTTTTCTCATCTTGTGTCCTTTATGACAATAAACCCGAGCCTGGGAGGTCCTGTTGGGTCCAAAATGGGCCTGACTGAAGGCAACATACATAAATAAATCTGAAAAAATAAGGAAACCCAACCGGAAAGGGTCAGAAATGATGCAAATAATGTGTATTTTGAGTGACATGGTTGTGGAAATCGAACAAGGTTAAAGCTGCGTCTCAATTCAGATACTTCCATTAGTACACTGTGTACTTCCCGGTGCGGTGCACTAATTTCAGCAGGGTAGTGTTGCTGAATTGCAACCGCGTGGAGCGTTAGAGCCAACATTTGGCTGCTGAAATATAAAAATAAAACATATGTACGGCTTATATTTGTATATTGAGGTATTCATCACAACCGCTTCAGCTCCAGCAGCTTCCTCTGCCTCCATTTTCACAAGAGAATGTTATAAACCAAAGTAAGTTTGTCCTGATGATGGCACTACATGAAAATTCAGAGGGTCATCAAAGTGATTCTAATTCATCCTCAGGGGAACATGAATGTCTGTGTAAAATATCATGACAATCACTCGGATGTTTGTTGAGATATTTTAGTCTGAACCAAAGCGCTGGACCAATTGTCTGCCTGTTTTCAGTTAGTTCTTCTTGTGTAGTAAACCGTTTTTATGTAGCTCGTCTGGTAGCTTGGAGGTGCTAAACAAGATGTCAGAGTCTCCTGAGTTTCACACTTGGTGGGGAAAAGTGTTGTACACTGAAGGTTTTCTCTCTCTCTCTCTTAGTGCTGAAGGTGAAAGTGCTGTCGGCCCACGATAAGGGCTCTCACGCCGAGGTGGAGGTCAAAGTTCAGAAGGTGCTCAGTCAGAACACCAAGGTGAAGATACAGCGAGGTCGGGTCACTCTTTACCCTGAGTCCTGGACTGCACGGGGCTGCACCTGCCCGATCCTCAACCCAGGTCAGACTCACACACTTTGGTCAGAGATGGAGGCTGCTACTGAATGTTTTGGGTTAATTCATGATCTGTCATTGATGAAACTGAAACATAGTTAGAGTACAAACAAAGGACAAAATAATAATGCAAAGGTGTTAAAAGTCACTAAAGTCCCAGTTTTAACCAAAGCAAAACTTTCTGGATAAAAATTAGTTTTCTTTGTAACGTTTCAAGCAAAAATCAAACAGCCTATGGCTCATATTAAAGGTAGAAGCATGACTGATTATGCTGCTGATATTCTATTATATTCTATTTATCTGTTATTGTCAACAGTTCCCATGAAAAGACCAAAAACAAGTGCTGCCTGTGCATCCGAAGCCTGATAGTTTCATTGTTGTTCGCATACTATTTAAAAACACATCAGTGAGCAGCCACTGTTGCACTGGGTGACATGTTCCTTCATTACCATAAACACACACTGAAGTTTATTTTGACTCGATGCCAAATTCATTATCCTGCTGCCAGAAATACCCGACAGAGCACGACCGAAAAGTGCCCAACAAATGCACCGTTTCCTTCTGTTTGAGTACTGATGGTGAGAGCTGCAGTAACCAGCTGTTTTAACCCATTTTTAAAGATTTATATTTGCAGTAGGAACCAAAGAGTTTGGGGTTAAAAGTCAAGGGAATGTAAGGAGTGTTGTTGTTTTTGGTACCAGGCTGTAAACGTGTTTATTTCTGCTGTGAAGTTGGACATTTTAACATGGGGACTTATGGAGACTGACTCACTTCTGTAGCCAGCCTCAAGTGGACGTTTGAGGAACTGCAGTTTTTGGTTTCACTTCACAGCCACGGAGGTTGCCGCTTGGTCGTTTCATGGGATTTGTTGACAAAAACTGGAATATAGGATAATATTAAATGAAGTCAAAGTTTGAATTGTTTCCACAAACCATAAAGTAACCCTGAATTTTGACGTCCTTTCTCAGGGGTGGAGTACATTGTGGCGGGCCACTTGGACCGTAAACATGGCCGCCTCTTGGTCAACATGAAAAGCTTCGTCAAGCCTTGGAAGGCCAGCTTGGGGCGCAAAGTCCTCACGCTACTCAAGAAAGACTGCAACTGGTAACCGACAGAGCAGTAAAAAAAACAGACAAAAAAACTCTGGAGGAAAGACGGACGCGTGGACTGTTTGACAAAACAACGCCGTCCTCCAGATGTGGAATACTGAATCGCGAGCAGGTTGTTTTGGACTGAACCTCTCCGACGAGAGCTGAAAGCATGCAGGACTTTAATTTTATGAAGACGTATCTGTCTCGCACATTCCTATGTAGGATTAAGGAATCCAGCTCTGTGGCCAAGTGCTTTTTATTCTGAGTGGATGGACCCACTCACATACATTTAAAACACACAAACACACACACACACAACAAAAACTGAGCGTCTTCCTCTCTGCAGCACTTTAGCCTAAGATGGACTGAGGGAACATGGACACACAAAGAGAGGAAGACTTAACGCACACACACTAAATAACCACCTGACATGGACTGTGGATGGACACACACACACACATTCACTCACACTCACATTCTGTGTGTGTGTGTGCTGCAGATATAATGTGTAAAGCACCCAGAGTGACGCTGAACAAGCCATACAAGCCACTACAGGTGGTTAAAACCTTAGCCAGTCCAGGTGTGCCTGTGTTGAAATCAGAGTGAATGGGTATTACCCCGAACGTGAATGTATTTGCCTGTTTTGTGTGTGTGTGTGTGTGTGTGTGTGTGTGTGTGTGTGTGTGTGTGTGTGAATGCAGAGGTATATAACGAGCACAGTCCAGTTTCAGTCCAGCTCTTCTCTGTAGGTTTGTGTTCACGTTCTGATGTGTATGATACATCATTATGTATATTGATTCATCTCATATTACACTGCTAAATTCAGAATGTTCTTGTTATCCCTTCCTTTGTGCTCTTGTACAGTATTATTTGTATATATCAATATAAATATTATTGTTCATCTTTCTCCCTCTGTTTAATTTGTTTTTTTTGTATGTGGTAATATTAAAGGATAATTCCAGATTGTTACAATTTTGGTGTTATTTTCACAGTTTTCAAGGTCCTCTTTGGTATTTTTGCCTCTGTCATTATGTCCATAGAGGCTGCTGAGCCCGGTTACATAGCCCGCTTGCTCAGCTCCTGTTCTGGCATGACACCGGCTCCATATTCGCCCAAGCCTCCTCTTCCTGGTAGTCCAAAACACCTGTGCTTGCTCTGAGCTCCCATTCTGGGACTGGAACTGAGCTAACATGAGCTAACAGCAGTACACTGAAGGTCTTACTACAGATCTGGTATCTATCGGGTATTCCTGCTAGCAAGTTTAGCTTGCTAGTGGTAGTGTTAGTTTGGTTGTCTGACCTTCACCTTGCCACTCAGTGGGATATTTATAACAGATAGTTTGCGTTACTTTTAAGGTTGACCTTCATTCTCTCTTCAAAACGGCTCTTGTTTCTTTCCCTGTTGTTCTTCATTTTAGCATTGTTGCTACGTTCCCATATGTCAGTAATTAACTTGGCGAATACTACAAAACTACAAAAATGAGACCAAGGTTGTAGTAAACCGAACTTTGCCTTTAACAGGTTGCAGCAGTCTCTCTTTGTCATTGAAACATTGTTGCAGAACTATTCCCAGATCTGAATTCCAGCTCTCAACAACAGTTGATATAACCGCCCAGGCCTTGAAATACTTCACATAAATTGGACAAAAATATCCTTATCAACCGGCTCTGTTTCTCACACAGACACCTCCCGTTCCTCTCTCCGTGTCCCTTCAGATTAAGTCATCCATCACTCCCTCTCCCAAAACACTTTCCCCTACATTCACACAGCGCCACAGAATGTAGACCATAACAGAGAGAGGCCGGGGCGAGCACACACACTCTGTTTGGGTTTAGGCGACCTGCGTGTTTTCCACCGCTTCCTCGCCCACCAGCTGTGACGTGGTTGGCCAAGAGGTGTGGACACATTCCTGGCGCGTCGAGAAGCGCTCCGCGGCAGGCCGGGTCGAAGGTCGCTCACCTGTCTGCCGGCCTCGTCTCCTCAATGAGAGGTGAGCGGGAGTGGATGTTTTTTTTCACAGCCGAAGCCGGATAGCCTCTTGTACCCACGTTTCCTCATTCGCTGCCCATTCACAGATTTGTGGCAGAGGGGTCACAGCTCCTCCTAGTTTCTGCCAAGCTGTTTCCAGTCAGCAGGGGAAGGGGTGAACGAGTGCAGACAGGAAGAAGAATGTGACTGGAGGGTATGCTTCAGTGCCAGGGGTGGAAAGTAACTAAGTACTCATGGACTGTACTTGAGTAATTGCGTTACATTAAACCTCTACTCCAACCCCAGTTTTTACTCCTTGGCCATCTGTAACAACACTTACCTGTCAATCAAAGCGCCCACACTGTTAATCCTGCATAATTTAAAGCCTTAATATAATCTGAACAGGTGAGTTATATTAAAATTCAGACTCGGTACAGTTGTCATGAACGTGGAAATTAGCTATAGAGACCAAAACTGTTTTTTGTACCAGGCTGTAAACATGTTTATTTCTGCTGTGAAGTTGGACATTTTAACATGGGGACTTACGGAGACTGACTCACTTCTGGAGCCAGCCTCAAGTGGACGTTTGAGGAACTGCAGTTCTACATTTGCTTCAGTTCACAGCCACGGAGGCTGCCACTTGATTTGAGGCATCGAGATAAACATAAGGTGCTAAGAAGAGGACGCAACATGGAACACGAGACAGAAATATGGCGTCTATGTTTATTTACAGTTACAGTTTTCTTCTGTTCATCTGTCTCTCTGGTGACATGCTTCATGTACATCATGATTTAGCCTGTTGAAATATTTGACCCTTTATTTGGATTTCACTAAAGAAAAGATTTCCACTCTTGGTTTCCTTTAAACGACAAGTGGAATAATTCAATATTTCACCACAAATTCGTGTAGCAGAACTTTGTTTTTCATCTTCCTCGCCTCATTAATCATCTCTGCTTTCTATACAGATCCTCTGACAGGGTCTTGACCCCTGGGTTAAGAACCACCGGACTACTTAACAGTATATAAAGTAGCTCAAAGTAGCTCCAACAGTAAAATGCAGCTTTAGTTACAATCTAACAATGTCAGGAGCGATTTTTACTTTTAATTCTTTAGGTATATTTTAAGTTCATGATAATACTTCTACACTTTTACTTCGAATCAGTTTCTTGTTACTCGAGCATTTCCTCTGCTATCTGCTCGCTGCAGAACTTCAGGTTAGTCGGTGGAAGGAGGTGTTTTCAGTGGTGGGAACTGGCCTTGAAGCGTAGACACAACAGGGAGCCACGAACACATGAAGCATGGACCTCCACTCTCTCTCTAACTGTGTCTCTTCCTCACTTGCTCGCTCTCTCTCTCACACACTCATTGTCCCCAGATTGACTGGCCATTCTCAGCCTGTGATGGAGATGTCCTGTGGGGGGTTGCATGGTGTGGGAAACTAGCTGATGAATGAGTGTTTGGCATGCTTGCACAGATGCATAGTTTGCTCCGGTATAGTTTATGTGTATGTGTGTGTAGTAATGGCGAATACATGCATGCATGTTTGTGTGTGTGTACGTGTGTGTGCGTGCCTGTATGAACACAATGCCTCACTTGTGTTGCTATAGAATGGAGTTATGGCCTTTGTCCTGTCAGCATTCTTGTGTTGCTATTGGCCTCGGAGTGCATGGCAGCTCCCGCAGGCTCGGGGACAATAGCCCCCACACCACCCTTCCCCTCCTCTCGCTGGGAGTCACAATGCCCCTCTTCGGTAGCACCCATCACCCTGAGACAAACGCCCCGAAGCTGGCCCGCTATGGGTGTCACACAGCTACCAGCACCCAGAGGTCCTGAGGAGGGCAGAGGGAGTAAAAATAAAAGGATTTCTTCAGAGGAAGTGTGTTCTGGATAAGTGAGTCATGTGGTCTGTATTATCCCATCAGCTGTGATTCACTTACAGAGGAAATGAGAAGATTATGGTATAGGAAAAACCAGACCTCACTTCACATGAAACTAACCAGCCCCGTCCATAGAAACCATCCACGCTCTTTTGGTTTTGCTTAATTGCGTACGAAAACACACACATGACATGCACACACGCATCAGGAATGTTTCTCTACCTGACGAGCATCAGAGCAAGCCAGAACAGGGAGGCCGATGTTGACATAGCAGAGTGATTGAGACGCTACTGCTGATTATTATATAGCCATCCAAACAAGGACCTGATGTCATCGAGTCATTATATGAACGAAACCCCCGCACATCAACCTGACAACAGGCAGACAGACAGGGAAAAACAAGCACTCATGACAAGCTGGGAAACAGATTAAACATCAGAAGTTGTCAAAGTGTTCAATGTTAACCGAACAGAGCGAGGCGAGGCTGGGGCAGAAATTACAGGAGGTGTGTTTGTTTACAGGCAGTAAAGCATTTCCCCCCGGCCTCGCCGGCACCTGTGTTTTCACCCGCCACAAAACCAACACCGTATCCAGCTGCGTTAACACAACCATGAAACCACCGGAATGGCTTCCATTCACTGAAATTATCAACCGCCCTTTCAATGAAAACAAGTTACAAAGCTGCACGTTTCTCTGCGTTCGTGAATTTCTATTCCTGTGAGAACAAAAGTTTGTCCTCACTTAAGCTTTCGAGGCTTGAGTTTATAGTTTACACTAATTTATTTACAGCTGTGTGTAAAGATTCTCTTTCTTTTACTTTTACCTTCCGGCCAAACAGTCCCATCTTTCTAATCGGATGCAAATGTTGAAGGATTTATTTGCCTTCTTCAGTCATGCACACCAGTTTTTAAATGTATTCAAAACACAACGTTGTTGTTGTCCTCAACATAACCTTGGCTGCCAGAGGAAAGAGCTTGTCAACATCAAGTGTTTAGACCAGCAAATGTTAAAGGAACAGTTCAGTAGATACACGGCAGCCGGCTGATATTACTTACTAGTCAACGGCGTCTGTCTTTCAGCTTTTTATTTCACCAAGCTCTTGGCCCCACATTTACTCTTGCTTGGCGACTTCTTGCTCTTATTTTCTCTCTTAGCTTCCTCCGTCAATGTCCTCTTCGCTCTCTTCTCCTCTGTCGTTATGCTGCTGAGCCTGGTTACATTGTCCACTTGTCCAGCTCCTGTTCTGGCATGACACCGGCTCCATTCCCCACCCTGGACCTGTAAACCTCCTCTTCTTCTTCCCGGTGGTCCAAAACTCTCTGAGCTCACAGTCTGGGCACCCCGGCTAACAAACTGAGCTAACATTAGCTAACAGCAGCTACAGTTGTCAGCAGTTTTACAGCAAACTCTGTAAATCACAGAGAGTTGAGGCGGAGGAGCCAGAGAAGGAAACACAGTGTAGCATCAACATGATCTGTTATTTTATGAGACAAAAGTGACACAATAATGCTTTAATTATGTAAGAATGTCAGATTTGAAGCTGCATTTGCTTATTTTTGACCACAAGTGGGCAGGAAAATATGCCGGTAAATAACATCTACTCACACAGTCAGCTGACACAGAACAACATTATTATCCCATATGAGTCATACAGTATATCTAGCCACCTGACGAAGTCCAACATTCACTGACATCGCATCTCTGTTTTAATCTCCACCAACTCCTGTGGAAAACTTCTGGCTAGCTTTATCTGTTTATTGTTTGATGCTACACAGATAAGTGTACAATGGTTTATTTCCTGAAAACAAAGGTTCGTGAGAAAAGAGACACTGAATCTTACTGCAGAAATACACCAGAAAAACCGATGAGCCGCGATAACGTTAAGAGATAAATCTCTAAAACTAGTGAGTTTAGTGAATGAACATGAGGTCCTCAGAAGTATAGTAGCAGAAAAATGTGTGTTTATGAAAGAGAGAGAGAGTGCAGATAAAAAGAGGACAGGTAGGGAGAGAGGAGGGGGGGGGGGGGGGGGTTAGCATGTGTGGACATGAAGGCGGTAAAGGCCCGGGGACATAGATGGAGAAAAACATTAGAGGTGATTCACAGGCATCGCATGGCACATCAACACATACCTCTTTCTTTAAGTCACTCACAAACGCCTCTTAATCTCTCTCACACACACTCCTCTGCACCACTGACACACACACACTCAACGTGAAAACACACTATTACTGGCACACACACCCTCCCCAACATGTTCAGTGGGGGGTTTAAGAAGGCTTGCATGGATCAGTTCCCCACTAATCAGTACATAAGAGGGATTCTTCACATGCAGTCAGGGTGCGTGTGTTGAGATTAAAAGTCCTCCTTCAGGCATAATTTCCTCAATAAAAAAACTTTATTCTCTCATAGAGATGTAAAATAACTGTAATATCTATAAAGGGATTCACAATGTGCTATAATAACAGCGCTCATATAGTAATTATATTTTCCCTGTTATGACGGTTGATGGATTTGACACTTAAATCCGCACAGCAGACAGTTAAATGTTGTTGTCTTATAACAGCACTGATAGGATCTGCACGGTGAGTGCCACCAGCCCCCATTAACCAGCATATGAAGTGCTACACCTGCATCCCACGCCAGCACACAAGGCTTTAAAACACCTCCTAAAGATACAACTGCAGGGTTAGAGTGCAACACATACACACACACACACACACACACACACACACACACACACACACACACACCGTAAAATCTACAACCATTTCTTATAGTGCATTATATACTTTATATAACTGTATTATCATTGCTGCATTAACATATAAGAAGTAGGTTAGTTTAATCTCTAATAATATATCATTTTTTAGGTTTTTGGGGTGTAAAATCTTATTATGTAAAGTAACAAAACCTTCTAAAGTAACGGAAATTTCCAAACATCCAAGTCGACTACTGTAAAATCACACTTAAGTGCAGTTTGTACTTTTGGTCTTTTTCCACTGTTAGTTTAAGGTGACCTGGCATAGTTACATCACATTACTGAGGAGAGGTGGAGGCAGAGATGTTTGAAACACACAGTGACTGTAGTACTACTTCTATTGCTACTTATTATTTAGATTTAAGTTTATTGAAGTATATTTTATTTTGTACTGTGGTATTGCTGCTTTTGCTGAACAGTTAACAGCAGACACACACAGTGTCAGGAACACTCCCCATGCCTCAAACATCCACTGTACCTGTAAATCAGTTTTTATTCTTTAAACATGTAAATATCACCTCTCATACTGTACATATTGTATATACTGTCATATCTGCTTACCTCATGTACAAAAAGCAACCTGCTACATAAACCAGATTTATTTTAGCATCCTTTGCAGTCTGCACTGTTTCCTTGTTTGTAGCTATATTTACGTCTATATCTGTGAGAGCAAAGTCAGTCAAATTGTTTGTATGTGTACACAAAAGTCTTTTTAATTTGGGCTTTTACTTTGAAATTAAATTGGATGGACTTAAAACCAAAATAGATTTAACTCAGCTCAAGATTTTAATGAATCACCTGATATGAATCATCTGATATGAATACTGGTTTGTGGTAACGACATCATCACCGGAGCAATATTTGGTACAACACTTCTCTCTAGTGGTATAAAACGTCACTACTTCTAATTTATCCTCAGTGAAAAGCAGTGATTTATCCAGACCGCTTTTTAATTTGTTGATTGTGTTTCTTTTAATAAAAAGTGACACTGTGACACAACACACAATAAACAGTAGGGAAACTAAAGTGCCACAAAAGTGCCAGAAATACTAAAAAAACACTCGAATAAATCACTTAAACTACAATAAAACTTTATTATTTAACAGTCTGACATTAAACTAATAAACACAAGCGTTGTTTGAAACAGGTTTGACTGCATAGAAATAGTTTTAACAGAGGATGAGTGGACATCTTCATCCTCAGCGTCATCATCAATAACAACAACAACAACAACGTCACGGAGCGAGGACGCGCTCGAGCCAACACCACGCGACAGGGACTGACAAGATGGCGATCATTTTAGAAACAGAGGAGTTACTGCCGTGAAGGAGAGGCTCGGTATGATGTTTTCTTCTCATATACAGTGGTTCTTGTTGAATGTCCTCGCAGTGTCGGAGCTGGTTCGTTTGTTCCGGTTCAGAAGACACCCGGAGCGGGCTCGGTTGTTTTTAAAGCCGAGCCCGCCGCTCGTGAGCTGACCTCCGGGGCTAGCGCGTGAACTTGTTCGGATTATGGCAGTTAGCCTGGAAGGCTAATGCTAACTAGCGTGCTAGGATAACGTTAGCAGGAGGGGGCAGCTAGTCACTAATCTCTTGAGTAAACACAGTTAAAACGGTGGCGCTTGTTAGCGTGTCATCTGCTCATGTTTTGCGCTGTTTTGGACATTTATTTCGCGACGTTCTCAGATTTTCCCAGTGAATAATCTAATTGAACTCCCTAATAGCTGTATCAATTACAGCGCTAGCGGTGGCTAGCGAGCGTTAGCTGCCGTAGCGGCAACGCTACTTAAAAGTTGGGCTGTTTCCACGACCCTTATCCCGCGTCCCGTTTTGCCGTTACGTCCTGTAAGTTTGTTGAAATGTTAGGCGAGACTGATAGCGTCTGTTGTGACCCGTTCAACCCGTGTTAAGGCGCGTCTGTGCGGCCACTTGAGCGCATGCAGTCAAAAGGAGAAACCAGGCAAAGCGCGCTAACTTAGCTGATAAAACTTGGGTGACATTAGAAACTTAGGGAGCAACACTCTGCCAGGAGTCTTTACTACTCATCGAGTCAGTGTCTTTACTCTTTAAAGCTGTGATTGTTCCTCTAAATGAGGCAGCAGCGCCTCGTTAATCTGCGTGTTTGTTTTTTATCATGATAACCACCTGATGAATCAGCCTTAAGAGGACTACGATTAAGCAATCTTAACAATGCTGCAGGGCTAGTTATCAACTCAACACACTCATACTCTGTCTTGGACTCTTGACAGCAGTGAGGTTTTATTTATATCACAGCGGCTGCACAATCTGATGAACACTTATTGAATAAACACACGCCCACTCCCACTTTATAACTGATAAACATCCAACTTTGACCTGAACGCTTCGAGCTTTTTTTTTTTCCTGTTTAAGTGTTGAGTTGAAGCCCTCCCATCTTCATCGCTCTGCCTCTCTCTTGTTCCCTAACAGTCAATTTTAATTCCTCTCTCATTTCCCCAGCAAAGGTAGTCCTGTATCCAGACAAAGGGTGAAAGCTCGGTGCCCCTTTTGTTGGATAATCTTACTTCTTTGACCTCACCAGGGGGGGGTTGATACTCACTTCAAGGATCCCCACTTTCTCAGCTGAGGTACACCAACCCCCCCGGGATGTGAAAAGAAGCCTGATTGTTGGGTCTTGGTCAGTTTTAGTGGTTCTTCTCTCTCATTGTTTAACAACTCTCCCACACTTGGAAGCTGGGAGGCAAATCCCGGAGCTTCTGTGCCGCTTATTAGCCGTCCGTCGCTTTAGTTTTTTAACGTGAAGTAGCTCTGCGTGTGCTTTTAGGTTTATTTTATTTCTTTAGTGACCTATCTCTGGAAAAGCTCCAGAGTTTGTCAGGTTCAACAGCCCGGCTTACACACCACACCTTTCTGTTTTTTAGTGGATGTGCCTGGCAACACTCAGCGCGGTCATGTTTATCTACCAGTTAGGAAATGTTACAGCACGCTGGCAGTCTGCCACAGTTTGTTGTGTGTAGCTATGGCCTCATAAAACGGAGTCATGGGAGGTTAGATTTAGTGGCTTTGAGATAATAATTTTATTGTGTGGTTTGATGTGTTTCCAGGAAAAGAACAGGATGTCATTATGACACAAAAATGCACCATAGGTGTGTTTTTTAAACATATATTTTTAGTCTGCACCGGCTTTCCTCATCTTGACTAACCATCTCTGTTCCTCTCTCTTCCTTCAAGAAACCACCATGCCCTGGGAGGGTCCCATTTCTCAGCTCATCATGGTCACCATGGTGATATGAAAGCCAGTGTGAAACGTTGACACACCCACACAGACTCACACACAGACGGTCAGTTATCGACTGACACAGCCAGCCAGCCAGCTCGGCGGGCAGGTGGTGTGTAATGGACAGGTGTAAGCATGTCGGGCGGCTGCGGCTCGCCCCGGACCACTCCATCCTCAACCCCCAGAAGTGGCACTGCGTGGACTGCAACACCACCGAGTCCATATGGGCGTGCCTGGGCTGCGCTCACGTGGCGTGCGGGCGCTACATCGAGGAGCACGCCCTGCAGCATTTTCAGCAGCAGCGCCACCCTTTGGCGATGGAGGTTAATGAACTTTACGTCTTTTGTTATTTGTGTGACGACTATGTCCTGAATGATAACGCTACCGGAGACCTGAAGCTGCTTCGTAGCACGCTCAGCGCCATCCAGAGCCAGCGCTATGAGGTTACCACCCGCAGTGGGCGCACACTCCGCTCTGCTAGTGCTGGCCCAGATGCCGTCATGCCGTCCGGAGCCCGCGAGCTGCAGCTGAGGGACGAGGACAGGATGTTTACTGCACTTTGGCACCGGCGAAGGGCGCTTATGGGGCGCGTCTTCCGCTTCTGGTTCGGACTGACTGAATGCGGGAAGAAGAGGGAGGAAGAGGAGAGAAAGAGGGAGGAGGAGGAGGAGCAGAAAAGGGAAGCAAGGGAGAGAAGGCGAGAGCTAAAGAGGCAGCTACAGGAGGAGCTGGAGAACGCCCCCCTCAGGAAGAGTCGCCGGCTACGCTGGAAGAGCCAGAGAGTCGCAGACGCGGCGGTCACAACACCATCTCAGAGGGCATGCAACAAGACGAAAACACCCGTGCCCACGTCCCTCACCCGCAGGCCGAGGACTCAAAGCCCTGCCTCGGCCACCCCCAAGAAGTCTGGACGGACGAAAAAGGTCCAACCAACTCCCAAACCCCGCACCCGTTCTTCTGCCACCAAATCTAAACCCAAAACGCCCTCAGCGAGAGCCCAAACACCAGTTCGCCGAAAGCAGACTACCAAACAGAGTGGCTCACCCTTCAAACGGCGTCCCACCGTCACACCAGGAGTGACGGGCCTGCGGAATTTAGGCAACACGTGTTATATGAACTCCATCCTGCAGGTGCTGAGTCACCTACACGTCTTCAGGGAGTGCTTTCTGCGCCTGGATCTCACCCAGGCACTCGAGCTACTGGCGTCCGCTGTCCATGGTCAACTGGCAGGGAAGGCCTCGTCCCAGTCCCCCCTGACGCAAAGGAAGGGTTTCCAGGCCAGCTCTGGCTCTGGGTCAGGACTGAGCGGCGGGGCGTCACGGGGCCGCAGCATGGAGCTGATACAACCCAAAGAGCCCAGCTCGAAGCACATCTCTCTCTGCCACGAGCTACACACCTTGTTCCAGGTCATGTGGTCCGGCAAGTGGGCGCTGGTATCGCCTTTTGCCATGCTGCACTCGGTGTGGCAGCTGATCCCGGCGTTCAGGGGCTACGCTCAGCAGGACGCTCAGGAGTTCTTGTGCGAGCTGCTGGACAAAGTGCAGCACGAGCTGGAGAGCACCGGGACGCACACGACCACAGCGGGAGTCCCCCAGAAACGACTCATCAAGCAGGTGCTCAGCGTGGTCAACACCATCTTTCACGGGCAGCTCCTCAGCCAGGTATGACACACACACACACACACCTATGATTACCTTGACTCACCAGTGAGTGGCTCAGCAGTGATTATAAGCCTGCACACATGAACCCACTCAGATACGCCCACACAGTGATAACTCTGCAGCTCTGACTGAATCATATTGCTCAAATCAAATTAGTCTTGAAGGATTTATCCGTCACTTTAAATCGATAAGTGGAGGTTAGCACTGAACATTTAATGGTTTTGATGATTGTTTTACTGACTTTTTACTGGAAAAACACAGCTTGATGTCACGCTTCAGCAGCCAATCAGAAGCTCAGACTGGTTAAACTTCTCCACAGTCAGCCTGAAATGTCTCTGAGACTATCCAGGTGGATTCATGGACTGACACTACCTGTTGTGTTCTGGCTTTGTTTAGCTTCTAAATCTGAGTCTGACTTACAATTATCGCTGCAAAATAGACACGAAGAAGTTTAATTTGATTTGTGGTTGAGCGACTTAGACAGTGAATGAGAGTCAGGGAGCGCTGGCCTCGATAAAGCTGATTAATCAGAGAAATAAAAAAGTTATTTCCTGATTGTTTCACAGCTGTTACATTCAACACAAGTCGACACACAATACACAAAACAAAAATCTAAGTGTAAACAATTTTATTAGATCTTTTTGACAACAAACACCTTAACACTGTAGCACCACTGCCAGGCGGTCTGTGTGGTGTAAATATTATGAATTATTTTAATTAATTGCTCCTTGAATTATTTACTGACTCAACAGTCCTTAAATGTGAAAATGTGGCATCACATGAATAGTTAAGTTTCTCAAGAATCAGTAAAATGACTTGTTTTTTTATGTGCTTGCTGTGTGAGAGTGAGATTATTTGGGTGTAAACAATCACCCGCAGGTTCTGCATCAACCGACTGATGGAGGGAGGGATGTAGCAGATGTAGAGAGATTAGCGTCTACTTGGTGAGGCTGAGCACACACTGTGACACCTGCTCCTGCTGAATGGAGGGCTGTGTGTCTGTAAAGGGGGTTCAGGCTAACTCAGCACTTTGGTTATTAACTACAGCGCTGGCTGTGATCACTGTGCATGAACTGTGTCAGCATTACACATGAAAACGAAGGCAAATCACGGCTTTGGTTATTAATTTTTATACTTTTAAGGTGTTATAAGAGTCAGTAAAGCTGCACACAGGATGGTTGGAACAGTTAGAAGTATGGTTGGATTATAAATATAGCGCTACGCTCATGTGTTTATTCCCCTCTGTCTGATGTTTAGGTGACGTGCCTGGCCTGCGATCATCGCTCCAACACCGTGGAGCCGTTCTGGGATCTGTCTCTGGAGTTCCCCGAGCGCTATCACAGTAACAGCAGGGAGTCGGCCTCTCAGGCGTCGTGTCACTTGACAGAAATGCTGGCCAAGTTCACAGAGACTGAAGCACTGGAGGGAAACATCTACGCCTGTGACCACTGTAACTGTGAGTGCAATATTGTCAACACACGCTCAGATTGATGCTGACATCTCAAATCCAGACTGTGGCTTAAAGTGTGTTTTCTGTTCCCCTCCCTTAAATCCACTCGTTGTGTGTTAAGCCAGCGTGGACCTACTTTTCTTGTCGTGCCAAACATTTAAACTTGTGCGCTCCGTTGTTTTTGTAGGCCATGTCAGAGACACATTTAATCAAGATTTAGGTGACTAAAAGTATCTGTAGTAAGTAAAAGCTGAGTAAAGTTTGTGTAACTCTCTCCTGTTTGTCTGCAGCTGCTCGACGGCGGACCTCCTCCAAATCAGTCTACCTGACCGAAGCACAAAAACAGCTGATGGTTCACAAACTGCCTCAGGTCCTGCGGCTTCACCTCAAACGCTTCAGGTACGATGGCGCCACGCCAAGCGCCTGCGAGCCGGTGGACGATTCACAATTTGGAGAAAATGAGAAAAGTGACGCTGGATGAGAAAACCCAGACGTTACTAACTGAAAACACAACATAAATTTTTGTGATTAGCGTTTGTTTTACTCCCTTACACTCCAGAGAAATAAGTCAGTTTGTTTCCAGGTATTTGTGCCAAGTAGCTTTTATCAACTGAAAGATGACATGAAATAAAGTTATAACATTATTTTAAATGATGTAAACTCACATAAAAAGCAAATATTGAATTTAAGGCTCCTCTAAAATGGAGCCAACAGTTACTTTCATGCTCCAGCTACACTCCTCCAAACGTTGTGTTTATAAATCAAGGCCAGAGCCTTGACGATTTTAGCCAATAGCTCGTTTGCTGACTGGTTTTCTGTGTTGTGATTGGTCCTCAGGTGGTCTGGGCGGAACCACCGGGAGAAGATCGGAGTCCATGTCACCTTCGACCAGCTCCTCAACATGGAGCCGTACTGCTGCCGGGAGCCCTCGCCCAGAGGCGTGTCCTGCTCGAGTCCCAGCAGCCCGAGCTCCGCGGGCTCGCCGCGTCCCAAGCACTTCCTCTATGACCTCTCAGCTGTGGTGATGCATCATGGGAAGGGCTTCGGTTCTGGCCACTACACCTCCTACTGCTACAACACAGAAGGAGGTGAGTAATGAAGGTTTCTTGAAAGTTTGGAAAGTTTTCAAGGTTAAATAATAAGTTGACAATATAGAAAACTTAAATTCAAAGCTCTGTAGCAGTGAAGGAGTATATCTGATGCTGTTGTTGCCTTCGTGCTGACTTGTTTCTCCTCCTTTCGTTGCTCCTGCAGGCTTCTGGGTTCACTGTAATGACTCTAAGCTGAACGTGTGTTCGGTGGAGGAGGTGTGCCGCGCTCAGGCCTACATCCTCTTCTACACACAGCGAGTAACTCAGGACAAAGACCGGCCACTATAGGACCACGATCCCTTCGACCTCCTCCTTCTCCTCCTCCTCCTCCTCCTCCTCCTCGATATCAGCACAGCCCCACCTATCGCTCTTTCTCTCTTCCCTCTCTTTCTTCGGGCATTTTATATCCTGGGAGGACGGGGGGTAAAAAAAAAAACGAGAGAGGAAGGACTCCTTTTTTTTGTTTTGTTTAGTTTTAAAAGAACCTGGTTCTTCTTTGTGAACTTGTTGTAAATGATGTTTATATGTAGGTATTTTTAAAAAAAAGAAAAGATGGTGTTTGTGATCTGTGTACAGTTGTATTTTATAAAGAGTATCAGCCAAGATGTGTCTCAAGTAGCAGCCAACATAAAGGACTTACAAGTGTCCTCTTTACAGGGCGTACAGGTGTATTCACGCGTCTGCCTACCTGCGTTCGGTGGCTTTGATTGTAAATGCTGTTTTTTTTTCAGTCACTTTAGATAGTGGTCACAGAACTGGATGTAGGGTTGTAAACATGTCATTCGGCCTCCCCTGTGTTGTAGACAGGTAAATTCTTTTTAAACGCGGACGCTGTTCGGCCGCCGTTCCTGCCAGAAATGCACTAATTTCTACAGAAGAGGTTGCGTTTGTTTGTTGTGTTCGTAGTTTTGTACACAAAGCGGGGCAGGAAGGTTATTTTTCACCCTGAACGTGTTTGTCAGGGGGGGAAAAAAATAAAAAAATTGGCAGACCTCAAGCCAAAGCCTCGGGGAGGGGGAAAGCGTACGGAAAATCCTCTCAGCAATTTCCAAAACGGTTTAACACTTGCTGGATGTTTCCAAAGGGATGTTTTATTTTTGTATAGCTAAACGCTGCCACCTCTCTGCTCCAGAATGTAATTCAGAGCCTGAACCACCCCCTGCCCAAAAAACAAACTAGTGTTCTAGAAAAGTGCCCTTTCATTGTCGAGATATATTTTTATAGTTCATATCAATAAAAAAAAAAACAGACCAGCATTTAGATTATGAATGTATTTTTATACAATCCTCCTTTTAGAAAAGAGGCCATGACTGTTTTTTAAAGGTTTTTATACAATGATTGTTCAACACCACCAGCAGTTATCACAGATATCACTGTCCTCCCAGCGCTCACACACACACTGTGTTTTCAGATTTAACACATGTATTACAGATTGTGATATTTATCTCCATGCTGGAGACAAAACAAACGTATTCTCCACCTCAAACCATGTCCTCCGTCACAGGAGGAGTTCAAAGCACACTTCATGTTTTTATTCTTTTAATTTTTTTTCCTCCATTTGTCAGATGTGATACATTTTGTTTGTTTGTTGGCATTTTGGTTACTACTCCATGGATGTGTGTGTTGTGTGTAAATTTATGGAAGTTATACTATGCAAATTGTTACCTCAATTTTTTTTTTTCTAGAGAAAATTACCTCAATAAATGAGAATATTTTTTCATTTTTCTACAAAAGATGCCCGAGTCTTGGTTCTTTTCTCATTTTGCACACAGAGTTTCTAACATGTTTGTATGTTTTCTGCCTAAAATTATTTAAAATCTAACTATCAATGTTTTGTTAAAATAGCAGTTTAACTGATTTAGGCCACAACCATTCACAATATAATTAGAAGTTTAATTAAAACATGATGTATAATTAAAACTTTTTTAAAGCTTTTAAAGACTAATGGTTGAAAATCCAAAGATAGTCCATTATTTTCTTAGTCATATTATGCTTTATATTTTTAGCTTATAATGAATAGTTTACACTATTTTATATAACTGAATAAAAAACTACAGTTTGTTTAAAGCACTGACAGCAAAATTAAAAGTTTTACAGCCTTTTAAGTTCATTTTTATGAACGATTAATTCTCAAAGTCCAAGCTAACGTTTTCAAATTTGTTCGACTAACGGTTGAATATCCAAAAAAAGTTTGTTATATTAAAGTTAATAGAATATAAAAACGAACAATTATTTGTATATTTAAGCAACTGAGACAAGTAGTTGAATTTTTAAGCTTATAATAAATAGTTTGGCTTTTTAAGGGAGTTTATTCGCCTTTTTTTGTCAAGAGTTAGATGAAACGCCACTCTAACTTCTGACCGTTAAACATTAAGCTAACGTTACAGTTAGCAACCGGTTAGCTTAAATTAGCATATAAAGTACAGTAGAAACTGGGAAACAAGCTAGGCTTACGCTATCAAACGGTAGCCAAATCAGGCTACCAGCACCTCTAAAGCTCATAAATTAACACTTATGTGACATATAACGTGTTTTATTATTTCATAAATTATATACCATCGTGTTAGAACAAGAGTTTGTAGCTTTTGGACAGAGTTAGGCTAGCTGCTTCCCCTGCTTCCAGCCGTTACATTAGCTCTTGCCTCAGGGGGATTAATAGTGTCTTTAAGCCAAGCTAACCGGCTCTTCATATTTGAACAGACAGATATATTAGAATAATATTGATCCTTTCATCAAACTGGCACGAAATGTAACAAGAATATTTCCCAAAATGTCAAACTGAAATTACAATTTCATAAATGCTGGTTTTCATAGTAGTAAACTGGAATATTTCAACTTTTGGACAAGCAGTTTGATCAAAGTAAACTTGAATTATCTGACTTCTTATACTCCAGATGATAAATTTATCTTAGATTAATCATTACATTTCTTCTACTGTGATTAGAGACATCAGAAAAAGGGACAACCCACAATTGAGCAAAATCATTTTAATCACCTTTTTTTTTTTTCCTTTTCTTACAAAAACATTTTCAGGGAGTTCAAAATGAAGCATTTTGTTTTTAAACTGGGAACATACAGTGGCAGCAACCATTTCAAAGATATTTTACAAATATCAAAGAAACAATGACTAGAGAGGGCCAGAGTGCAGAGTTCCCTCCTGTAGCGACACAAGCCAAACAAACATACAGCTCTGCAGACGCACGGTGTCTGTATGAAGATGGCGTTTTTTTTATTACTACGACACAACCCCCCTCCCCGAGCTTTAAATATTACCGAGGAATTGTCTGTTTTTTTTTTAGCGTAGATTTCTGGCCATGCATCGGGCCTAACCGCCTCTTGAACGCATCAGTAACATTCGTGCTCGAACTGAAGCCGTGCACTAAAAGTACTGGTGGCTCAGAGCGGAGCCGTAGAAAATGAAACAAAAAGGAGGCATACGGGGAGTTTCCACCGCTCACCGTCTCTTTGAATACTGATTCAGTGACAGCTTAAATAAACATTTTAACTGTTTGACAGTTGCTTTTTTTTAAACGATGTGTAAAATGAGGTCAGCGGGACGCTGGAGGAAACTATGACGCTTCCTCTGACAGAAACGTGTCGCCTTGTTTACGTTTTGATGATAGAAAACTCAGAAAAGCCGGTCCTCGTTCCTTGCAAGCCGTGAGCGGTGCATTGCGGGTAAATAACAGTAGCATTTGGCACCACTTGAAAGTGGCTCTGACACAACCACGTCTTTTCTCTGAAGGAAGGAGGAGTTGCTGCTAACGGGATGCTGTGTGGGGAAGGTGGTGGTGGTGGTGGTGGTGGAGGTGGTGGTGCGGTGGTTGTGTTGGGTTGAGGGGTGTCAGTAGTCGTCTCCCCGGCTCACCACCTCCTTGCAGGTGGGCCTGAGCAGGATGGTGTGCTCGAACTGAGCGGTGTAGCAGCCCTTGGTGTCGCAGAGGGGAGGGTACGGGTCCACGATGCCCAGGTCGCACAGGTTCTTCAGGGCCATCAGGTACTTGCTCTCGCCCAGACGGTCCAGCCAGCGGCGGCAGAACGCCAACGTGCCGAAGTTCTCGTTGATGACGTTCAGCAGGTGTTTGGCTCGGGGCAGCCTGGAAGTAAACAAGTTATTTTAGAGCTCAGTTTATGGACGGTTAGTAGTTTGATACACATTGTGAGCTGATGGCGTAAGTCAAACCTGATTGGGACGTGGCCGACGTCAAAGTTCTTCATGTAGTGCGAGCACTCCATGTCGTCGTGGACCACGCCTTTACCTGTGCTGCCGAATGTCTCGATGGCGTACACCTCTCCCTCCTGCAGGGTGAAAACACGCGTCAATAACAGGACGACTGACTTTAACAGTGTATTTTTTTAAATCAGAGTCAGTCAGTCACTTAAACTTTGAGTGAAAGAGGCACGGCGGTAATTAACTCACCTCCATTCTCGTTGCCTCTCCTCCTTTAACGATGGGCACAGTCTTACCAGCATGTATTCTGTACTGACCGATTGAATGACCGTTCAGGTTTCGGATCGGCTTCACTGAAACGGAGAAACAAATTCTATGAATAAACAAATAAAGCGCTTCATACACAGCTCATCAACGCTCGAGACAGGGATGCTCGATATATCGGGGCAGATACATTAGTGGCTGCTACACCTAAATCCCACCGGGCACGAGTTACCAGAGTTTGGTGGGATTCAGAAACACAACCTGAGGCAAACTGGGCTTCTGAAGCTTTGTGGAGAACGGACCAAAACATTGTGCACGCCGCGTGCAGCTAGAAGAAGTTACCTTGGTATGTTTTGCCGTCGAGCTCGACCTCGTAGGACTCCATCACTTCCTGAATCGCCTCTCCGACGTCACACAGGCGCACGTCGATGCCGGCGTTCTGCGACAAACCAAACAGGAAATGATGAGCTTCAGACAGATAAAACACATCAGAGTGAAGAGTGTGTGTGTGTGTGTGTGTGTCATACTTTGATTCCAGTATTGGTGGCGTCTCTCACAGCCTCCAGCAGCTTGTCATACTTTGGATTAAACGTGACGGTGAAGGCACAGTCAATGATTCGCCCTGCGGAAACGAAGATGGAGCGTGATTAATGAGCCGCCGGGGCCAAATTTAAAGAGTCTGACGATCGATTTTCTCGGACGGCCTTGAACGCATCAGCACAAAAAAACGCTAAGCCGAAAGCAGCGCTCATTAACCCGAGTGCGTACCGTTGATGTGCGTGCCGAAGTCGATCTTGCAGACGTCGTCGTACTGCAGGACGGTGGTGTCTCCGGCGTTGGGAGTGTAGTGGGCAGCACAATGGTTCAGGGAGCAGCCGGTGGGGAAAGCCAGGCCGGCGTTCAGCTTGTTCTCCTTTATCAGCTTGCGAGAACAGTCCTCCAATCGCTCGCTGGAGGGAGGCGGGGGAAGGGATGAGAGATAAAATTAAAGATTAAGATTAAAGTGGAAATGAAATATAAGTCAACAGAGGACGCTTTGAAAGCGGCAGCATCCAGATTTCAAGGTTGTCTAGTTCAGGGGAGAGAAACAACACTCTTTCCAGCAACTTAGTCATTTTTTAGCCTTTATTTGTTAGATTCTGGCAGATTAGCACCATTAAAAGTAGCTCCTATGAGGATTCTCAGGCAACTTTCAGGTTTCTAGGCACAATGAACTGTCTCGCAGCGATGAAGACATCCTCACCAGATTTCAATCATGGTCATCCCGGGTTTCAGGAAGCTGCGGACGTGCTGGCGGACCTGTCTGTGAGCCTCGGCCGCCTGTCGGAAGTCGCTCCACACCTCCTCGTTGGCTTTGTCCAGCACCCGCTTCTCCTCGCTGGTCGTGCGCCATGCAGCGCTGCGACTGAGAGAAGAAGAGGAACAAGTTTTTATTCACAGGTCGAGAGCGGCGGCGTTATCACAGGAGGAAAAAGGCGGTCGGCGGTTAAAGTAAACTTGTCAACGCAGCAGGCAGTGGCAGGTTTTACAGCCTGACAACAAGCTCCTGACTCGTCGTCTGACCTCAGATCACCTGACCAGAGTCGATGAGTTCATGTGCACAGGAGCAGGAAGTGTAAACAGCTGCAAGGTTACGAACACGAATGTTTACTAGCATGCAAAGCCTGCAAGTGGAACCGGAGATCCCTGACGAGGTGAGGAGAAGAAGACGGGGACGTCAGTAAGATGGAGGAGCTAACGGCGCTAACCAGGCTAAAGGGGGAGTGTAACTCTGGATGGCTTTCAACTTGTGAGAGCGGACAGGTGTGAAATCCAGAAAGATCCAAAGGAAACAAACAGTTTGAAGATGAACTTTAAAGCTGCTTTAACGCTGCCTCCAGACTCGGGATTAGTCCCAACAAGATTAATGAACCTGCAGTGGTGTAGGTGTGTGTGTGTGCTCTTCTTACCCATCCTGCAAAGCCGGGTATTCACACTCCTGTCCGATGGGGAAAGCTCCAGTTGGGTATAACTCACAGATGGGCACAGACGGGGGATCTGTTTGAGATTTAGCTGGAGGGCAAAGAAGGAAAACGTCTCATCAGACGGGCTGACGGACGTCTGACAGCGAGTCAAATCAAATCAAACGTGGCAAACTTACGTCCTTTCTTCTTCTTTTTCTTCTTCTTCTTTTTCCCTGCCGAGTTTTCTCCGTCGTCTCCGTCTGTTCGAGTAAAGACAACGTCGTTACACCGACTGCGAGCGTAATACATTTACACGTGAAGTCTTAAATCATGCGTGCTGTCTCACCTTCCTCGCCGTCCTCCTCTTTCTCTTTGTCTTCTATCGCCTGCTTCTCCAGCTGTTTGGTCACTTCGGCCACTCCATCAGCCTCCGCCTCAGCGCCTGCAGCAGCGAGAGGATCATCAACAATAGGAACACACACACAGTCCAATAAGCAATCAACCAGCAGCGGCAACGGCGGTCGAAAAGGTGCCGCGTAAGCACGAGCAGCAGGAAGCTGAGAGCGTGAAGCAGCGGAACAAAAACGATCAGTCGTACACCGGCTTCATTCTTTAGAGCAGATCTGTTAGAAGATCTACATTAAATTTGACTTTCTCTCCTGATATCTGACAACAATTCAAACTCATCCCGCCTGTAGCTTCATATTCTATATAAACACTCGAGCTCTGACTACAGTAAGAGAAACAAATCAAAGTGGACACCGGTTCTGTCCACGAAATAAAGAAAACATTACAGGAGCTGGCAAACAAACAAGCCGTTGTTACCGTGGAGTGTCCGATGAAGAGGCTGGATCTAACGTGGATCACTCACACCAGATTCACTAAAACACACTGACGCAGATCCGAATAAATCACAGCTGACTAATGCTGACTGCTGGTTTTGTCGGCTGGACGATAAAGTTGTTGGCGACGTTGCAAAGTTGGTCGAGTAGCTGCCATGATAAGAGCTGTTTGTGTTCCCTAACCGTTAAGGAAAGGAGCTTCAGTGCTTCCTTTCTTATCTCCTTTAGCAAAGGGAACACTGGACCATCCTTTACAAAAGGAAAGGAGGTAATTTAGTGTGATGCAGACTAAAACAGAGAGAGAGCATATGAATATGGACAGACATGATATAAGACCAAGGCGTCCCACAGGGTTCTGTGCTTGGTCCTCTCCTCTTTGTTACTCTACATGATTCTCCTTGGCAACACCTTTCACCGTCATGGTCTCCACTTCCACGGTAATGCCAACGACGTCCAGCTCCACATCTCCACCAAATCCATCACCTCAGAGCCTTTGAACCTCACATTAACCGACCCACCAGAACTGCCTTTTTTCAACTCCAGAACATCGCCCGACCCCACCCATCGCCTCCAGAGTTGACTACTGGAACAGCATCCTCTACGGCACGCCATCCAAACCTTTAAATAAACTCCAGTACATAAAAACAAAATCTCCTTCTGGGAGTTTACCAACTTCAAATCACTGACAAAAACACACCTAACTTAGTCTAACGTGTTCTTAACGCATCGAACGCCTCTCTCTGCATCTCGATAAAAGACGTGAAACCCTGCAGCGTGCATTAAAAACCTCTCAGCAGCAGATTAAACGTCATCTGTGGCGAATGAAATTCAAGGAAATGATCATTTGTTTTGTTTTGCTGTGGAAACATTCACTGTGTTGGATCTGCTAACGTCTGTACATTAATTACTGCTTACTCAAAGTGGCAGTGACTCCAACTAACCATTACGGCTGAGGAGAGTTTAAAGAAAACACTCGAGTCAGTCAC
Source organism: Protonibea diacanthus (assembly GCA_028641955.1). Taxonomy (NCBI): domain Eukaryota; kingdom Metazoa; phylum Chordata; class Actinopteri; family Sciaenidae; genus Protonibea; species Protonibea diacanthus. Next base: position 15,099,059 of record CM053997.1, on the reverse strand, counting down.
AAAAGTGGATCTCAGATAATTAGTTGGCTTGTTTTCCCCAAATATGACGACCTGAATCACTTTTTTAACAACAAATCTGTACAGAACGCAGCGTCTCTCATGTTTTTTAAAGGTTAAGGTTAGTTTTTATTTCTCTTTCAGGTGAGTAACATTTATATTAACAAAAGCATTACATAGATTAAACAAACAGGAGACACAGTTATCATGAATAAACCTCTTAAATGTTCCTTTAAGATATCCACACATTTATTGCAGGTGGTTTAATAACGTTTGGTGGTTAAAGGCGACCATGTGTTCATGTTTTCATGCGGTTTATGCGTTTAAAAAATGTCTTCTTTTCTTACATAATAACTCTGGCAAAGCGATAATTACGAAACAGGGAAAACTTGGCAGAGGCTCAACGCAGCGTGCAGGAAAAACAGTCACTAAACCGAGCGGATAAAACACCTGAATCACGTGTTTTCTCTCTGATTAAGCAGAAAATGACTTCTTATGTCAGCTGTGTTGAATGTCACCGACCCTGGACGCGGATCTGACCGAAGCCCGGCGTGTCATGAGGCCTGACAGGCAACACACTGCTCCAAGACCCGCATGGCTAATGAGGAGGCTCATGAGAGCCAAGCCAGACGCGTTCTCACGCCAAGCTTCCGGTGTGACTTTCAAAATAAAAGAGACTGGCGCTAAGGAGCTACATTTCTCCAACTGCAAAGGTTTCACACGATTAGTTTAAACGCCTCAAATAAAACATGGAACAACTTAATTACATCAACTACACAATAAATATATGCTCTCTTTGAGATGTTATTATTATTAATAATGTATTATTTTTCTGTTTCCTTAAAGCCTCCCTGATCTGTATCATAACCAGTGTTTTTTTCCTTCTATATTTAGTTGAGAAAAAGAATATAGAACTTTTGAACACAATTTTATTGATTAACTTATATTAACATACAAACTTTATTATTTAGTTGATTTATCAGTATATTAAACTATTACATATATCTAATTAAATCATCAAAAATACCCCCCAAAGCATTAAAATACTATTTAATTCTATTAAAATATTTTTGATGTTTTTTCGGCTTGTTTTCTGCTGATTATCATCGTTTGCAGACTTTTATTTTGAAGGCTACTTCCGCTTTAGCCGCAGCTAACTCCGGCTAACCTGACGCTGCTCTAACAACATTAGCCCCGTTAGCCTGTTAGCACCTGAATCTCGTCGCGCGAGCCTCACCTGTCGCTGCGGACTTGTTCTTCTTCTTCTTTTTCTTCTTCTTCTTCGCTGTCTCCTCCACGGGGTCGGCGTCTTCTCTGTCCTCTGCCTGCCCGTTCAGCTCCCGATCCGGGACTGCTTTCTGGTCCACTGCCTGCTCCGCAACCACGTCCGCCATGATCGCAGGCGCTGCTGGAAAAGGAAGCGCGAGGGACTGTGGGAGTGCTGTCTATGATGCTGCCTTCACGGACACGCGGAGATTACAGAATCGTCAAATATCGATAATAGTCTTCGTTTTCTTCTAATTATCATCACCTTATTATTATATTCATTGTACTGTTGACCTAGTGTTAACCCACATATGAGAAATAGAACTGAAAAATGAAACTGAACTTGTAGAGGTATTAATAGACTTTGATTTTACTAATGGCATCACAGTGAATCTAAAGCCTTTAGGTCTCACGAGAGTCTAGGGCACAGGTGCAGTTGCTCATTTTACACAGTTGGTTATCCAGCTTTCTTTTTATGTTTTCACTATTTGTTTATCATTTAAAAGAAGAGCTGTATTATACTACTAATATGTTAGTCAGTATCTTGGAGGTCCTGCAGTAGTTCATGTTAGCAAAATTAATTAGTGACAGCTGTGACTCACTCGATGGAAAACTAAAAAAACAATACAGGGGTCACTTTTGTAATCAAAAGAAAATACTGTCCATTTTCATGCTTTGCCTACCAAAAACATGATAGTCAGAAATCGGAGCTTAATGAGAGCTCTTGAATGCAGCACAAAGTAAAACATGCCTAATCAGCTTGTGTGTGCTGAGCAGTGAGCCTAATGTGGAAAGAACCTGTGGAGAGGTAAAAAAAAAAAACTCCACTATCCACAATATTGTGTAAATAAGAACATCTGCAGTTGTGACATTAAATAGTTTGAGTAAAATTAAGCGGGTTAAAGCTGTGAGACGTGAGAAAAATAAATAAAACTGATTAAAACAACGCAAACGTGTGTATGGTTACTTATGTAAATTAATCTGCACACAGAAATATAAAGATATTTGAAGTTGGAGATGATGGCACAAAAAAAATCTGCATTATTGCCACAAGCACCTCTGGCAGTGACAGATTTGACCACTAGGTGGCAACACTACAACAGTAAACAACCTATTAAATTAATGTCACTAATCAATCTGTGCGGTGTTTTATATTTAGAAACACATGTGCCGCTTACAGCACGTTTCTTTGTCTAGAAAAGACGGATGTTTCAGTGCGGGTGGCTTCAGCTGGAGTCAAATCCTCACAGCTAGAGTTACTGAAATATGGAGTTTCCCTTCTTAAATGTATTAAATCCAAACCACAGAGGGACTTAGAGGTTAAGTCTTTACTCCACTACATCAGGCAGGAGTGGCTTTAAAAGACGAGCTCCAGCTGTTGTGCGAAATCCCACAAAAGATATCGAGTAACTCACCGAACCTGTTTCATTCCCCCACGCCGAAACACGAGCGCCCAGAAAGAGAGTTCAGGATACAAAGAACACTTCCAGAATGGTATTTTATTTCATGTTGGAAAATGCAGGAGGGGGGAGTAGTAGACCTCACACCCGAGGGTGCAGGAGGGGTCAGGACAAGGCAGACATGGTGACAAGAAAGACTGGGAAAGGAGGAGGAGGGTGCGGGGCATACATCAGGGCTGTCAGACTCTTTATGGCAACTTCATATGAAACATAAAGTTAAAGATTGCCCTCACATGAGAGAAAACATCTTTTTTTTTGTGGTTGTTGTTTAAATTATACCCGTACAGGTATCAAATAAATCAAACCTCACAGCAGCAGTTCGTTGAATTCATGCCACACAGTTCAGTCTATAAAGTGTCGAGTCATAAACTTCCTTATCCTCCCTCTGAGTGTGCCCCTGTAAACACAGACGCTGTTTCAGTGAATTGTTCTTAGATACAATAGTATTCCAAATGTCGTTCGAAACAGGATTATGAATGTGTGTGTTTGGCTATGTGTCCACTCAGACAGCAGAGAGAGAGAGAGAGAGAGAGAGAGAGAGAGAGAGAGAGAGAGGTGGATAAAAATAAAGCACAGATATTAAAAATAGCTTTTCAACTTCCTCTTCTTGCAGTGCAGCTCCCCTCTAACACTTTGCTTCTATGTCTGTCCACCTAGAGGAGTCAGTGTCGGCTCGGTTCAACCTTCTGTTCGAGGTGTGTTCAGACGGAAAGCGAAGTCTGCGTCATTTGCGTAAATTCACCTGTACTGGCTGCAGCGGTGGAAAGTAACTCAGATACTTTATTTAAAGCAGCTACAAGGAGCTTTAATTTAGTGATTCTGGCGGCCCCTGTGGACAAAAGCGGTACTGTTTCCACCACCTGGTTTTGTCTGCGTTAAGAATAACTATATAGAAATAGCCAATCGTCTCGATGATGGTCAAGTGGCAATCACCGTGGCTGTAAATTGAAGCCAACGTGGAAGTGCAATTCCTCAAACGCCCACTTGAGGCTGGCTACTGAACGAGTCAATCTCCATAGGTCCCCATGTTAAATTCTTGTTTAAAAAGGTGAAACCGTGGGTGAATTCGCATCTATCTTCGCGGTCGGTCTGAACACTCCCAGCCCATGACTTCCTTACAGTAACTCAGATTAATTTGATTTTATGAGAAAATTTATTTTAAAAAATCATCTCGAATGTTCCTACTTCACATTATTTCACTGTTTTTATGTACGGAGCCAATCACTTACAATCTTTGTTTCCACATCTAGTGAGCGATTGTGATCAATATACACTATGTGGATGTCACCGAGTAAACTGTTTGAACATTCTGGTCTTCTGGCCTTAACACTGTTAAGGTCATGTTTTGTTTTAGTGGTTCTGGTACCTGAGTTTTAACAGCAAAAGAGCAGTAAGAATTGTGGGTAATGTACAGTAACATGGACGGATGGGTGATAGAATTTGAGACACCTCCACAGCAGAAACAGTTAAGATGTAACACAGACCCGTCGATAAAAGACACCCAGACTATCGGACGTAAATGCAGTCTCTGCTCAGTGCTTCGTTAAAGCAGCGGGTTTCGTTTCAGTCCTTCTCGGGGGCTCGTCTGTTGCTCTCTTCTTCCTCCTCCTCCTCCTCTTCGTCGTCTCCGAATGTCTGCTCCTCCATGTTGACGAGTGAGTGAGAGCGCGCCGCCACCTGAGCGGCGAGGGCGGAGCTGAAGCTGAGAGCCTCCGGGCCGTGGATCTCCGTCAGTCTGTCCATCACGGAGACAGCGGGGACTTTACGCATCAGGAAGCAGTCCAGACCGTTCTGGCCCTCCCCCTCCTCCAGGACGCCGTCGTATTGGTGCAGCTCCGACGCTCCTCCTCCTCCTCTTGTACACACCGACGCTCCTCCCAGCTCCCCCTCCTTCGCCTCCAAACCGCAGATGAACTCCGTCACCGGCTCTGCGGCAGGGTCAGGCCTCACCCTGCCATCTTTTCCTTCCTCTTCCTCCCCTTCGCTTCCTGCGGGGAACTCTGAAAGGTGGTTTCCTTCTTCAGCGTTGGTTTCTGCCGGTCCCAGAGAGGCTGGAGCGTCTGACGGGTTTGTGGCAGGATCTGAAGCCTCAGCGTGAGCTGAAAGCGTCACAGCAGCTACAAGAAAGAAGAGGAAACATCATTCAGGGTTGAACAGATCCATTCATTTCCAGTTCTGATATGAAAATCTGATATGCCTGATTCACAGTACACTGAATTTCTTTACTAAAAAGCTGTTTGACTGGAGTAGAACATTTCTATTTACACATGCATACATCTTTTTAGTCTTTATGATTTAAGTACCCAAGCTGACAACAAGCTCTTGACTGGACTTCACACAAGTGCTGAAACAAACAAAACATCTGAAGATTTTTGGGATCTGGGAAACTTCAGGATAACGAAGCGAAAACGCAGGTTCTTCTACCGACGTCACGCTGTGGCTGCGAATCAAACGCTCAGACCAGTCAAACTTCTCCACAGTCAGCGTGAAATCCAGGTGGATTCATGGACTAAACTGATACTCCACCTGTTGTGTTCTGACTTTATTTCATGAACCAGCTTCTTAATCTGAGTCTGACTCGCAATTCACGTGACACAAACAAGCGAAAGACCGAGCTGTGGTTGAGCGACTTAGATAGCGAATGAGAGTGAGGGAGCGCCGGCGTCGATAAAAGCGGTTAATCAGAGAAATAAAAAGTTATTTCCTGATTGTTTCACAGCGGTCATGTTCAGCACAAATAGACTCTCCATTTTGTAAAAGATACAAAATCAAAGAAGGATTTTGTTTTTATTTTGGGAGTGTTCAAGTTTAGCCTTATTTTGTTTCAAATAATTTATTTAACCCATTTTTCATACAAAAAGAACTAACCTTCCCCCCACAGAGAGTTGTTATTGGAGGACACTTTATCGCTTCATCTCTTATATAATCAGCTTTGATGATGAGAACAAACAGCGACTTGTTTTTCCAAAATACTCACAAAACCTGATTTTCCAGTTTAATTCATACTTCTTCTATTTGTTGCTTTGATGTTACTTTAGTATTTCGTGTGTTCTTGTGTGTACTTTGACTACACACACACACAGCTAAGAGATGACATTGGTCAGTGCAGACCTTGGTCGTTGAAGAGCAGCTGCTTCCTCTTCATCCTCTCCCCCTCTGACGCACGAAAGCCCAGCACAGCTTTGAGCTCTGACAGGACGCGCCGGGACTCCTCCCTCTCCCGCCGCTGCCGCTCCCGTTCCTCCGGTGACAATATGTCGGACCAAGACCCTTGGCCTTCACCGTCCGAGTCCGAGTCGGACACATAGGCCTCCCACTCCTGGTCCAAATGAAACAGGGAAACAAATCAGGATGGGGAGTGACTTGAGATTAGTTGTTTAATACTAGTACAGAAATCTGGACTGTGCTGAGGGAATTTTGGTGTAAACAGAGGTCGACATTTCATCTCACCAGCTCTTCCGGTACAGGGTCTCTGTCCAGGATCAACGGGTAGGAGGGAGGAGCAGCGGGAATCTCTTGTACAGGGGGACCACAGTGCTCCAGACACTGAGCGTTACCTGCAGTCATTGTTGTAACAAAAAACAGATGACCTCAACGATCGGTATCGGAGCCGTGCTCTGGTTGGTCTGTTTCTTGTCCCATATTATGAAGGAGCTACTTCCTCCATGACTGGCAATTGTCTTGAGTCATGGTAAAGGAAGGAGGAAGTCAGCACTAAAAATAGGCCCTGTGTAAATACAACCAACATACTACTAAAGGGGGTGTCACTGCTCGGGCTTGTATATATTTCATGGCATGTTCTGGAAAACGTGTGAATGAGCACAGAACCTACAAGTCCTTTTAAAAACAAAACAAAAGAGCAACACAGTTCAGACTTTATAGCACGTATAGACGTTTAAAATAATATTTCAACACTTTGGAAGTTTATTTTTCCAACAGACTCACATACACATCTGTAAATATAAAAAATATTACATAAAGACTGGAAACAGGTGGAAACAGCTAGCCTGGCTCTGTCCAAAGGCGATACAATCTGCCCACTAATGCCACTAAAACTCACTAATTTGCAAATATTTTGTTTTTGTTTGGCCTTATGGGTGCTGCAACTATGGGAGCAGTGACTTCTGGGAGACTGCTGGTTGCCTGGCAACCTTACAGTGATGATAACCTGAGCTTTAGAGGCGATGGTGGGTGGATATTGTTCCCTCTGGACAGATCCATACTAGCTTTTGTTGTAGCTTTTTAAAACAGACACAAGAGGGGTATCATTCTTTTCATCTCTGTATTTCCTAAATTGTTTCTACTGTCGGTTTTAAAACTCTGTTCAGTGTTGCAGTTATAGTGAAGGTTTCATGAGCTCACCTGGACAGGCGTTGGCCCGTCTCATCATGCGCTCCACCTGGCTGATGGTGTCCTCCCAGCAGCCGGCGCTGGCCTGCATGTGAGGCTGCAGCTGGTGCAGCCGGTCACTGAGGTCCTGGTAGCCCTCGAACGACAACTCCGTCGGTTCCTTGGACACCATGAGTTTCTCCAGGTCGTCCTCCAGGATGATCATCCTGATGATATCAGAGACAGAACGAGGGGAAGAATGTTAACAGTAAAAGTTTAGGGTCATGCAGGAGTGACCCAGTTTTCCCACACTGGTCATTAAGGTCTCATCACATCTTATGGGAAGTGTAGAATGAGGACAGTCAAGATTGTGTGTGTCTCACTCGCTCAGCAGGGCCTTGAGATGCAGCTGCAGGCTCCGGATGGAGGTGTGCAGGGTGTTGAGCTCTCGGCATTTCTCCCTGGCTCTCCCCGTCCTGTCGGAGCCCGTCGTCCTCAGCTGGGTCTCAAAGTGTTGGTGGAAGTCGTAGCTGCGCTGCACTTCGCCGAGACAGCTGGACAGCGCGTGATGGAGGGGCTCGGTCACTGCGGCGATGGACTGGTGCAGCAGGGGAGGAAGAAGAGGAGGAGGAAGAGGAGGAAGAAGAGGATGAGGGTTGGTGTCTCCTTTGGGTTCGTCCTCCTCTGACTCTTCTATTCTTCGGGGCGACAGGAGAAGAGCGAGCCGACGGAAACATTCGGAGCTTTGTCCCACCCACAGCTGGAACAGCATCTAGTGGTGGACAAAACAAACATTTATACATGTGGTGTCATAATAACAGTCCATTCATTGTTTTAACATGAAGCCTGTGTGCAGTGAGTGTTTATTCAAGTAGTTATAATCAAATTTAGTTAAACTGAACGTTAATCAGGTTGTGAATTTTGCTCGATATCTCCATGAGCCCCTCATGTGCCCTCAGGTCTTGCTTACCTTCAGGGCAGGCAGGCTGTAGTCGTCTGTCAGCTCCTGAGCCTGCTCGTCACCCAGGTGCTCGATACCCAGGCCGAGCCCGAGCTCCTTCAGAGGCACCGCGGACACGTAGTTGGTCACGTTATCGATCTCAGAGTTCAGAGGGAACGTTGGGAGGGGTTAAGGACACATGACACTTCTGGGAAAACAATGCCTGCACCTATGTCACATAAACCTACATTTACAAAGAGCCTGGTCATATTTACAACACGTTCACGCCTGTGAAAGGACTTCAAACCATCAGTGACATCAAAAGAGGTCCTGGGATTTCCAACCTCACCATCGAAGAATAAACAGGCTCCTCTTGCTCGGTAACAGCAGTTAACCTCAAAAGACAAGAACCCAGTGACATTCTGCCTTAAGATATTCCCCCTCCACACTCCAGTTATATATATATATCTGACTTCTTTTTGATGAAAGAGCTTGTTTAAGCACAGGTCACACTGTTCCAAAGCCTGAGACAGACAGAAAGAAAGAAAGAAAGCAGGCACTAAGAAAAAGGTTTGACTTATTCTTAGCTTTCTGAAGCTAAGAATAAGTTACACTGAGTTGAATGCTGCCTAGTTTTGGTTCTAGTAACAGAGAAGAAGAATTGTTCATCAAAGTTTATGACACTGAAATTGAATTATTTGAGTTATTAAGTCTTTTACTGAGTCTAAAGGATATGCCTTGAGCATGTGACACGTGGCTCTACGCGAGGACCTGAAGGCCGAGCGCAGCGCCCGGTACAGGGCCTTCCTCAGTCCGATCAGCTGCTGGCCTCGCGGCATCCCACCCGGCCCGGCCCTGCTAAAGGAGCTGGCCGCACTCACCCTGTCGAGCAAACTTGACAAGTGAAATGTGATACAACTGTGGAGACGTCCCAAAGAGGCAGGGGGGCAACACACAACACTGAACGACAACACAACACTAAAGACGACACGCAGACGATTCAGACACTATACTGGACGATATGACATTCTACTTAAAGGAACTGCTCGACAGTTTGGAAAATACGTTTTGGCGCCGAGTTACATGACAAAATCGATCACACTCTCATGTCAGTCGTAGCAGCTTAGCTTAGCTTAGCTTAAAGACTGCAAACAGGGGGAAACAGCGAGCCTAGCTCAGTCCAAAGGTAACAAAATCCACCTGCCAGCGCCTTTAAAAGCTCGATGATTGACATCTCATTTGTTTAAATACACAAAAACCAAAGTAGGTGAATTTTATTACTTTTGGAGAGAGCCTGTAACATTTCCCTGTTTCCAGTCTCTGTGCTAAGCTAAGCTAAGCTAATTGGCAGCCGGCTTTAGCTTTATATTCACCGTATGAGAGTGGTATCGATCTTCTCGTCTAACTTTCAGCAAAATAACAAGTTTATTTCCCAAAATGTCAAACTGTCCCTCTAACTTACTTGGTAGTTGGAATATAATGCTACTCTAGAGACAATGCTAAAGCTATACACACAGACAGAGACAAACATAAATAATAAAAGCCCCCTAGACTACCCGAGGAGAAGTTAACTAACACACTGCAAACAAAGGAGTGAATTATATGAGCAGGCTTGAATACAGATGCAGATAAGCATTATGTGATTGGGTGAAAGAGTTGTATGTAACTAGACACAAAACGAGCACACTTACAGGGTGAACCCTCGGGAGATGACCTCCGTCTCCTGCACCAGGCGCAGGGCTTTCCGGGACAGTCCGGTCAGCGTCTTGCTGTTGTGGACCAGATTCTGGAGCTGCGTGGCCCGAGCGTGGACAGCTCTCTGCATGCATCCCCGTCTCCACAGCATGGCCCCCCTCAACCCGACCCAGCCCAGCAGCGCCAGGCCCCACGGGGCCGCGGCCAGCGACCACAGGCCGCCAGATGAAGAGCAGAGACCAAGCAGCACAGCGGCCAGGCCAACCAGCCCCGCCATGTCCCTGATTGAGGAGAACAGGAGGGAGTTTTGATCAGCGCGACCGTTAACTGGCCTTGTTTATTTCCGCTGTGAAGTTGGACATTTTAACATGGGGACTTATGGAGACTGACTCACTTCTGGAGCCAGCCTCGAGTGGACGTTTGAGGAACTGCAGCCATGGAAGTTGCCGCTTGGTTTTATCACGTTCTAAAACATCTCAAACCTACAAAGCTCTGTGCACGTCTGTTATTTGATTTGTCTTCGGCGTTTAATGAAAACTTCTACTTGGATTCGTAACTCAGATTAATTACTAAATTAAGTAAAAAAAAATCTTTTTATACCCGGGATGGACTACACCTCACAATATAACACCATCCAGTACCTCTTCTATTTTTTAGGAATTTTTCCATCCAAAATAAGTATCATAGTCTAAATGTTTATTTTTGTTAGGCAGGTCATGAGATCACTATTGTTTTTGAGGCCATATTTTCAGTTTGTGCTGGTGTTGTACTGGAATGAATTATATTCTCTGGCGGGCCAATTATTTTGCCCATGCGCTGCACAGCTCTGTGTGTTTCTTTCCTAACAACGTACCATAGGGACGGCCTGGCTATGAGGCCCGGTCTGGGGAGGGCGCTTGCTCGTCCGGATGAGCCAGAGGGCGACGAGCCGAGGGTGAGCAGGCTCGGGTCTAACAGCTCGATCAGCTCCACATCCTCCTGCAGCAGCACGTCTTGGTCCAGAATGCACCTCACCGAGTACTGGCCGAACACGGAGTCCTGCGAGAGAGGAGGAACATGTGAAGAAAGGTGATTAGGAGGAACAGATGCCCCCCCCCCATATAAAAAAAACAGAGTTGCTGGTTTCGGTGCCAGCATTCCTTTCCTGTTTCCCGTTCTACCTACCAGCTGCTGACCCAGCTTACGAGACGCAGCCGCCTGGTGGATAGGACTCCATCTCCACAAAGCTTCAGCCAGTCTCCATAAGCGTCCTCCCTGCAGATCACAGACGGGGGAAAATTACCTCCATTCCAGTTTTATGCATTATTTTATGCCCTGGTGGGGCCCCGGAGGATCAGTAAAGTTGAAATATACTTAATGCTTCACCTGCAACTCTTCCAATCATTTCCACCAACTTGGATTTATTTCCCAGGAATCACACATACATCAAATGAACTGTCTGCACTCGCAAACATACACACTTGCGGTTCAAAGGAGTATCCCAGGAGACAAACTCTTTCAGACAACAACAATAAGAGCAATGTGTGTTTGTAACAAGCTCCCGGCTCTTATTTAACTTTTCTGCGGCACAGAAAAACCCACAAAACTGTTTCATTTTGTCGAAGTTCCATTTTAGAGTTACAGCCGAATGTTTACATTTTCAGCATCAATAAAACTCATCGTTTCATGGTTAAGAGACGGAAAAGGAAGGATCCTTTTAGTTCAAGGAGAAGAAAACTTTTTCACTGGAGACACGACACAGAAATGCAGTTTTACTTCATGTCTTGCTTCACATATTAAAGTGTGTTGACATTTTGATACCTAACAAACCTCAGGCTGTTCAAAAATGCAACGCATGTTGCAAGTTTTTTTTATTTGCGGGTGCTAAGAGCCTAAAAAGAAATCCCAAACTGTGCTAATGCCTAATCGTGAATAGGATCTACTATTCACTAATCCGCTTAGAGTGTTTCGTGGCGTCTGCGAACTGCCTGGTTTAAAAATGGGACTCGTTTTTTGAAAGACGTTTGTATGTCGCGGATTAAATAATGACACACGCATCTGTTCTTTTCCTGTTAATATTAGAGTCCTGTACGAAACAGAATCATAACGCCCGGGGAAGTGACGCATGAGGTTATAAACTCAAACTGGGCAGCCGGCGAGCTGACCCTGTCCTGGGGGGTAAAGCACAAGTGTTATTAAGTGTAAAGGGTGCAGTGGTATCGATTACTGATACAGCCCTTAAAGTAGGCCACAGCTCTGCTCAGTCTGCAGTACTGAAGCGGTTAATCCCGCAGATGATGTAAACCATGTACAGATTAACTCAGATATTCCCGCACTCTCATACTCTATAACATCCTGGCACAGTCAGGTCTTAGTCATCAGTATTCTCCTGCTTTCAGACACTGGACTGATTTCCACTGTGTGAGACAATGGACAGCACAGACTGCTGTCTTTAAGGGAATAGTTTAATTTGGGGTTTTCTTGCAGGGATTTAGAGAAAGAGGTTTGCTTAGCATAGCTTAGCACAAAGACTGGAAACAGGGGGAAACTGTTAGCCCGTCCAAAGGTAACAAAATCCACCTACAGCGCGTCTAAAGCTTGATTATGAACATGTTACAGGCTGTTTAATCTGTACAAAAGCACAAGTGTAGAAAGAAGTTTCAGTGATTTCACATTGAATCGCGTGTCTGATTATTGATTAATTGTTTGAGTCACTTAAGGCAGCCAGTTCAAATATACATGACTTTCAACACGTTGTTAACGTGTAAACAACATGTGAACCCTAAATAATGTTAAATAATCACCCCCAGGCTTAAAGAAATGGTTCAATGGGAACACTCCTCTGTTTGAACTGGCACAGAATTATGTCTGAGATCACATGTTGTTAACGTGTTGTCTATGCGTTTGTGCGCTCGTTGTTTACATGTTGTTGACGTTGACATTTTGTTAACATGTTAATGGGTCGTTTACAACACGTTAATAACACATAAACAACTCGTTTACGTGTTGCCCTATGTATATTTGAACTGGTTAGCTTTCCATATTACCTGAAAACCTTGATATTGTCTATTTGTATATGTGAAATGTATAACAATCCAATATTCAGTCAAGAAAATAATCATTAGTTGCAGCCCTAAAAGCTTGTATACTGTGCACAAAGATTAGGAGTGAGGGTGAGATTACATACTGATTTAGAGCAGATTAATTGACAATGAAAGTGATTGTTAGCTGCAGCCCTGTACTGGTTACAAGCAACTCTCCAAAGTACAGTTAAGATCATGCAGCAATATCACCACAAGTAAATATCTAATAACTGAATGTCAAATTACGCTAAATGAAACAATAAACCAACGTTTTGTCTCAGGTCTGTTCATTGAGAAACCTTACTCCACTTTCTGACCTGTAGCTCTGCACTGGTGTTCACATGGTGGTCAATTGTTCCCATTCACACTTGTGGAAACCAGTCTGAGGCTCTGCGATTACCATCCCCCTTACCTCTTTATGTTACTGCACATATCACCTGCGGCAACATACAAATTCATTTAAATGACCTCCAGCATATCAGGACACTCACACACACACTGTATATAAGTGTACGTGAGCTGTGTTCACTGAGTTATTCTACTGATAATTGTGTACAAGGTGCTTGGCTCCAGCTCCGGCTTCATCAGAGCTCCAGGAAGCTGGTCACCGAGGGACGAGCCAAAAGCTTTCCTGCCTCATCTCTCATCCTCCTTAACTCGTTAGAACAACAGCGTACGAGAGAGGAAGCGTGACACGTACGGAAAGTTCCTGGACGAAGCAAACACAACGCCGTTTCCCATCGCAAGAGGAGGGGGAGAGTGAGGAGAGGCTGAGTCACGTGATGCTGAGCTTCCCCGGATGCATTGCGAGTCTGCATGAATCACAGGTCGACTCAAACTATAGTCACGAATGCTTAGAGTACTGTAGAGTTAACAAGTTCCTTTGATTGGAGACTTGAGATTAAAAACAGGTGAAAGCACACGCACACGGAGGAAGATATTACATCAGAGGACAGTCATTGTAATCGCATTTGGGCTGCCTCTTCAAAAAATCACAACAGCAGCAGGAGAGAGGACTTTTTTTGCTGAGGTTAAACCACTGTGTGTGATTACAGAGTAAAGAACAAGCACAATACCTGCATGAGTGTGTAGAAAGCCTGTGTTGCCATGTCTAGTCCGCACGAAACAAAGCATACGAACCAGTGCACATTAACGATGACTGTGTGCCAATTTGTGTCACTGTTTGGAATCAATAGTCAAATTAATTACTTTGTGTCTGACTGCACAAGTCAAACACACACACACACACACACACACACACACACACACACAGACAGCTCCCGTTAGTCACTTAGTTGACCGACTTTGACCTGATGGGGTTACACGTAGAGACTCGAGTTAAGTTGATTTCAATCTGTAAATCACCTCAGGTTCTGGGTTTGGTGACGGGCTCATTTTCAACTATTTTATGGCATTTTGTCGCCCAAACAAGACTAATCGAAAATGTAATTACCTTAATTGTCAAATGATGCAATCAATAATGAAGTAATAGTAGTAGAAGTGCCAAAACTGCAGTTCCTCAATCGTCCACTTGAGGCTGGCTCCAGAAGTGAGTCAGTCTCCATAAGTGTTAAAATGTCCAACTTCACAGCAGAAATAAACATGTTTACAGCCTGGTACAAAAAACAGTTTTGGTCTCTATAGCTAATTTCCCCGTTCATGACAACTGTACTGAGGGTGAATTTATATACAACTCAGCTGTTCAGATTATATTAAGGCTTAAAGTTATGCAGAATAAACAGCATGGACGCTTTGATGACAGGTAGATGTCTTTACAGATGGTTTGTTTGAGCAACCAGGCTTCATTCAGCCCGCCCCCAATCATGATGGCTGGATGCTTTATGTAAGTTTTTACATATCTCTGTATTCTGCTCAAGTCTGTGTGTGAGCTGTTGCTGCAGGCAAAATTCCCAAATTTAGTTGAAGAAAGTGTGAGGAGAGGACGGGCATGTGTGAGATTTGTGTCAAGGATTTGAGAAACTCACTGAAGTTTTCTGTGGATTTTCGTCGGGAGAGTTGAGGTCTCCCCCTTGACCGCCATATTCGTCCTCCTGTGATGCCGTCGGACATGCCTCGAAGTCTGTGTGCCCTAGATCATGCAGGTACTGGAAAAGAGGGGAGTTCTGCAAAGAGAAAGAGAGACAGATTGAGCAGTAGTCGAGGAAGGATGGATGAGATATCTGACGTGGGTTGAGCTTGATTTTGCCCTAGTTTTTCCCCAGCGTGAAACCAAGCGAGGGAAAACCATCACCGATTCGTCAAGCAACGATGTCTACTTTCCTCCAGGGTTCATCAGCTGAAGTTGAGACTCCACCCTCACCCACATAGCCCCTATCTCTCCACCGTGAAGCTTACTTTTCTGTCCTGGAAGGAATGCTGTAAGTGCCTTCACATGTGAATCTGTAAATCGACAGACGCTCGTACAGATGCCAGTCTTTCGAGCCCAAAGATTTCCCCTTAATCCGCCTCTCCTGCATGGAAACTGGACTAAATGTAGGCACGATTCATCATGTAATAATCTGTCTAATGGAGGGACAAAACACAGACGATGCTGTTTCTTACCCCGGACACAAAGAAAGCTCACATCCAAACCAGGAGGAGGGAAAAACATCCAAAAGATGCCTGACCCAGTTCTACCCTCTCCCTCTTAGCATCCCATGCCTTTAATATACCTAACTATGACCCATCATAACACACCGTATGCATACATGACTGTCAAATCTACTCACATGCATTGTCACACGAAGTCGCAGCTCATGTTGTCACCATCCAGATGTAGGTTAGCTACGTGTGGTGTGTGTATGTGTATGTGTATGTGTGTGTGTGTGTGTGAGTGTGTGTTCAGGTTTTTTCCAGAACCGACGCATTGGATCTGGTCATCCCCACCCCACCTCTAAACTACCAGCCTTGTAATGATGAAACACCCCAACAACAAATGCGCACCCAAAAGCCCCAGCTCAGCCCCTCTCTCTCATGACCACCAAAGCTCCTTGGCAGACACATAGTTAGCAGCCAATGCCAAATATGTGGATTTGTTTTGGGATTGTCAATGCATGGCAACAGGAGCAGAGGAGGGGGGGAGGAGGAGGAGGGAGGAAGAAAGGAGGGCTGCTGATGTGAAGCTAACACGCCTAGCACAGCTTGCTAACTTACGCTAGCCGGAGCACAAAAACGTCTATATTTACCTCAGAGAGGTATGACAAAGCACCAGTTACAAGTTTCGACAACAAAATGTCAAAATACAAACCTCAAATACCACATCTTCGTCAAACTCCTCAGTCATTGCTCTCCGCCATCTACGCGCAACCCGTTTTGCATTCTGAAGTTGTAGGCGACAGTAGTGTGTCGAGTACAGCCGTTGAGAAGTTGGTAGTTAGCCGGTTAGCCTGGACTTCGCATGAAAAACTGCAATTCCCATGATCCACCCCGCTCTCTCTCGCTCTCTTCTTTAACGGTCGCTTCCTCGCGAGCAAAAAAAAAAAAGCACCGCTTTGGCGCCTCAAGTGGTCGCGCGAGGCAAAAGTGGCCCCAACCGTTTTGGAACGCTAGGCAAGAAGATGGAGGGTGAAGTTAGGGGAAACATCCGGTGCATGAGCGGAAGTTGCCTTCAAAATGAAAACAGCACCTTTTCCAATAATTTGCTGTGGATAGAAAATAAGGCAAAAAAGCGCCAATTATATTTTAATTTCTTTAAAACGCAGAGTTGAACACATTTTTAGGCTCGCTTCTGTGATTTGTTTCATATCGTAGCAGCTGTGCGAGAGCTTCCGCGACAGTAGCTTTATTTTTAAACCGCCCGAAACGGAAGTGCGTTGTTCGGTTGTAGTCTGCTTGACACTGTTGGGAAAAGCACCGTGGCTGAAAACTTTCGGGAAAATGGAAAAAGTAACAGGCGTAAAGACTTTATCCGTGCATCCGCTGGCGAGATAAGGAACAACAGCGATGGATCTGTATGTTTTCTCCCCGAAGCGGGTTTCAAACTGACAATGGTGTCGAAGGAGGAAAAAACGCAGATTTTAACGCATTTCCATTGAACGTATATTTACCCATGGAGAAAGGACCAAGTCGGGAGTCATGAGCACAGGTTTGTTTCGTGGGGGAGCTAACTTAACTTAGCTCAAATCCTGCTGTGCAAGCGCCTGTTGTGGTCAGCTAAAACTTTACAAAAATACTTCTTGAGTTTTCCTCGCGGGATATGACACAAAAATATGCATTTTCTGTGTTATAACGGACGCTCTCTATTTTTACTCAGCCACCAGTTAATTACAGTTTTTCTTAATAACAGCTTTCAAACGTATATAAAAGAAGACAGGCTTCAATTTGAGTGAAAAAAAACGCCATCATAACTCACAATCAAAACTGTTTTCCGTTTGATATTACAGCTCCTGTTTGCAGCTGGACAGGGGGGTTAAATCCTTTGTCTTAAAACATCTGTCCTCGCTGTTTGATGCAACAAGTCGGCTGCAGTGTTAGCTGTGTTATCTCATATAAAAACAAAACATTTTGTTTTGCTTTTAATAAAGGTGAAGTCGTGTCACCAAACTGGACACGTGCCATGCCGTTTTTTTTAGGATTTGTTGTCGTGTTTTTTAGTCCAGATACCTGAAAGTGAAAACATAAGGCCAAAATCCGCTTGAAAAACATCAATTTTTAAAGTTTTTTCGCTTATTTTTGAGGCTTTTTCAACACCGAGGATATAGTTTATTAACTTTTCTAGCATCGTGAGCATGTACTAGCAAGTTCAGCTTATAGATAAACAACCAAGTAAGAGCTGGCTGAAGTTTTTAGGCTGATTCTCTCAGCTCATCACCGCCATCCACGGTGATTTCTGATCAACATTTATGTGAACCACTGCTTGAAGTTAAAATATTCTAATAACATATGTATGCCGAATTAAAAAGCGACCCTAGGTAATAAGTGTAAAGTGTTAACTAATGTCCTATCGCTTAGTTTTAATAGTTTTTAACCGCATTGATTGTACACTTTGTGATTTTTTGAACCGACCTCCGCGCAGGCTCTCTCCCTCTCTCTGTCAGCAGAGGCAGAGCAGCGTGTATCGGGGAGGCTGAGCGGTTTTTTGGTCGTTGGCCTTTTCGGAAACATCCGCTCGATGACTCCACTTCTCGTGGTGTCGGCCAGCCAAGAGTTTTTCAGCCAGTTAGAGCGGAAAATGTGGCCTACAATCTCAATTCACAGCTTTTTATTAGTGGACAGACTCTGTTTTTTTATTTAAACTTTATTTCATCTCAGTGAGAATGACACAAACTTGAAATTGTAGTGGGAAGAATACACACAAGACACTAACTAGTCTTTAAAGGTCCAGTGTGTAACATTTAAGGATATCTATTGACATAAAAAGGGAATATAATATTCATAACTATGTTTTCATTAATGTATAATCACCTGAAAATAAGAATTGTTATGTTTACGTTACCTCAGAATGAGACTTCTATATCGACAGAGGGAGCGGGTCCTCTTCTACGGAGTCCGCCATTTTGAAACACTTTGTTTCTACGGCAGCCCAGAAGGGACAAACCAAACGCTGATCTAGATATAGCCTCCTTCTTTTTATGTTTTCCCCTACATGCTTAGAAGAAGAGGGTGAGGCGTGGGGAGAGCATTCAGCTGGTTGCAGTTTGCGACTTCGCTGCTAGGTGCCACTAAATCCTACACACTGGATCTTTTTTAATTCATAGAATTTAATTTGGACAAGAAGTAGTGGCATGCCGAGCATGCTCAAGGGCAGGAAGGAGGGTACAAATTAAATTGTGAATCTGAATTGAATAATCCAGTTTTACTTTGTGCTTACAGCCACAGTCGAGATGCGAGCGCTTCAGTGAAAGGAGCAGATGTTTTACCATTTTGAAAGACTTTGTTGAAGATATAGATCCTAATGTTAATCCCTCAGCCCTCAGTTCTTCCCCTCTGACCCTGAAAGTGACCTCTTGACCTGAGACAAGCTACACAACCACAGCTTGCAGCTGTCGGTGCTTATGTTCAAGTAGGGGTGGATGGGTGGGTGAAGCATGTGTCTGTGAGTTGTGCTGATGCTGCATGATTCATTTTAAAAGGAAGTGTGAGTAAATAATGGTTTTCTGTAAATCCTCCCTCTTCTTTACGTGCAGGTGTGAAGAAGCCTCCATTAGCTCCCAAACCTAAACTCCCCACCACCACCACCACCACCACCACCAAACCTTCACCCCCACCCATCGCCCCCAAACCGGGTCTCCTCTCCCAGTCTTCGGTCGTCTCTCTCTCCCAACCTTCCCCTGCTACCCTCAAGAGGACAAAACCGGCTGTCGCCCCCAAACCGTGCATTCCCAAATCCACTGCCTCGTCTCCTCCTGTTTCACCTCCGCCACCTAAACCCAGCGAACCCCTCATCCTATCTCAGGAATCGGAGGAGGCTTTAGGCGACAGCCTCTCGCTTCTCAACTCCAGAAATGGGATTTTATCAGAGGCTAACAACAAACGAGAGTCGGATTACATCATTCCCACCTGCTCCTGTGGGCTCGAGGACTCGTCCCAGTGCCAGCATCTGGAAAACGGAAATACGGCTGAGATCGGAAGCGATTTGCACCAAGAGCCGTTGCAGAATGGGATTTCTACATCAGGGACGAGGCCACAGGAGAAAACAGAACAGCGGGAGGAGAAGAGTGAAGGTGGAGGGACGAGCAGAAAGCCCAGGGATAAACCTCAAAGACAGAGACACCTGGAGAGGGTATCGGTAAACAGAGAGGCACAGAGGGCCGAGGAGCAGAAGGGGAAAGCTTCACAGACTGTCAAACATCAGGAAAGTGCTGCTGCTGAGCCTGATATTTCAAAAGCGGATGTACAGACTGAGGCCCAAAACTCAGATTCAACAGACTCGGCCTGTGATGTTGCAGGCAGCATCATTTTCTCTACTCATGAGTCCTCTGCAGAATCTTTCCCGGTCGAATGCAAAGCATCCCCCCCTAGGTTACACCCCGATCTGCAGGTACCTGCTGCCCCCAGTAAGCCTCTCCCGGTCCCTCACCCACGCAAACTTAAAAAGCCAGCCCTGGTGAGGCAGGATTGTGTGGAGGGCAGCGCCCAGGATCAGGTGGCTGTGGCAGAGGAACCGAAAGAGATGCAAGAGGCTGAGGGGAGTCTAGCCGGTCTGTCTCTCAGGTCAGAGGGCGAGGAGCTCAAACAGGACACATGCGATGACCCGTTAACACAGAAAGACTCAGGTTTAGGAGATGATGAGACCAACGCTCCCGTCCCTCCTCCTCGGCAGACCTCCCTTTCGCCTCGTCTTCACAGAACAGTGCCCACCTCTCTTAACAAAAACACCTCCCACTCCTTAGTCCTGCTCTCACAACCTGACTCGACGAGCCACAAAAAAGAGGGTGGGGAGCACCGGGTGGAGGAGGATGAAGAGGACGGGTACGGTGACTTTGAGCGCTACCCGATCACTCACAGCCTCCCCAAGCAGATCAAACTGGGATGTCACCCTCAGCTGGCCAATGTGAGGAAAGCCTTCTCCGCCGAGGATCAGCAGTCACCGAGAGCGCCGCCCAGAAAACCTCAAAGACACAGCCTGCCAGCGCCCCCTCCACCCTCCATCTGCCCTCCTGCACCTCCGCACGCCAACACCCCGATGAGAGAGCTGCCCGCGCCTCCTCAGGAGAAAACAGCCTGGCGCTTCACCCGACCCTGCGTGACCTTCTTCAGCCGCCAGATACCCACCAGGAGCAGCGTGCCGCCAAAGAGCCGAGCTCCAGCGCTGGGGGGAAAGCAGAGGGCGCAATCCTTCTCCGCAGCCGACCTCGCAACCCGGGCAGACTCTCAAAAGAGGAGCCTCTCCTTCCGGAAGCTGCTGGAGCTCAGGCTGTCTGTAAAGATGCTGCCAAAGCTGCTGGCAAAAGGAGGCCAGTCTCTGGACTGTACCAGCGTGGAGGAGTCAAACCGGGGGCAGAAAAGCCTGGAGAGGCCCAAGAGCTGCATAGGGGCGGCCGATATTTGCGGAGAAGGCGCCGAGGAATCAGTCGAGTATGAGAACGTTCCTCTGTATGAGGAGATCCCGGAGTACATGAACCTGCCTTTTCACAGCGCCAGGCTGGGCTGGCCACATGACCCTGATGCAGACAACTCGGACATCTATGAGGTGCAGGATCCCTACCACAGATACCAGGACCACGAGTACGAGAGGTATGAGAGTACTTCAGTTTTATTTACATGGCGCCAAATCAAGAAGTTATCTCATGACAGATTCCATGTAGAACGTTGCTTATATCTTCATGTTTCAACCTTTCCTGTACTGTATCTAACCACTGACTCTGACTCTGAGGGTTCATATCAAGCCATTTCCTTGTGAATCTGTAATATTTTGTTTCAGTATCATCCTGCTCCATATTCATATCACGTCCATGCAGGTATCACATAGCCGCATGCATCCGTGATTAGATACGAGCTAAAACGTGAAGGGGAGATAGTAAGTGGAGGTAAAATGAATGGTTCAAAAACTCAAGTGCAATCGTGGCTGTAAATGGGAACAAGTGCGGATCAGGAGTACCGCTTTTCTACTCAAGTAACTCTTGAACTAGTTTCACTGAGGATTCAACAATAAATTGAAAAACTGTCCGTCTGCGTGGAGCTACTATACCTATTGTATTTTAACGCGTTATTCTGGTGGTAATATATTCTGCGGTAGTACGTGGTGTAAAAAGTTTGAGAAACCCAAAAATATTCAATTTACAGCCACATAAAACATTAAAAAGTAGCTAATTATCATATTTAGGAAGCTGAAAATTGATTTTTTTTTTTCTTCCTAAACCATTAAAAAATTAGAAAAACAGTTGGTGATTTGTTATGGAATAATTAATAGATCATTTAGCTGGTGATGTAGCAGCATCAGATGTCATACGTGAAGATGATTTATGGTCTCAGTCCCAGTTAAGCTCAGGAAAAAAGAGACATTTTTATACCGTGAACAATGGCTGCTTGTGTTTTTGAGCCCGAGGTGGATCTAGGCCCGAGATCCAGACCTGCTGTACAGCACTTAACCCCTGCTGCTGCAGCCCTGTAATTTCAGCTGACCCGTAGCTTCACTGTGGGAACCACCATGCGCGACAGGTTGTGCAGGTGACATTAGTGGTTTGTATTTACAAGAGTGTGAAAGTCAACCCTTGAGCCAGTGGCACTGAATTTGAATAGAACATTGATGTGCTGCAGGTCAGCCTGTTTTCCTGTGGGTTATTTTCAGTGGCCAGGGCAGGAAATGTCTGAGAATCGCAGAAACGCCACACAGCTCT
The DNA here is from genome assembly GCA_028641955.1 of Protonibea diacanthus. Taxonomy (NCBI): domain Eukaryota; kingdom Metazoa; phylum Chordata; class Actinopteri; family Sciaenidae; genus Protonibea; species Protonibea diacanthus. The sequence goes on along the minus strand of CM053997.1, from coordinate 15,077,032 downwards.
CTAGAACAGGGAAAATAAACCTCCAGCAACCACCAGCCTCCTCCTCCTCCTCCTCAGGCTGCCCGCCCTCGCACTGTGTTTAGCCTCTTCCTAACCTCATCACTCCTTTTTTTCTCCTCTGTGTCTCTGTGAGAAGATCTGAAGTGAACTAAATCATCTTTTTATATCACACACGGCAGTTTGCAGAGCACTATACATAGAAGGAAAAATTAGTTAAATATCTGAGGAAAACAAAATATTTAAGTTAACGATGAAAACAGTGACCCCGTTGCTCTAAGGGACATTGAACATAGCAGGTATGAATACATAAATTACAATCTTGGTTAAGAAATCTGACATGATATATTGTGGGAGTCGAGAAATATATCAACACAAAACCTCCCCCAGCAATAAACCAGTTACTAACTCACTGTTTAACGACATTGTCAATCCGGTTATTTCTTGGCTTTGAGCAGTGGAGTTCATGGAAGTTAATTATTAATTCATACATTTCCAAAAAAATCACCTCTGTAGTGAAGATAAAGTATGAAGAATAACTGCAACTTTAAGTCTTAATATAATTTGAACAGGTGAGTTCTATAAGTTCTATAGCTATAGAGACCAAAACTGTTTTTTGTACCAGGCTGTAAACATGTTTATTTCTGCTGTGAAGTTGGACATTTTAACATGGGGACCTATGGAGACTGACTCACTTCTGGAGCCAGCCTCAAGTGGATGTTTGAGGAACTGCAGTTTTTGCAGCCACCTGATTAATTATTTAGTTTATAAAATATGACAAAGGTAACATCTTACAACAACAACAAAGTACTCACATGTAAAACAGCATTAATTTATTTATTTTTGCCCACTCAGGGGCAATAGAACAACATTTAAAGACAACATTTGACGCGTTATCACGTAAGTGTTAGCAAACAGCTGCTTATTTACTCACCCAGCAGACGCTGAACGACATTAGCATTCATTTGGAGTCATTATTCTGGACACCCTGGAGGTAAATATCTAGCTCTTTAGCTGCTAAATGCTCCACTTTGTTAACCCACTTGCCGCTCAACTGTCTCTAAGATGAGTAACACTGAAGACTGACCCAAAACATTAAAGATGCAGGCTTTAAGACCAAAACAATGAGCTGAAAGGTGCTAAAATGCACTGTAGAGCTAATTCTCTGTGGGTCTGTTGCTACAGCTAACCCTGTTTACATTGCGTATAATAATTTGATCCATTGTTAGTATAAAAATATTAGTTTAGAGCAGCTTTAAGAATATAAACTGGTGAATTTTTGGCATTTTGGTCAGGAAATAACAAACAATCGGTTGTCAGAGAGTTAGAAAACAAGTTATTAAGATCAATCTGTTCTTGATCGTAGGCCCAGACTGTTGTGATGAGGAGCCCGTGATAGATGGCATGTTTCCTGCGGTGAAGTGGAGGCCACGTTAGGTGACGGCGGTGTTAAAATCTCGTCTGTTTAAAACAAATTAAGACGTACCCTGCCTCTTAATTCAGTCTGGAATGCAGAGTGGTTACCGGGGGGAGTTTGAGAGGAGAAAAAGGGAGCGAGTGAATCTGCAGTGTTTCCCAGGCATCTGAGCCTGTTAAGTTTATGTAAGTAGCCTCAAGCTGTAAACAAGTGGCGCTCTGTGCCTAACCCAGTGTGTTGGAATGCTCCGCTATAGAGAGAGAAAGCATACGGGAGAAAGAAGTTGAGGAAGAGTGAGTGTGTGTTACGATTTAGGTAAAAGAGACTGTCGGGAGGGCACGTAAGAAAAACAAGGAAGTGGAGAGAGTGGGCTATTGCTGATGAGAGTGAAAGGAAATGTGAGAATTTTTGGAGACCCGCAGTCTTTCCTATCTAATATTTATTCTGCCAAGGTATCTACAAGCTCTGCAAAGCCTCTACACACAGCAGCAGAGAGGGGAAATCGAAACACATTAAACCCTCCTGTTCATCAATCTTCGAAATCAGACAGCTTAACTCTTCAGAACAGACGCCGAGATCCAGATCAAAACATTAGTGACACACAAAAGCATGTTGCTGCTTGTACCGACCTGGCAGACAACACTTTTTATGTTTCGAGCCAACATGTTGTTTTGCTGCCAACAGAGGGGATGATAGAAATTCAGGTTTTAATCTCTTTAGCATAATTAGCAGAGGAGCTGTAGTGGATATACCTAAAACATAGTGATGACTAGGACTGGGCACTATGGCTGAAATCAGTATTACAATGAGAGTAAAGATACTGTATCACAAAAGTACCATGACAAATGGTAATAAACAACAGTCAGTGAACGCATCAAAGTGCAACAGTCAGTGAACGCATCAACCTTCAAAAGCTTCAGTACGTACAACAGTCAGTGAATGCATCAATGTACAAAAGTCAGTGAACGCATCACTGTTCAAAAGCTTATATAAACCTCAAAACAAAGTCATTGTACTGAAGTAAGTACTATACAGTATATAGTACTAATAATGCAGTCAAAGTAATAATTAAATCTGCAGCTCTTTGTTGTTTTCATTACCAATTAATCTACTATTATTATTTGATTGATCATTTAGTCAAAATATCCATCATAACTTCCTATTCACTATTGCAACCACTTTGAATATTTTCCTTTTTTATACTTCTGTTTTAGGGGCCTTTTTTATAAATATTAATTATTTTTATTGATGTACTCAATCTGTGTATTTTTACTTTGAACTGTTCTTTAAAGCTCCGAAGTTCAGATGTGAAAATCACAGAGTAATAAATATTTTCCTCTGAACAAAGACCTCCGAATGAGTCTTGACTGACTCATCTGCTTCTTATGAGTAAAGACTGTGTGAAGTTTGTTTATCAGGTCTCACATATGACGATATTTAATCTGTGTTTATCCAGGGAGGGTTTTTTTTTTGCCCTGCCCTGCTTCTCATTCACACATTTTAACATTCCCTCTGAAGCAAAACTGAATTCTGCTCTGTGTAATTTAATCTCTTCTCTTACTGTCGCTCCGTCTCTGTTTATTGTGTTGAATGTGTGTTTTGGCGAGCAGCGGCTGGCTGAGGCAGGACGTCCACTCTGAGGAGGAGGAGGAGATCCACAGTTCAGACGAAGAGGACAACAGCTCCACCTCCAGCAAGGAGAACCTGGACGAGGCAGACCGTCAGGTAATCACCTCCCCGGCAATTCAGCCATTAAGCAGTGATTATAAAGTAATAAACTGATTAGATAGACCTATGTATAAAAATAAAAAAATCCTTGTTCGTATATATTTTCTTTTTCTACGGCAGCTCAGTCCTTGAAAACGTTTTAGAAGTGCGCAGAAAATTAAATGTCAGCTTTATTGACAACGTGTGGAAAACGCTACAGAAACGTTACTCAGAGCAGATTTTACAGTCTGTTCAGACACGATGCCAACACGTCACTGAGCAGATTACAATGACGTCTCGTATCACCGACTGAACTGTCACTGCTGGAGATTGCGCGCACGTTTGCTGCCAAGTGTGTTCACTGCCTGTCGCAGTTTTCCATAAGAGTGTGTGTGTGTGTGTGTGAGGGGGGATGGTGAGCAAACACAGAAGGGTTACAGGTTCAGGAATAGCTCTCTCAATAACTACACGAGTTGACCCTCTCCATGATACTGTCAGCGCCTGTGTCCGATGCCACTCAGAGTTCCGGGGTATCACAAATACAGGCTCCGATGGGACCCGTGGGGACATTCTCGGTCAAGCGGGGGCCAAGGCCGCTGTCCAAATTAAGTCATTGAGAGACCGCCCCATTACCATTCAACAACACACACCATCAGGGAGAGGAGAGAGAGAGGGACAGGGAAAGGGAGAGGGGGAAGAGAAAGGTCGGTGCTCTACTTTTTCAGGCCCGATCGAGCTGTTGTTCGGAGGGCTGCAAACTCAATCCTGATGGTTCTACCGAGTGAAACGGTGCATCATGGTGATTTGCAGTGAGCCTGTGAGTGATCGGTGAACCGGTGATCAGTTTTGTTTTCGGTAAAGTCAGTCAACGGTAGCACTTCTCTAGTTTAACAGTGTCTCTTCTCTTTCAGCAGGAGGACGAGATGAAGAGGAAGAAGGTGGTGCACATCGCCCAGGAGATAATGAGCTCCGAGAAAGTGTGAGTGGGTTTACATCACCGCCGGAGTCGAGTCTGTGCCGTGTTTTATGCCCGTGACTGATGTATTTCTGCTCTGTCATCAGGTTTGTGGACGTCCTCAAGCTTCTTCACATAGTAAGTGTCTCATTTGCTCAAGAGGAACATTGCCGTGGGTCGTTTGTGCAGTTGAGGGAAGAAGAGTGCCTAGCATAATAAATCATACTGTATGTTTTGTTACCCGCAAAGACGCTGTGATTGTTTTGAATGGCGATCAAAGCTTTTTTTTCCCCCCAGGGATGGACATGAATTAATGAGGTCTTGGCCTGTGTCATCCTTGCTCGAGCGCTCGCTCTGAGCTGAATAATGCAGTTGTTTCACAAGCTGAGGCTTTTTTAAAGTTGCTGCGTTGGAGGGTTTGTGGTTTCCTGGGGGCGGCAGTGGGCAGGTAAACCTCACGGCCACAAGTAGGCAGACGTTTGCTTTGATCAGTCCCATTATGGGGAACGCTTGTTGAGCAAAAGAGTGAGTGTGTGTGTGTGTGTTTTTGTGCAGAAAGAAAGAGAGCATGAGTAAGTTAAAGAGAAATGTTATGAGTTTGTGTTCAGTTAAAGTTTGGTTTGGCTCAGTTGATGTGAGTTTTAATTGATAATTTCATATTAAATGAGGACACACGATACTCCCAACAGAAACAAGGTTTGTCAATAACATGTGTATTAGATTACATTTTATAGACGTTTACAGGGAGCTGCTGCCCAGAATTTGTGCAATTTGTCCGTACAGTTTATTTAATTGACAGTTGCATGTGTCCCTTGTTTTTCCCGCCAGCAGCCACACATAGTTTAAAGAGATTATTTTACATTTAGTCATTCAGCTGACGCTTTTATCCAAAGTGACTCAAAAAGGGAAACGTGTTAGTGCAGCAATAAGTTCCATAGAATCAAGTGACAGTTGTAGAGAGGGATAGATTTAGCATGTCCAGTTGTTGGTAGTGTTGGAGAGGAGGTCCTCTCTGGAGATCTGGGTGTTCAGGAGGTATAGAGGGTGACCTGATCTGGTGGGAACTGGTAGGACGTTCCACCAACGAAAGAACAACAGACGAGGAAAGTCTGGATTGCCCTGAGCGTACGGGTGGCAGAGCCAGGCGGTGGTGGAGGAGGTGCAGAACCGGTGGCTACTTTGTAGTCAGCGTTAGAGCTCGCTGAGCAGCCCTGTGCTATTGTTTTATCTGGACGTTCTCCATGTGTAATGAACTTTTCTTTCAAATATTTTCAGTATTTCTTTATTACTCTGTTAGACATGTGAGAAAATTCAAAGATTATTTAGTAGGAGCTCACCATACATGTTCTTTTATGACTATATCTGACAAATAAATTGAATATTTCTACATTTACCTTGATGGCAAATTATTTTCTACCAGGGTTCCCTGACAAACACAGGCCTGCAAAAAAGCTACACTATCACCCGTCATGTTGCATGCTGGACTAACAGGAATCATGTGACTGGGTAACGTCTGCTTGTTGACATGACACACAGAAATCAGGCCGGTCTCGTGACTTCTAATGTCACTTTTTGTAAGTCTGTGTCCATGTGCTGCTGTTGAACAGTGGACCTACACTGCCATGTAGACTTTTTAATGTAAACAACAGCAGAAGTGGACAAGAAGAGTATTATTATTACTTACTTACTTACTGTTAGTTGTAACGTTCTGCCTTTGTTTACATACCGCATATGTCAAGGACAGACCCAGGTGAGAGAGTTCATACGACGAGGGTCCACCTGTCAGCGTGTGGTTTTAGTGGAACCGCCATAGGATTTGTTTCGTCCCGTGGCTGACGGGCGGTGGGTGGGAGTCGGACGGGGGGGAGGAGGTCGAGGCGTGGAGCTCTGTCCAAGAAAAGAGGTCAGATCGCATTCTTCCCTCTCGGCGGACGGCCTGGCCACGCAGCAGCTGCTTCCTCAGGCCATAGAGACGACCTCTAGACACACACACATACCTTAGATAATCCTGTGTGTGTGTGCATACTTGTGGCGAGTCACTCACCTGACGTGTTTACATTTTTTTGTCCCTTTTTTAAAGTTGGTTTATTTGTGATCAAAGTCCACCGCGCTTGTTTTTCAGTTTACCTGAAGGCGGCTTTTCTCTCCCCCCGTTAGCTCAAGTGGTGTGTCAAGTAGTGTATGGTACATTAACACATCATGATACACAGGTTATTGTTATGCACTATGCACAGTGAAACCCTTTCAGAAGATCCAGAACACGGCGGCACACCCGGTCTTAAATCAGCCCAGAAGGTCACATGTTACTCCGCTTCTTATCAAGCTCCACTGGCTACCTGTAGCAGCCTGCATTAAATTCAAATCTTTTATCTGTGCCTGCAAAGTAGTCTCTGTTTCTGCACCCACCTACTTGAACGCCCTCATACAGGCATCTGTTACCTCCTCCACAGTGAAGGGCAATCCAAACTTTTCTCATCGTGCAGCGTCCTATCAGATCAGAGTAGGAACGGGTGCTGGAACTACCGTGTGTGTTGGAGGATTGTTAATGAGCTCGTCTTGTTTTGTTGTTACTGTTGAAAACATGACCAGAAAAGTTCAGCGTGATGTGACAAAGACGGCCTGCAGTCAAGTTGTTGGGGTTGTGGTTAGATTTTTTTGGGCTGGATGTATTGATGATCTGCTAGTTATACGTCACACTGCTTTTAAGGAAAATATCACTTAATCCACCAAAAGATGTCGTTTAGAAACAAGACGCGTGATAAACAAAAAAATACCTCAGATCTATAAGTGGGTGTGAGTGAGCACATATTATTACCCAGGACATTGGGCTCCTGCGTGGGCTCCCTGCTTCCTTCCAGGTGGATGTGTGTGTTGGCACGCTGGATAAAGTAAAGAGTGCTGACTCAGCTCTGTCTGTGTGTGTGTTGTAAAATCCGCGCAGAGGTGTGGAGGGGGCAGTTTATGAGGTCATAACCAGGTGTTCCTGCTGTAATACATTATGTTGTCTTGTGTCACCCCACCCTGTACCAGCTGTGTGTGTGTGTCTGTGTGTGCATTGACAATATCATTCGCCCTCTGTGTCTCTTCAGGACTTTCGGGATGCTGTTGCCAAGGCAACCCGTCAGAACGGGAAGCCGGTGGTGGACGAGCGGATCCTCAGTCAGATCCTGTATTACCTGCCGCAGCTGTACCAGCTGAACAGAGACCTGCTGAGGGAGCTGGAGGAGAGAGTGGCACACTGGTAAAATATTTATAGGCTTCAGTCTCACTGCTATTTTTGTAGATCATCAAGCTGTGTGTTCTGGAAGTACAGTTCCCATAATGCACCGGGGGATCTTGATATGAATTCAGTGAGCTATGATGTGTGTTTACATTTTGGCAACATTAAAAGTATTTTCCTTCGTGTAATCTATCAACAACCAACATGTTAATACTGAACAACATTTAAAAATCTGATAATTCTCATGACATAAAAGAATTTATGGACATTTTCATGATGGACATTGGCTACAACAACACCACCTCACCCTCACCCACCAGCTATAGAGACCAAAACTGTTTTTTGTACCAGGCTGTAAACATGTTTATTTCTGCTGTGAAGTTTTTAACATGGGGACTTATGGAGACTGACTCACTTCTGCAGCCAGCCTCAAGTGGATCACGTCATCATCATCAGCGTCACGTTCATGAACTATCTTAGTAGTATCTTCGCCTCACGTCTCTCCCTCTGCAGCTCTCCCACGCACACCTCACAGTTTGAAAACCTCTAATTAAAACATTTCTAAGGTTGTTTAAACAAAGGCGGATGCTAAGATCATCATCCAAACTGTCTGTTGTGTGAGTCAGATGTTTTGATTTTTTTTTTTTTCAGAGCTGTGTCCTGGTTCAACATTGACTTGCTGTAATTGCTGTCATTTTGCAGTTTTACAGTGCAATTAACTGTTTTAATGTTCAGTTTGGGTTCATTCAAATAGGTATTTTACCTACTTTGAGTTTAACTGGAGGTTTGTTTACAACCTCTCGGATCAGTTTAGTTCTCACTCTGCTGTCCTGCTCCACAGATCAAAAAAAAAGACAAAAATATGGTTCTTCTGTCTTATCTTGACAGCGGTTTATGTCCGTCTGCTTACAGGAGCGATCACCAGAGACTGTCGGACATCTTTGTCCAGAAGGGTCCTTACCTGAAGATGTACTCCACCTACATCCGCCAGTTTGACAACAACGTGGCACTCTTAGACGAACAGTGCAGGAAAAACACAGCGTTCGCCGCCGTGGTCAAAGAGTTTGAGGTAGAGCCGCACGTAGGGTTGTGTGTTTGTTTTCACAGTGTTACTTCACTATCTTCTATCTTCCTCTTCTGCTTTTTTAAAATTGTTTAATTCGACCTGAATTGGATTTTTTTTGTCATTTTCTGCCAAAAACATAACGACGCTCAGCTGCCTGCAGCTTCACTCCAGAGTCGCCTTTATCAGCGGCGCATATCAAAACACTGTACCCGTATCTAAAGCGGACGATTGGCAGCTTCAGTGTCTACATTCTGCTATTTGTTTTGTCTCAGATGAGTCCGAGATGTGCCAGCCTGGCTCTGAAACACTACCTGCTGAAACCAGTGCAGAGGATCCCTCAGTACCAGCTGCTGCTCACAGGTACGAAAACACCCCGACGCACACTCACGCCTCGCTCTGGTCTTTTCTCTGCGCGCTGAAGTCCAGCGAGGTCGAGGCTTTATTGAATCACGGCGCTCTTTTTACCGGACTGAGGCCAGGTCTGTCTTGTTTTGGCACCATACTGGCACCCAGTGGACGGACATCAAAATACTTTCATAGAAAAGGCATAAAACCGTCAACATGGGTGGACTGTAACTAAGTACATTTACTCACATCCTGTACAAATTTGACAAACTTGAGTATTTCGGTTCTGTACTTCTGTACTTCTGTACTTCTGTACTTCCCTGCACATTTGAGACTTATATTTACTAGTTGAATTCAAGAGGTTGCTGTAGTGTTTTTTCCCTCATAGAAAACATACAAAACAACGGCCACGACAACAATAAATAATGTCCATGTAAAGGAGAACAAAAGCCATCTAAAGTTATTTTATACAAAGAAGCTGAATGCTCAAAAGTATTAGTATGTCAACAAGTATAATAAAGTATAATATAGGAAAAAAAGAAAAATACATAAATAAGAGTACTTCATTGATCCCTGAAGGGAAATTCTTGAGTTATAGCCACAGTTACATGTATTACAACAGACATAAAGTATATGCATGGCATAGGTTAGGTAAGTTTAACATGACTACAGTATAAATACAAGTAAAATAAAAACACATTTTAATAAATAACAACATGAGTAAAAGATGAGTACGTCTTTCAAAATTGATCATCAAAACAGGAATAAAGAAATTGTTTTTTTGCAGATTATCTGAAGAACCTCCCAGAAGACTCTGAGGATTACAAAGACACACAAGGTTAGACAAAGGATTCACACATCGGGACGATCATTTGTGCTGTGCATGAAGAGAAACATTAATGTTTCATCTTTTCTGTCCGTGCAGCTGCCCTCAGCATCGTGAAAGAAGTGGCCAACCACGCTAATGATATCATGAAACAAGGGGTAAGACCTTTCTCTGCGTGAAAGCTTTATATTTCCTCTGTTGTTTCTGCTCACCTCTCCCTGACGCCGTGTTTCAGGACAACTTCCAGAAGCTGATGCACATTCAGTACAGCCTCAACGGGCACCACGAGATCGTTCAGCCGGGCAGGGTGAGTCAGTCCAGTCCAGTAAAATCTCACCTGAATCAGAGTTCAGGTCGCGTTTAGGTTTGTTTTCACACTGGTGTGAATCCTCTCTGAAGCCTGCCAGATATCAGTGTCACGTCAGAGTTGACATAAAGCACATCCATGTTTCCAGGTGTTTCTGAAGGAGGGCACGCTGATGAAGCTGTCCAGGAAAGTCATGCAGCCACGGATGTTTTTTCTGGTGAGTGATTCCTGGGAAATTATTACATTCATTTAAATTACCTGTCAAATTTATTTGTATGCCTTCAATCTGTCTGTGTTTTATTGTTCCAGTTCAATGATGCACTCATGTACACCACTCCGGTCCAGTCTGGCCAGTATAAACTCAACAGTGTCCTCTCTCTGGCTGGGATGAAGGTTAGACACACTGTTTGTTATTTTGAGTTTCTTTCATATTCCTGCTCGGTGTGTTCATGTTTCCCTCGATGTACTGATTTCTGATCTGTCATGTTAGATGTTGTTCTTGATTTATTTTTAATATTTGAGTCTATATTGCATTTTTTATTACAGCTCTGTTTCATCATTTTGCTGCCTTTGATTCCCAGTCCTATAAATGTGCCTGTCGTGCATTATTGATGCTGCGTTTGCAGTAACAGTTTCAGCTTTGCTCCCACATTCTTGAGTGGTACACAATCCCGGATGCTTGTCTGTCATTTATGGATTCATGTTGTGTTTTCCAGGTGAGTAAACCCAGTCAGGAGGCCTATCAGAACGAGCTGAACATCGAAAGCGTTGAGCGCTCCTTCATCCTGTCGGCCAGGTCAGCAACTGCAGCATCAGATTTTTGCACATCCAGAGCCGTAAATATTTGAGTTTGCTGCGTTTGCTTATAGTTTTGGGTGTATTTTGTGCTCACAGCTCGGCTACAGAGAGAGACGAGTGGCTGGAGGCCATCGCCAAGGCCATAGACGACTACACGAAGAAGAAAATAACCTTCATTTCAAGTCGAAGTCAGGAGGAGGTAAAACGATCAATCTGTGTGGCGGAGTGTTGAAGTGTTTTTAAGAATACACTCACCCTTAACCTTTTCCTGACTCAGGCGGAGGGCGTCGTCGACAGCGGCGCCCCGTTAGGCTCAAAAGCTCCCATCTGGATCCCAGACCTGAGGGCCACCATGTGCATGATCTGTACCTGCGAGTTCACCCTCACCTGGAGGAGGCATCACTGTCGCGCCTGCGGCAAGGTCTGTACCTCTAAGACTACCGCTGCTCGAACAGCACGTCGTCTCATGGGCCGCGCTTCTCATCGCTTGTTGTACATGTGTGATGCTGCAGGTGGTGTGTCAGGCATGCTCTGCCAATAAGTACTACCTGGAGTACTTGAAGAACCAGCCGGCACGCGTGTGTGATCACTGCTTTGCCAAGCTGCAGGAGAACAGTGAGTAAACGACGATTTCTATTGTTAAAAGCACAAAGTTGCGGCCACACCATGCTGCTGATGGAAATACTCAGTAGAGCACCAAATGTGGATTAATCCACCGCTGAAAGTAGTCCCCAAGAAATAGACCATCCATCCATACTGTTAGACGTCCTTTTATCCAGCAATGCTTTCCAGCTTCTCCCAGAGGAATCCCGAGATATTCCGAGGCTATAGGCGAGGGTTGGAACGTGGATAAACTGGAATTTGAGAGCTTTGCCTTCCAGCTGAGCTCCCCTCTTCACCACAACGGTCCAGTATGGCACCAGCCCGTCCAACTCCCTCCAAACCGGAGGGACATCCCACTGTAGTCCGGCAGAGAACCATAGCCTCAGTTAGCTTAACGGGGCGATTTGCAGTCGATTTTGAAGCAGCCGGGATGAGAGTCAGCACCTCCTGAGGAAGTCTGAGGAAGCGGACCATTTCCTCCTATTTAATTAACGTTTGATTAGAGACTGCTGTGTGGAACTGTTTGAGGGAATTTAGTCTTTTAAAAGATGAAAAACTGAATTTTTGTGGCCTGTTTTTAAACATCCTGCTTTGTTTTTATATTGTGGTATAAGGAGGAAGGGCTTGGACTCGGTTTTGGACTTTTTGTGGGATTTGTTGATAATGACAAAAAGAAAACTCATCTTTGAACATGATATAGATTATTTACTTTCGGTAGAACCACGTGGTTTTTGTCTGTTTATTAAATTTTTGTTTTTTAGGTGACCGCTGTGCCTCGACGTCAGTTTCTCCGATCAAATCTGGAGCTTTCTCCTTCACGAGGAAACAGAAGAAGATTCCTGCTGCACTAAAAGAGGCAAGGGACATAAATTAACACTCCATTTTTTTGAATTTATGTATGTGTGAAGCAACTTATTTTATTTTTCTCATGTTGTTTTTTTTTCCAGGTTTCAGCCAACACGGAGAACTCCTCCATGAGCGGCTACTTAAACAGGTCAAAAGGCAACAAGAAGCAGTGGAAGAGGCTGTGGTTTGTCATCAAGAACAAAGTCCTGTACACCTACGCTGCCAGCGAGGTACTCAGCCTGCGTCATATTCTTTGATTTATTAAACTCGTTGTACTTTTTCTACCGTCTGGTTGAATAATCATTTACTCCTTTTAGGATGTTGCGGCGTTGGAGAGTCAGCCCTTGCTCGGGTTTTTCCTGAGGGAGGAGAAGAACGGGCCGGCTCAGAAGCTGCAGTTTAAGCTGTATCACAAAAATACGCTGTTTTACATCTTTAAAGCCGACGACATCCCCACCGCACAGAGGTAACTCAACAAAGACAAGCTCTGGTTGATTTCAAACACTCCTTGAGCAGCTCAGATTTAAAAGGGGGGTACATGAAATAAACAAAGCCAGAACATAGAGTGTCAGAGTTTAGTCCATGAATCCACCTGGATAGTTTCAGTTTCAGAGAAAGTTCAGGCTGACTGTGGAGGTTTGTCTGGTCTGATTGGCAGCTGCAGCGTGACGTCGGTCTGTATTTTAACATGTTTGTCCATGTTCTTTCTAATTTCCTGGTTTGTATTTGTGTCTTTTAGATGGATCGAAGCCTTCCAAGAGGCCATGATTCTCGAACAGTAACTCGGTTTTACGACAGCGAAGTCGTATCACAGCCCCGGAGCCAGTTGATAGACAACTTACGACCCCTGATCGATGTCAGGTCGAGGGTCACCAGCTCAGGAAGGACTCCGGATTGGACTGTTAAACAGAAAACCCACTGCAGAGCGCCACATATGTGGGGGACTGCTTCTTCCCTCCCAAGAACTGGATTCTGCTCCCCTAAAACACATTTTTCTACTGATGCTCAGCGGTGCTGGCTGAGGTCATGGTTAACAGTTTGTCGCAGCTGTGGGTCAAAGGTCAAGTCCAGAAGCAAGTGTGTGGAAGTGAGACAGAACAGTTGTCAGGAATATTTAAAGCCCTCGGAAATCCAAGGAAGTCTGGGAATTATTTTTAACTGCAGACGGATGAAGGAATTACTTCTGTGCGACACGAGATAAAACAAAATTGTCCGCCTGCGTTCGAGCGCGTCGATATTCGGTCTCGTAGTTTAAAATCTAAAGATAGATAAAACACGCTCATCCTAAAATATTCAAAACGCTAAAAATCTGTGTCGCTCAGAGTTTAAAGACGTAACAAGGTGGGATTTTACTGTGAAAATCCAGCTTCTACAACAAAACAGGAAGTTGATGTTCTGCTCTTTTAGGTTGATCTCTCTGGTTAAGAGATTTTACTCCTGTATCTTTTAAATTTAACAAACAAATCGTGGGTTTTAAATAAGTAAATTTTAAAAAAAAACAGCATCCTGGAGAAAACTGGAAACATCCTGAATATTGTAGATATTTTTCATACAGTTTTAAAGTGTGTTTAGCCCCATTAGAAATGGTTAATGGGTAAAAACTGTGTATATGGACATGAAAGAGCAACATTGACCTTTTTTTATATCGAAGCCGAGAGCTAATATTTATAAAATAGGAAGATTTATTGTTTGAAAAAGCACAGGCTGCCACTTGTTTTGGGAGTCGGGGGGTCGGGGAGGGGTTTGTTAGGAAATATTTTTCCATCCAAACGTATTCTTTTAAATTTAAAAGAGACCTTTGCTGACAGAAAAAGGGGGATTTTTTTTTAATGTATGAGCAAATACTGTGGAAAGTATTCATGAACTATATTTCTGAGGAAATGCTCAAAAGGAAGAAAATTGAATTTCGATGCTTGTTTTTTGCAGACGTTGTGCCTTTTTTATATCTCCAGTTCTGAGATAAATCGCAATAATATAGGTGCTCTGTTTGACACTCTTCACTAAATACCGACAAATTAAAGCATGACTACTCACTTTTATAGCCAGGGTACTCTGGGGTTTGTAGTTTTAAAACAGTACTTCTTCAGGTCTTGGTTAAGTTGCCGTTTGTTGCACTACCCCATCAGGGCAAAATGAGTTGATTTCACAGTCGAAGAAACCCAAATCTTACTTTATATTTGAGTGAAGGAATAATGCTGTCATTAGAGCTCTCAGATTTGGGCTAGTCTGGTGTGAAAATGCTAGTCAGGAGCTGCCAAACATGCATTTCTTCACTGATTGTACATTAACATTTGTAAGCATCTACTCTATCAGAGTTAGAGTCTCCTATAAGCAATGATTCTAAACTGTCAGGCAACAGTTTTTAATAAAATATATATAAATTTACGTCTTGTCCTCCTGTGTTCATTTCCTCCGCTGTCACTGTTTAATTGCAGAGTGCAGACAGACCTACGTGGGAGGCAGCAGATCAACTGTCTGACATCTATCTCAGCGCGGCGATCAAAGCGTTTGTTTGAGAGATGAGATTTTTTAATGAGGGACTCATGATGTTTTTTTGCTGTAGTTTTATGCTCTGTTTCCTCATCCATCATCTTGAGCTGTGACACTGGACCGTGTTAGATACGACCTCTTGGGGGGGTCGATGGATGTTAGCTCGTCTTTTTAATAATAATAAGGGAAAAAAAGAGTTCAAGTCTGTGTCAGGACAGCTCGGCTCTGCTGCTGGAGTGTCCTCGAGCTGTATACTCCCAGGGCTGTTTGCTGAATTTGCAGATTTGATGTGGAGGATCTGAAATGGTGAAACAGCTGCTGCTCTTTAATCTGATCACTTTTAATGTCCTGGAACTGATTGTGATTCTTTAACTTTTATGTCTGTTACATATTTAACTGCAGACCAATGCACATACGACGAATTCACAGGATATAAACTGTAAATAATCATTTAAATCATTAAAATCTAAAATATTCTGCAAACTCTGAACAAAATTGTTGTATCGTACATATATTTATATTGCTTATACTTTTTAGTACTTAATTTTTTATCTTTCTTTCTTAATATATAATATTACTTTCTTCTGTATTTCTACAGCATTTTAAGGGAATTTCACCATTAAATATGGCAAGTTATTTTTATGGTAAAAAACTGGCAGCTGTGGTTACCGGAAGTTTACTGAACTTTGAACATATATTGAATATATATACTTTGAAAATATATGAATGCCGTATAAATAAAGGTTTGGAATCTTACAGTGTTTTACTGTACAAAACAGTCTCTAATAAAACACTTTATTCCGATAAATTCCCTTAAAGATAAAAGTTTTGAAATCATCATATTTTACAGTTTTTTACTGTCGTGGTTTGACAGTTTTTCACGGTAAAATCTACAGACACTAGGAACTAAAGGTTCCTCTGCTGCTGCTGTGTGGGTTACCCGGACCTGTTTTAACGCGGCACGGTCCGTCTCGGTAATTCTTCCGTCTCAAGATGGCGGAGTACGCGAACCTCGTCCGGAGGGCTCTGGGACAGATAGGAGGTCACGGAGGAGTCCGAGGCTTCCTCCTCCAGTTATTCAGGTCAGTTTAATCAGTCAGCGTTTATTAGATTTAGTGAATCTCTGCCGGTGACTGACGGAGCTTCATGAAGGTCAGACAGCGGATTTTAATAATCAGAGCTAAGTTAGCATGTTGACAGCTAACAGTCCAACACACGGTGAACAGTGTCAGACCTGCACAACAGCTGATTGATGCGTTTGTTTTGCTTCTCTGTGTTTGAAATATTACACCAAACTCTATTTAAAAATACTCAAAGTGAAGATTAAGAAGTACTCAGATCATTCACTGAAGTAAAAGTAGTAATACCAGAGTGTAGAAATACTCCAAATCCATTTAAAACAAGTACTTCTCATGCAGATCCATTAATTTCAAAATAAAGTTTATTATATTATTGAATTATGATGCATTAATGCACTGTTTCTATAGCTATGGTGCGAGTACCACTGGGGCTACATGAAGGAATCTCAATTTCTGGAAACTTTCCATGTGAAGTTTAGCTGCTGAATTTTGGAAATGTTCCAAACTGGAAATTTACCATGGGAATTATGGAACTTTATGGGAATTAACTGGAAATTGTGGGTAATTTAAACAAACTGTATCATATCCAAACATAAATATAAACAAAATAATACAATTAGAAAAAACATTTCAATAGATTTATTTGTAAGAAGAACTTTTATCAAGTTTTAATTATTTTACTGAACAACAAAAACATGAATGTTGAGTTAAATATTACTCATCCCCCTGAGCCCACCCAGTAAAATAAGTAAGATGACCCTTCAATTTTGTAAATTACTGGTTTATTCCCATTAATTTCCCTACATTCCCAGGGAAAGTTTCCAACATGGAAAATTTACATAATTTTGCTCGTAAGTTACTCACCAGGTAGTTTTTACTTGAGCATCGTCTCTATAATTGGAAAGGAAAATGTTATTTTTTAACACAGACCTGCATCACTGAGTGCTGCACCTTCTCTTTGATTGTATAAATTACATATGTCCTTGTGTTTCATTTTCAGGGTGAACGATGTGAAGACAGGAGCCCTGATCGGCGTGGATAAATACGGGAACAAATATTATGAGGACAAAAAGCACTACTTCTTTGGTGAGTTCAAGTCACATGCAGGAAATCTGCACCCAATATGCTAACACTAAAATGTTTCCAGGAGGGTTTTTGTGTAGCATAAGACAAACACTCTATACCTTGAAACTCTTGTCTGTGTCATGACTGTGTTCAGGACGTCACCGCTGGGTGATCTACACCACAGAGATGAACGGGAAGAAGACCCTGTGGGAGGTGGACGGCAGCATGGTTCCAGCTGAATGGTACGACTACTTTGGTTTAAAACTGTGACATGTGACTACGGATAAATCTTCCCTTATGTAAGCCTTCCACCTGCTTCTCTGTCACTCTTCAGGCATCGCTGGCTGCACTGTATGACAGACGACCCCCCCACCACACATCCACCGGAGCCCAGGAAGTTCCTGGCCGAGGTCCACCAGTTCAACGTGAGCGGCAGCCCGCAGCAGTATGTGCCCTACCCGACCACCCGCAAGAAGATCCACGAGTGGGTTCCACCCAAAGCTGGAGCTCAGTGAACTCTGAGTGCATTTCATTGTAAATTATGGTTTCCTGCCTCTGTATCCAACATGTCCTGAATAAAATCTCTATACAGACATTTATGATGGGAGTCGCAGTCCTTATATCAAATGTGTACAGTGTTCCCTACAGGGTGAGATTTGATATGTGGTGGTTAACGCTCCAATATCTGACATTTTACATATTTACAACCTGTTATCTGATTAATTTCTTCATTTAGAAGTATCAGCAACACATACTTCTTCAAACTGCATTCTTGTCAACCTGGATATCGTTTTGCTGAAGTGACATCCATACATAGATGACAAATATACAAAAATATGTACTCAAAGAGAGTGCATCTGTACATGAGCACACAGCAGCAGAGCCTGAGCCCGGCGTTCAGTGTCACGGCGAGCTTACTGTGTCTCTGTTGTGTGTTAATCACTGCAGGATTATGCTGAGCTGAGGGGAAAGTTGCAGCCTGCAGCATTTCACACTGAGGTGTGCAGAGATCCTCCAGAGCTCAAAGTGACTGGACAAACAAGTCAATGCATACTCATGATTCAGGGTTAAGAGTCTCTGTGAAACTGCAGCCAGGACCAGGACAGGTCTGTAACACTTTTTGGAACATTTTAGGTAGATGTTTAGGAGCATTTCTCACTTTAAACAGCCCTGGAATAAATCCATGGAGGATGCAACTTTATGTTCATGTTGGCAGATGTAGTTTGTGGTGCTGTTGAATCATGTTGCATCAACTGACAGGTGTTCCTAATATTTTGTCCTCTAAAATAGGTTGTAACCTTCATGAATAAATGACTTGTTGCAGGACTGTTGGCTGCAGCTAATAATTATGTCATAAAATAATTTTATAAAATATTTATAATGAGGAAGTTAATCTTTTTTAATGACTTAAACATGCCTGGACGGGATATTTAATATAGTAATGGTAGAAAAGGCAGTTAGAGTCCCAGCTGAAATATCTGAGCTAACGTTAGCACAGTTATAAATAGATTAGCATTCCCCCCTTTTCATTTACCACCACCAACAGGTCAAGGGTGTTAATTAAAATAAATTAAACCAGCACTTTAATTTATAATTTTATTTTTATTCATGATATTCTTGTTTTGTTTAGTTTTTTTGTTAGTAGCAAACGTTAGTTAGCATGCTAACGGTGCTAACTCGTTATGCTAACGTTAGAATTTAGCCACGCTAGCTCAAAACACCTAGCCTCACAGAACCGTTAGCATGGTTATTTTAAATGTGGCTGACTGTGTTTAAGTCCTTTTTTAAAATAAAAAATAAAAAAACTTTGTTTAAATAATTATTAAGTTATTGAAATGTGTGTTTATGTCCATAAAATACACAAATTTGACTGATGCTGTGTCATGTAAGCGAGCTAAATAAGTAGCACTAGCTACTGTTTCATTAGCTAGTTATTTATGTTCAAATTTATGTATTTATGTTCAATTTATGTTCTTGAGGTACTTCTTATACTTGATTATTTTCATGTTATACTTTGGATTAATATGGATTAATCTTATCCAGCAGTAAAGTTATATATAAATAGTTAGTATAATAAGTAATAAGTATAATATGGTAATAAATAAACAACAGTTATTCAACAGGTGGTTAACGGTCATCTTTGTAAAAGTGAACATAGTTATGAACATAATAATTGTGAACATAATTACTGTTGGTGATTAAATGCCACTGATTCATCCAACTGGAGTGCAAATGCTGGAGTTTCTTCAATGATCTGCACCCTCACATTCACCATTAATTTGGAGAAAGTTGTCAATTATTATGACAAAAAATGAGGGACCCCCTGCTGTACCTCAGCGGTCGTGGATAAAGGACGTCATATGTCGACATAATCTGCTGTCACTTATTACTGTAAAACTGTAAAAGCGATATCACACTTGGCATACTGAATATCAGCACGCACAGCAAAAGATCCGAGCATGTTTTCTACCACTGGTCATGGTCTATTTTTAGTTGAAATGTAACTTAAAAGAATGTTTTTAATTACCAGCTCTTTAATCATCTGTCATGGTTTCAGAGATCTGGAGCTGCTAAATGAGGAGGTTCACGGTTTCATCACTTTTCCCTCGAGGGGAAGATCCCAACGAGGATGGAGAGATAGAAGAGAGCCAGCTCACTGTAAGCTTCAGCGACACCACAAACCACATCTGTAACAGTGTTTAACCGCCATGAGAGGGCGTCGTTCCTGTTGATTTATACGTCTGTGAGTCAGCTCTGTCTCCTCGGCTCTGTCAGTGAATGAAAAAGGCTTTTGGCATCCTCTCGAGTCAGCGTTTCAGTGCACAACAATCCTCAGGAGGAGACATCAGATCAATTAAGAATAATAACCAGGAAGTGCTTTGACAGAAAACAATAACCCACATTTTACACATTTGTATTCACTGTATTGTGTGTTGCTGCTGTTGTTTTGTCTGTATCTGACATTAGCTGATGGCCATTGTCTGATTCATCCTCTGCAAGCAGAGCGGATAATCTCCCTCAGCCTTTAATATTTGCTGATGCAGCAGCACGCTGCGAGTGATGCCAGCCTGGCACCAGAAAGACAATAAACAGGGACGTCTTGTGATGTCGAGACTCTCTCCACGTCTGGCCCCTCTCTCCTCTTCCATCTTCCATCTTCCCTCTTGCCAACTGTCATTTCTCCTCTTGCTCCTTTGATTCTCCATCCCCTCTTTTTAGCATCACTGTCTTCTTTCTTTGGTCTTTCATCATTAATGCCCGACTTCCTACTCTCTCCTGTGTGGATTTGACTCTACTGGTGGGAGTAGAGTGTGACATCCAGAGTGAGTATCTCCTCTTAATTCTCCAAATGTTAGCTGTGCTTAATGGGTCACAGTCGGTGCCTTAGGTCTTTTTTTTTTTTTTAGGTCTCCTCTGAGTGTTTTGCTGTAAAAATACCAATGTCCCAGTTCTGAACACAAGAAGGAAGAAAGATTTTTTTTATCTCAATCTTACATTTACATTTAGACATTTTGCGGCTTATAAAAAGAGAAACAATCAAGCTACAGTGCGACACGGACATGTCAGTGCACCAATACTCACGTAGAATCAAGGTCCAGTTGTAGAAGGAGATAGATTTAGCATGTGCGGTTGTTGGTAGTGTTGGAGAGGAGGTCCTCTCTGAAGATCTGGAGGACCTCTTCGGGTGGTTTTTAAAGGTAGAGACCCTGATCTGCTAGGAACTAGAAGGACCTTCCACCAACGGGGAACGACAAACTCGCTACCCTACTTGATATTTCCTTTCAGCTGCACACTGAAACGTGCAATCAGCGTTGAGATATTTCAGTCTGGACCAAAGATTTGATTTTAATCTGATGTGGCTTATGTGTCCATCAGTGTGACCAGCGACGTCTCCTTCCTTGTTTTTACTGTCCAAGTCTGCAGAACAAATTCTTCACCTCCCTCGTAATGGCTGATTTTTTATTAGGAAATAATCTCTTTTCATGGCAGACATTTTGACGCATTCTCACAGGTGCAACTAATTATGTTAATTAAGGCTGGATGTTGCAGTGCTGGTGCTGCTGTTAGTAACAGCTGTGTGATTCCTGCTCACAACTGCAAATGTCTGCTGTGAATAAGGTCAACATCTCCCAAGTGTCAAGTGTAAACCTGGTAGTAATCAACATGTAATTATAATTAAAAATGTAATTTTAATTTAAAGGATAAGACAAACACTTTCTCCTTCTTCTTTCATAAGAATCTTCACAGCAGATATTTTGACATGAAATAGTAGGGTCAACTTAATGATACTAACCTTTGTATCATCGCAGTTGAGCCGGATACAACTTTTGGAAATCCTGTCCGGTGTTTACCTTACTATTATATATCGTCTGTGTAGCCACAGTCTGATTTTCTGTACCTTACGCCACACTGTATATTTATTTTTACAGTAGACATTTCGACCTGTCATAGCAGCGGGTGTACTGAGTGTCCCAGTGAGCCGTGACAATGAACCAACATGCACAACACCAGAAGCTTGAAACTGAAGCTGAACGTTAATTTTAATATTTACACCTGAGTTTTTCCCGCGGAGGCATGTCAAGATGCCTCCTGTGGAAAACATAAACACATATTAGAGCCGTATAATTGCTTGTTTGCATCTCTTAGTTTGGGGTTGACAGCGTTGTTATCAGTGCAGTGTGACAGGTTGAAACCTCGTCTAAACCTTGAATATTAGCTGTAAGATAAAGTTGAGAATCTGCCGCCATGCAAGCCAAGAGACTCAGACTTGGAATAAGATGCTTTTGTTTTAAACCTCAGAGCTCAAAATAAACGTCAAAAGTTTCTGGATCTCTTAAAAAATCTTAAATTATGACGTAAACAAAGCTGTAGATTAGTAAGAATTTCAATATTTCCCTCTGAAAAGTGGAAGTGGATGTAGAAGCTAAGAAAGTTTCTCAAATTTGTACTTCAGTACCGCAGTGTGTTGTGCTCCAACTTGTAAAAAAATGCCTTTGAGCATGAGTGGGTGCAGCATCCAGCCTTGGTCACACACACACACATGCACACACACGTGCACACATACACACAGGCTGCTATCTGCCTCTGCAGATTAGGTCTGCTGTCACAGTGTCCTGTCCCGTGGAGTGCGTTCACCCCTCGGGGAGCGAGTCTGGCAGGAGATCCCTGCACTAACTCAACGTTCCCACACTCATTCATTCCCTTAAACCCTCCCTTCTCCTCCTCCTCCTCCTCCCCTTCTCTCAGTGTCCGTCACCAGCTCTCCATCCTGTCTGTGTGCTTCCTCCTGATTGGCAGCCGAGGTTGTCGTTACCGCAGTGAAGTGCGCCCGGGGCCAGCGGAGGAGGGCGGCCGATAGGGATCAAAAAAATGTGTTCCTTTTAAGGTGGTCTTTTTGAGGAAAGTACGAGGCAGCCTAGCGCAGGTTGGGATTTGAGCGTGTGGAGGTTTGAGCCTGCTAGCACAGGAAGCAAAATATTTCACAATAAGAGCATTGCACACACACACATACGAGTACAGACACACTCACACACACTCCTCCTCCTCCCTCAGAGGGTAGACAGTAAACTTCAAAGAGGCAGACAGAGCTCTCTGATGTGCAGGGATCTTCTGAAGCTCCTGTAGCATGCACTTTGACCTCAGGCTGTGAGGAAGAGGAGGCATGAGGAAGAACTACAGTGCTACACCGCTCATCTATGTGACAGAGGTAGTGTTTGCGTTTGTTACCGCTCTGAGTCCTTCACCTGGTTGTGCATATTTCTGTGTGTTTGATGTGATAGCCTAGGGAAACACTTCTCCTCCTGCACGAGCTTAAACCTGTGAGAGGTTAAACGAAGTCAGCCACAGATTCATGCGGGACCGGCGGTGCTTTATTGCACTCAGTCACATGAGGAGCTCTACAGTACATGTGAGACAGAAAAGGTTCATTTACGACTGGAATGTTTTATGGAAGCTGTCTAAAGTTCGCAAGTTGCAGCTCACTCTGTTCAGGTAAAAGCTTTGTAAAGAAACAGGGCGATCTTTTGTGATTTTTGTGGTTGATAAATGTGTTTTTGCGACAAGAGCTAACCGAGGAAGTTGCTTTCTGGCGGTTTAGGGTGAAGCCAGACAAGTTTCACCACATTTCATTCACCGCAAACGTCTGCACGGAGCACGTGATTGGCCTTTGCTCCTTGGGTAATATCTAAGGAATGTGTACAGCACGCACATAAATCATGAACACCTCTGAGCTTGTTTTCATTTTCCTTTTTCTCACTTGCTCTCGGTAAAAAGAAGTTTCTCCGTTCTGCCTCCGAGTGCTCGAGCAGGAGGTCATGTTTATGTTCCTGCTGTCTTTATCTGTCCATCACAATCTCAGCCGCTCTGTCCAAATGTCTGTGACTAAAATCGAAGCGTCTCTGCAGTCGCTGAGGTTTGGTGCTGCCTTTATTGTGTGTGTTTGTGTGTGTGTGTGCGTGCATGCATTAGGTGGCTCAGTCTGCCAGTATATGTGCAGCAAAATGCTATAAAAATAAGGTTATGCAACCCCGTCCAGTATAATGGGGCCCTTCCTGTCAAGACCAACAGCCCTCATCACTCCACAAACAAGGAAATAGTAGAAGGAAGAAGAAGCAGGCACCAAAGAAGCAGTTTGATCACAGCTCCCCAGTGTGTTTTCACCCACCCCGAGGTCTCACCTCCGCTGAAAAGTTCTGCAACAAGTCTATAATCAGCCATTTTGGTGTTTTCACAGCTTCTGCTGCTGTTAAATCCTCTGCATGCACTGTAACTCCAAAGATAGAGATGTAGATGCCCTTCAACTGTTAACCGTGGTCACTTCCATCCGTTTTACCATGGTAACCATCACGATGTCTCTCTCTCTCACACACACACAGCATTCAAGACCTTGGTGGATGCTGCGCCCCTCCCCACTTGTTCTCTCTCATTAAACTGTGTGTGTTTTCCCCAAAACAGATCTCAGAGGACAAGACAGTGTAATGTGTCAACAGCGCAATTCTCTCTCTTGCTGAGCGGAATAGGATGATGCCATGTGAGGATATTTTTGCACGACTGCAGGGGGGATAGGGCTAAAACAGAGGAGGCTTATCTGATGAGAGGATATAAAATTAGCAGCAGCCAGAAATGTTCTCATGCTGTTTATGATGTGGCGGCCCCTCCGTCAACATCTCTTGTTTTATTAGACCATTGTGGCGATGTTGCAAACCGAAGAGCAGAGCTGATTTTATTGGATTTTTTTTGTGGCTTTAGGGATGTTAATGCGTGTGCATATGTGCAAGTTTCAGTGTGCAGCTGAAAGGAAATATCAAGGAGGGTAGCGAGAAACTTAGGAGTCATTATCGATGAGTGACTAAACTTCTCTGAACTTGTCTCGGCTTTGCACTTTACATCAGTCATCATCAAGTAAAATCAGGCCTTACCTGACTCAGCGTGCTACTCAGCTCCTGATACAGGCTGTGGTCATCTCACCGCTCGAGGACTGTGACTTTAAAATGGCAGGGCAGACAGTAAGCAGTTTTCTGAGGATTCATATGATCAAAGTATAATCTTATAGTCTTAAATCTGTGCTGTCCAGGCAGATTGGTTCAGGAGATTTATTACTCTGCGGCAGAAACTGTTCCTCACTCTGGCAGTGTGGTTAGCGCCGTCTGGAGGGTGCCGTCTGGAGGGCAGGAGAGTGAAAAGGTGGAGGCAGGGGTGTGTTGGATCACTGCATACCATCTACAGAGACAGTCGGAGCTGTAGATGGCTTCGAGAGGTAGCAGCTGGGGACCGATGACTCTCCGAGCGTAGTCGATAACCCGCTGCAGAGCTCGCCTCTCTGCAGCAGTGCAGCTGGTGTACTGTGTCAAGATGCCATACGTGAGGATGGTTTCAGGGCTGCAGCGGTGGACTGACAGGCAGATCTTATGAAATCATGATCCACAGAGGATACATCCTACTGGCTAACCTCTGACTTTTCCTCTAGTGCCACTATGAGGTTTTCAGCTATTGGATGTTCACACACCTTCACGTTCCTGTCAGGATGAATTATTGTAACTTTGGTGATCACTTTTTTATTTAGCGCCACCTACAGGTCTTTGAATTTGTCCAGGACTTTTGTTTGTGACAAAAAAACTGCCAGGTTATTGACATTCATATTAACTTCTAGGAATAAGGTGAACATTACACCTGCTAGTGTTAGCATGCTGATCATTGACAGTATAAAGAATGGACGGCGTATCCGTGACGTCGTGTATGGTCACCATGGTAGAGGGAGAACACATTAAGTGGCTGTCAGCATCATCTTTTGTTGCCGTGGTGATAAATTGTGTGGCTGCATCTGAAACTAACATGATAAGAAATGAGTGGCGACTATAGGAGTGTGTGGAGTGTGTGTGTGTGTGCAGAATTAGAGGCCCGGGGTCTGTGGATGTAGCTTGAACAGATTTACTTGGTCGTTAGTGAAGGTCATTATCATCACAGGAAATTATATACATGCAGAGACAAACACGTAGGCCGGGTGTGAAGCTCAGGGGGGACGGATGGTTGATGAGGTCGTGTTCAGGTTGTGTATGTCTGCTGTTTGTCTCCAGAGGATGTTATTCATGGAGCTGCAGTGTTAACCACAAATACTTGTTGCTTGTGAGTCAATAAATAGTTTAATACTACTATTATTTTTATAACAATAATGTGTTAAAATACCATGTGAGTGATGAACCTATAGAGGCTTCAATCAGCTGAGGTTTGAACCGGAAACCTTCTTTCTGTGAACCACCGTGCCACCAACATAACTCCACAAATGAACAATAACGTTCATATGTACCTGTTGAATGTGTATAAAGCAACAACAAATTCAAATGTTGGCGAAAAGAAACATCTAAGCTGTTACAGTTCATCCTCAGAAGGACATGAATCTGTGTTTTTCATGGCAATCAATCAACAATCCGACAGCTGTCAAAACATTTCACTGAAAAACAAAAAAACTTCCAACCTCATAGTGGAGCTACACGTACAGTCAGGAAAGAGTGTAGGATTCATCCTCTGTGGACCATGAATATTATGAACATCCATACAAAACACTGGTTAATAATGATCCTTAACTGACTCTCTCGATTTGCGTCAGTGTAATTTATTTTTGTTAATTAATTCACTTATCGAGCTAGAACCGAACACATTGCAGCCACCAGTGATTCAACACAGTGAGTAGCTCCTGAAATCTTCTCAGAAATTAATATCATGACACCGGATAGCAAGAATGGAAAGAGCTTTTTGCAGACACCATTAATACATTCTGAAAAAATGTCTGGAAGGTAAAATGGACATTCATTACCGTGGCAGGAAAATATGAGTAATAATGGGACTACACTTAACCATTGGTGGAGGATAATGACTCAGGACCAAGTCCCTTTAATGGGAACATTTCCATTAAAGCACTATGTGTGGGATGATTAAAGCATCCGTATTTTATTTTATATTTTATTTTTAATCAATAATGTAATCATAACTGTTTTTTAGTTTTTTATAGAGTTGTGCTGACTTTTCGTGTTAATGTAAAAAAGAGGATATTTGTGTCAAACGCAGCTACAGAAAGCACTGAGGATGTATAAGATAGTATCAGTATCAGTATTTTCCCTGGGGTCTGCAGTCACACTGGCAGCTCTGTGAGGCTAAATGCTAACATCAGCATCAAGCGGCGACCTCCATGGCTGTAGAGCGAAGTGCTAAAAACTGCAGTTCCTCAAACGTCCACTTGAGGCTGGCTGCAGAATGAGTCAGTCTCCATAAGTCCCCATGTTAATGTCCAACTTCACAGCAGAAATAAACATGTTTACAGCCTGGTACAAAAAACAGTTTTGGTCTCTATAGCTAATTTCCCCGTTCATGACAACTGTACTGAGGGTGAATTTATATACAACTCACCTGTTCAGATTATATTAAGGCTTAAAGTTATGCAGGGTTAACAGCATGGACGCTTTAATTGACAGGTGGGTGCTGTTACAGGTGGCTTGTTTGAGCCACGATGATTTTTATATATACATTTTACATTCAATATTCTTTCCTGCAAAGTAACTTGTAGATTTTAAATAAATGTAGTGAATCGTACCTTTAAAAATTGATCACATGAGTAAATATACTTGGTTACTTTCTGCCATAGTTGTCCTCATGCCGATAGAAATACAAGACTAGATACACACGAGTGTTCCCACCTGTTGCTGTGAGACAGATGAATGATGACAAAACCAACAAACCCTTATTAATCACATTTATGAACGTTATGAATGTGTGTGTGTGTGTGTCTAGGTTCACATTTAATTTATTCATAATTACCTCGTCAAATCACAGACGTGTAGATTGTGTGTGTGTGTGTGTGTGTGTGTGTGTGTGTGCTCAGCCTCATTAACATATAACCTTGTCTGTGTCTGTAGCCTCCAGCTAGCGGCTCTACGGGGTTTGTACTGTAAACAGAGGTTCAGTCTTTTCTCTGTCGTCATCTGTTTTTCTCAGGCGAGTCAGCAGGAAAAAGAAATGTTAGATTCTCCCGGTGTTCTTAATTTCACACTGTCTTGACTTCGTGTACACTTCAGTTGTCATATTTTCCTAGCGCTGATACAACAGCGAATCCTACCTGTGAAGGTTCAAAGAGAGGTGTTTATTCAGCGTTACTGTCTTTTTAGAGTCTGTACTGAATAAGACTCAAAGCCGGAATACCGGAGTGCAGCAAATGACTCATATTTTGGGAGGTACACTTCTTCACTTTCTTCCGGACTTAGTTAAATGTCATATCTGTGCAGTCAATTAAGCTACAGCCAAGAACCGGTCAGCTTAGCTTAGCACAAAGCCCAGAAACAGCTTGCCTAGCTCTGTCTGAATGAAAAATAAATCTGCCTACCAGCACCTCTAAAGCTCACTAACTAACACAATATGACAGACTAGCTAAGATAAGCTGGTGGCCATAGCTTCCTGTTAACCAGCTGCAAGAAAGTGACAAAGCATGTATGAATGAATGATAATTGTTTCACAAGTTACAAACATTTTGGGAAATATTGTTCACTCTTTTGGTGGTGGTAAGACGAAAAGATTGATACCACACTTAATAATGATGCTACTGCAAGCAGATAGCTTGATAGCGAGCAGATAAGCCAGATAGCTTAGCTTAGCATAAAGCATAACAGGGAAACAGCTAGCCTGGCTCTGTCGAAAGAAGATATAGCATGTTTTAATAAAATCCATCCACCAGCGCCTCTAAAGCTCATTAATTCACACAACATATAGTATAAAATTGACAGGCTAGCTGTCATGATGCTAAGCTAAGATAATGGCTGTAGCTTTATGTTTAATCGCTACAAGACAGTGAATAAAACATGTTAGATCTTCTTTGCTTAATCCGTACAAAAAGTGTCAAAATGACAAGCTTTTTCTGATTTTTCTGACTTATAGTTTGAGCATTAGAGGAGCCAGTCAACAATATGTGGATGTTAGCGTCTGCTGAGCTATTTGATATGATATATGTCTGTTGACCTGATGCTCTTTATCTGTCTCTGACCTCCTATTTAAATGTCACACCTCTGTCTTTTTCAGTTCCTTTAACTGTACGCCTACATATCACACGTTTACTCTAGAAAAAAAAAAAAAGAGAGACAGAGAGACCTCAAACCACTCAGAGGAAGACAAAGGGGATGAAATGTCACAAGCTGGCGACGCAGGGTGGGCAGCGATGTGGGCGTGTAGCGAGGTGACATGAAAGCGTGGCTGGTGCTCCTCCACCACCTCCTCCTCCTCCTCCACCTCCACACGCTTTGAAAGCGTGACCCCTCAGATATTAATTTCAAACGGCCTCTGGTGTTCGATCAGGGAGGCCGCGCTGTCCTTTATGAAAGCATTCACACATTCTGATAGTCACACTAGCAGCACAGAGGCTGCAGACACGTGAAAACCCGCAACAGACATCCTGATGTGAAACCAACAAACTTAACAATCCGCTTTAGAAATACTGAGGTCAGTAACCCTCCATCTGTGAGTTAACTCGACACTGCTAGGAGTAAACCAACAATCTTAACAACCCAGAATGGACAGCGTATGTGTGACGTCACCTGCAGCTTTCTAAAGAGCCGTCTTGAAGCTCGAGGCGGTTGCCGTTTACTACACTCCCCGTGCTGTCAGACCTTTTGCTCGCAGCTAAACAATTCCTGTGACTGCGACGTGTCTTCATTTCTTTTCATGAACGTGCTTCTTATTTCCATTTAATCAATTTTCCCACATCATGTTTTTTTTTGTAAAAATGTCCTGTAACGCTGATAGAAAGATTTTTTCTTTAGTTTGCGTCGGTGTTAAATGAAAAGTCTTGTCTTAATAAATCAAAGTTATAAATGTTTCCTGTTTTTAAGACATTTCCATTAGTATTCATGAGATATTGAGGTTTGATGCCCAGCCTAATAAATGATTCAGCATTTCTACACCTACATTTTACTCCTGGCAGTGTTGAGACAGCTTACAAACTGCGTTGAATAAATAAAATGTTAATAATTCTTAACAAATGGAGGGTTACTGACCTCTGTATATCTAAAATAGCTATCGCCCCGGTCAGACTCTCAGCCTCTGATCTCAAACAAACAACATTTCATGGGTTAGTGATTGTACAAGGCAGCAAAGCGAAGCCCTGCTGACACTCATTATCTCCACACAGTTTGAATAAAGTCAAATAATTTCTCGCCATGTCTACATGTAGGTGCCGTTTCATCAGCGAGCAGCTTCCGGCTGTTTCCTCGTCACTGTTCTTGACGCACGAGCAGCCTTTGATTGCATTTCCTCATACATTTGCATTCGCTTGACACCTCGACACTCAGCCGTCGTACCAGGCTCAAATCTTTTGTCTCCCCGCTGCCTGCATGACGTTATAAGACATTATAGTTTAAGACACAGTTACTATAAAAAGGACATTGTTTATACATGCAGCTAATTCATGAATTCTTGATTTTATTGTGCGCAGGTAAAGATTTACATATGTGTGTGTTGTTTTAATCTGTAGGACGAAATAAAGGTCAGGATTTTTCTCCAGCTGCTACGTATAGCTTTTTTAAATCTGTTCTTCAGTTGGTTAGCTTCACAGGAACGCAGTGAGTATCCTCACATCACTTATGTCAAGATAATCGTGCGCATTAACAAATAATTCAATATATTTTACAACGTAAGAAAAATATTTTGGATCCATTTTTGTTGGCTAAAAGTAGACACATTAAATATTATTGAGCCTTTTCAATTGCAGAATGTAAACTCCCCTCAGGTTGCTAAAGGCCCCAAATTCCCACAAATAATACAGAGAGAATAATCTATGAGATCCTGTCTAGTAGTAGTCGACATATCTAATAATGTTCCACCCCTCTGAGTGTATTTTGGTTTTAAAGGGAGGAGAAACCGCGGGGGATTTATAACAACAGGGCCACCAAACCCCCGACTCTGTCCTGCCTATTCAGAAGACCATCTGTCTCATTCCCAAATATAAGCTCCACTGTATTTCAGTCTTCAGGTCGCAGTAACATTGTCATTTATGCAGCGATAAAACTGCATCAGGGTTTGTGAATTTGTGTCCTCGTGATTACCCCTGACAGCACTGCATCGATCTTCTGCAGAGCTTCAACTGAAATTTACCGGCAGAGTCCCTTAAAGACCATTAACCCTTTTCCATTCCCAGTACGCCTATTCAAGTGCCCCCATTGATTTAGTTCCCCTACCAGGCTGGGACAAAAGGCACGGCTGCAAAGCAGCGAACCTTTAGCCCTCCCTGAAGAAACTCTATTATAAAGACTGAAAAGGGCTCGAGGAGCATGAGGAGGAGGAGGAGTGACGCTTCTTCTGTTAATCTGTTGGACAGATAGAGTTGCTTTTGAGGTAGAGATGGCAAAGAGAGGAGAGACGGCAAAGACAGAGCTGAAAGGAGAGTGAATATTGGAAGCCAGAAACATAAAACAAATGTTGCTCTGCAACTAGTGGCTTGTGTGCACGCTTAAATCATCAGCTTCAGCTTAAAAAAGGGTGTACAGCTTGTTTCTGCTGCCCATAAATGCCCCCAAAATTTTGCCGTTTTAATGGTGCAACCTGATTTAATAAATCACAAGTTTGACACTAACTAGATGTTACAAAGTACTCGGGAAGAACCGTGACGGGTGGATTTGCAAAAAGCTGTCTTCATTTCCTCCAGGCTTGGTACCATGGCTGACCCTGCCGCTGGACTGTATTTGATAAAACCATGTCAGGCTGAGTCTTCTCCGCTGATTACTTATGCCTGGTGATATATGTGAACTCTCACACTGATTAGTCACTGTCCCCATTGTCCCCAACGGTATCCACAGCAGCCGCAGCCTCCCTCGTCACCCCTCTATCCTCTCTCTGCCGCTGCAACATGTTTGTGTTTTTGTGCTGCTCAGGATCATTACTTGTCCTCTGCTGAGCCTAATGGAGCTCATCAGCATTAATAGCACAAGGGGGAAAAAGAGCAATTATGTCGTTGAAACTAGCCTCACTGACAAAAAAATGTCCTTTTTGGCAGTGAAGTGCAGAAGAATACATGGAGTTTTAGTTTTCAGGATGAAGGCTGCAGCGTTTGGACACGAAATGCTACGTGATAAAGGTGCATCAATAAGTGGAAGAAAGGAAGGGAAGAGCATCGGAGAGATAAAAGCTACGAGGTGAAAGAGACAGGCGACGAAATTATCATTTGAGACGGGGACGCATCATGAAAAGAAAATGTAATTGCTGGCACTTAAAGCGTGATAATAAAGAAAGTGAGCAGAAGGTTGACGGTTTTTATAGGCAGACGGTGTGATGTGAGGACAGTTTATACGTATGCACACAGCGATGAAGAAAAGGATTTTTCCTTTTTTGGATCGGGCTTCTGTCGGGGCGGTTACATAATCCACAAAAACACCATAACCTCACTGCTCCCATTACTGAGCCCAAAGGATGTGCGTGCGTCTCCCAGTTCAACTGATTCTGACTGAGGCGATGTTGACTCTGAAGTCTTTCGCCCTGCGTGGCACTCGGGATGAAAGATACCAACAGATGCACACTGCAGCTCTCATCTGGATGTAGTCAGATCCCCAGCTGACAACAGTCGTCACTGAATACAAAATTATAAACACGTTAGAGCCTCTCTGTGTCAGTGATACCAGCAAGATGTAACAGGGCCGAGACGCTGCTGTGAAATATCGAAGATCTTAATGTAATTCTCTCTGTAAAATATCGTTTCCCTGGAGAATTATTACCGTTTACTTGTCACAACACTCACACACTGCCTTTGTAATGGATGAAAATGAGCGCGAGATTAATTAAACATGACCTCCTCTGGGTTTAATCTCATCTCCACACCATCAGTTGATGTGACAGTTTGTGTTACATCAATAAAAGTGTGTCTGTCCAGCTCCGGCTTAGCAACAGCAGCAGCGGCGGCGGCAGCGCTGTCTTAAAAGGAACAAAGGAAATGAGGAAGCAAAGAGATGTTTTTTTCTCGCAGAGAGGTGTCTGAACACAGTCTGCTCTGGAGAGTTTCCCTTCCTGTCTGACTCAGGCATACAGCAATAACCGGGCCGGATTAAGACAGCTCTTTGTCAATTAGCTCTCACTTTCCCTCTCCGTGTCACTTTCTTTCTCACACGTTGGATGAAGCCTGTTTTACTGGTAGTGAGGCATGGGAGCTGATATTAGAATGTCACTAGCATGGAGGAAACAGACGTTAACACTGAATGTGACAAGGCATGAATTAACACAACTGTAGTAGTGCAGCAGTGGCACCAAAAAGTCAGCCACAGGTTTCTGAAGAGCTCTAGCAGCCGCCATGTTGGCGATTCTGCCTCCTCCTCCTCCCGGCTAATCTAAAGCAGCCTTTATTCTAATCCTCCATATTTGTAAATTAAACAGGATACAGAATATTAGAAATAGCTTCAACATAATGCAGCCCAGTACACCTACATTGTTGCGTGTGTTTCTATTTTTTTCCTGACTACTTAAGTTGCATTGAAGTCAGGTACTGTTAGAAAAGAAACTGTCAAATTAGTTTTGTGACATCATTTTAACGGTAATTTCTTTTGTGTTTATCTCGGCTACTTGTCAGCTATCGTCAGTTTTGAGCTCTATTTTGGTCTCCACCACTTCCTGACTGAACTACGTGGCTCTTTAGCTTCTAAATGCCCCACAATGTCTGTCATTTGGTGCCAGGCGGATAGTAAATGGTTGGTTTATCATAGCTTTGTCACTAAAAACAGCTGCTTGCTGCTGAAAATCAGACTGACAAGAGATGTAGGGCGAAATCAATCTCAGAAACCATTGGCTGATCGTCTGATGCCAGTGAACCTCTGGGACAACGTCCAATGTTTCAGTGCTTCTTCGGTTCAGCTGATCCTTCCTCTGCAATCCAACTAATAATTAGTAAAACATGAGAATGACGAGAAAAGACACATTTTAAATGATCTCTATAAACAGATATCAGCATATGAAGGCAGATAACTTTCAAGAAAGCTAATAAGTGAAATCATCGTCAGATTTTGCATTTGTCCCCATGGGTTCGGCCTCTTCTGCTCTCCACACAGACTATTGCAACCAAAGTCCACTAAAATATGATTGATCAATACTACTCAGAGTATAAACACTTCCACGGGTCCCTCGCCTACAGATTCTGCAATCATATCTGTATCTGTTTATAGAAATTAGAGTTGCTAGAACTGAAACAAAGAGTGGAAAAATGGTAAAATAATCCAACGAGCAAATTCAGGTGATGATTCATGGGTATGTCTCTATGAGCGTTATGTATAATTCATTCAGGAACCCTATCAGAATATTTTAACCCCTCATAATTAAACATTCAAGAACCTCCTAACACCGGAAACTTCCCACCAGAACTTCCTGAGCTGCCCCGAACTTAAACATTCCTGATCCCCTACAGAATGTTCCAGTTTCCACCCTAAACATTCCCAGATCCCACGGGATCACTCTGATAGCCTCACATTCCTGAATCCCTCCATAATGTCCCGAACTCCCTCAACAGAACGCCCTGATCCTCCTCCCCACCTAAACAATGCCGAGCTCCACCTAAATGTATCAGCTGTCCGGAAGTCTCTGGTGTTACGGGGGTCAGGCTGATGTCACGGCTGAGATGGAGACAGGAAGCGCTGCAGGAAGCCCATAAAGAACACAAACATCGCCGGTGGGGGGACGCGAACAATGGCGTTTTTGTGATTAACAGAGTGAATCTTATGAATGCACGCAAACGCTTCGCTCCTTGACGCACACGTGGATTTTACATAATCCCATAGTCATGAATTCTGACATTTGTACACCGCAGATCAGAAACGCTGCGCTGCATCTCTCTTCTTGTGAGTTAATTGGATTTTGAACTCTATGGCACTTATTAAAAGTCAAATGTGGTGACATTTAGATGAAAAATTGCAACGTCATGCATGTCAGAGATCGTTTGTATGGCTGCGTTGGCTCGATTTGTCATAAATCAAAGAAATACAAGCGAGAGAGAAGTCTTAAAATGCTGTTTTAATGTTTTACACAAGGAAATATTGCTGTGCGCTCACAGCCAATGACATTTTTGAAACAAATCAGTGCTAAAGTACAAATCTAGACCTAATTAAATGTCACATTTAACTCTGCCTCCGATCTCTCAGTTCAGATATTATACACCAGTACCCAAGGGAAATGGACGGGAAGTGTATTAGGTTATTATGAATTATTATAGCACAAGGATTTGTTGTGGATTTATCCCAGAGCTATGCAATGATTCTTTCTGACTATTCGTGCAGGCACTCACTGAAATGATATGACTGAATTAGCCTGGATCAGATTCAACATTTCAATAACAGAGCTCTTGCCTTGCAGGCATGCCTCTGTGCCAGGTGGCTGTTCCCTGCCCTGCAGGCTGAATCATTCGGTCTCGAGAGCGTCCGACCTGTCGACACGCACACTTGTCACAGTGATTAACAGGTGGCTGACTCACTGCCGTCCCCGTAACGTTGGCTTTAGGTCGATATGTGCATGAGAGGGGAATGAATGATGATGAATGACAGACGAGTAAGAAAGACATGCAAACCCCTGTGAGTATTTCTAAGATGGCAGGTGGAAAAGTTGACTTATATTGTGAGGATGAATACTTAATGTGAGCTTGGACAGTAAACTGTCAGCAGGCCCAGCTCACATAACACGGCCACTAACCATACTAATTGGTTTCTTCATCAGTTGAGCCACAGTAGACCTGCTGCGCCTTTAAATCATTCATGACTCATTCCCCAGACCTTTGTGGGGCAATTCATCTATCCTTTCACTGGAGATATGGCCGCTGTCTATCCATTTCAGCTATCTGTTTCTAATTATCAAGGTGTTTAGTTCACTGTAAACAGATAATTAAATGATTAAAAAGTCTGCCTGCAAATGACGGGGCAAAAATAGTAAAGAGAGGAGTGTAGAGTTACAGCCAATAAATACATGGCTTAAGAAATGCAGGATTTTTACTGTATTTATACTGAAGTAAAACTTAAATGCAGGACTTTTACTGTAGTTTTACCTAAGTACATTTTAAATCCAGGATTTTTACTGTATTTATACTGAAGTAAATCTTGAACATAGAACTTTTACTGTATTTTTAAGTAAGTTTTAAGTAAGTTTAGTAAGTACATTTTAAATGCAGGAGTTATCTGTAAAGGAATAATTGTAAAATGTATTTAGAATCAATCTTGTAGTTACTCTAACGAGATAGTAAGAAACCAATATTAAGCATGCAAAGTTTAAGGGGGAATGCAGTGATTGAAGTATCAGATCCGTGCTGAAATGTCAGATTAATCTATCACATTAAAATATCTATGAGAGTCTATATTACCTTCTGTGACATTATAGGTTATGGTACATGTGATTCACACACCTGCTGTGACGTGCTGGACCTGAGCTCTGCATTCTCCGGTTATGAATTAGTTCATGAGGGGTGTATTCGATATCCCCCGCAGCCCCTCCCTCGGTGTAACGCGGTGGGCGGGGCGTAACCACACACTGTGCTTCCCTGGCTTCTCCGGGTTTTAGAAGGATCACCGCGGCGGAGCTGTGCTGGCTGGCCGGAGGGGGAGCAAACCATACCTTTATCTGCCGTGGTCGTCGTCTCCCAGCGGCGGTGGCAGTAAAATAATGCGGGAGCCGTGATGGCATGCGTTACGCGGACGGTGTCAACGTGCAGCAGCGGTCGGCTCCACACCTGAGGACGACGAACCGGGAGATCCAGTCTGAGTCCCGAGATTATGTCCGGGGCTTGTTGTGCTGCTGCGGGGAAAAGTTTATGAGAAGTCGGGATACACTTACACCAGCGGGGGTAACATGGTAAATATGAGTCTAATACGATCAGCAACTCCTTTACTGTGTCTTTTCCACGTCGAGGTGCAGTTAATAAACATACCTCAGTGTTGACAAGTTATTTTAACGCATGCACGCCTTTAAAACGATTCAACTGTCGAGTTTCTATCTTTAGAGCAGAGTTGGAGAGAAGATCTTCCTTTATTTTTTTCCCCCCACAGCAACAACCCAACACCGCTTTCTGGGGAAAAGTCCCGAGCCCAGACACGGTTTGTTTTCGTCTCTGAAGACATAAACATGTCACGTTTTATTTAAAGTATCTCGGCTTTGTGGGGAAATGTGCATAATCTGCTGCAGCACACTGGGTTTACACGCTTCTCCTGAATTTTGGAGCCTTGTTTTGGCTCCAGTCACTGCAGTTCCCTTTAAATTTTTCCAGTCTCAATTTTGGCTTCTTCTTCTTCCTCTTCTACCCTCCTAGATTTGTACCTGTGAGGCAGCATTTAAATTCATTTCAGTTTTATTTACATAGCACCAATTTATCTCATGAGATTATCCATATGGAGCCGGTCTAGACTGTACTCTTTATAATATGATCTGCAGACACCCAACAGTTCCCACCATGACCAAGCACTTGGCACCAATGGCAAGGAACACTTCCTTTAACAGGAAGAAACCTCGAGCAGAACCTGCATTAACTGTAACTATAAATATAAATAATAATAACAGTATAATAGTAACAGAAGCAGGTTGTTGACCGGGCAGTATTTACTTTTTCTTTCCTCTTTTATTTTAAGTGCAAAATGATTTCACTCGGAGATTGGAAAGGGCCGGTGAGGTGAGGGGTATCCAGTTGGTTGCATTTTGCAGCTTTCGCCGCTAGGTCCCGCTAACTCCCACGCACTCCTGGACCTTTTTAAACTGGCAGGTTTTCGTAACGGGAGTTTGGTGCGGCGTCTCCACAGATCGTTCGCGCGTGAAGTCATTTTGGCGCTGTGCTCAGGCGACCTTTATCATCATCGAGGCTTCGCTTAGACTGTTTGCAGAGCGCGTGTTAGCACCCACAGGCAAAGGAAAGAAGGGGAGCAAGTTTATCCGGTCCAGTCTGCAGCTTTTCCGGAGATTATAGCTGATATGAGCTGTCAGTCACATCACTAAGAGACACTTCAGTCAGTCCTCGTTGTTGCCTTTGCTTTACGTGTTGCTCCTCGTAAAGGTTGAATAATTTGACGTGTTGCGATAGAAAAACAGATTCTTCTCTGACCCAGTTACAGCGGGCTCACATGCAGAGAGGTGCTACTTTGTTCTAGGCGTTCAAAGGAGGTCTAAACGGAGACGAGGTGCTCCGTCTTTTGTGATTTAAAGACCGCAGTCTTCTCCTTCAGTTTGCCTTCGTTTGAACATAATCGTTGAAAGAGCCACTCAGACTGCCACAATCATCAGAGAAACAGGAACAGCGTCTCTCGCCAGCTGACACCCACATATACAACTGTGAAACGTGTCTCTGTGGTGCGTTATCCTGCAATCCAGGTACACAAGATAACACATTTTTCAACATGTGACACATTTATGAGCTGTTCAGAGACTGAAGGCAGCTCCAGCCCGTCCTCTCGGCTGTTAACCTTTATTTGATGACACTCATGGGATACTTACGGGAGTGTCGACCATCTTTCTCATTCTCACCTGAGAGCTGCCAAGTACAAACATAGTTTACTGCTGAGTCTCTCTCTCTCTCTCTCTCTCTCTCTCTCTCTCTCTCTCTCTCTCTCTCTCTCTCTCTCTCTCTCTTGGTGCAGAGGCTTGCATCCAAGGGCACCTCGGCTGTATGTTGTTGAGGAAGGATGCAACGTTAGTCATTTTCCTCAAGCATGTTTTCCAGACGGTAGCTGGAAAGTCGAGTCTGTGTAGAGGAGTAAGAGAGAGTGTGATCTGTTGACTGAAGGTTGGAGAGACACTAAAATCTGCAGGAACAGTTTGCACTGTAACACCGCTTTCTCTCTCTTGTAGCTGCTCCAATTTTGTTGATTTGATCTTGTTGCAGCTAACTATTATTTTCATTACCGACAAATTATTTAAAGTCTGTGTAAAGGGAACTGTGAGATTTCTTTCAAAACACATTAAATATGTTGGAAAATAGTTGCTGAAATGTGGAGTTAGAGGTTCAAACAGTTTTTCAGCAGTTTTCAGTCTCAGGATTTTGTGGGCGGTCCTTAACGGGTGGCTCGATGACACGTTGAGGCCACCCTGAGCAGAGAGATAGAGATGAATTCATCTCGCTCGGAGTGTTTCAAAGTTAGTCATGTCATTTTATGAACTCATCTGACATGTTTCAGTCACTTCAAAATGGCTGCTAGACTTCTCCCACAAATGGGTGTGGCTATTTTGACACCTAATTTCATAAACTTGTGGATATTTTTAATCATTTAAATTTGGCTGGATGGTTGATAACACTTTCTTCATTGGTCTGTCAAATTCAGAACACATATTTTCTTATTTTATTTACAATTTTGTCCATAAAATGTCAGAAAATGTATTCAATATTATATTTATTAATAATATTCAATATTCAGTTCAATATTGATTTATTCAAATAGTATTTAAAACCCAAAGATATTCAGTTTATCAGATTTAATGAAAAGCAACACACTTTAGAGGACTGACCAGGATTTTTTTTGTGAATTTCTAAATCAAAGTGCAGAAACAAATTCATTAAATAACAAATAACCAATATTTATAGAGAAAAGGTGAAAACAGTGTCCATAAATTCACCTAATACCACCTTAAAAACCGCATGAATCCCAATTAGTCTGAGCAGATCTGAACGCAGAGGTCGTACTCAGGCGCAGACATAAAAAACAACCGCACCAAGATCTGGATCAGTTACCGTCAGCTTCGGGAACTTCTCCCTGTATTAACTTTCCAGTTCTCCAATTTCATTTTAGTTTGTTTAAATTTCTCTCTGTGTGAAAAGAAACTAAACCAACACATGCAACCAACTCCTCCACAGAGGAAACTACC
Source organism: Protonibea diacanthus (assembly GCA_028641955.1). Classification (NCBI taxonomy): domain Eukaryota; kingdom Metazoa; phylum Chordata; class Actinopteri; family Sciaenidae; genus Protonibea; species Protonibea diacanthus. The sequence goes on along the minus strand of CM053997.1, from coordinate 15,037,985 downwards.
TAAAACACACACAGACTTGAACTTGCTGAAGGAGCTGTTTAAGGCCTCCACAGGGGAGTTGTTCATGATGGATGTCAGCTTTGCCAACACCGTCCTCTCCCCCACTTCCTTTGTGGCAGTCCAAGAAATGCTAATGTCAGACCTTAGTTTTGCATTGTAAACACACATGTGTCTCTCACAGCGTACAACATTTATCATTTCCTCTGCATCTTCTTTGTTGCTTCACCTCCCGTCACACAGATACAGGCGACCCGCTGAGTTTACCTGCCCTGCGATGAAAAGGGAAGGCGACTGGTACCAGCGAGGAAATGGATTAGTTCAGGCGGGCGGTGGCACTGCGGTTGACTTGGATTATTGAATTATCAATATGGATGGTTCTCAAAAGGTTAGCCCGGTCTCATGTCTGTTTACATAAGCCTAAACCGTGAGTGTGTGTGGTGGTGGTGGTGGTGTATAATTAATGCATCGAGCAGCCTTCTCTGTCGCTATCATTAGATCACTTTCAAAGGGGAAGATTTGGACTTTTGTGTGTGTGTGTGTGTTTGATGTAGAGGAAAAAGGTCGGAGGGTGTGTTTCCTCCTCTGAGCAAGATTTTTTTAAATTCTCCTTTAGGTTCATGCCAATAAATACATTTTCTTGGTAGAGAGCTGACGAATTTGTTTGTTACTGAAACAGCAAACATCAGTCGAGGCGGTTTGAGGTTTGTTCGTGCGTTTAGTTTGTTTTGGCTGAGAAATGCACCGACTGTAAACCACGCTGTCACCACCAACCCTCTGTCAGATCAGCAGATACCGTCCACGATCCTTTTTTCACCTTTATAGTAGACACAAGGAGGACGTGGCTCATCCTTACCTTCAGGTACAGTTTGTTTCGTATGTGTTTTCCCTATTCAATAACCGTGTCGCAGTTCAAGTTCATGGACGGAAAATGATTTTTTGCTCATCGAATTAGGGCTGCAATTAATGATTATATCCATTATCAATTAACCTGACAAATCCTCGAGGAATCAGCTAATTGATTCAGAAGATGTCGATCAGAGTTCCCAAAGTCCAAGGTGACATCTTCAAACATGTTGCTTTTTCCAAGCAGCAGTCCAAAACCTAAAAATATAATCAATATAATCTTTGGTTCTGTAGTTCCAGCTTCTCATACGTGAGGATTTGCTGATTTTCTCGCGATTAGCTCAATCATTTAGTTGTTAGGTCCTTTAAAATGTCAGAAAATGCCCCAGGTGACATCCTGAAATGTCTCGTTTCTTCAGTTAACTGTCATGGAGGACTGAAGAAAATATTCACGCTGTCTGAGGATCAGGCGGTTGTAACGGTTAGTCGCAGATTCATAACTGATGGTTAAAACAAAAGAAGAACAGGCTCTGCTCGTTTGGTTTATATTTAGTCTCTCAACTCAAGAGTTTTCTTAGTTTTCTTTTGTTGCCACTCACCGCGGAATAATCAGCAATTGCAGCAATCTCTCATTAGCTCAATAGACCTGGTCTCTGTTCAGCTTTGAGTGCTCATACAGCTCATGAGCACTCAAGACGAACAACATACAGATAGAACAATACATGGACAGAAAACAGAGCGAGTGTTTCCCGGCCTTGGATGTTAATAGTTATTGCCGTTAACAACACAACATTTAATTATACTCAACAGGTCAGGGCTTGTTGTTTTTGCCCTGCCTCTGAAGGATACAGGAAAACCAGTTCTTGCAGCACGCCTATGGGCATTGCACACACACACACACACACACACACACACACAGAGATGACCATCAGCACCACACATCACAGTGATGAGCTGAGCCGTGGCCATTGTTTGGCCGCTGAAAGAGAACAAAACTGGTGGGGGGGGCGAGCGTCGTTGAATGGGAGGTGACTGATGGTCTTCGCCTTCGACTCGCTTCATTGGTCATTACGGGCGAGATGTGATCTACTCAATCGCGTCTGTTGTCGGGGCAACCGGTGGAATCTGCGCGGTATCCTGGAAAAAGTGGCAGCTTTAACTTATGAAACGAGGGCGGGCGGGCGGACGGATGGACGGACGGACGTGAGCGTGAGAGGAGGAAGGAGTGCAATCTGTGAAATGTAAATTGTTGAAACATTTCACGTGTAGGTACACTGGTTTATCTCTGCGCCTCATCTCTCTGTGCTTTTGGATTAGCGACTGAGTGGGCTAAGCTGACGGTGAATACACACAAAACAACAGCAATGCTGGGTGTGTGAGCAACACGGTGCGGATTAACCGACACACAAATACTCTGCCCATCAAAGAGATCCTGTGTTGGGCAAACACACACACACACGCATAATCAGAAATGAATGAATCGACACATTATGTGAAAATATGTGTTTGTACCAAACGGCAACCTCCGTGAAGCCTACACGTACGTGCAAGTACCAAAAACTGCAGTTCCTCAAACGTCCACTTGAGGCTGGCTCCAGAAGCGAGTCAGTCTCCATAAGTCCCCAAACTGTACTGAGGGTGAACTCACCTGTTCAAATGTTGGAAGTTTTATATCTTTGGTGGTTTAGATTGCTGGTTGGACTAAACAAGTGATTTAAAATGACAATTTTTTTATGTTTTCTTGCGTTTTTCGCCATGTTTTATAAACTAAAAATGATTAATTAATGAAAAATAAAAGTTTGTCACAGCCCCTGGTAATACACACACTCCAACAAATGTACTCAACTAACAAGTTTATATTACTAATTAATCAGACCAACAGACATAAACTCCACAAAATCCACTAAGAAAACCAGACATCATTTACTTTTTGGCTGGATGGTGTGTTAAAAATATTTACTTCTTGACTAATTAATTAATTAATCAACTGATAGTTTCAGCTCTGTTGTAAATAAAGTCAGCATCATAAATAAAAGATAAAGGGCTCCTGACACACTCACACACACCTGACGGTCACTGTTATGTAACCACAGCGAGTGTTTTCATGTGTGTTGGCAGAAAAATGCGGGGTCAATCAGACTGTGTGGACACTTTTCAAAGTTACTACGAGAGCTCTGGTTTGTACTCGTGCCAGCAGTTCATCGTACTCTGCGTGTGTGTGTGTTTTTAAGTGCAGAGCAGCGCTGTGTTCTGAACCAGGCGTCCAAAAATGGAGCGTCTCTCTGTAGAGGTGTCGAAGGCGGCTGAACTCTTTCCTCTGTTATATTTGGAGTCTAAATACAGAGCGTGTCTGCAGGAGCGTCTTATAGTACGTCCCAGTTATCGAGAGTTTGGGAATATCAGAATGTCTTGAAAGCTTTTGCTCCATTAAAATGGTTTTCAAATCCTTTTCGGATCCTTTTCCGATGTAAAAAAACTGAACTAGTGAAGAAAAGCATTTTAGGTTCTTCAGTTTACAGTTAAAGAACATTTCCTGTCACAAACTTGGCCACAGATCTCTGTGATTTTCACAGCAACACAGGGACTTGTTGAAGTTGGTGCTCAGTTTGAGCACAGATAGTGGACAACAGCTTTGTCTTCATCGTCATCATCCCAGCTAGCGGTGATGCTGCTGGCCGGGCTGCAAAAGAAGTTTTATTCTCTCTTATTCGTCTGTTTTAGCTGTGAAAGGACACTCGAAGCTGCAGAGTAATATTAAAGGCTGCAGCCTTTACTGATTTCAGACATTTTATAGACAATTCGATTAATAGATAAAATAAATAAGGATAATTAATCATTAGTTGCAGCTCTCCTGTTTTATATCTGTCGTGCTGTTAGACGCTGGTGGGTGAACATATTAGAATCTTCGGTCTGTTGTTGATTAATGTTCCTGAGTGATCTCATGAGAGAAGCATCATAAAATAATTCATCCATTCATTTAACTGTATGTCAGTCTGTTCGGTGGTTTGGAAAACTAGACGACTAAAGCTGATGGCAAACGTTCCCTCAAAGGTCACAGTGTAGACTCTGACCTTTACTTGTATGAGTACTAAAACTAATTTTCTGATTCTCTTTTTCCACCTGAAGAGTTCAAACTCTGACCTCGACCTCTGACCTCAGGATTTTCTCTCCTTCTTCATTGCTTCCTCTTCCTCCTCTTTTTCCTCAAGATTACCACCTCACACATCTGTAGCCTTACCCAGCCCGTTTCCTTTCCCTCCTTCCTTTTAGGCCACCGCTCGAACGGTGGAGCGACGGCTGCTGGGTAATCTTTGCTCTGGATAGCGGAGATTAAAATCTCAGATTACAGAAGAGAAGAGGAGGGATTACAACTTTTTTTTCTCTCTCTCTCTCTCTCCATTGAATCCCAAACTGTATGTAGTTGTATAAAGCAGGTCATACAAACATACATGTGGTTGTGTAAACCCTCCTGCTAGCTTCAGATTTAAAGATTTGTGTGTGCAGCTGCTGCATTAGCAAGTCATTAGTTGATGCCGAGCTCCCTCGATAGTAAATGGATTGGAAGCAGCTCATTGATTTTTAACTCGATAATCACCCTGTTTCTCACTGGAGTGTGATTTATTGATTAACTGTATTGCCTAGTTTTTCCTCTGGTGTAGTCAACAGAGTTGACGAAGATGTTGCTCTCTTCTTTCAAGCTCGGTGTAGTTTTGCAGGTTTACACCACACTAATGACCCTTTAAATCAAAGGAAATTAACTCTGACTCTAAATATAGCACTCTATCATGTAATTTCATTAGCATCGTTCATTTAGAGACATTAGTTCGATCACTGCAAACAGATAAGACCAGTAGCTACACACCTCATTTAGCATTGTCTAATTTCAAAGCTAGATCACTGCTTGGATAGTTTCGGCTTCGTGCTTTAAAATGCACTGTTATTGTTGTGAAGTTGGACATTTTAACATGGGGATTTATGGAGACGGACTCACTTCTGGAGCCGGCCTCAAGTGGACGTTTGAGGAACTGCAGTTTTTGCCGCGCTGGCTTTAGAACAGACGTTGCCGCTTGGTACAGTCATCGTGGCTCCCAGACGATGAAGTATAACAACTTTCCATCATGTTTTTTTAGAGGAATGCTTAAATTAGATGGAGTGCCGTGAAACAGACACTCATGTTGCCCTCAGGATGAGTTGCAGCAGCATTGTGACTATAAACCTCACGGAGCTGCTAGCTGCTTATTCTAATATGTCCTCTAACCCTTGAAGAACACTCCGTTTTCTCTGCATGCAGAACCTTGATTGACTAAATACTTTGCTCGTCTTCACTAATAGTCTTTTTTGTCTTAATTGATCACACTTTAAATTTAGAGTGAGTAGAAAGGGGAGTAAATGAGGGTAGAGATGAGAGCATATCCTCCCTCCTCATCCCTCCATCTGTGGTTTGTTAATGAGGCTCTGGGGGTTTTTTTGGGGGGTTTTTTTCCGAGGCCATGTTACTGCAACGCTGTGACACTTTCATTCTGACGGACACATCATGCTGAGAAACTACAGAGCTCTGCTAGAAATGTGGCTGCTTATCTCGCAGCAAACACACTGCGCACAGTTTCATCTGCAGCGGAGGAGTCAAATGCAAATTTAGATTTGCAAAGTTATCTGATGTCGACTTTTGAGTCTCTCTGCCAAATATTCCTGTTATTTCTGTTTTGAAAGGCCTGCGCCTGTTCACCTTTTACCTCGTTCATCTGGCCGGTCGAGTTACGCCCTCTACACATAATACACCTCTCCCAGGTGTCTCACTTTAGATTTCTATGGGAGAACCTTCAAGAGTCTGGATCAGTTAAATTACCATCAAGTTACGCATAACACAAGAAATCTTAATATTGACCTGCTTTCCAATTAAATGCGCTTTCAGTAACTGGGCACAGATTTGATGTGTTTGGCTAGTCGAGTTGTCCGGGAGCACCGTGGTCTGTTTCCACTCAGCTCTGCGGGGAATAAGCGGCTGTTTCCACAAGCAGGAAGTCAGACACAGAAACGCTCAAAATAAAATGCAAACTGTCGCTAAAACAGTCAAAAGGGAAACAATTTAACCACATAGCATATTGTCATATTTAGAAGCATTTAAACCGATCAAATCTGAGCAAGTTAAAGGTCCAGTGTGTAGGATTTAGTGGCACCTGGCAGTGAAGTCGCAGATCCTATGTCTCATCCTCTCCTTCCAAGCATGTAGGAAAAACTCTGGCTGCCAAAGTCATATCAATTCATAAAAGCCATATCTAATTCAGTAGTTTGTCTGTTATGAGCTACTGTACAAAAATGGCGGCTCAGAATGGCGGAGTCCATGGAAGAGGACCCGCTCTTACTGCGATTTATGTATTCATGTTATTATACACTAAAGAAAACACACTAATGAGTATTATATTTAATTCCTGCAAAGAAATACTCCTGAATCTTACACGTTGGACCTTTAACAAAGCCTGCCGGGCAAAACGCTCTTGTTGGATTTTGAAGTCGTGGCGTGGAGAACCGACCAAAACACCGTCGTGCCTGCAACATGACGGAGACGTTCCTGGCGAGGTTCTGCTGTGACAGAACTGTTTCTTTATGCACATGATATTTCAAAGTTGATTTACTTCTGTAGAGTTTTCACACTCTCAGTAATGACACTTAAAAGCATTTCAGAAACTTTCCTTTGATCCTCCAGCGTCTTTATCGCCTTCTCACAGATTTTTTTTTTTTTTGGATCTGATTGATGCAAAAGTCAACACGGGCTGTCAGTGCATGATTCAAGTACTATTGAGTCAAAAAAAGAGACTTCAGGAACAGAATTAAATGTGATAGTGACTTGAAAGAAGCGACTGAAATTACAATTTCAGTCAGTGAATAACAAGATAATTGAACCCAAAGAGCTGAGAGACGGATTAAAAAATTCTAACTTGGTGCAGCAGCGTGGTCTGTCATCACCTTTTAGGCAGACATATTGTCCATGTGGCCTCTGGATAATGTGGACGTGTCCCGCTCCGCCCGCCACGAGCCAGCGTGTGTGTGGGTGTGTGCAGAGAGCGACTTGTTAAGACTTGAAGTCATTTTTTTTTAGTCAGTGCAGCGACACACTTATCAGATTCGCACTGTTTACTTCCCCTCAGCCCCACCTTGGGTTTGGCCTCAGTTCAGGTGTGTGTGTCTGAAGGTAGAACAATGGTGGAGCCAGATATAGAGCTCTTTGGATCACATGCTGACAGTGTATAGTTCTGTTTGACCTTTAGAAACACATATAATAATATAATAATCATAAAGTTTATGTATAGAGCACCTAACAAAGAGCATAAAACAGCAGAAACTATAAAAATAGTAAAGTAAGCAATGAAAAATTGAAGTCAAAATGTACATACAGATACAATCAGGAAATATCCATGCCGGCGCTCCCTCACTCTCATTCACTGTCTAAGTCGCTCGACCACAGCTCGCTCTCTCTCCCTCTCAAACCATCGGACGCAAACCAGATTAAACTTCTTCGTGTCTCTGTTTTGCAGCGTAAATTGTGAGTCAGACTCGCTGGGTACATGAAATAAACAAAGCCGGAACAGAACAGATAGAGTATCAGAGTTTAGTCCATGAATCCACCTGGATAGTCTCAGTTTCAGAGACATTTCAGGCTGACTGTGGAAGGTTTGACCGCTCTGAGTGTCTGATTGCCGGCCACGTTGGACGCCAGGCTGTGGTTTTCCAAAACTTCTCCGCCTGCTGTGTTTTTTTGGCAGAAAAACCTGTGGTTTACTCTGCTCTGCTCTCAACGCACTACCCCCACTCCCACATGGAAAAATGCATTTACAGTAGTTAGTGTCAAGATTAAAGGTGAAACGAGTCGATTAATCGCTAAGAAAAAGAAACTGCAACACTTTTGATGATCACACACACCGTTAGATTTTCAGTCTTTGGATTTCTGTCACCTTGTTTGTATTCCAGCCATTATTCCATCCTATTTCGTCTGCGACTGTTTTGTTTTCCATTTATATTCTCTGGATATTTCTCTGTTGTACCTCTGGAGCCCTCCCATGGGGAGGTGCATCTGTCTTGCAGCTTCCCCACAGGAGGCTTCTCTTCTCTGGTCACAGAGTCACGGCTGATCCCTCCCTCCAGGCAGGAGGCTCTCCAGTCCAATTCACATGAGCCGAATGTCTAATTTCACCTTAATTCGTCTTTGCTGGCGAACTAAAAACTCTTTTCTATCTCTGCAGGAGAACAGTTGAATTAACACGCTTAGGACAATGTCATGTTAAATATTCAGGATGTTTTTTCTGTGATCACTTTGCTTAATTATTAAAATCTGTTTCAACCGAGGAGATAAGTTAGTTTTGCAGATGAGAGAAGTTACGAGCCCTCAGAGCGCAGCACAGTGGTCACATAAAACACGAACGTTTAGTAGCCCACAGAGTGCACGAGGCAATCTTAATGATGGAAAACGCTGTTGGTGACCCGGTATGAGGCTGCGTTTCATTTATTATTCATACACCACAAACCACATTTTTTTTAACCCCTCTTTCATGTGTTTCAGTCATCAGCCTACACCAAACACTATTCAACATTTCAGTGTTGATTTGTGTCTCACAGGCTGACTGGATTTGAATCACTTGCAGGTGCAGTGGTTTGTGTAACCAGTACATTATTCAGTTGCATCATCGGGCTCGGTGTATTGAGCTTTCCCTCAGGAAGTACAGTCCTTCGCCTTGGCACACGTAACACAGTTTGCCTGATTTAGCCCGTTCAGAACTTGTAAATTTCGTCTCCATATTTGTCCAAAGAGCTGCTGTTAAGTAAGAAAGAGATAACGCTGGAGGAGGCAGAGATTACCGACGTGGACGAGCGATCCTATTTTTAGGGCACCTCAGAGTAAACCGCTGATAGCATGGCGAACTGCCAAACAAAACAAAGCGGGAAAAACTTCAGATCATCATCCATGTCAGCAAAGCTAGTGACGTGGCTCCGTGTAGGATGTGGGTCCAAACTGAAACATTCTTCTTCAGCCCCGTCCCTTCTTATCTGTCCTTCAGTCACAGCTGAGCAACTGGCTGAACGATAAAAGAGACATCCTAACATCTGAAGTTATTTGCTGCTAGAAAAGCGCTAGCTAAAGTGCTAACTAACTATGATTGATGTAGAAATTAAAGCACCGCCTGGCTGGATACTCTCAAAACACAGTTTTGTTAATTTCACGGTTGGAGTTCCCCTAATGTAGCATAATATATAAGGGTTGTTGCCATGGTTACTTTGCGGCTATGTCATAGTTGGAGACCATCCTTTTGGTAATTCCCTCAACCTCCGTCCGTGTACGAGTTGATTACATGTCATGGTGCCGTAGCTTCCTGTTATTGGCTTAACACGCCTGGTTTTAAACATCTCCATCACTAAATCTCTTGATCTGGGTTCTCCCAATCCCATTATTTCCTCCCCAGCACTCAAACACACACCAGTTTAATTCAGCCTGGGCTAATCTGCAGCTCCATGGCGAGTTAGAGTTGACTAATACATCTCTAATGTGCTATAATCTCAGCGCTCATTTGTCACAGAGATGACCAAAAAAGAAATCCAAGATTCCTATTTATTGTTTTCTTTGTGATATAAGTTATTTATGTATTTATTTGATGACTCAATCAATTGTTTGGTCTGTATATTCTCAGAATGTGAGGTTACCAAGGCTGAAACTAACAATTATTTTGATTGATTTTTTTGTTTTTCAATAGATCACTTTAAAAAATATCAGAAACTAGTCCCTCTACCTCCCACATCCCAGCATCTTCCAATGTCCTGACACAAACATATTCAGTACAACAAAGAAAAGCATCTAATCTTCACATTTGACAAGCTAATATTTGGCATTTTTGCTTGAAATACGGTCGATTCATAGTAATAATCTATGCTGCTCGATCCCACATAGCCTTCTATCAAACCTTGTGTCCCTGTAGGTCACCATAAGTTATCTCCACGCGTATAGGAGTGTGATGTTTTATCAGTATGTTAATATTTATAGCTTAGTTGAGAGCAGCCTTTGCACCGGCTCTCTCTGTTGACAGTGATAAATAACATTTATGTACAGGCTTCATCTTAACTCTGCTTCAGAGGACATTTTATGTTTCCTGTAAACGGCCTCCAACTTGACGCATCGGTGCCGTGACTTGATCGATTTGTCGCCGGAGGTCAGCTGCTGATTGTTTTTTGACAAAATGGTTCAATTGCACTGATCAGCCGAAGAGGAGAAGCGCGTCTCGTTTGTGTTTACAGACGCGCACCCTTATTTCTTACTTGTCTTTACCTCTGGCTCGTATTAGCGGAAAATAAACGGATGGATCAGATGTGGGAATAAATAGCTCCTGACTGCTGCTGGGAGCAACAAAAGAAAGCCTTCCCTTGGCAATTTCCTGTGTTTTTATGTCGGGCCCTCACCCCCCCCCACGGCAAGGTCCCTGCTCCCATCGATGAGACTCTCAGATGAGCAGCCTTAGTGGGAGGTGGAGTAGCTCTTGCTGGCCCACTCTCTGTCTCTAACCAAGCCAGTGCAAATCACACACTAATACATTCATCATTAGATAATTAAACTAATCTGTAGATGTTACTTTAAGCTATGCTAGCGGCACTGCTCTAGGTTTGACGAGGTGAGTCCATGGACTAAAATTTTTCTACATCTACTCGATCGATTGGCATAAAAGTTTGCACAGACCACTGCTGACAGTACAAAGAAGAAGAACGAGTGAATATTTGAGGTTCTGCTTGACACATGACTCAAACGATTACCGAAACTGTTGATTGACAGATTAATGAGTCGACTAATTAGTATTCATGGTATCTGTGCGTCTATTTGTGGAATCGAGAGAATCATCGTACCTTGACAGAAGAAAAATGTGAGAGTCTGCGTGAGATTTTTATATGCATTTGCGCTTCCTGTCCAGATTTGAACCCAGGCAGCTGCAGATGTTATGCAAATTAAACCACCAGAACTTTACATGGTTCACTCGTCGGCTCTGACAAATCATATATAGACCTTTTTTTTTTCTTTTTTAGCAAGTTTTATGTGGCATGCTTCTGCTCTTTGTTTCTTAGAGTATCAAAGTAGAATCACCAGTCTCAGTCTCAGACCAAACATCTCCCTGCTGTGTTTGTGTGTTCACCCATCTGTATGATAATCTAAATGGCCTCGGTGCTGACTGGGGTCAGAGGACGAGCAGCGGGCCACATATTATTTGCTCTGTAAAACAGGCACGTGTGTCCTCTGAGACATATGTTGCCTCTGCGTGTTCACATGTTAATAATTTTCCCCTCCCTGCTCTCGCCGTCAGACCCACTTTCCGGTGGATGTTCGATACGTGTGCGGACTGCTGAGTGCGCAGCTTGTTTTTACACTCAGATCTCCTGCAGCCAGCTGATTTATGACCACGGCTGTTTGTGTGTGTGTGTGTGTGTGTGTGTGTGTGTGTGAGAGAGAGAGAGGCAAAAATGTTGGTTTGTGCAAATGAAAGCGTGATCAGCTCACAAACGTTTTCTTTTTTTTTTTTAGAAACGCACAGCCTTGAATCCAAGGTTGAGCAGGAGGATGACGCTCGGTCATTGTAGTGGACTCATTGGAGGCTGTTTAATTACTCTGCAGGCTGCAAATGATAATTACGGTTGATTGTTACATCTCCTGTTGATTACTTCTCTGATTGACCTTCAACCCTCTGTGCTAGCTGTTCTTTTGACACAAGTAGTATGAAAAGTCGCATAAAGATTATCGTATTGTCTCAGGGACTTTTTTTAATGATCTGAAGCAGGGGTCTTCAACCTTTTTCAGCCCGTATCAATGTACACAGAGCTCCTCGAGCCGGTGGATTTTCAAAATAAAACACCCCGTGCAAACTGCCGGTCGTAAAAACAGACTAAAGTGAAACAAATGGACTACGCAGCGTAGAGATGTTTCTGGCGTTAGAAGGGGAAAAAAATCATCAAATATGCATAAAATCAAAAACTTTCAAGATGCTTTGATAGTCATGCCGTTGTTCAGGTTCTCGTTTTGTTGTTTTATTCCTCAAAAAGCGCCCTGTTGTAAACAGAGTCCAGGTACAAGGCACAGATGAAACCTGCAGAATGCGGTGTCTCCAGGAGACCGGCTGTTTGAGGGTTACTGGCCTTTTCCTGAGGCTATAAATTGTTAAAATCTCATCACCAGAGTGTTAGAAGCTGCTTCGTCACCCTGACCAGCAGTCACACACCTAACAAAGAGCAAATATTTTGAATCGATGTCGTCTCAGCGTCGTTGACAGACACAGGTTTGCTCTGGCTGCATTTCTGGCCGTCTGGTTTGAACCGACGAACGTGTGATGTTCTGAGGGCGTCAGCCATCTGCACCGAGGAGTAGCAGTTCAATTCAGAACAATCGATTCACATGAATGACAAAGAAATGAATAAAACACTCAGTTACCGACTGTTTTAACGTCGTAGGATGGTTGGAGACGCTGATCGTTGACTCTGCAGGCTGTATCGCCGCAGGGCTCAATTAAAGCTGCGTGTGCTCCGCTCGTCTACGTGTAAAGAAACAGACAAAAACAATAAAACACCTTCAGGCTATGTCAGCAGTTTGCTCATGAGCTTAGTCTTGTCTGTGTGCGCTGTGCTGCCGTGGCAACAAGACTTGCCACATACTAATATTTTAGGTTGTCTTACATAATCGTCTGCCTTTGTCGATACAGAGAGTGGATTCTCAGTACAAGAGGCACTGAGGGCTGTTTGTTTGGAGCGGTGGGCTCTTACACTGCACCATTAACAGACCATTGTGTAGTCTTAAAGCAGATTTACCGTCTCATGTCTCAGATGCCTTTTTTCCCCTCCAGTCTAAACACAAGAATCCTCTCAGGACGCGATGCACACTCGATCCTCGTCTTAGCTCTGCTCTTATTTTCTACGAGGTCACATAAACACGGCTGATATTTTATATCAATGGATTGTGCTGCAGGTTTTTGGTACATATTAAGACTAAAAGCATGCACAGACGGCAGCAACTGTGGATTATTTTTTAATTTTTTTTTATGCCTTCTTAGATTTTGCAGGTAGTTTACCACACATTTCGCCTCAGACGAGGTTTAAATTTCTCTCCTAAGATGTTGAATGTTGAAGCATTTTACAAGTACAACACCAGATTTTAGGTTTAGTGAAATGTTTAGTTCCAGTGAGCTAACGTTACCCGCACATTTTACCTGCTAATGAGCGTGTTTACATTCAGACAGGATTCGATTTTTCCGTTCATTTGAGTGTAATGTGTTTCGGCTGCAGATGCAGGTGGATTCACTCTGATGATCTACCTGTTGTGCTCTGGCTGGCTTTATTTCATCTATCCAGCTTCTAAATCTGCGTCTGACTCGCAATTTATGCTGCAAAATAGAGACACGAAGATTTATTTTGATGGTTTAAGAGAAAAAGAGTGAGCTGTGGTCGAGCGACTTAGACAGTGAATGAGAGTGAGCGAGCGCCGGCATCGATAAAGGTTAATCTGTGAAATAAGTTATTTCCTGATTGTTTCACAGCAGTTAATCGACAAACCCGCCGCTTCACCACCGCACAACCCTGCTGTGATTCGCCGCTGTCATTTAGCTCTTTACAGTACAACCTCACAGATTAATCAACTGTCTGTAGGCTCTTAGTGTTGTTGGTACAGAGTTCACCGCTGAGTGTGTGCTTCAGAAGAGCTGTCATTTTCTCACTTAAGATGTTGAATGAGGCATTATGTAATTTTGCACCTCTCAAGCGCTACTCTACAGTTATCATAGGTACGCCTGTTTGTGAAAGGTAATAGTAACAGCAGTATAAGATGTCTGTTTTTTCATTTTCAAGCCTTTGTGATATCAACACCCTGACAGAAAAATAAGGGCATTGATTAATTGTTTCAGCCATTTTTCAAGCCACATTTCCAGGTTCCAGGTCCTGGAATTTTCTGCTTTTCTTTGTCAAATATCAGTATGAACTGAATATTTTGAGGTTCTGGACTGGTCGAACAGAAGAAGACGTTGTAAGACGTCACTTCGGGCAATTTTTGGTCTGATGTTTTTATTTATTTTGTGTGTCCGTAGGCGGAGCGCGGCAGTTGCGATGTCCTCAGCATCCCGGTGCCCATCCGTCGCGGTGGCTCAGAGTCCAACCTGGACGTGGTGGACAGCGTCGGCAACGACGGAGTGGGCCTGGATTTCACCAAAGGAGCACTGGGTATCGACAGCCTGCAGCAGAAGATCCTCAAGGTCAGAGGAAACCTGAGGCACCTCCTCCGTGACCTCCTTTGTAGATTTACCGTGTTTGACTAGCAAAGCGGCGTGTACACATGCGACACGTGGGTCCTCTGAACAAACATCACACACAAGGACTAAATTAAAGACCTCCTCGGCTCTGTTACTGTCAGGCAGCATTTCTTAATCCAATAATGACCCACTTCCCATTTAGACTTTGGCGGTGATACTACAGACACCAATCTAGAAGCTATCAAATTAATTTGTTGAATTAATTGGAAATTGTATCCCACCCTATCTTCTAATTCATTTTCACCACGGCCCTCGTCGTCTCAGCTTTCATTACACACGGTTTCTCAGAGTGGAATTATTTCCACCAGAGGCAGATTACGCATCGGTGCAGTTCAGTTTGATCACTCTCATTTGATTTAATCGTTTATCCTAATTTTTGCAAGAGATTATTGAGAAATGATGAAATAAGTTGCAGCTCGAAGTTAGTTACACTCTACATGCAAAGCAATGAACACAAAGTAGTGATGTCACATCTTATTGGTTTAACAGGCTGGTTTGGGGTTTAGTTTGAGGAAGAGATATTGAAGTATATGTTTAACTGTGTTTGTTGAAGGTGTGATGGTGTGTGTTGAAATTTCATGAACCTCTCTACTTTCACGTGTCTAAAAAGCTTTCTCCTCTTGTTCTCCCTTCAGGTGACGGAGCAGATCAAAGTGGAGCAGACGGCTCGAGACCAGAATGTCGCAGAGTACCTCAAACTGGTGAACAACGCCGACAAGCAGCAGGTCGGACGGATACGTCAGGTCTTCGAGAAGAAGAACCAGAAGTCGGCGCACAGCATCGCCCGGCTGCAGAGGAAGCTGGAGCAGTACCACCGCCGTGTGAAGGACAGCGAGACCAATGGCAAACACATCCACAAGGACGGCGGCAACAAGGAGTCTGGGACTCACAGCAAGGAGGGAAGCCTGCGGGACGTCAGCGCCACCGGGCGGCACCCGGCGCTGGATAAGGTGAAGACAATCGGGCCCGGCGTGTCGCTCTCGCCGCCGTTCTTCTTCAATAAGTCGCGGGAGATCGCCAACCTAATCAGGAACAAGTTTGGCAGCGCCGACAACATCGCCCACCTCAAGAGCTCCATGGAGTCGGGGTCGGGGCTGCAGGTGGACGCCGGGGCGAGGGGCCTGAGCGGGAGCGCCACCACCGTAGCCAAGACGACCAAGTACCAAAGCGACGACGAGTGCTCCACGGGGACGTCTGCATCCGCCGACTCAAACGGGAATCTGGCCGGGGGCTCGGGGGCTGGGTCCGGAGGCCCCGGGAGGTCAGACTCCAATGGGCAACTGGGGGAGGTGCTGGACATGGTGCGGGAGATCAGGGAGGCTCAGGCACAGCTGGCGGAGGACATGGAGACGCTGAGTTCACAGTTCAAGCAAGATTACAGCTACTTCACGCAGATGATGCAGGAGGAGAAATACAGGTCAGTAAAGCATCAGATCCATTCTGTAATCTAGATGAATAAATCCAGACTCTGGAGGCGAGAAAAATGAAGACTGTAATGAGAGAGGAAAGAAGGACTACATAGATTTTAACTTAAAGCAGCTACAAGGAACTTCTGTGTTCATTTTGTGACAAAAGAGCTCGTGTTTCCATCGCCTCGTTTTGTCCGATTCAAGGCGGAATGCTGCCTGACTCGGTGGCGGGCATTAAGAATAATTCTCGTTTATGGTCTCGTATATTTATGTAGGTCATATAGAGGCTTCAGTGTTAGGCTGAGACTGAAATCACCCATTTTCTTCTAACTTTTCTTGCAAAATACTTCATGACCTCCTCGTGCTTCTCAAAGTCCTTCAGATGAAACCGCGCCAGGAGGAAAGATTACTCTCCGGTTGAGCGGTTCATCAGGCTTCACTGTGCATGAAGGTTTTCGTTTCAGGAGGTCACAAACTGGCTGGAAATCTTTCAATTTATAATACAGCCTAAAATATTCCAACATATGGACACCAGCAAGTACTCATCTGTTCCAGGTGCTAAATAAAATCCAGTAATCGTCTTCACACTCTTACAAATGTAGTTGTACATCTGCTGTTGAACTTAAAAGAGCTTTTGACAGTGTTAGAGGGCCCATTATTATAAGCTTTTGTAAACTAAAAATAGACAGCAGAGCTTACACACAAACCCCCAAACGGTTGCTAAGTCAACCAAGGGCAAATGTTTTCAGCAGCTTAGTTGCAAGTAGTAGATAAACTGCTGTACTGTTAACTCGCCCACACGCACTCAATTATGCATTGTTTCTCTCTTCTTGGCGCTCTGCCTCCACCTACTCTGCATTTGTGTGTGTGTGTGTGTGTGTGTGTCTGTCAGGTATGAGCGGTTGGAGGACCAGTTAAATGACCTGACGGAGCTCCACCAGCATGAGACCAGTAATCTGAAGCAGGAACTGGCCAGCATCGAGGAGAAGGTGGCCTATCAGGCCTACGAGAGGGCAAGGGACATACAGGTAAGAGTGTGTTTAGTATACATGCACAGACACACACAGTTAGCCTCTAAGTAGCTGTTATGTAACACACCACACACTCACATTTAGCCTTTAACTAACATTTAAAGTACAGCGCTGGACTCTGTTTTAATGTCAAACTATGCAGACTGTTAACCTCATCTCTGCTTCATTCTTCCCTCGTCACTCTTCAGTGTCTCTTAAACGGCAGTGTCCCTCAGTTTTTAGTACAATACCTCCGTCCTGAATATGAACCAAACTTTGAAAATTCATCAACACAAGACATAGCAGCCAGCTAATCTTACTTACTAGTCCAACAGCAAGAAGCCCAGCTCTCGCCAACGACTAAAAGTCAGTCCCAGATTTACTCTTGTCCGCCAGCTTCTTGCTCGCTCACTCTCTCACTTTCTCTTCTTAGCTTCCTCCTCTTCCTGGTGGTGGTACAAACACTAAGGGTGCATTCAGACAGGATCCAGCAACCTGAGCCGGATCCACCTTTTGGAAAAATGCAGCCGACAATATGCTGCTGCCTCCAATCAGACAATCAGACCGTTCAGAGCTCCACAGTCAGCCTGAAATGTCCCTGAAACTGAGACAATCCAGGTGGATTCATGGACTAAACTCTGATACTCTACCTGCTTTGCTCTGGCTTTGTTTATTTCATGAACCCAGCTTCTAAATCTGCATCTGACTTGCAATTTATGCTGCAAAATAGAGACACAAAGAAGTTTAATTTGATTTGAGCCCGATGGTTTAAGAGACTTAGACAGTGAATGAGAGTGAGGGAGCGCCGGCATCAATAAAGCCGGTTAATCGGCAAAATAAAAAGTTATTTCCTGATTCTTTTACAGCGGTTACATCACAGATGGACACACCCCAAGCATCCCACCACACACTGCCGCAGCACCCCGGAGCTCTGAGCTCACAGTCCGGGCAGCCCGGCTAACAAACTGATCTAACATTAGCTAACAGCAGCTACAGTTGGCAGCTGTTTACTTCACTGTCCATCAGGAAACTCTGTAAATCACACAGAGTTGAGGCACCTCCATAAAATATGATATATATATATCAACATTATTTAAAATCTGTTATTTTATGGTAGAAATGTTACACAAGTTGCTTTAACCATGTTGTGTGTATTTGTGTGTGTGTGTGCAGGAGGTCCTGGAGTCGTGTCAGACTCGTGTTTCGAAGCTCGAGCTCCAGCAGCAGCAGCAACAAACGGTTCAGGTGGAAAACACCGACGCCAAGGTGCTGCTGGGGAAATGCATCAACATCATGCTGGCGATCGTCACCGTGATCCTGGTGTGCGTTTCCACGGCGGCCAAGTTCACCGCCCCTCTGCTGCGTAGCCGCCTCCACCTGGCGCTCACCTGCGTCGGCGTGTCCGTGTTGGCGCTGCTGTGGAAGAATTGGGAACATTTACAGTGCGCTTTGGAGCGATTCGTCCTCCCGCCCTGACACTGCGAGTCACAGACAAGACCGTAAAACCCGACCCCTGACTCCAGGTCTCCGTGAGGTGTGTCGTCATGGAAACACAACAACTGGGGAGGAGTTTACATGTAGCCTTACACCAGCCCTAGTCCCCGCCAGCGATTTTAGGCTCCACGGTGATTTATGGCTCTGTGCTTTGCATGTCTAAAATGGGGACCACACAAATCCACAAAGCCTTTTCCCAGAATGCACCTCCACAGTAATTCCAACAAACGACACACAGACGTAAGCTGATACAGTAAGTTATAACAACTGAACACAACTGTGACAAACCTCGACAAGGCTGAAGGTGCAAAGGCGGCACGACGCTGCCGCGACAGTATCACTACAGTCCAAAGTATCGGACCAATACGGGATGAATCAGCTGGAATGAATCAGATGGCGACTTTCATCTGGTCATCAGAAGATTCTGATCAACTGACGCTAAAATCTAAATATAGAGGTGTGGGCTTGGAAATGCTGTGATTATTTCCTGCCCTTAAAGGGAAGTCTATCTGTTATAGCACCACCTCACACCTCTAAACAAACACTAACTGGTCAGTCAGTCTCAAACCTGCACAGTACGCCTCCTTGTACACCAGCCAGCTGTGACAACACAAAGACACATTCACCTGAAGGTTGATTTGTAACCGTGTGTCTGTACTGATCTGTATTTATGTGCTGTTTTTCTCTGTCAGTGTCTCATTCAAAAGGACATTTTTAAAGCTGACGTTTTAAACTGTGTCTGAGTGTGAATTCATGTACTGTACGCCTGCTCATGTGTGTCAATATCGTGTTTCTTCAAGAAATTGTTTCACATTTTTTTGTTTTCTTGGCGAGAGTTGGGTGAGAAGAGTGATGCCACTCATGACCGTATGCTAAATGAATCTAAATGAATCTAGAGCCAGGGGACGATTAGCTTAGCTTAGCATAAAGACTGGAAATGAAGGGAACAGTTAGCCTGGCTCTACCTGACAGTGACAAACCCCTCCTACTCTCAACTAGATAGAAGGATTGAACATTGATGCCACTCTAACATGATGCTAACTATGAAGCTAGAGCCAGACGTCAATTAGCCTAGCTTAGCATAAAGACTGGAAATGAAGGGAATAGTTAGCCTCGCTTTATCTGAAAGTGACCTGGGTGAGAAGATTGGTGCCACTCTCGATGCTAAATATGAAGCGTGAGCCAGGAGTCAGTTAGCCTAGCTTAGCATAAAGACTGGAAATGAAGGGAACAGTTTGCCTGGCACTATCTGAGACTGACAAACCCACCTATTAGCTTCCTACAAAAATATAGACGATTTGTGCTTTTTGGGGCAAGTTGTATGTCTGGGACTATTTCTTGGATAGAACATCGATGGCACTCTTGACGCTAAACATGAAGCTACAGCTAGAAGACAATTAGCTTAGCTTAGCTTAGCAAAAAGACTGGAATGAGGGTAACAGCCTAGCTCCATCTAAAAGTGGGTGAGAAAATTGATGCTGCTCATAACTGCTAAAGATAAACTGCTGAATAGGAAGCAAGGGCTAAGAGTTGATTAGCTTAGCTTAGCGTAAAGACTGGAAATGAGGGGAACAGTTAGCCCTACCTAGTCGCACCACCTGTAACCCCTAATCGACATGTTATATATTGTTTCGTCTGTACAAAAAAGGGTGACAATTTGTACTTTTTTGAGGGGTTATGTGCTGGCTAGCTGTTCCCCCGTTTCTAGTCTTTGAGCTAAGCTAAGCTAACTGAATGCTAGCTTCATATTTACCGTACAGACATGAGAGTGGTATCGATCCTCTCACCTAACTCTCGGCAAGAAAGCAGACAAGCATATTTCCCAAAATGTCAAACTATTCCTTTAGAGGGGAAGAGTTTGATCTGCCTCCTGTGTTGTTAATTTGACGCTTTCAGGTTTTCGTCATGTAAAATCTGTTTTATGTTTTTTTGCTTCTCAAAGCTATACGAGAAAAAAAAACAAAACACTGGGTCCGTTAGTTGACGTCGACTTTACTCAGCTCCCGCAGCTTTAGCATCCACTAGCTAGTATGTAAACTGTGAGAAAGGCATGGACGATTAGAGCGCAGCTCTAAACCCGATCCTGATTTCATTGAATTGCCTTTTAACGAGGTGAACAGAACAAATTAAGCTGAGTGTCTTTCTGTGTGAAGCCTTTGGTGTTGTGCTGTGTTCATGTCCAGTGGGAATAACGGCAGCGATGTTCTGACACTTCAAACTCCTGACTCGAAAGGATTCCCACCCGTTTAAACACGTCTTGAACCACAGGAAGACAGTAGGTGATTAGTGCTACTACATCTGAATTGCTCATAATAATTCCTTTCAGCCTTTTCACACTGGACTCTCACACAGCTGGGGGATGACTCATTTGATCGAGCACAGAAAGTCCTGCCCGGCCTCACATTTAAAGACTTGGAGAGGATGAAGGTTGCTAAATAAAGTGTTTACGACATTAAAACTAAAACCATATCAACACAGTAGCGGCTGTTTTTCCCCCACGTGACATGAATGCAGCGTTACAGATTGGACACTGAACAATGTAGCTCCCTAACCCTGTATCACTGTGATGATGAGGGGGATGAACTGGGACTGATGCCTTTTCAATGCAGATTATTTCTTCTACTGTGTTTCTTGTTTGCGTCCCAAGAAAAAAAAGCCAAATATTGATATTTTTAAGGCACATTTAGCCTTTAGAAATAACAGAAATGACTAGTTTTTGTTCTCCTACCATTAGTCTGTTTTCAAATTGGCTCAAACACTATTGGAGTGGAGTGGATTGTGAGTCAAGAGACGTTAAAGGTGGTCAAAGCAGGAATTGAGGCGAGTTGTGTCAGACTTGTGTGTCGAAGAACAGCTGAGGTGGAGTACACCGACACCGAGGTGCCGCTGGGGAGATGCATCAATGTTTGCGGTTGTCACCATCGATTGGTGGCCAAGTTTATTAGCCAACTCCAGCTTCAGGTCTCCATGAGGTCTTTGCAGCTCATCTTCTATTAACGGCCTTTAGCTTGCTTGGCATCGAGGTGGTGGTAGTGGAGGAGGAGGAGGAGGAGGAGGAGGAGGAGGAGGAGGAGGAGGAGAAAAGCCATCCATAATACCACCAACGCAGCAGAGAGAGCCATGATGGAGGCAGTGTAGCTAGTTTGCCATCTGGACACAAAGGTGTATGATGTTGAAAGGCCCGAAACATCCAATTATTTGCTGTCCAGACGTGTCAGAAGATATATTTGCACAACTTTCTGTCTCTCTCTTTGTGCTCTCCTGGAGAAAACACTCTAAAGCTGTATTTGTAAGTCCACATTGTATATTTTCACATTTCTCTCATGTCTCCTCTATGTGCTTTAGTTTCTGGTATCATAATTATTATTTTTCAAATGAGGAAATAAATCTTTGTTTTTTTTCTAAGATTGTTCCTGATTTTCTGTTTCCTGCGTGTCCCATTTTATTTTTAACGTCTCATCCATTATACATGATCCATCCGACAGGCTGCTGTGGGATGTACGGACAGGCCTCAAACCACTCTGCGAGCATCATAAGGAATTCATACATAAAATGGGTGCAAATGACTTTAACAAACACCCACCAGCTGCACAGCGTGCTGCATCGGTGGAGAAGAAAACCGCTGAAAAACAGACATAGTGTTAATTATGATAATAATAATAATAATAATATGATGAATAATGATCACCAGCTAACAATCTTCTCATCTATAAGAAGAAAATTAACGAGCGTGTTTCCTCCAAGTTTCCAACTATTAATCAAAATATCAGTAACAGTGTCTTGTTTGGATGTTTCTGGGCGGACATGATGGAGAGGAGGACACAGACTGAGCTGTCCACCATCAGGATAAACAAATCAGTTTGTAGTGATGGATGACGACGGGCAAAGTGTTTGTCGTTGTTGTTGGAAATAATTAACTGACGTTGTCCAAGGACTGAAACAGTTTTCAAGGACACGGGATTCATTTTCTAAATGCTGCTTTTGTTGAACTTTTTGGAACATCACCAGGTCGGACTTCCATCTGTTGAAATGTTCGGTCAGGCAGAACATCTATAACGCATTGGCAAGCAGACATGTTGGTTTCACTCCAGTTTTTATGACCTTTATCAGGAGGTAAAGTCGTTCGCTGATTTGAATTTATGCATCCTTAAAACTGTTTATTGCCTGTTTCTAAGCGCAAGTCAGTCCACTTTTATTATATTTTGCCAAGACAGAAGCACTGTTGGAAAGTAACTAAATACAGACAAAACTTTGAGGCACTTCTATTCTGTTACTTCATATTTTACTTCACTACATTTTAAAGGGAAGTATTGTACTTTTTATATTTATCTACACAGCAGTATATGAACTAGAATCCCGAGAAAATTTGGAGCCCTACTGGGTTAGAGTTAGGCAGGGAGTCCAAATGATTAAGGTTAAGATAGTCTATCTCGGGGAAGGCGGTGGGTCCAAGTTCAGGCGGTTAGGGTTAGTTTATCTTGTGAGTGGTGATTGGATGTAACAGGCCTAGAGGCAAGATCTTAGGGCCTGAGTCCAAGACAGTTAGGGTTAGGCAAGCAGTCTGTTGGGCTTAGTGCAGGTGATGTTTAAGGCTAGGAAACTGAAATCTTGATGTTAGGGGCTCAGAGTGATCCCCAATCCAGGCGGTTAGGGTTAGGACAGTCCTTAGTGAAGGCTTGAGGTTCTGTTTTTTTGAATCCAAAAATCTAATGTAGGGCTACTTGATGCTAATGTGTTTGTACTTCTACACCGGTCTGAGTACTTCTTTCATCACTGGGCATCAGTGAAGCGATGGCAGATGACTGACAGGAAACATTCACAGATGCATCTTGAAATAAATGTCAGGCGTTTTTTGACTGATCTACTCTGTTGACTCAAACACTTTTCCTGTCGCAGAAACCTTTCAGCCAGCCAGCCGACTCCATCTTCCAGCTGTTTTGTGGACCATAAATCTTTCACCCAGTGTCGCTGGCCTCATTCTTCATTATTCAGACGGAGTTTTGCTCCTTTTTTTCTCTTCCTGGTCTTTGACCTGAACGCTGCTCTGTCTGTTTGTGAGTTCATTTTCCTCAGAAAGCCATGGCTCACCCTGGCAGCAGGCCAGATTAAACTCAGACACTTGTATTGAGTCCAATAGGACATAAACTGTACAGCACAGAGTTAAACATAGAGGACACTGACACCTAGTGGTCAAATATCAGTGGTGCCTCCAGATTACACATCAGTAGCATGGGCTGGGTGATGCAGGCTGCCATTCTAGATTTTGTCAGTCCAGTTAGTTCAACGTGAAGATTAAACATGTTCATTTTTGTTTTGTCTGTGTCTGGAAGAGACCTCCTTTCCTCTGACATCCTGGAAGCAAGCAGAGACACTAACCTCCAAGTGTCAAAGCAGGAAAGCCTGCTGCTGTACCCGATTTAGGATTTCGATAGGTAAATTGGTTCAATATGAATATGTAATTATTTGTTTCTGTTTTATTATTTTACACTTCAGTCTACCTGCAATGCAAAAGTGGCAGTGTTCTGCTGCAGCGGTGCAATGGGACGTGGCCTTGGACGCATCAGGGGATCGTGCCTTGGGCTTTCCATTAGCCATTTTCAACTCAAAAGTCCTCCAAGCTATCAGTGCCACAAGGCACAATCCAAGAGCTAGAGGCCTCTTGCTTTAGAAGCTGAGCCCAGGATGATACTATGGTTCAGGGCCGTTTCTAGCTGTTTTGGGACCCTGTACAAGCTACTGTTTGTACTTTTCAGATGATCTGTGGTGATGTCTGTTTAAAAGGAAGGAGTACATTAATAAATGCAACAGATGCTCCTGAAAGAAAAAATGTATCTTAAACTTTAACAATAAAAAAATATCTTAACTTACTTAAATGAATAAAAATACAACAGACCTGCATCCATATTACTGTGCAAACAATAAAAAAAATGCTTTTTTGAGCATATAAGTGCTTTACATGATAAACAAGGGGGTTTGCCTGGCTACAAATAAATACAGGGACTTTTAATTCTTCTAAAATATTCTGAGGCTGAACTTGAAGCTTGGGGGTCCCCCTGCTGGCTGTGGGGGCCTTCGCATCCGCATAGTCCACATACAGCAAGAAACAGCTCTGCACATTACTGCTCTACGCTACGGTGAGAGCAGAACACAGCTGAAAAACCGACACAGGGAAGTCAAGATACCTGCAAATGATTTATTTGTAAATTAGCACTTTGAAATTTCTGTAATATCGTTAGTGTTTGCATAAATTATATAAAAGCATATTCAGTGATTGCCACATTAACGTCAAACCAATCCAACATTTAGAGTCTGACGTTTAAATTCTTGAATCCAAACTAGAGCCGTGTTATTTCTCATTTTATCGTCATTTCAAAACACACTTAAGCTGTTAACACTTACAACACTTTAAGAGACGTTTTAGAGAAGCTCATAGCACAGAGATCAAACTGAGGTAAGTGCACAGTAAGTAGTCATTAGGTTCAAACTGGAAACTTTGAAAATGTTGAAGGACGTTGTATTCAAACAGGAAAGAACAGTGCTGTAATCATGCAAGCTCCCATTCCTTTTTTTTATGCTGAAGAAAACTAAAATCTGCAAAGTGGCACTTTCAACAATACTCGACAGCTTTCACAGAAACCTCCAGCGGCTCGACCGTCAAAGGGCACTGCTGACAACCCACCCAGAAGTAAGGAAACACTCTCTCGGTGATGGCGTGCTTGAAGGTGTAGATGTGTGTGTTGTCATGCGGGTCGTAGAAAGACACCCGGCCCTTGTCACAGTCCAGCTGCACTCTGACTCTCTGCGGGTTCCTCTTCAAGTTGAGCCTTGTTAGAGGAGAAGTACCCGCAAAGTACATTTTGTGGTAAAAGTAGACACACAGGTAGCCGTTCTTCAGCACTGAAGACACTTTCTCTTTTCTCTGGACGGACGCTTTGGCCACGCCGACAACCCACGCCGTGTTGTCTCCCACGCAGACGTCCCAGGCGCGCTTCCCTGAGGTGAAGCCCTCACGGCCCAGCACGCCCGTGTCGGGGTCGTACCTCTCCGGGTTGTCGGGCAGCTTCTGCTTCTCATCGCTGTCACACACACTGGTCAGGTCGTCTGACAGCACGAGCCACGGGGCGGCCGTGTTGGGGTCCAGAGTCACTGGGGCTGAAGAAAACATGGCAGATTGTCAGCTGTCTCTGGTAGTTCATACAGCATCTCACAACCTTTGGCCCACCTCAGGAGTACATGAGGTGAGTGATCTGAAAGCTGAGAGACCTCACCGTGACCTGAAAACTGTGACTGAGTTATGAACTCACTGTATTTGACGATTTTATGCATCTTCTCCCAGACGTGGAAGCTCAGAGAGCCCACGTATTTGGCCACATCTATAAGCGCTCCAGGGTCCATGACTGGATCTGCGATCGGGCAGTTAGACCTGCAGGGAGAAGGATTAGACAGTTTATGTATGTTGTTGTATAAAAGCAAAGAAAAGCTAAAAAGATAAAAGCTCGTTTGTTCACCTTGCCAACGTCTTCCTGCATTTCTGAGAAGAAGAATAGTGGAAAACTCATGAAAGAATCTGAAACATAAGTTGGATTTTTACGCACGTCTCCATTTGCAGACTTACATGAAGGACAGAGATGCCCTCCAAAGCAATCTCCTCCTCTAAAGCTCTGATGGATTCGGACACAGACGTAATATCTCTGGTAATTTTTTCGATCTTCTGCATCATCGCTCGACTCCTCTGCTCTTCCTCCGCCTTCAGCGCGTCCATCCGGGCCTCCTCCTCGGCTTGCAGGAAAGAGCGAAGCTTTTCAAACTCCTCGCGGGTTCGCCTCTCCACAAATCGAGCCTGGACCTGAAGATAAAAACATAAACGTGCTCTGGAAATGGTCGCATGAAGTCGATATATATATATATATGGATCACTGAGGAATTTTCACCAAGAATCACCTGAATGTATGCCACAGTGTCCTCGTAGTTTTTCTTCATTTTGTCAAAAGCATCCTTCTTTTCTTGCAAAGAGATGAGAGCTGACTTCATTTTCTCCTAAGAGAAAATTAACGTTGAAAAGAAACATTTTAACATTTAAAACTTTCGGTTTGATGACAACAAAATCTATTCAGGGGACTGGAAGGAGGAGTTTACTTTGAAGGCGAAGTATTTACCTTCACATCTATGACAGCCTCGCTGACGGGGCAACAATCATGCTGTTTGTGCTTCTTTGAGGTGTGGCAAACCACACAGATGGCCTCCTTGTCCAGCAGGCAAAAAAGCTTGAGCCTCTCCCCGTGCAGAGGGCACATCTCCCCTGGATCGCAGTACAGCTCTCCCGCCGTCTCCCCGAGACCCTCGCTCTCCTCGATGTACGACTCGCACAGGTTCTTCAGGGTGAGACTGGGCACGGGGTCGTCCAGAGACTGGGTCCTGCACAGGGGGCAGTCTCGGCTCCGTCCCTGCCTCCAGTACTGCTGCAGACACTGGGAACAGAAGCTGTGGCTGCACTTGAGGACCACCGGGTCTTTGAAGATTTCGCAGCATATGGGGCAAGAGAGGTCAACCTCTTGGAGCGAGAGCCTGCCTGCCATTCTGACACCAGCGCTCGCGTTTTACTGTGAAAAGGAAAGTAGAGCAAAGTGCAAGCAGTGATCACACACAAGAATGGGCCTTGTTTACACCCACAAACACTTGCTATGTCACCTGTTTTCTGCTTCTCCCCACGACTGCGCTGAACACAGATCAGACTGTGCAGACTTTAAAGTGCAAATGAAATAACCGTCAAGATACGAAGGAAAAGTCAGAGCCAAACAAACCTTAGAGGCAAAGTCCTGTGGCAGATATACGTGCATATAGATGGGAGCACTTCCTGCTTCCTGTTATGTTGACTCACCCAGAGGAGGAGGAGCCTCGGAGGCAGAGGAAGCATTTTTAACCCTTAACTGACCCTGACATCTTATTCACAGTCTAACTGAAGAAACTGATGTTTCCATGGGAGAAACATCTGAGGGCTTTACCAGAAGACGATGAAGGACAAAAGAAGAAGAAGAAAAAAGATGAATGCACAAAACTGTGTTTGTTTTTTTTAGATTTTATTGCAGAGTTTTGCTTTTATCTATAAAATTCTGCAGTTTCACCTCTGCAGGGCTCTAAAATCCTTCAAATAGAGAACAAACAAATAAACACAACACATTTCCACAAGCAGGGGGTCGCAAATATAATATATATACACAATATACACAAACACCGCTTCGTTTTAAAGGTGCAGTGTGCAGAATTTAGTTGCATCTAGTGGACTAATCGCTGCATTGCGATCTCCTCACATCACCCTCACCTTCCCAGTGTAAAGGACAAACAAACACTTTATAGGGACCCTGATTAGAGTCGGTATTTAGTTTGTCTGTCCTGGGCTACTGTAGAAACACGGTGTTTCAACATGAAGAGGACGCGCTCCCACTGTAGATATAAAAGGAGAATTTTAAAGTAACAAAAACAAAACGATTGTTATTTTCAGGTGATTATACATGCGTGAAAACGTAGTTATGGATATTATATTATCCATGTCTGGCTTCATTTCTGAACATAAAGACTCCAAATCTCACACGCTGCACCTTTAAGAGATCCACAAGCCAAAAATACTAAAGTATAGCGTGAATAAGATCCATAATTCACACTTAATATTAACAATATTAACATTAACTCCATGTCCAAACTGTAAATTATCAAATAGAGTTAAAGCCAGTATGAAATGTTCATCAGCTGGGTGCAGCACTCAGCTGCAGCCTGTTTGTTATTCTCTATGTCTGTTTTTTATTTTTTATTTTTATTGAGCAGCTGTCAGCATGCGACGCCATCTGGTGGCAAATTATAGCAAAAGCTGTGTGTTCTGTAGCGTAATCACTCTGCAAAGTGAGTTTCTGCTTGTTATCAGAGTCGACACACTCCTTTAATACTTTTATCTTCCATTCAGCAGAAAATAAACAGAAGTTTGCAGCATGCCGCTTTCTAATTTCTCCTCACATCTTATTACTTTTGTGAAAATACTAATAACTGATATGTTTGTTTTAGGGTCAGTCACAGTCATTCCTCATATTTCTTTCTCTTCATGCTTTTTTTAAAAAATCATAAACTGCTTTTATGTATTTGTTTGCTTTTTTTTTAATGCTTCAAACAACGACAACAAAAAGTAAAAAACACAGGCTGCTCTCCGGGGTTCTTCTCCCTGATAGTCCAGCTGTAGCCACCTACAGCTTCCACACGGTTTCTGTGATTGAAGCTTGATTAAGTGCACAAACGTCTTTTGATTGGATGGAAGCTCCTCTTCAGGAGCTGAGTTGAGGCCTAATAACAAGTTTGGCCTTGATGTCTCTCTCTCTCTCTCTCTGATGTCTGATTTGAGCCATGGACTGCTCAGCGGGTCGGCGCTATAATCACTTGACCGGTACAGAATGATTCAAAACACTTACAGTCGTCCTGCTGGCATTGCCTTTAAACTCAGGAGCTGCTTTTAGAAGTGTGGAAAAAAAACAACAAAGACATGCGGTTACATTTGTTTCCCACAAAACAATTAAGTTGATTAATTTCTTGCAAAGTGCATTTGGAGGAAATATAACTTCTTTGAGGAGGCTATATTTGCTTTAGTGGTATGAGTCACTGTATGAAGTTATTTCTTGCCTAAAGTGAGACTGTGAGAGAATAAAATGACACATTCTTCCTCTGAGAGGTGAAAAGTTGACTTAAGTAACAAAACAAACACTTTCTCAGTCGAATACACTCAGAGGTTTTTCTTCTACAGCTGCAGTCGGTCTGGTTTGACCAGGAGCTCATGGTGTTACTTGTGTAACAGTATGGAGCTTCACATTTAGCATTATCCTATATTTGTCATTTGTAGTATAGTGGCCACCATTTGGAAAAAAAATGACATTTCTTTTACATGTGCAAGATTTATTTACAGACTATGGCGGAAAATATGCATAACTATGATCAAATCATGTTTTTATTAGCTTAAAATTTTATTTTGTATCTACAGAGCCACCGTAGTTTCTCAAGCAACCACACCACTAGATGCCACTAAATCCTACGTATTGATCCTCAGACTGGCTTCACAAGAGTTGCCAGTTTGAATAATCTTTACTGTATGTAGTTACATGATATTCAGTTGGCAAAATAGTTGTACGTGTTTCATTGGCTGTGCAATAATGAAACAGTTAATTAGTTATCCAGTATGCAGTGATCATTCATAAATTAAAAAAACAGGTTTTTACTGTAGAGTTTTTAATTATTTGCTATGTAACTGCAGCTAATTATTACTCTCACTTTCATTTTCTCGTTTACTTGATTGTTTGGTTTGTAAAATGCAGTAAGACTGCATTAATGTTTCACTAAAGTACAGTACTTGAGTAAATCTACTCACATGCCACTCCCGGTAACACGTCACATTTACATTCCAGCTGTCTAGTTCGGCTCTCTCAGGACAGCTGGGGAACAGATTTGGATCAAGAACTTACTGAAAGGAACTGACAGGACAGTGATATTGAAAAAAAAGAGAGAATTCAATCTCTCGCTGTCACTTTTCTCTTTTCTTTTCTTTTTTTTTTTGGAGACTCAAAAGTTTGAACATTTGATTTTGACCCAGACCTGCAGAAAGTTACATTACCGACTGATTCGAATGAACCCCTGACTGATGGAGTTGTCTGTACTTGGTCATCCCGTCACCTCCAGGAAGAACACATAAAGTCAGAAAAGTTACTTTTGATTGAGCTTTATCGTCTTCATTTGATGCCGCTCATGCCCCTTGATGCTTTTTTGACACGAGACTGACAGCGCAGATGGTCTGGTTGTCATCCATAAAGGAGCTTTTGGAGTTTCCTGCAGATGTTCTGGTTGTTAATTTCTTCACTCGCCTCCTGGAATGAGTCACGAGTTTTTCAAGGCACGTTGAGCTCCGCTTCAGTTGGCCAATAAAGCGTTTGCTCTGTTGATGTTTAGTGTAGGGCCTCATAAAAATGCTGCAGTGTCTTTACAAGCCACTGTTCATATAGTAATTTACATCAGACATCATATGCACCATCATTCACCGTAATTATGGCACGATTATGACCAGCGGTTTTAGTGCTGGGTAGAATTTTATGGGATCGTGTGTTATAAAACTTATATGTTTAACACTTTATGAGCTATTTGTCACGTAAATATTTGTCTTTCTCCCTAACAGGATACATTTCATCTGTTATCTTACAGACTACATAAAGTGCTTTTCCGAGCATGCAGTATTAACATTTATGCTCTAAAGTTACAAGTTTTCTTCTCACTTTCTGGAGGAAAAAGTTTCTAATCACTCAACACGTTGGATAATAAAATCAAACAGCACCTCTCTACTAAAATGAAACCAGTCAACATATTTCCCTGCTGTTGCAGCTATTTACTGCCACTAGATGTCAGGATGCAACCACACATTCAAAGTCAGCTAAAGTGGCAAAAGATGCTAAACTTCTGCTGCAGCAGTCATGCAGAAATGTCCTTATTACTTTGCACCAAACTGGCCCGAGGTAAACGGACGAATATCAGAAGATAAGATATAATCTGTCTTATCTTCCCATGATAGGTGCTTTGAAAATAACCCCGTGCTCCCTCTGGATAAAGTGCTCACATTTACCTGGATGTCACTGTCTGCAGCCTCTCCTGCCCTGTAAATTGGCTGTCAGCCAGTGTGACCCAGGCTAATAGTGATTCATTATTGCTCACACCCCGCTTGCGTTCACAGAGCTTCATCTAGGCTGAGGGGGAAGGGGAAAGTGAGGGGAGGAGGGGGGCTATGTCAATCTCTCAACATCTAATGAGGACAGGCAGGCAAACACACAGCAGACACAGCCCCGGTCAGACCCGTCTCACCGCCTGATCAGGAATTGGATGGAGCTTCTCTCTCTTTTTTTTTTTTTTAAGAGTAAAAGTACTAATAACTGCAGCTGAGAATGGGCATTAAAAACATTATCAGCGAACCATAAAAGTTTCATATTTATTCCACCCTTGTACAAGCCTATTTGCAAATATGTGACAAAAAAGTCAATAGTCTATTACTCTGCTGTGCTACGCAGTAAAGCCGGACAGTAAAAAGTGAACTAGAGCCAGTGAGTTATGGCGAGTGTAAGAGGAACGAATGAAGGAGGAGGAATGAGAGAGAGAGAGAGAGAGAGAGGTAAAGAAAGAGACATAGAGAGATATTTTATGGTATGGATTGATGGTGTTGGCAGGCAGCTCTCTCCGGTGACCTCTCCGCATTATTATTGGCTATATACTTGCACAACACCTGTTCAGTTTCTGCCACATAAATGGTAAAACATATATTAACATTGCAATTATGCACACTTTGTAAAAGGGTTTATGAGCTGTGAATTAATAATCTTAAATAATGACTGAACTGCGCAGCGTTAACTTTCTTTTTTGGCCACTTGGGGGCAGCAGAAACAAGTTAAAGCAAAGCATCAACATATCATTAATATTGTGCTCATTAGCACGACGTTAGTATTCTTTTGGAGTCAGGTTTCTATCCATCTGGTGAATCTGAGCCCAGTATTTACTCTCTTTTTAGCTGTTTCCTCCACCTAAACCCGAGGTAAACATTTGGCTTCAGCTGCTAACACTGTCTGTCTGTTGTTTGGTGCTGCTCAGGTATTTCAGGCGACAGATTTTCAGTTTTGTTTCTTGTTTTGTTGCTGTGGCTAGTGAGGCAATGAGAGTGGTGTGACAAAGTTAATAGAGACTGAAATGCTTTATAGAAATGAGGGGAACTGTGCAGTCGTCATTTTAACCCATTATTAATACAAAAAATATAAATTACAGCAACTAAAAAATTTTGCTAGAAGAGCTTTTTCCAATTTTTTCACAACTTGCCAAGCCAAAGGTTCTTATTAATTAGGTCTGCTACTAACAGGGGTTACCCACCACACACAACAAGCAGCAGAGGGACCGCTGGTATATGGATGATTAATATTAACAGCACTGGCTGGTGTAGTTTTATCCCAGAGGTTAGCTTCAGTGAGGCAGCTGGCTGAAATGGCTGGTGCTGGTGCTCACTGCGTTCAAGCTATCAGTGTTTTCCAGTTAAGCTCGCCACACAGTCTGATGAAATATGAAGAGGAAAATAAGAAATAGATAATTGATTAAATGTGTGCTCCAAGGACTCCATACACATCTTCAAATTACTTGCAAACCAAGAGTCTGAGCAAGAGTCCCCCTCAAACATTCAATTTAAGATATAATAGATAAAAGCAGCAAATCTTCAGCAGGAAACAGATGTGGGAAGGCTTTTCCATTTGTGTACCCTGTGCTTGGTCTGTATGCCAGCTTAGCCTCTGACTGATTAACTTCTCACAGCCTATCATGGACTCGACTTCTTTCATTTCTTTTTCCTCAAGACGCCTCGCATTTTCTTCTCATCACCATGCACGAATTGAGGTCATAAAGTCTGACTGAGTGGACATTTTTCTTCGAGTCATAACAACTTTTCAGCATTGTCTTTATTGGTTTTGCAACATAACAGCCTCGGGGGCTGAATAATGCAACACAGATTTGTCTATTTGGATGAATGTGAACCCATTTGCACCACAGCTTGGACTTAAAGGACCAGGACCACTGCCTGCTTTGCCCAGCTCCTGTTCTGGCACGACACCAACTCCCCTCCTCCACGCCCTGGGAATGTAAACCTCTTCCCTGTAGTCCAAAACATCTGTGGTACAAACACTAACATTTCAGTGCTCTGATCCCACAGTCCAGACAGGCGGGCAAACAGCAGCTAACATTAGCTAACAGTTGTAGGAAAAAGTGACCCAGTTTCACCAAAATCAGTGAAATCATTAGTGGTGTGTAGATTAGTGCTGTAAATCGTTACATAGATGGATGGATGATCATACCCAGAGCACAAAGCTGCATAAAAAGTGACACAATGGCCACAGGTCAACACTTAACTGCATCGTGCTTCATTTTAAAAGATAGATACTTGTACTATATCTGATTGATAAAACCATTCCACCGAATATTGAAATTGCTGCAGTAAAAAAAAGATTGCAGTCAGTTGAGTCAGCGCGCAGAGTGGAGAGACGACTTTGTAAGATTAATCTCAGAGTTTAGTCATAATTGCGAATTGTACCCGACAGACAAAGAGGAAGAGAGAGAAGAGGGACAAGGGGCGGCAGAACTGTATTATACTTTCTGCCCTATCAATATTTGATCTTTTCAGATGCAAATAATCGTGACGCATTGACAAATCATTTTCATGCCTTTCACATCGTGACTCAGGAGCAGCGGGCTCCGCCGTCGTCAAAGAGAAATACCACGGCACATCCATTTCATGAGAGGAGGCTTTCATTTCGGCCCCTTCTTTCACGCGTGAATCGAGTCCTCCATATAAAGTAGATTAAATTTCACTATGGCTCACAGGGCACCCAGGTACCCTCTTTTGGCCGTGTATTGATTTTCCCCCTCGGTAACAGCTGAGAAACTTATGACAACAATCTCACAGGGGTGCTGCGAGGCATGTGTGATGTAGTAAAGAATCTGAGTAACAGAGTTTAGGTCTTTTCCCTGCTAGCTATTTTTAGTTTGTATTTGAAGGTGTGTGGGATGGGTTGTCTGAAACAACACACTTTGTATGTTGCTCACACACACCCACACATGAATGTGCACGCTGCGAGGCCCACACATAAGCGCCCAACGACATTTCCACAAACACAAATGTGTACTGAATTGGAGGTAAATTCGATCTTATTGGAGAGGCCGCTGGAAAGCCTGGGGCTCAGAAAACTCCTTGAATCTCTGGAAGGTCGCCAGACCCTCCAGATTCACAGGAAAACCATGGTTATCAGTATTTCCCTCCTTCTCTCCTTGATTCACACACACACACACCTGCACACAGCGGCCCAACCCGCTGGAGTTTAAAGGAGTGACATCAATTCAATAAGCCCGGCCTGACAGGGACGGAGCAATACACCACAACACAGCTGCTCTCTCTATTTCTTTGCTAACCCATTTCCCCTCCTGGCTTCCTCCCTTCTCTTTAAGCTCTAGCTCAGGAAAGCAGAGTGATGACAATTTTGTTTTAGCCGGATGAATCTCCTGTCTGTGACGACCCAAAAATGGTATAGAGTGTTAGGAAATGGTGCCCATGTCTGGGAATTGCTCGCCATCATTTTCTGCTGGAATTGAGTTATGTGTTACTCTTTTTTATCTTCTCCACATTTCATATCGTCTTGAACAGCTGAAGTGGGAAATGAACGGAATTGCTCTCATTCCTGTAAAACTCATAAATCCAAATTGGATCAAACGGATCAAATTGTAGTCGGATCGTTCCGATGGCTCCGCGAGGCCGAGAGGGCCGCGCGCTGACCATCCCAATGTGGGTCGTTTGGCTCGGTTCAGGCCAGAGCCGCCTGTCACCATCGATGTGTCAAATCAGCTGCGGCATGACAAGATATGCCACGGGGGGTGTGCGAAGCTCGGGATCTCGCTGTGGTGAAGAGGCAGACGGCGTTATCGAACTCGAAGCCCGCAGAACGCTTCCACTAAATGTGATCATCACCTGCATCACGACGGACCTTAACTGCTATATCAAAATCCACTTTGAGGACTGGAGCAAAAGCCGGTATGTAGTTTTGTTCTCTGGGAACAAATTGGCCCCGGGCTTCCCTTCATTTCATCTACTGAAGGGAGGCATGGGTCTCTTTAGGGCTCAGATGGATGTGCTTTCTCTGCCACTATGACACCCAAAGGGCCTCTGTCACGTGATATTGCACATTAGGAGCTGATCTGGGAGACAAATACCCCGCCCCTCGATGGCTCTATGTTGTGGCAAATATAAGATATGGATTGCTGGACGGTTGCTGCACAATCCCCCATCGACCGCCACGAGTCCTCTTTGTGTGTATATGTGTGTGTGTGTGTGTGTGTGTGTGTGTGTTTGTCAGCATGTGTTTCTGCTGGGAGTGATAAAAGTGCGGGACAACACATCGAAGAGTGTGTGATGCACATAATTCGTCTGATAAATGACCCGATAGCCGTGACCTGGACAAAACAGCAGCAGAATACAGAGCCTGTTTTAAAGATACATGCGAGCTGCCTGTGTTATGTGTCTCAGGCTGCGTCCGGGTGGGTAAATCAAACACACCTATGCTGGTTCAAATGGTGTCCCTGCTTTTTCTGATAGGACTTTTTGTGACCTCAGCATTAATTAACATTCCTGCGGCTGAGCACATCAGAATGATTTCAGCCTGTGACAATTCTGCCAGATTATATTAATATATATATTTTTTTATCTTAGCTGCAGGGAGGATTTGAATGATATAAATCCCCATTGCAAGAAAAAGGATTGGAGCTTTCGCCTGACTTAAAGGTGTCGAACAGTCCGCGACGGCAGTAATCCTGTAATCTGGGCAGTCAGCAGCACTGCAAAGGTCCTTACAACAGTATGCACAACACACACTCACAGACCCAGACGCACACAGACCGATACAGAAACACAGCACTGCCATTAAGACTACAGCTGCCACCAGCAACAACACCACCCACATCTCGTCTGTCATCATATCCCATCTCGCATTGCTCCACTTTATCCTAGCAACCCTTTGTCCTCAGCTCAAATCACCGGGCTACTGTGAGAGCTCAATAGGAAAATGTTGGTGTTTTTTTTTTTTTGTGGGACTCACATTTTTCTTTTTTCTTTCACATGGTGTGTCTGGTTTTGGGCACAATGGGCTTTTGGACACGTTCCAGGTCGTGTTTATATTGTCACTGCGACCTATAGGGCAGGTGTGAAAAGTGAGCAGTATGATGGGGCAGCCCACGGTGAGATGACAATCAGTCGCCCTAAAATAAAAGACAATAAACACCTAGGATAAACACCCAGGATAAACGGGCAGGTGGACATTCATTTACAGCACAATTATCATAATAACATGTAATTACAAGCGTCGCTGGATTAACGCACGTGCTCTGCTTCGTGTGGATCCCTCGTGCGTAGGCATCGGCGGATTATGCCAAAAAACACTGTGCAGGGACGTAATTACTGAATGTAAAGACACTAAATGGCTGTTTCTTGAACAATGCAGACTATAAATAGCATCAAAAGGAATGAAACTTTAAATAATACAAAAGTTGCATGGTTGTTTACACATTTAAATGTAGCTGTTAACGGCTAGTGTTACGGTAAAATACTGTAAATGTACTAGTATGGATATGTACATGAACAGTATATAGCTGTATGCATGTATGAATGTTATGCGTACATTAGATATGTATATTAGAGTAGGTATGTGTGAGCATTTAAACATGTTTCAAATGTAATATGGTGAATATTGTATGTTACAGTTGAAATCTTGACCTTGAGACAGTTTAAGGTCAAGCTTAAATGCTCGGGGTGGCCTCAGCGTGTCATCGAGCCACCCATTAAGGACCGCCCACAAAATCCTGGACTGGTTTGAACCTCTAACTCCACATTTCAGTAATGTATCATTCAAAGTCCTTTCACATGTTTTCAGCAACTATTTTCCAACATATTTAATATTTAATATTGAAAGAAATCTCAGAATAGTCCAACTCAGGTGAGAAGTCTGACGTAGGTCCAGTTAGTAGAACTTGACTTGAAGTATGAACTGGGCTCTTGAAAGAGCTGGAAAGAGCTGAAAACAAACACATAAATGGTGCATATGTGCTTGGCTATAAGGTCTATTATAAATATGCCTCCTGCCATAAAATACAGCTAATATTGACTGCATTCTTGGCAGACTAGAGATCAAAACAAACAAACAAATATGAGACACATGCCAACCAAACACTAAAATATCCTTAGAATTATTAGCTCACTCAGGCCTGGGGATGCATCAGGATTAGCGCTAATATTGTGAATGTCAGAGGAAGTCCACGCTGACATTTTCCCTGGTCATGACCTGTTAAAATGACTTGAGTTTTTACCAACGTGCGAGTCCTTTGAACAGCAACATCGTGCTTGCAGAGGCTGCTGGGCAGAAACCAACACTCATCCCTCCCTCCCCGTAACAAGCCTGTCCCTTCCTACTCCCTTATGTATAGGTTAGGGGCAAAGATTTAGAGGCTCGGGAAGAGAGACACACAGACATGTTGCTGGGATACCAGAGGGCTGAATGCATTGATTGCATCTTATGCTTAAAGATGTACACTGAATCGGATTACTGTGGCTGTTTGTACCTTATTAGCCTGACATTTCTGCACGAGGAGGACGTGTCCCCAGATGACTCAGAGAATTGGCTGCATTTAAATGTCAGACTATAAGGGCTAATGATTTTTTTTTTTGTCTTGACATGTTTAAATATGCTTATGACCGCGGTGAGAAAAAAAAAATTGCAGATTGCGGGGTGATCAGAAAAACTGATGAGCGACCTTCTTTTTATCACTGCGGCTCCTTTCAAGAAGAGGAGACGCAGCAAACTCTTCAAGCGAAAGCCCAGACTGAGAGCATTTCATGATAGAAATTGCATAATGAGACCATCCTGAAGCTTGGCTGAGTTATCGACTTGAAAAAAAAAAAAAATCACAGGTTTAATGTGGGCGAGTCAGAACAATGCCGTGTTTTGAAGTCTTTGTTGTGGTCCTTTTCTTTTTTCAAATATTAATAACTTTGCGATGGCCTAAATCTAATGAATGTCACATCTAGTTGAAGGAGGTTTGCTTCCTCACTCACAACAGAGAAACACGACTTTCTCTGAAGAGAGAGAATTTCTGGCAGAGACAATAACTCAGAATTAAGCCTCCGCTGCATTAATATAACAGCTATAATATGGCAACCATCTGCACTGACTCATGCTGCTGTAGGATTGGACTTGGCTTGCAATGAAGGGTGCTTAAACCACAGCAGGAGCTATAATCAACCATCGATCTGTGGACAAAGGAGCTCTTGGTAGCTGTATACAGTCAGGTCTTTTCGATTTTGATAAAACAATGATGTATGGAGGGTGAGCGGCAGAGGAAACGAGCTGAGATAATTGTTTTGTTGGTGACCACACCGTGCCCTCGGTGAAGGTCGTGCCTTATTGAGTGTTTGGCAGCACTTGTGTCCACATCCGTGCAGTTGCGTGGAATAGTGTTATCGATCAAAACCCGCGTGTGGCTTTTCTAATAGTGCACGGCGTTTTTGCAACATTCAGAAATGGCCCTAGAAAAATACAGAGAGAAAGAATATTTTCAAATCTGGAGGTGGCACATCCATCAAGGAGAATGATTTTTGTTTTCAGGTGCACACTCGGGACTCCTGTTGTAAATTTGGCTTGTAAGGTCTCATTATCGTGATGCTGGCAGACAAGCGGAGTGGAGATTGAATTCAAGGCTATGGGAGCTGTGAGCGAGACAGAGACACCATGAGACAGATATCACATCAAAACAGAAATAGAAATGTTTACGTGGAAACTAAAGATGTCTTAAAGTGTATAACTTTTGAAAGATGGATCAACCCGATCTTACTCCTGCGAGTTCATAACCAATAAAACACACTTCAATACACACAGGGGTTTTGTTGCTGCAGTATTCTGGTATGACTAGTTACTTATGATGGCAAACGTTGGATAAATATTGCTGCAACACTGACATTACTACAGACTCACTTTATTGCCTTCATGTCGGACATCTTCTTCATTTAACATCCTGTAATCGCTTAGTGGCTGTTCAACAAAGGTTGCTTTAAAGGTCCAGTGTGTGAGACGGGCTTTATTTACAGAATATGGCACAAATGGAATATAATATCCACAACTATGGTTTTATTAGTGAACAGTCACCTGAAAAAATAAACAAAAGTTCTGTTTTTGTTACTTTAGAATGAGTCTTTTACATCTACGAACACAGCAGTCCGCCTTGTTTTACCGCCATGCTTCTACGGTAGCCCAGAACAGACAAACTAAACTCCAGATAGCTTTAGATGTGTTTCACATGAAGGGGGTTGCAATACGTAACTACACCACTAGAGGCGTCTGAATGCTTCACACTGGTCCTTTAAACTTAAAATTCTTTTGTAGATTCAAATCAATTGTATTTAGTGCGCAAATCCAAAAACCTACACTTGTCAGTGTAAATCTGGGAGTGGGAGAGTATTTATTGGGTCAAATACTTTAATTTCTTTTTATTTTATTTCGACATAAAACTTTAACTAACAAAGATCTCATCATACTCTTTCCCCTATCAACAGTTCTCCCTCAAAGCGTCTCATTCCAGCCTGTTCTTATAACTGAAATAATATTGTTTTGATCAATACAGATAAATAGCTTGATACATACAGAGATTAACTGGGAATTGACTTCGCCCTGATGTCCTTGCTGCTTTGCTGACAGCCTCTTCACAGCAGGTCATATGCATGAGCTAGCCGGCGCTTCGGTCAGTTGTTTTGCAATCTGTCAGGCTCTTGTGACTGATGGTTATGGGGTGCTAAAGGTCAACGCGGTCTGGCCTTACCTGCTCGGACTGGGGCTATTCTCAACCTCATTAAGTGCAAATCACAGAGCTCCTCTCTGACCAGACGCATTCTCATCTGTATGCCGGCAGACGCTAATACAGACATCGATGTGGCTGGCGCTCGGCTCCGTCCGCTTGGCTAAAATTGACCCAAATAAACCACAAATGAAACGCACATCACTGCAGCTGCTTTGCTTGGGTGATTTCCCACACGACGGCAGTCAGAAAATGTGTGAATGTGCTAACGGCTGAAAATGGCGTGATCAATATTCACACAGCCTGATGCAAGACAGAATTAAGTTAAGGGCTTATCTTAACATTCAGACATGTTTTAGGGGAAATTAAAAGTGCATAAAGGATGTTGCTTTTATAGTTAAATTTACAAACGCACTCAACCAGTTATGAGAACATTCGGGGGGCTGCATTGTAATGCTTTCTAATGAGAATACAACAGTGGTATACCTTAGTGATAGATGGAAACTCATCGGCAAGCATTAAGCATGGGGCACTGCGATGCAAAGGCTAATCCGTCCACTTTATCTCTGCGAGAATGTCCATTTCATCCGCTACAAATTGTTCACTGCTGAGGCTCACTCCCATTGAGGCTGCTGTATGTGAGTTCATTAAAAATGGATGTTAATCAAAATGAGCTGAGAGCATTGTGATCAAAGTTAAGTCCCTATTTAAACAAGTGTCTTGTCTGTAATTTGAGCTGGACGTCCATGTTTCCCTCTAGCTGCTGCAGCTTACTCTCAGCGTCACGATCGAGCCTTACGAGTTGATAAATGTGACACAGGAGCGTCGCGTCAATAAAGATCTCTGCAAATACAGCAGTCATACCGGTGCAAATCCAAAGTTTTATTAGAAGACTTGCAACAATTGCATGCACTTCATGTGATGAGTATGAGAGTTACAGCCTGAGAATTAGAGGAGGAACATAAAACCCTGCCGTCTACAGAGCGCTGATTGCAGATGGTCCGGGCTGTGTTGTCAGATGGACTTTTATTTACTTTACCACCTCCTGGATTGACAGTGAGCACCTGCAAAGGGCAGGACCAGCGCCTGCTAAGCTGATGTGTGTTTACACGCTTGGCCGACTCGGAGAGAAGCCCGTAACTAGAGAAATGAGGCCGAGGGGCCTGGTGCCAATCACAAACACTTTAGCTGTCTTGCTAAATCCCCCGCAAAAAAAAAAAAGAGAGTCAAGAAATCGAGACAAATCCATCACTTTTGCATACGGTCCCTATCACCCAGATGCTGTCTCGTTATTGAAAGTATTTCTCAATCTTCTTTTGGAAAGGGGGAACACGGCCGAGCGAGGTTGAACCGCAGCTGTGGCTCAACCTCCTTCGTCAGCCCTCTGGCGAGGTTGCCAGTGGTAATTTGTTTTCTCATCGATTGGGACTGCAGGCCCTTCCAAACACTGACAACTGGTGATCAGCTGGAGTGAGACAGAGGTGTTTTATTATGAGGATATTGACTTCTATCTAAATTCACTTAAGTACCACAGGTAGGCCGTCTTCATAAAGCAACGGTCAGAGCAAGTTGCATCACACAGGATTGGATTCTCGCATCTGCGCGCTGTCAACGCAAACGACTCCCATCGTTGCGTAAGCGTCGGGGGGGAACATGTCGCAACGGAGCCCGGCGTCCTCAGGTCAACGCCGGCTTTCCTTTGGCGTTCCCCCTTCGGAGGAGGCGCAGGAGGAAAGTTCAGCGTTTGGTCACAGAGCTGTTTCCCTTCCTTCTTTCTCTCGATCAGCAGATAAAAGGGCTCTGCCGAGCCAAGCAAACAGCCCCCAGCCCACTGGCTACAGACCAGATGACAGAGAACAAATCAAACAGAAAGACGAGTGCTCCCTCGGGGGTTCAGGCTCCATCAGTGATAGCAGTGATCCCAGCCACTTTTTATCCTTCCTTCCCCTGCCTTTTTTTTTTTTCCCCTTTCCTTTTTTGCTACTCAGCTCGGCACTAATCCTATTGTTAAAGGTGACTGCCGGGAACACCGAGATGCTCAGAGCACAAGCACGGAGCGCTGTGTTTTCTGGATGATGACACAACGTTACTTTTACAGAACCAGGCAGATGATATGTCATTTAAGTTTTTCTCACCTCTCTCACTCCGGCCCTCATTCTGTCTCTGTAGTATGTTTTCTTTTTTTCACACAGTGATTCTCTCACTAATTGGCCTCCAAGCTCTTGTGTACCAGGCGAGAGAGATGCATTCAAGTGCCCACTTCTTTTGGAGAGTTTGGTTTGTTTTGACAACTGAAAGTTTGAATTGTTGAAACCACCGGAAAATGAAGAGAATTATATTTTATGCTCAGGAAGGTTGCTTTTATTTCACCACGGATCAAAAACCCAAAGGGGAGAGTGAGAATCCATAATCCCAACAACACAACAGAACGTGTCTTGTTTTAAAGAGGCAGACTTCAGGACCCTTCTGGCATTTTATCACCTCATGTTGAGGTTTTGTATCTACTCATTGAGCAGATATGAAACTTGAAGTGCTGTAGCATCCCTCAGACGTGTCAGAAACTGTGGATATTTTTCAGGGATTTCAATGCTGGAGCACAGTTTGCCTTCCCTTGCCCTCTACAGACTTAGTTCGCCCCGTGTCTTTCAGCGTCTTTCACAAGTTCTTAACTTTTATTTGAACTACAACTTAATTGAAGCTTCTATACATTTCCATTTTCTGTCATCATCCCTCCTACCAGATCTCACACTCGATTATCTGCCGCGCTCGACATCAAATAACTACAAGAACAATCACGTCCATTTTCTATTTCCAATCTAATCCTTCTTCTTCTTCTTCTTCTTTTTTTTTTAAGAAGAAAAACACATTTTATAATCTTGCTCCTACTCTATAGAATAAGATTGAAAAAGCTATTAATGAGAACATACGCAGGCCATACTGGAAACACAGAATTAAGCCATTAGAGATTAATTAGTTTTTTGGGGGGGGGAGCGTATGGAGGCAGATAAACGCTGGGTGACGGGGCCAGACTGTCGGCTGGGAGACGAATCGGGCGAGAGCTGTTTTCTCCAACGCTGTCACGCTCCGTCGGCCACGCTGGAGTGTTTTGGCTCCTTCAGATTAATTGTCAGTCATAAATTAAGTTCCGCAGTGTTGAAACAGGACAGCCAGGACAGGGGCTTTCACTGACATGGTTATACATGACTATAGCAGAGGACATGTTTGATTTATCTGGTTTGAGTCGCATTAAAATGCAGCTGAATAAAGTTCTGAGGCATCGTGCGCGGCAAAATGAACCCTGTACTGCATCAGATTTCCATTTGTATGACTGGTAGGAGCTCGTGCAGTCACCCAACACCCAAGAGTAACTGAAAACTTGACATCCTTGGGGATCACTTGTTTCCAATACCACATTATCATACAAAAGTATCAGGCTAATAAATCAGCATTCATTTGATTATCTTACTAATCAATACATTTTCACCATGAGCCTGCTGATGCTAAAAGTGTATGATGGCTAATTAGCATCAAATGGGTTTTAAATGGAGATTAAATACTGCATTAAGGCCCGAATAACAAATGCAGCTGCAGTCTTTCAAGCTTTAGAGATAAAACTTTCTTTCTTGCGTTGCTTTTTGAATGTAAAAAAATCTCGCCTGTTGCTAGCAACTCAACGACAACGACAGAAAAAGAAAACACGCCGGTCGTATTCCGCGGGGAATCCCGGGGACGGTCTTTGGAAAGTAAAAAATCTCTTTACTTTTGTTAGCTGGGGCACAAGAATATAAATATTAATATTCAACCAAGAGCTTATGCTTTATTAATGAAACTGAGCTTGTGAAATTAAATGGGCATAATGGGATACCGTTCATTACCTCATGCTGAATAGATGAGAGCCATAAACTTCATCAGGATATAAAGATTGTGCTTTCATAG
Source organism: Protonibea diacanthus (assembly GCA_028641955.1). NCBI lineage: Eukaryota > Metazoa > Chordata > Actinopteri > Sciaenidae > Protonibea > Protonibea diacanthus. The sequence goes on along the minus strand of CM053997.1, from coordinate 14,994,560 downwards.
AGATTTCGTGATGGGAATCGAATTTACTGAGGTGTTTGTGTGTTGTGCTCGTATCAGGTTACAGTCAGTCAATATGAGTGTGTGCTATTATTTGTGCCGATTACGTCCATTAAAAAAATCATCAAAGTCAAAAGAGACTTTTATTTTCTTAAGGTGTGCTGATCGCTGTTTTCACAGTAACAATTGATCACATTTATATAGCTCCCTCAGCTATATGATGTATTTTAGCTTCTTTTAGCTAATTGTTTTGGTTTTTCTCATCAGCTTCTTTCCCAGCTGCTGTTTTCAGCAAAAAAAACTGCTGGTGGAGACCAAAACAGAGCCAAAACAGGAGTAAACATTGGACTTAAAACGGGGCAAAACCACTTAAAAGTTAAACTCAAAAATCACCTTTATATTGTACTTTTTTGTGTTTCTGTCGTCCTTGCACTTGTAGCTCTTTGAAAATGTATTGGTTGTGTACTATATTTCTATTTCTCCGTATCGTAATCACTGTTACTACTACTGCTGCTGCTGTTTCTATCTATTCAGTACAAGTAGCACTAACTATACAAAACCTTTTTCCTTGTCTGTCCCTCTCCTTTTCCGGATCAAGGGTGTAAGGACAAAGGGCGCTGTATGCTCTACAGATCACAGAGCCCTCCGAGACAAACTTGTGATTAAGGTCGATATAAATAAACTTGACTTGTTTCATTAGGTGTACTGTTGTCAGCTGGATACAGTATTTAGCTGGATACAGATTTAAATGGCGGTCACGGCCCCACAGATGTTCAGTGTGTGTGTGTGTGTGTGTGTGTGTGCAATGTGTGGTTTGTCCTGTGTCTGATATGACTTGCAGCCTAGCAGGGTACATTCTGTGAATCACACTGTTAAGACATTTTGTTCCTGCGTTTTGCCCCCACGCACACACATCTTCACGTGATGAATGAAGTGTGTGGACAATAACAGTGAGTGGAGAGAGCACATATCTGCCCTTGACCCAGGAATATGTTATTATATGCTGCGTATGATTATCTTATATCTAAACAGCTTTTGAGGGATTTCAGAGGATGCTCACAGACACAGCTATTTTCACTTACAGCCATAAATTCTGTCTCCATTTCCTCCCAGACGTGTTGCACAAATTGAATACTTGCTTTTAAAAAAAAGAAAAAGAAAAAAAGGTGTGGAAAGATGACATTTCTGCCATTTTCCTGGCGCTCTCATCTTTGCGGATACTTTGTGGTGTTTTTTTTGTCAGGGAACGATGGGGTGGAGAGGCAAAGCCGCTGGAGCTGTGGGTGAAAAAAAAAAAAGAAGCTGACTTCGACAGGCCGGTTTCATTTGGTTTCATCAGACTCTCACTGCAGACAGGCCCAGTCACTACCTTCTTCTCATTGGGCTGCCGGCGGACATAAACTGAACGAACAGGGTTAGTGGGGCTTAACAGCGACTTCATCCCTTGTTTCTGTTCTGCCTCAAAATGACAGCAGCCAGTTTGAAGTGAGTAAAAATAACGAGGGAGCCGTTTGATTTGATATAAAGATCAAATTTCACTCCCACCCTTTTATATCTAAACTAAACTGCTTTCTGGAGCTCCTTCTGCGCTTTCTGCACAACTGAAAATCAACTCTCGGATCGGGCCATCGAGGATCATTTTGCATCATTTTTTCATTGTTTGTCATATCTCATTTAATCAAATGAGGGAAATGATATCACAGGAGAAGCTCCTTGTGGATGGCACTAAAGCATATCACGCACTTAGGAGCGGGCTGAAGGGGGGCGCAAATGGATGAAATGTATTATTAATGAGTTGAATATGAGACGGCAGCGGTGGAATGGTATATCGTTATCAGCGGGGGGGGGGGGGGTTGCGTATGAGTCATACTAATTGCTGGCCATCAATGGGGCTGATGCTGAAATCCCCAACAGTGCAACATGATGCTAAACATGTTGCACTGCAGTGTTAGCTCTATCACATCACTATGCACTTATACACTCTCCGGTTAGAAGACTTTCATTCCTGACTGGTAGAAGTTCTGAAAACTGATTTTTTTTTTGATGCCATTCGGTCATGTGTGTGCGCACTGAGGGGATCATTAAAATCTCTCATCTTTCAACTACTTGTTCTTGTCCAAAAAAAATCAATGCCTTTATTTCTGTCTTAATTTAGACTTTAGATGAGGACACGTCTTTCTGGGGAAGGTGCACCAAACAGCCTAAAGGCTCCTTGCTAACGAATCCATTATTTTCCTGCTGGCCTCTTGCTCACCAGTTTTGACATTCAAAACAAGCTTTCAGCTGCTGGATCCTTTTGAACTTCGAGTTTGAATACCTCTTTAAATCTCAGCCTCTTGGAATTTGCAACATGGAGACTCACCGCTCACGTCTTCACCTCTCTGTCATCCCGTTTCATATCAACCTGGAAGAAGCTGCAGAGGGTGATGGCTAAAAGATTTTTAGGCTTCAGACTTGGACTTGAGTCAGACTTGCATCAGAAAAAGTAAACTATTGACTTGAACTTGACTGATGGCGTGAAAGCAAAAATATTTAACAATAAAAATAAAGAAAAAAAACTTGAACTAACATGTCTAATGTTTTCTCAACTGCCATTTCCAATATAAAGAATGAAGTTTGTTCAGCAAACTCAAAAAAACCCATGAAAGTCTGAAAAAAAATTAAATTTGACACCTGGGCGACTCCATCTGCTGATGAAAATAATATGATATGATCAAAAGCTCCAGAGCTGTTACTAAACTGACCTTGCAGAAAGAATCTTTTCTCAACTTTTAAACCAACTTTGAAAGGAAAATGCTCAAAATCAGTGTAATTTTAATGGTAAGCATTCGGAGACTTGCTCAATCTTGGAACTCATCTGCTATCAATTTAACCACTGGAAGCCACAGCCGATGTTTCCGGGCATATATCTGGAAAATGGATACCACATATCAGGGCCCAGACTTTTGCAGTCTGATTAACAACACAAGAATGACGATAGCTGATTGTACTTTGGCCAATGTCTTTTTCTCTCTCAACATAGACTGTTGCACCCAAAGCAAACTGAAAAATGACTGCTCAGTACTTTCTGGATGACAAACTGGTGACGAAATCTTGGTCAGCATTCAAATGATCTATAAATAGATATCTACTGTTTCTAGAGGCTTATTAAAGAATTTACTTTGCCCTCTTGTATTTGAAACTTGACCATTGGGACCAATAATGCTAATGTTTGTCCTTCTTTTCGAATTAATAACGCAGTCTAATGGTTTTTGAATGTGCTTCCACCAATAAATGACCATTAAAGTGCTGAAATGGTGCATTATAATCACAGTTTGAATGGCTCTGAATAGCACCTTAACAATATAAAATGGGTTATCGTATTATTATGAGCTAAAAGTGTTTTTTTTCTAGTACGGACTGAATTCATGCCAGGCACTCAATCAATAAAACAAGCCATGAAAGACAGCCTTATAGGGTGAAATATAAGGCCATTTCTCGTGTGTGGACTACAGAGAGTTTACAGAGGCGGTCCGACATCAGTATTATACACAGGGCTTTGTGGACAGAACTAATGGTACACTTTATTGATTGTGTGTGCTGTAATCTGTCAATCCAGGCTTGTCCAGCTGCGGCAGAGTGCCGGTGCTGCTCTATAGGGTCATCTCCAGCCATCTGCCATTCCAAACACCCTGAGAGTATCTACAACTTATTACCGCACTCCCTCTAAAAGGATATCTGGCCGCAAATAAGAGCTCAAATGGATGAGACCAGAAACATGAGAGGAAAAGAGAGGCTGCAGATTAAATGGCATATAGCTGTACAAATGACTCTCAGGTTTGATTGTCTAAATTCAAGTTTAACAATTAAAAGAAATCTAGTTTTAACTGTTAATTGTTGATTTGGAAATGTTAGCTTTTATTGTGGTGATAAATGAGCCACTTAGATCAATAATCATGTGGAGCGGCGGTGTTCTGTTCGGGTCCGAAACAATTAGCCAAATAATCAGTTAGTTGAACATAAAATCAGTATTGGGGAAGTTATTTGAAAACTATAATCAATGTAATCAATTACTAATTAGGTATCTATTGGAAAAAGTAATTACTTTACTGATTAGCAAAATTAATTACAAGTTGCTCAGCTAACTTACAACAAAGTCTCTTGAGCCTCCAAAGCCACACCTCACACACCTGTTTTTAGAAATATCTCAACAGCTATTGGAGACAGACATTCATGGTCCCCGGAGGATGAATCCGAATGATTCTAATGCCACCAGCAGGTCAAAGATTTGTGTATCTTGAGAAATATCTCAATATCTACTGGATGAATTGACATAATACACAGTACTTGCACTGTGCAAATATTCATGGTTCCCAGATGATGTATCCCAGAGGCTTTGGTGATCCTCTGACTTTTTCTCTAGAGCCACCATAAAGTTGACATTTCTGGTTTTCAGAATATTTGCTCAACAAGTGAGATGAAAAGATTTTGTACTGACGTTCATGTTCCCCTGAGGAGGAATCGTAACACTTTTCCTTGTTATGGCAGTGTTTATCAATCTTTGACTGCAAGTTCCATCTTTAAAAAGATGGTGCTGGGCTTGTACAACAAACCCGGCTGATTCCAGAAAGTAGGCTTACCACTGGCTAATGTGAGCAAACCAATTAACGCACAGCATGGTTGAACATAACGAGCAATCAGAAGGTGGTACTTTTAGCACTGGGATGCAAATGTGCAACTAAATGTGTAATCTATTAATCAAAAAAGTGACAACTGACAGATCAATGATGGAAACAATCTCCAGTTTCACCCCTCAAGTTCATCTCACTGACCATCTTTAAGTCGTCATGAAAAGCAGTGATTTCTGTAACTTTGACCATCCGGATCTTCTTTTTTTGGGAGTTTGATCAAGATACAAAATCAGTTGGAAAAACAACATCATCGAGGGAACGTCATATAATGAGCGGTCCCTCACGTGGCCCATATAAAAAGCTGAAAAACAAATCTAGTGCCCAGCTGGTGTGTGTCAATATTCTATTGATTGCTGTGGTCGGACTCACTTTTCCATGGATCAACAAGATATTTTATATAACTCTGTTTTGTTTGACTGAGCTGCTGTTCCCAGCTTGCTCGCTCTGTGGGCTCATCCAAATCCCAGACAGCCGAATTTTGTTGTCGTGTTTACTTGCACCTCAATATCTGCCTCTCTGTTGCTGTTTGGATCAGTGTCTCTCACTGTCTGCCATCTCTTGCTGTTTATATGTACTTGTGCCTCTCTTTTCTTTCTCAGCTCTCTCTCTCTCTCCTCGTCCCCACGGATCTCCCAGGCACTTTGGCTCTTAACGGCTCTCTCTTTCTCTTTCTTTCTCTCACGCTCTCATCGTCCATCTCACATCTTCTCTCTGGTGTCTCAGTGAGTGCCAGGCGGGGCGTCCCTGGAGTGACCTTGTGGGTAATGAGCTCCTGATCACGAGTCAGGAAACCCGGCATTCAACACCCACCCCGCCACCCTCCCCTCACCACATGCAACACACACACAAAAAAGAAGAAGAAAAAAAACTACACAGCTATCGTATGCTCAGCCCACAAAGAGAAATAGTATTGGAGAGGCAGGGTAGCGGGGCAGAGGTGCAGATGAAAAGAGTCTAGAGAAACTTCTTCAAGCTCTGACATACAACTACCAGACCTCCAAAGTAAAGTAAGTGGATTTCTCTCTTCTTCTTGGTGCACACTTACGGATGCATGGTTGTTTAGGTGTAGTGGGATGGTGAGGTGGTCACTTCAGCAGCCAGGCGAGCTGAAAAGTTTGGGGTTCAGCTGTATTCTGTGCGGAAAGCCTCCGATGACATGAAGGCCATTTTTGATGCGTGCATGTGTGGATTTTTTTGGGGGGGGTGGGTGGGATTTATGTAATTTCCAGAGTTGCCCATATCAACCCCCTGTTGTGTTCACGTTGTTTTTTTAAATCTCTCTATAGGAAAACTTTGGGTAAAGTTGCAAAAGAAGTTTCTGGTGATCAAAACAATGTTTTGCATTTTGTGCGTTTTTCCTGATACTTTGCATTTTACCAAAACGCTTCTGTAGACACGGTCCTAATTGCTTCTTTGTTTCTATTCCCATTTTAAACAGATTTTTCCTTGAGGCTGTTGATAGGAGATAATAAACATATGAAAACATAAAAGACTATTAAGCTTAAAATGCTGCGAATTATAACCGCAGATGGAAATATGGCTTGTAGACATGTTGGGTAAACAATGGGGAAAGTCTCAGTAATCCAGCAGCCATGAGCTATGGACTGTGGTGTTAAATCATTAACGGGGCCGTTTCCTCAGTGATTAGACTTCAAACATCCATATGTTTTGTTTATTATCGCTATCAGCCAAATATATGCAAGCCCAATTATGTATGTCTGTTTATGTGTGCGGGTTGAAGTGGGCCATTTTTGTCCAAGATGTCGTAATTTGGGTCAGGCCTGACTGGAATGACAAACCCCGAGAAGCCGTATTGTATCAGCGCTATGTGGTCCGGCAGACCTTCTGCTTGCGTTGCCATGGCTTTCTTCAGCACTGGTATAGCAACCAGAGTCAGACCAAACACTGTTCCTCTCTGTCTTATGGGCATTCCTGCTGCGGACAAAAGCCCTCTCCGGCTCATTCTTGCTCGAAATGAGGTGTCCGCTTCATTTCTTTAGAATCAACACATGGTGTGGTCCTAATGAAAGAGCTAGGGGAGATTAAACATGAGGTGGAGATGAGCTTGAGAAACCAGCTTTGGTCCGTAGGAAGTCAGAACACAATGTGGATTAAGCTGGATGACAGCCAGCAGGGCCAAACTCATAAAAACTGCTTGATTTCTAAATAGATCCTGGCATTTTCCTTCCAATATGGCCACTTAGAGGCATTTTACGCATTCTGCCCTTTCCTCTAGTTAAACACTCGCCCCACTTCACCACGTGATCTCGCCTATATGTCAAGGCTAAGCACAAAGCCAGTTCATTTCCGTCTGTGTCTTCACAAATGCTTTGGTGAGACTGTTCTCCATGGAAGAGCTGGAGCAATAAGGCATAGAATTGCGCTGTTAGGGCCCTGAGAAGTCCGCTCCAGGGGGGAGGGAAGCACTGTGAATGGAGCCAGTTCTCGTCTATAGGGCACAAGTAAGTGAGAGAGAGAGAGGGAGAGAAAGAGGGTAGGGGGATGAGGACATACACAAAGATCCTCACATTGAGTGGCTGGTTTATTCTTGTGGGGTACGCGCTGACCCCTCACATGTGGGATGAACAGAATGAGCCTTGATGGGGTCCGGAGGGCCTCCATAGAAAGGGTGGACAGGATAAAGAGAGGAATAGAAGAAAAGAGGAGGGGAGGGATGCCAGAAGAGAGGCCTGTCAAGGAGCCATCCTTCATTGCATCCACTTGTAGACGTCATAGCGCGGAAGCTTAAAAGCAGAGCTGGATTCTGAATTGTGACTTATTTTTTTAGTTTTGGCAACCATTCCTGTTGGTAGTAAGTTCATTACTGAGATCTGGAAGCATGCTGAAAGGGCTAAAATGACAGGAGGCTCGGGGCCAGTTAATAAACAAACAGGCGGGACTGAAGTTAGCATGTTTTGACTCGTGATGGCGCCTGATATTAGCAACCACGCATGCAGCAAAGGTTATTCGACAGGTTAAAGACGTTGATTTAGTATTTCAGTCCATTCTTTTCAACGTTTTTGCTGTCCGGCTCATCTTTGCTAAGAGGCAAATCCAGCCGCAGCAGCCCTGTGCAGGCCATGTGTACATTTTGTAGAAATCGAGTGCCGTCGCTTCTACGCACAGATCACTAGCTAACATGCAACGTCACAAATAATAGCCAATGGATATTTATGGAACTAATCTATTAAAACAAACAAACAAACAAAAAAATCCCAATGTAAATGTGAATTAGAAAATGATTGTCAGCTAAAAGAAGTCAGACGTAAACAACCACAAAACTTTTAACAAAATCAGAGCAGAAGAAACTGATTTTTCTCAAGCTTCAAAAACACTACAGCATACCACACTTCCCATAATGCAACTCAGGAGAAGAACTCTTAAACCAAGTCTTTCAGGGCCCCAGTTTACAACACGAACTGTAACTTTCTGATATAAATGTGTCATCTCCAAGCTTTCATCATCAGGATTACCTCCAAAGCTCACAGGCCGAGTATTTTTTCCAAAGACAAGTGGGTAGAGTGCCCCTTTAAACAACCCTCAGGTTACCCAGAGTGCAAACATCCATCAAAGCAGAACTTCCTGCTTCATGTTTTGATTTACTTTACTTGCCATACTTGTGTGTACACACAGTTTTTCTGTGCAATGAGGGGTTGTTAGCACCATCTTGGCTCCCTCCAGTTTCAGTTTTACCTCTGAATAAAATGGTTTAGGTAATCCTGTGAATTACTGACTTGTTTACAATCCTTCTTTCCCTATGGCACTTTGTTTTAGCAGCGTTTTTGTGTCCCCAGGTGACTACAGCATTCAGCTACTGATAAAAATAATGACCAAAACCACAGAGATACAGTTCTTCAGGAGACCCAGAGGCGCTCACAACCTGAACTTGCCTCTGAAATCTTTTATTCAGTTGTGGCGATGAGCAGAGTCTGAGAGGGGACCGGCACTCGAGGCTGTTGGGTTAATAGCCATGTGTGGAAATGTAGACGTTCTCATGGAGCTGTCGAGCAAACAGCTATCTCATTACAGGCAAGGGGCGAGACAATCAAAGCTGTCTGCAGAACCTCTAAGCCAGTGATGAGAGAATACTGCTCTTGTGTGGTGTTGGCCCTCATTGTCTGAGAGAGCCTATTGATGGGGCTACTAATGCCTGTTGTGGATGAATGCATACACACGAGTCATGTGTTTGTGTTCCTGCATAACTCTCGAGGCATGCTGTGAGTCTCTTAGTCGCTTTTCGATCACCGTCTAACTCTGCAGCCGAGAAAAGGTACTTGTTTCTTTTCTTCTTTAAATTCGTGTACGGATTTTCTACTTGTGGAAAAACAAATGTCTAATTGTGGCCTGCATCTCTCCGCCCTGCTGTTGGCTTGATCTGGTGTTTGATCCTCGCAGAGCTAATGATAACCCGAGGCTTTCCACTATAATCAGTCCTCTCATTAGTGTCCCACTCAGTCACACAGCCACCCACACGAACTTACAGGCATATGCACAAACATACGCAAACTGTCCCCAGGCCTGCTCGTAGGTGACTGAAAGAAGAGAGGCCAAAGGTCACAGAGCTGGAACATAAGTTCTGCACCTCCCGAGAAAGTAACAGAAGACTGGACTCTGACATCTAATTAGATGTGTTCGATTGTATTTCAGTGTTGATCTGAGACACATGCTAATGTTTTTGCAAGGTTCAGCCCATTTATTTCAAATCGCTGTACATCATCAAGTATTCATAATCGTCAGCAATAATTCCAGGTATCCATTGTGAGACATGTAATGTTTATAAAGGCAAATCCACGTGTAAGAGGTTCACAAATCGATGTAGGCTTGACATTTACTGGTGGATTACGCAGGATAAGCACGTTTCAACTGATTTTCCTACCATGCAGAAGTGAATCTAAATCAACGGTTGCCTGTTACAGTTGTAAAAACACACACAGAAACATACAGCTGTATTGCACTGGTTCAGAAATAATCAGCAGGAACGTTAAACCAGATTTTTTTTGGCCACTTGGGGGCAGAATAACAAGCTGCAAACACACACACATTGACACACAATCACCTTATAAAGCTGACTAACAGTTTATCCACACATCTGACAGATGAGAAGTAACGTCAGCACTGAATTGGGGCTGTGTTTGTGCCCACCTGACGAACGTAAACTCAATGGTCATTCTCCTTTAGCTCTATCAATAACAACGTCTCATCAGCTCCTGAGATGCCGCACTATGTTCCCCAGATAGTCGCTAACTTTGTCACTGTGCTGCTTGGTGCTGGGCAGGTAAGGTACACTTTTATATAAGCTAGCGAAACTTGGACAGCAAACTTTTCTGCTTTAAGTATACATGATATGTCAATAAGGAACCGATGAGGAGCTTGCAAATGTGTGCATTCACTTGTAGACGTGTAGCAGAGGCTTCGGACAGAGACGCAGCAGTTGTGTATCATTAGCAAATGTAGGTAACATGTCCTGAGGGTGCTCCTTCACCTCTTCACACTTCAGAGTGTGAAGCACAGAGGAGAAGGTGGTGTTTGTATTCCACTAATGAACTGAGGCTGAGGGATGATCTTGTTTCTCTCACGTACCACATCATCAGATGAAAAGAGTTGGACAAACTCTCTCAATCCCACTTTAGCTGTATTTACCATAAAAAGAAAAAGCAGTGGTTGTTACTTATAGAAATCTATTTTAATTGACCATCTGGTCATTCTTGCATTAATCCTTCTCTGAGTGATAACAGGTGCAGCAGAAATAAAAGTAACGTTATCGACTTGAAAAACTTTCTCTCCAGCGCAGACCCTTGCTAAATGGCCCAGCAGTAAACCCTGAGGGGACTATTAAATAACATACAGCCAATACGCTGCCAAAGCTTCACCTAAATGCTGTAATCTATTGTCTCAATCAATGCAATCTCGTTTTATTTAGAGCCGCTCGTAGCCCGGAGTGGATTCGACCCGTTCAGCAGAGTTATTAGCGATATTATAATCATTTCTACAGAGGGACTTTGATTCCTGCGAGGTGTAAAGAGCGTGTAGATTATAAAAGGGAACAAAGGCAGCATTCAGAGGCGCATGGTGGCGGGTCGCTCTTACTCACGGGGATGCGGGGATTTGTTGTGAGGTGGCCACTGATGTTGAATGGAAAGTTAAATTGATCGTGAGCCTGATTATGGAACGCCGTCTGCCACTTAGCGTCTCCATTCCGATCCCACTGCTAATTGGATTGCTAATGGTGATGTTGCTCTGGGGTGACTAACTTCTCTGATTAGAAGGGTTTGCATAGTTTATCATGAAATTCAGTCATCTTTTAAGTGCAGTGATCATGTGAAAAATAGAGACCCAATAGTACTCTCTTCAATGATGTTCTGGATTGAAATTCTCTGCCTTTTTTTGGTGCTGCGTCTCCTTTTATGAGGGTTACCAGGCTGCTTACAGTGCCACGTCTTCACTACTTAATACCAAAATAATTTGAAACAGTTGCTACAGCCTCCAAGTGCCAAAGGGGGTGTCTAATCCTTGGTTAAATCTCAGCAGGTTTTAATCTGGCCCAGTGGAGAGTTTCTGCAACTCTGGGACGTCTTCCTGCTCCTCCCTCAGGGCACTACAATCTGGAGAAAGTACGATCTGGAAAGTTAAACACCTCAGATGGATGTGCCGAGGATTAGACAGGCCCACTCTATGGTTGCAAGCACCAAGGATGGTTTTATGTCCACCCACCAAGAAGTGATTAGAAACAGGGATCAGTGAGGGTGGGGGTGTGTTCAACAAAGCCCCGAAGGGAGAAAACGTCCTCTCAAGCACTATTTACTTGCCCTAAATACCTTAAAATGCACGTGCATGTCACAGCTGTCCTTTTAGTTGTAACTGAATCGTGCATTTTGAATCCCAAAACTTTCATTCACATGGAGGGGAAGGGAGAAGGAGGAGTGAGAGAAAGAGAGCCGAGTAGGAAGAAATCAGGAGAAAGGGAGAGAGGCGAGAGAGGAGAATCATTAGTCATATGCATTAGTATTCCATCCACAGCTTGTGCTGTGAGACAGCCGGTCTGTCCAAACAAACAACCAGCAGAGGGGGGATGCCTCATTATTACTTCTCCTCTTTTTTCTCACCCGGAGTTCACATTCCATCTGACCACAAACACCAGGCCGGGGCTGTGGTCTTGCCCTCTGTCTCCGCTGGAGTTTAGAGATGTTAGCGGGTCTAGTAAAGCAACAGTTCACATGCTGTTCGGTACATGACGAGGACAGTACAGTACATGGCGACGTCCTGAGAGAGGGAAGACGAAAACACAATGTGAATCCATAATGTTTACGCCTCTTCAGCGTTTTAAGCCGACGCCGTCTGCAGACTGGCGCAAGGGCCGTCTTTCTACCCTTGAGACGTCTGCTCTTCACATGCCTGGCACCTTCCCTCCCCAACAGTTTATCACTGAATGATCCCGGCGCTCCCAGAAGGAGGCTGCTGGCACACAAAACCTAAAACTACAGAGGCCTTGACAGAAACTTTGACAGAAGCCACGCACTCATTAAAATTTTGCAAATATATGCAAAAATGGAAATCGGTGCTTTAACCTTTTATGTGGAAATATTCATGAGGACATGACAAGATTATATAACTAATGGAGCATTAGCAGCTCTGATAAATTAAGGCATTTTACTGCTGCTTCACACCTGAGATGGTGTTTGTGTTTTTAATGAATGGGTTTGTCTTTATCAGCCTCGGTTTATAGAGAGAGAGAGGTGACATGCGACAAGGGCCCCCTCTGGACTTGAACCAGGGATGTTGCAGCAGTCGTGTGCACCTCCACCAACACCAACATGCTCTTATTGTTCCTTACACTTTGGACGGCGCATGGAAGTAAACGGCAGCATTACATTAACGCAGTAGAAGAAACAAGAGCGAGTAACAAAGTGTGAAGGTGTGTTTGAGTCTTTCACTCAGGCTTTATTCTCTCTCTTGATATCTTTTTCACCTCAGCTAAGCATGAATACTTTTTTTTGTGTGTGTGTGCAAAATTCAGTTGTCTTTTTGATGAATTTCTGCCTTTTCCATTCAGTCACTCTATGCACAAAGACCCAAAACGAAATGTACTTTGAGATGTCCTTGAACATAAGCGAAAAAGTACAGCAGTATTACATTGTTCAAGAGCACAAAAGCTTGACCCAGCGGCAGCACCCTCCGCACGTACAGTAAAACACCCTTTCTTGCGAGTCAGATTTCAAACAAAGAGCGATCTTTGAACATAATCATCGGGGAATACAGAGAAAATCAGAGAGCCGCCTTAATTTAAATGGCCAATTCCGCCTACGCTGCAGTCTTGACTTTGGGAGGTAGACTGAACAACCAGAGGAACATGTCAGCGCTGCACCAGAGCCTGATCCTTTACCAGCTCCCCACCCACATACACTGTCAACTGGAGGTCAAGCGCCGCTGTCAGGGTTTTGAACCCTCTGCAGTCCTGCACCACCCGGGTTCACCAATCAAAGCGCAGACTTTGTGTACAGTGTCGTCACCTTCAAGTCTGGCGCACAATTCTGCTCTTAAATATCGGAAATGTAACTTTACAGTCGATCAAGGGGCACAGCTGCTGTCTTGAGAGTCTGTTCATTCTAAATCTAATAAATGTTTCCCCTGATTGCTGCCTTACGAAGGGCTCGAGCATCAGGAAGGAAATAAATTGACTTTTTGTCAACTTTATTGCGTTATCCTCAATAATTTATGCTGTGCATTAAGTTTTTGTGAGCATTTGTTACATTTGTCCACTCATTTATTCAGGTTTTCCCTGAACTTTCCAGCTGTCTTCATGATATATTATTTGTTATAAATTACATGCAAATAATGCTACGTTTCCACTTTCTAGCATAGACAACTGTACTTTCCCTATCGCTCTTTTGGCTGTGTACGCTCTGCAGTGACATCCGGCTCTGCGCTGCGAGTCATTGAGTCAACTGTATGTCAGTTTGGGGAACTTGCATGCTCTTTTCACACAGTGAAACTACCTTGACTGCAGTGGCTCGTGTGACACACATTGAAGTAAAAGAGGGTGTCAGCAGAGGCAGAAGCCCCCGCCGCAGTGTGGATGTCTTCTCTGACTGTTCTAATGCTCAGTGGCAAGTTGAAAGGTCACGTTTAATGCCCTCGGTTGTGACTGTAGGCAAGAGCCACATCCCTCCCCCACCACCACCACCACCACCACCACCACCATCTTACACCCTCCTCCCTCCACCCCTTAACCCTGCACTAACCCCACAGCTGAGCACAGCCCGACTCGCAGAGTGGCCACTGGCATTTCGCACAGCAGCAGCTCTGAGTTGTGTTTTCATTTCAGATATGTCCACGCAGCAGAACGGGCTCTCTTATTTCTTTCTAAATTGTGCCACACACTGTACTGTAGTTTCTCCACATTTATGGTCCTGTAAACAAAGACGCAGCAAATGGCAGCTTTTCGTGCAGATGAATGTAGACAACGACAGCAGCGGGCGCGTGGAAAATCTGTTCGGTCGCGTTCCTGGATGGAAAGAGAGCTTACTGCTGAGGTGGGGCGATGGTGGAGAGGATGTGTGAGGTGGACATCAGCAAACAGTGTGTGTGAATGAGGAGTGAGACTCACACAGTGCCTCCCTTAGTGAAAATAGATGTTTCAACACTCTTTAGTCAATGTAGTTTAATGGAATATTGGATTGTTCTGTGTCATATTTCATAAACTAACTTGGCTTGTGCTGGTTGCTCTCAGAGAGCAGTCTGTGAGCTTGTTTTAGCCGAACAGAAAAGAAGAAAAGAGAATCCACCCGATTTACAGAAACCTCTCCAGCTCAATAAACTGTGGTGAACTTCAGTGACATCGCCCACCAAACCATCAATGGCACTGCAGACAAACAAGCTGCAGCCCGTTTTTTTATTATTGTGGAATAAATTAGGTGGTGTGGATGCTGTGTATTGAATTCCCATCAGCCTCTCTCGCTGACGTCAGAGGACCTCAGGCGGTGGATCTCTGCGGCGCTGCATGTGGACCTCCTCGGTGACTGCTCTCCACTTAAAACTCCAGCTCTCTCTCAGACACCTCAGCAAACAGACACTCGAACACACTGTTTGGTTTCCTCCTGGGACCTGGATGCCAATTACATGCCAATTACTACCTCCATTTTCTTTTATTTTTTTTTTTCTATTTTTCCCTTTTCAAGTCGAGTACATCACATGTAAAAATGTATTTACATGTTTTTTTGGTTTGGTGCTGAGGAAAAAAAGGTGTTCAATTAACTTCCAGCCAGCTGAGATGTTTTAAAGCTGATTGCTCGAGTTGTTTGCTGCTTTATGACATTGCGTTATCATATATCGGTTTGTCTAATGAATGTTAGCAGATCGCAGTGT
Organism: Protonibea diacanthus; assembly: GCA_028641955.1. Classification (NCBI taxonomy): domain Eukaryota; kingdom Metazoa; phylum Chordata; class Actinopteri; family Sciaenidae; genus Protonibea; species Protonibea diacanthus. The sequence goes on along the minus strand of CM053997.1, from coordinate 14,979,531 downwards.
GCTCTGGAGAGCAAGGCCACACTCTGTGAAGAATAGTTTGAGTATTTCCAGACTCTACAGGTTAGAGACTGGACTTTATCTCTGTCCAGGAAACTTAGCAGAGGAAGACAGTGGTGGATGAAGGCAATGCGCTGTGTTAGCCTCCCAATTCCATCTCCTCGTGCCAAATGGCCCCAAAGACAATGCAATAAAAGTGAAGGATCTGCTCCGGCCAAAAGTCGTGTCCTTGACAGATCTGAGATGTCCAATCTTCCTCTGTCCACCATTCTCAGTAAATAACTTTACCCCTGCTGCTTCGATGGCTGGAAATAAGACTGTCACTGGGTCCTGGAATATAGTGCGTCGCCAGCTATGTTTGATTCATTGAGGGTCGCACGGAGGCTGGCAGAGTAGGAGCTGAGTGACACTATCATTGCAAACTGGAGTAAACAAGTTAAAAATAGCGGCCTTTCTTTGTCGTAGGAGAGTTTCAACAGGGCATTTGCCTCACTTTTTTTTTTTAGAGAAGCAAGATAACCAGGTTATTGTATACTAACCACAAAGAACGTCCAAAATATGAGGACATGTTGTAGCTTAATTAGGTATAACCCTTTGATATGTCTGCTTCTTTACAGCCTCTCTGTTGTTATTGCTGTTAAAAATGTTTGACCTGATATTTCAGGTAATAAAAGGAGAAACAATACAAAATGAATGCCTTCTTATACATGATAATTCACAAGCAGGAAGTTGAATTTAAGGTAGTAGGCCAGTTAATTGCCTTATTGTCTATTCTCTATATACAGTATATGGCAAATGCAAGCACTTTTTACACTACATTCACACACATTGACACTCTGATGGCATTAGCTGCCATGCAAGGTGCCAACTGCTCATCAGTTTTAGGAGCTAATCATTCAAACGTATTCACAATTTGGGGTTCAGTCGACATGCAGACTGGAGGAACCGAGGATCGAACCGCCACAACCGGGCTAAATATACTGTCTTTGGTCTCCACCAGTTCCTGTGGGAAATATCTGGCTCTTTAGCAGCGAGTTGCTAACGTTGTGTGTCTGTTTGGTGCTGGGGTGTGGGGTGTACAGTGTACAGTGGGTTTACCAGAGCTTGTTGGCTGAAAACAGCTGCCAGCTGGAGGCAATGCTGATTAAACTATAAAGTTGCAGGCTATAAACCAATACAATTAGTGTAGCGATGGTTACTCTTGAACTAGAGGGCAGCTACAGAGTCTGGTTATAATTCTGCGTTCGTTACAGCTACAAGCAACCCCTTTCACCTTACATGTAGTCATCTGAGTGATTGTTAAGATGATAAATATTGCCTTGTGCAGCTTTATGGAGAGCCGGATCTAATAAAAAACAGTTAAACCGCCTATTACGGCTGAAAGTTTGTGAAGTATTCATGAAGAAGCACGAGAATATATTTACTGGTTTATGTTTGAGGAAGTCAGAGCGAGTGAAGTGTGTCTCGTGTGCAAGCATCTCCCCGTTCTGACACTGTATTTTCTGACAGACAGAAGTGTGAGTTCTGAGCGTTTGAGAGCTTCTTGCAGTTGGCGGGTATTTCATGCCTGTTTCACTGAATGAATTCTGATGGGCCGCTATGGTCCAGGCATCTTTAACAGTCCCGACAAGCCTTTGTTCTTTCCCAGTTTTCATGTCTGATCCCCCCCCAACAGCCCACAGGGGAAGCTCTGTCGGCCGCGCGCTGCGAAAGCCTTTCTATTTGATCAACTTCTAACATATTTGAACAATTTAGGCAGGGATGAGTGCAGGTAATTCAAAGCCTGCCAAAAGAGCGTTTTGGGGGAGATGAGAAGACATACGGGCTCACAAGGAGTAGCGGAGGAACTGCCTCGTTTCTGCGAACACCGAAACTACCACATAAACACGAACCCCTTAATGCAGCTGACATCTCTCATCTGCAAAAACTATTTGAAATGATCCGATCTCCCCTCAAACCACCTCTACCCTTCCTCTGCATCCCTTCCTTTGGGCAATAACTTATTTTACCCAGTAGAGGCCAGTGTGTAGCTGATGAGGTCATCCTCTCAATATGACAGCTACACTGCAAAAAAAAAAAAAAAAAGCTTTTAAACACCTCCACTGGAGGTCAGAGTAAAGAGGCTGAGTCGGAGGGGGGGTGTGCATGGATATTATTTCAGCCTAAACAGGAGAATCTCTGCGAGGTAATCAATGGGACATCGAGCAGCACGGCACAGAGAGACACATGGTGTTTGACAGTGAGGGAAGGTAAACGTTAAAGCCATCTCCGCCATTGTTTGGGGTGGAAAAACACGAGCGAGCGGGAGAGAAAAAGCCCTGTTCAATATTGCCATGAAAGGACATTGATGGTGGGTGTCATTAAGCACGGTTACTGCAACAGAGAGTGCAGATGAGAGGTCAGGACCATTGTGGCTAGATCATGAGAGCCCTCTGCTGACAGTTAAATCAAAAGAAACCAATATCACCATCAAAACAGCGTCTCCTGTCTCCAGTTTTTATGCCACGTTAAGAAGAAAAATAGACTTTACTGAATAGGAGTGATTATTTTCCGTGGTTGAGTCATCAGAAATAAGCTGCTTTTTTCCCCCCTCCCTCTTCGTGTAGAGAATTGAAGTAGGACGGGGAAATTCTAATCATCATTTAGCACTAAAATCTTATTTCAGACACCCACCTACTGCTGTAAAAGAAATAAAGAAATGATTTAGTGATCAAAGGGGAGGTGTGGAAGAGATAAAGATAAAAGTGTGAATATGCTGAAGCTGTGAACAGAGTAACCTGTGATTTGTCTTCAGTTTTGACCCTGGCAGCTGTGCGACTTTACGGCCCCCTTTTTAACAGGTGTGACCCTGCAGAAGGAAAGAAATTACGCTTTATTCTGCTAAATAAGTCGTTCAGATTCCTTTTTACTCCAATTGTGAAAGATCCTTTGACTCGAGTGGAGTCAAATCGCTTCTTTGTGAAGCGTATTCACCTGTTTCTGGACTTCTGTTGAATCAAGATTGAGCAGCAAACTTTAAAAACGAACCTTTCTCACCCCATTGATGGATTTATTTGACTTAATTAAAGAATTAGACATTTAAATGAATGATTTAAGTTACTTATTCATCGTTTTTCCGTCTTGCCGTTTCATATCTAAAAAAGTGAAAGAGCTGTAAGATTATTCATGATTCCTTCTCATGAGAAAATAAAATCCATTTGACATATTCTGTATTCAGGCATCGATTTTGCGAATAATGTTGAGTCCACCTCAACTCTGTCCGGCTATCTTTCAGTTTCCAGACAGGCTGTCAGGGGTTTTTGAGGAGGAAAAACTGCAGGGAGAAATGAATCCCCACAACCTAAGGCAGCAGAGAAACACCGTTATTGAACGGTGCACCGAAAGCTCCCGTCTCTGTGGGTCATCCACCTGGGAGCGGCGTGTGAGTGAATATTAACCAGCTGAACATTTCAACACTGGAGATGGGAACTGAACAGAGAGGGTTTGGATGCGTGTGCGCTAATTGACACACGTGTTGGGGGACATGTGGTGTAAACTGAAGGGTCACTGGCGTGGCGTCCTTGGGAGAGGATGGTTGAAAATGACCACTGATGATTGCCTCCTACCAAATCGCACAGGTTAGTGATTAAAAGGGCCTAAACTCGCTCGGTTGCAGTCATCCCTGAAATTGGACGGATATCGAGGTAATGCTGGGACTCAAAAGGCTGTAGAGACCGGCTATTATTATTATTTTAAAATCAATAGTCTTTTTTTAGCCATCGCTCGTGGGGGTGGGCTTGACCGGGCCGAGGAGGTGTGTGTGGCGTTAGCGTATTCTTGTAGATGCTGAACTGTAACTATTTCTCTCCCCACCGCTGCTGTTTGATCTGAGGTGAGCCTCCGCCTGGAGGGAAATGTACAACTGTTTGCCTTTGTGAGGCTTTCGTAATCTGCAGTCAAGCTTTGTTCCACTGCCACACGGGCTACAGGAGAACCAACGGGGCCGCGGCGCTTCAGCAAAACAAAGACATCGTACTGTATCTTTGTTATTCTACATTAGAGACCGTATAGAACTGCACCTTTAATACCTATTTCGAGAAGGCACAAAGGAACACATAAAAGCACCTCTGATTCACAGCGTGTGGGCTCAGGAGAGCACCAATTTAAATGTGATAGGTAAATATATATAGCATATACTGTATATATTCTCCAGTATCTGTGCCAGCAGTGTGACACTAATACTGTAAACACACCATTACGTCTCCACAAAATGGTGGGAAGAGCTGTCAAAACTGTCCACCACAATTTGTTTTGCTAAAGTGAGTAGACGCGATCCGCCCACACTTTCTTCTCTCAGTTATTGTCTTGGTTGCCGATGTCACACAGTCAGAACTTCTCATCTGGAGCATGTCTCGGTGACAGCGCAGCTTAGCATGCTTTGCAAGCTAATGTCGCCGCCACCCACCGTCGCCGCGGCTCCCCCCCCCCACCCTCCATCTTCCAGATGCAAGATGAGATCTGCAGGCAGAATAAGAGTGTGAGAGGAGGAGGGAGGGAGGGAGGGAGGGAGAGGAGTATTAATGATATCCTTTGACAGACTCACTCACACCTTCACAACTCACAACTTACATATAGCACTGCACAATACTCTGGATAATAAAACCAGAAATAAAATGTAAGTGGATTATTCTGCCACAAACCAGCTCACATCGGAGGTGACAGGAAACAGCCTCACGTTCTTCGTCTGCGTTATTTTTGCGCAAATCTGCTTAATTTTACTGTGCTGTAATGCATTTCGGATAAAAATATCCACCAAATGACGTCGGTCATGATACGTTCTGACCGCAGAGAGCAGCAGCACGCATCCTCCTCGACACTTGTAAATCTCCAACCGCTGACCTTGAGGCTCCATTGTGCTCTAATAAGTGAGGAGTGGTGGCTGGTTTAAATTGACATAGATCTCCTGACCACGTGGGCGTCGCGCTGCAGAATACACTTTCATTTGCCCGCAGATGTCACACTGGCAGAAACATCTGGCTCATGAAGCCGGTTATGTTTTCCTTATTATATTAAAGGCTGCTCTTATTAGCCTCTCATCTATCCAAATGTTATCACTGATGCCATTAACATTTTTAAAGTGGTTTTGCCTCATTTACTTGGACGCAAAGTAGTGACTGCTGTCATTTTTCCCAGCACTGCATTCGTACAAGTATCCGAAAATGTGTGCCCAAATGTAAGCGTCATAAATCAGTGGGTGAATAAACAAAACCCCTTGCAAGCGAGTAATAATCTGTGACATTTTTGGATAAATAAATCTAGATTTTGTTCTTCATCCTGCACTCAGCTCATTAAAACATAGATTCACCGCTCCAAACAGCAGATGTTGCTTACAGCAGAAGGTTTACGTTTGCCGGGAAAGAGGAAGCCACCTGCAGGAGCTCAAACTTCAGGAGAAAGTTCAAACGATCTCTTGGAAGTGAAGAAATACCACAGAAAATAATTCATAGTAGTCCCATTGTATGTGGCTGTGGCAGGCTGGTTTAAATCCCCAGTCCTGTGCTCCACCATCGGACATGTTGCTGTGACCATAATGCTGTGTATGAGAAGCTAGTGTGGGATTACAGGTAACTCAAGGCTTTATCTCTCCACCAGCAGCTGTAGTCATGCTTCCTCTCAGCCTCGCAGTGTGAAGCCCGGTTTGGGGGAAGTGGGTGGTAAACCTCTGTGGGGAAATGTTGGCGTGTGTGTAGGTGGTAGATGTAGTTTATCTGAGACTGGAATCATGTTTAAATCCAGAGGATGAGCAATATCTCGTCTCTGGTGTGCAGCATACAATATGGAAGCTCACGCTGGATCTGAGGTCGTACGGTGGTATTCCAAGCTTCCAGCCCCGTCGTTATTATTATTCAAATTAGCACCAGAGTCAACCTGCACAAGGGAATCACGTTGCTTCTTAGTGTCCCAGAGCCACCAGAGGGCTCGCAAATCCGATTATTCCTCAGTTCAGTTTTGTCATAATGTAAGTATGCCCTGAAATGTCCCTTTTTGGGGGGGGTAGTAAGGATTTTTAACAAATTAGAAGATTAGAGGAAACTCCAAATTTGGGACGGTGTGCTATGAAAAGTTGGAGACTCCAAAATTTTGGAATTTGGCTGAAACAAAGTTAACAAAGTTGGGTATTAAAAATTATTTAAGGGTGTTATACCAAAATACTGAGGGCACCATGTGATACATACAAAACTAATAAAGATTATTTTAACTATAAGTTTGTGGGCACTAGAATAAATCTTTTAAATTACAGAAAAGACTTTGAGGACTACAAAAAATTTGGTTTGCCACCATATCACCTTTGGGAAATAGAAATTCATGGGTGCTATATAACATTTTGGAGCCACGCTAAACAAAACATTACTTATATATGCAAAAACTGTAATATCCTGTGACTTTTAAATTGGCTCTTTCCACAAGAATACGACTTGTACCAAATTTCTTCACATGAATGAAAATTCAAGCTTCATTTGTTAAAAATGTGACACGATGTGCTCACGCAGAAACACTGGTATAACACAGCTGTGTAGGTCAGGGTGATGGATGGCTGTCCAGACTTTAAAGCAGCAGAAAGTCTCTCAGCATCTTACTCAATGAAAGCCCCGGGGCGCACAGACAAACTTTTATGGATTCGGTGCAAGTCCTTGAATTTTGATGTGACCGCATTATCATCAAACTTCTGCTGTTTGTCTTACTCTACGAGCACTGAGTGTGTTTCTGAGCGTGTGAGAAGGCTTTTCTTCCGTGTAGCAGCGCATGCATACTTTTCTATTGTGACGCACTGAGAGTGCAGAATCTTGATTTATTAGATGTTCCTTCCTGCTTACTGACAAACTGTGAAATCATATTAACGCTGTCATGGAGTTATTAACTTCATAAACAGTGCTAACATTAACAAGTTTTGTACTTTTTGCGGCCACATGGGGACGAACGCTTGATTTCCAGTGACAGATTTTGGTTGGACTATCACTTTAACATCCAGGGAGCAAGTGGTGCAGTAATTAATGCCTTTCTAATTGACTCTGCTTAATTATATACAGTACGTCTGGGACTTACTAAATGGAATTAATGTATGCGCCATCGGCGTGCAGCATGACGCTGCAGAAATGTTCTATGAGTTGTAGGTTACAAATCAAAGTCACATTTCGCGGTTCGCTGTATTATTCACAGACGAGTCCTGACTGGCACTGATAACCCATCTGCGACAGCATTATTTATCCTAAACCACAGCACATTAGGCGCATTCTCACTTTGGAGAAAACTGTGATTTTTGGGGCTCTTTAATAAGCTGTCACTTCCATTCCGCTGCAAATATGAAAATCCACAGTCTGTTTACAAGCAAAATTTAATACACAGGAGGTACGAACAGCGTTGCTTGAGTGGACAGAAATACAAATTCTGTGTGTGTGTGTGTGTGTGTCGCTCTCTCTCGGTTAAATACTTTGAAACTGAAGTGGAGAAAAGGAACAGATAGAGGAGGCAGACATGATGGAGGGAAGAGAAGAGGGAGGGAGGCTGGCTTAATCAAAAGGCGGACAAAACTGCCCACACTCTGTGCAAAGGCTTTCTCTTCCAGCATACTCTAATGAACAAGTGACTCAAGGTGCTTTCAGTGAGTTCCTGAGAAGAACACCCACACACACACACACACACACTCACATAAAGATAAATGTTGCCTATTCAATTAGACAGACACATCTAAATTGGCGCCTTTGGAGAGTAGGCAGAAGAGATAGAGAGAGAGGAAAGAGGAGAGAGAGGGAAGGCGGTGACTGGTGGTGCTAACAGCGTGGGGCTTGTGGGACGGAGATCTGTTTCTGGGCTGTCAGCGCCCTGCCACGGGGGTTCAGACTGCACAGGTCCAGTGTCCAGATAGCCAGTATCTAATGGGAACAACTATTTCTAGCAATCCCAAAAATCTTCCAAACTGAGAGAAAAGCACGAGGATGAGGAGCGGTGATGAGACGTCAAGTGAGCAGCCAGGTTGTACACAGGTGTAGCTTTCTTCACAGAGAGGGGGGTGGGGGTGGAGATTAATGGATCAGGCTCGAAAACAGGCACCTGTATGAATAACACACCTCGTGTCAGCACGATCTCAAATGATCAAACCTGCTGACTCACAGACTTCACACTGTGGAGCCGTTTTCGTACCTTTTTAGCATATTGTGTAAATGTGCTCCATCCATCAGCGTTTAGCCTGTGAACTTTTAGATCTGACATTTAGTCCACACACACACACACACACACACACATGCACACTCACTGTTGCAGCTCGAGTCCAAACCTCGATTTTGTTATGAGTCACTTAACATTTTCAAATTACCATAATTTATTCGTTAATAACACAAAATTCAGCCGCAGGGCCCCAAAAATGATTTATTGCGTGATATACTCACTATACAAATAAAGTCTGATTGATTGATTGATTTGCCTCTAGCAAATGTGTTTAAAGTGGATTTAATCAATGTTTTTGTCCTAACAATTGGGTCAAATGTGACAGTGTGTAAAGGGTCATGGCAGTTTCACCTCTTTGTTTTGGCGTTTGGCAGCAGTTTTACTGTTTTGATTCACTCTCACCGCTGTCATGGCGTCATTTCCACCTATAGCACACGCCAGGCAGACGTGATTAGCAATAGCTAGCGCACACAGTGGAGTCACATATTTCCCTCAGGAGTCGGTAGAGACCCAAAACAAAGAGACTATTTGAGAATTGTGGACTCAAAACATGACTTCAAATGAACGCTAACTGTAAATATGCATTTGCTTGCTAACAAGCAAGTGTTCAAACTTGTTTCTGCCGCCCTCAAGTGGTCAAATAAATCAGTTGTTGCAGGAGATGCTGCCTGTATATTTATTTTTGTGATCATCACACACCCCTTTGCTTTATTCTGAAGTTTTATATTTGTATTTCCTCTGGTGGGACAATAAAAATAAGAACTGAACTGAACACAGCTGAACTGCAGAGAGGAAACCGAGAGGGCCACTTGTATAAAACTGAGAGAAAACTTTCAAAATAACTGTCAACAGTGGCAATCTTTAAAAACTTTTCTACCATCATTCACACCATCCTGAGGTTCAGCATTCCCTCTTCTTGTTTGAAATGTTTACCCCTTTAGCCAGCACTAAAAACATGTTTTTTTGTGGTGTTTTACCAGCCGGTCTCCACTAAAAATAAGCCCTTACTGAAAGTTTAATCCACTTGTGCGACCTTTCCCACCCCCAGGCTCTCTTTGTGCAGCCCCCTTTTTTTCATGTGAAAACATGGCTGAAATGTTACAAAGCTGAATAGACCCTGATATAAAGAATAGGACGGAGTGGAGGAAGAATACGACATTTGTGGCGTTGCAGTTCCCAAAGAAAAAAGAGGAAGGTAATATGATGATGATAACTACTGGAGTTTGCCACACCAGAGAGAGTATGGGCCTCGTAATGTTCTCATATAAGAGAGCTAATAATAAAGAAAAAGGGGACACAGAGATGAGTGGGAGGATAAGTGACAGAGTGGGTGTTTGGAGGCGCAGATATAATATGATCAGCGTAATGGAGGCATTCATGCATAAATTGAAGTCTTCAATTTCAGCTGTTTCAGCTCCGATGCTCTCACGGAGCCATTGTTTGTCATCCTCATTATTGTGTTTTTATCATTAAACAAGCCCGTCATTCTGCAGCGCTGTTCAAACTCAGCTCTGTTTTCAAGACTTGGCCTCAAACACAATACACACACACACACACACACACCTATACACACACTCAGAAAGGCACACACACACACACAGAGCGCCACACATGCTGTTTTTGTTCCGGAGCACAGCTCCCGGGGGGCTCCTCCAGGGCTGTTCTGAGAGATAGCAGGGACCCTCTCCACACACACACTCCCCCACTGTCTGACCTTTACAAAACACAAGTCACAGAATGTGTGGCATTTTCCTCTAATCATCTGCACCTAAATGCATTAGAAATGGCGGCGTTCTTCAATTAAGGCACCCTGACGGCCCCGCGAGAGACGATTCACTTCTCTTCAATGGCGGTCATTGTCAAACCCGGAGATATTATTGCACGGAGAAGCTTTCTCCCACATGATTTATCATCTATTTATCTATATTCCTGCAGTAAGGCTTCACACAAATGATTAGCACTTCTTTCTGCTTTAATCTGCTGTTTTTGTTGGCTGCACGTTGGAGCCATATGCTTGACTTTACATGCTTGTCTGCTTGTCCGTCTCCATCCAAGGCCCTCCTTTGTCCTCTAGTCAATACACTTCTCGTTTCATCTGTGCTGGAATCTCTCAAAAGCTCAGCTCAAGGAACACACAGACCGAGAAACTCCTAAATAAATCCCTTCAATATGCCCTCTGTCTAGGTGAGATATTCGCTGCTCTTCTGAAACACAACTACTGAGATGGGAAAGCCACTCAGAAGAGGATTTTTTCTGCCTGACTTCTCCCAAGGACATGCTGTATTCTGCGTCTGTAACTAAAGATAAACAAACAGTGAAGCGTATAAAAAAATCAGTCGATAAAAAGTGTTTTTCTTTTGTTCTAAATATCTGAAATATCTTAGTTGGAACAGGAATGATCCTCCAAGTAAAGAAATTCAGTTTCGGGATTAATTTTTACATTGTGAGGGTGCAAAAAAAGAGGACAAACACCAAATGAAACAATGAATTAAAGTCTTTAAAATGGACATAAGACCAAAACATTATGTCATATGTTAACTAACTTTACTGAGTAACAGTTTCAAGTTGTTCGCACTTGTAATCATGACCGGAAGTGATGTCACAAAGTCCTCATCACACCCTGGAGTACACTCCTACATCACAATTTCAACTTCAACCACTGGAGGTCAGCAAAAAAATTGTTTAGTTGCTTATCTTTGAAGACAAACATGTTTTACATGTTAGCAAATGGTTGCCTATCTCTCCATCTAACAGACAGGGGGCAACATAAGCATCCATTTGGCATTAGACCAATATTCACTCTCCTTGTAGCTCTATTTTTGGTTCTGGCTAACTATCTTTAGATGCTAAATGCTCCAAAATGTTCATTAACTAGTTGCTAACTGGTGGTGCTGGGCAGGTAGAGGTGAAGTGAGTTTATCAGAGCTTTTCTTCTTGAAAATATCCGAAACAGTAAAGATGTGGACTGTAGAACCGAAACAATGAGATGAAAGACGCTAAAACGCTCAGTAGAGCTGAGGAGCTGCAGACTTGTGCGACGTGCTTATGTGATATCATATATCCGACTTACACAGTCGGCGCTTTTCTCTGAGAGGAGATGGCAAATTTCCAGGATGGAGATAAAGCGACATTCATACAGGTGCAATGCGATGCACACAGCAGCTCCTCGCCTGTTTTATGGACTGTGTCTCAACAGTCACTTACTCTACTATTATGTCCCTACCTCAGCTGTGTGTGTTTGTGTTTTCCTTTCAGCCTGTGCTTTATGCTGTGACAAAGATCTATGAGCTGGACGCGTACCTTTTGTATAAAGAAGAGATAGATGAAGTCAGTTATTTCTTCTCCAGCTCCGTTTTTGCGATCTGAATGACTTTTTCCCACTTGAGACCACTTGAAAGAGAACTATGGCTGGAACACTTTACTTTAGCTTTCCTTCCGATTGCATGTTCATGTGAAATTAACCTCCAAAACTGAAAGTGGCACGGAAAGGCCAGAGGGAAGAACTGGAGGAAGAAGCTTATTGTACAAGACAAAACATGCTTATTGCAGCATGTTTTTGTCTTTGCCATCCGCGACTTTCTTCTTTGCATAAAGCACACGCAGGGTTGTCTTGTTTTAATCGCTGGCCTGTTCAGTGTCCTACAGTCAATCGGCCTTACGTCATGGAACATGTTTGGCTGCCGTCCCTCTTTTCACTTTGCAGATGAGATAGGAGGAGCGCGTCGGCTTGTTCCTGTCTGACCTGCTATCAGGGTCGGTCCTCTGTTACGTGAAACAGAACAGTAGTTATTTATTGTAAGTCTGGCTCAGAGCACAACCCCTCGTGTTTACCCGCCATTCCATTAGTCACTTGTAATGAATTCATTGGCTCTTTATGATTGGTTAGGCCTGTAAACAGTAATCCCCATAAAGGGATATGTGTATATGAATGCAGAATCTGTACCCGAGGGACCAAGATTTTGGCACCAGATGCATTTGAGTGGGCCAGAAGGACCAAAATGCGAACTCACAACCAATCGATTATGTTTTGATTTGAAGTTATTTGCATTCATATGCAGATATTTGTTAGAGATTAACAGAAATCTGACTAAATTACGTTGTTCGTAAGACCGAGTCCTAAAAATAGAACTCGGATTACGACTGTTAAGAATAGTTATCTTGTTCAGACGAATGGTGAGTCCAGTGAGTAGATTCAGGGACAGCGGTGGAGCTGAGCAGGCAGACAAGCAAAAAAACAATATAAGGAAGATCAAGCTAGTATTACATTCTTGGCCGTAACGTGCGTGCCACAGATTTGACAGCGCGATCTGGATGGGATGCAGGTTGCAGCAGAAGCAGGAGGTTTGGATAACCGTGCAGGGAACAGAAAGAGGACTGACAAGAGACACTAGAGAAAGGAAAAACAGGAAATGACAGGGAAGAAGTAAAGATACAGCCAGATCATGACAGAAGTTGGCTAAGTACACGATGAAAGAAGTCTTGACATCCATTCTCTGGATACACCGCAAACCCCAAACCATCGGTCGATAAACCAGATTTACCTCTTTTATTGAGTAGAATTTAAGTCTGAAACCTTCTCTGTGTTTCTCTAAAGAAAACCCTTTTCAAAATTTCAGGTATCTTCCTCAAGTAAAATGATGAAAAAATTGCATTTGTGTGTTGTGTTCAGTGTAAACAGACCTAAAATGAAAACACAACAAGAGTTCAAGAACAGTTTAAATGATTTATTGACAAAACCAGAGGGAATGAGGCAGGGGCAGGGGGAGCTCAGGGGCAGGTGGAGCTCAGGGGCAGGTGGAGCTCTGGTAGTGAGGGAAATCCACAATGGTGCACGGCTGCTGGTGGCAAGAGTCCAAAAAAACAGGCACGATGATGAGACAGAGAAAGACGTGGCTGGCAGAGATCCTGAAACACGGGGAAAACAAGGTTAGCAGCAGCCACGCAAAAACAAGTTTTCAAACAGTAACACCAAGCTGGCCATAGTGTTGTTATCACATTGGCAACTCTGGCAGCATCTGTGAGGCTGAACCGGTGTTAAATGCTACGAGGGTAGACTGGACGATAAGCAGCAGGTGGCGAGGTGACCCGGCAGGTGACCCGGCAGGTGAGAGGTAACCGGAGGTCACATCCGGCAACATGGAAAACAAAGAAAGACAGAAACATAAGGGGAGGTGAAAACACTGGGAAACGAAGAGGTGAGGCGCCTCATCGTAACACTGTGACATATCTTATCATCATCCACTAAGTGCATATGGCAAAACTGAGAGCAAACAGTTGCCTGTTTACACATCAGCTGCTACAGAGCAACATTATCAATCATTTGTCGCCATGTTTCTGGCCACCTGGTAAGTGGCAGCTCTGATGTTGGTCCAAATCACTGCTTAGCTGCTAACAACTTCACTTTGTTCGTTATCTAGTGTAACTGTGTGAGTTTGGTGCCGAGCAGCAGGTCGTGTACGGTGGGTTTTTAGAGCTTTTCTATGAAAACAGCTGCCCGCTGAGGCCAATAATGGAACAAGGAGGAGTAATGAGAGTGGAACAAAGGAATAAAGTTCTGGGCTGGACGGCTAAATAATGAGCTAAAACCTGTAAAACAAGGGTGGGCTGCAGATTTGGGTGATCATTTTCTTCTTCTTTCATCACTACAATCTCTTTCTTGTTAGAAAAATATAGATTATAACCACATATTTGTGTATTTAAAATGTTATTTGCTGTTTTTTGCGTTGCTTAAAGCCACATTTGGACTCACATTAATCATTTATCTAATCATTAGACATACATATAGCGGTATGACACCGCTCAAACTGCACATAATGGAGAGAGTAGCTACATTCTTTGATTTATTACCTCCAGGGGCAAAGAGTTATTAAAAAAAACATGTATAATTCATGTGCAGCTAAGTGATATTAAAAGCATACATGTGTGTTATGATAATAGTTGTGTTCATCATTAACACACCGCAGAGGGGCTGTTGCATAATTACGTGCTCACCATGTGCATTTTAGACAAGTTCTCTCTGATTACTGGATTTTAGGCGGTGAGCGGTTTAAATTAAAGAAACTGAAACACGTTCTTCACTGGATGATAATGGTTGAAATCCTTTTCGCTCAGCCGGTACAGCTAATAACCCAGGTAATTCACCTTTTCTTGAGCCTTATAATTGATTCATTAAACTGCTCTCTCCCTCTCTCTTTTATTCCTGCTCTCCATCGCCTCCTGCTTTCATATCAGACAAGCAAAAGACCTGATATCCAAACAGATTTATGTACTCAGCAGAGATTACGTCAGCCCTAATATGAGAGAGAGAGAGAGAGAGAGAGAGTGTTTGTCCGCTCTCCAAAGTGGTGGAGCGCCTTGCGTTTATTCGCTGGAGCACACGAGGAGTCACTGAAGGTCCATCGATTTGTGGCCAGTATTGGCTTTCCTCCTTCTTTCCTTTCATGAAGAACCCACAGCTGAGTCTGGATCAATGTGGCAAATTGAGGGTTTGATAGGACTAAATCTCACGTCTCATGAGCCACACAAGCCACTGGATGCTTCTGACGTCCCGGATCAAGTGTCACCCCCCCAACCCATGGCGTGAAGTTTGCAAACATTCAGTTCTCCTGTTGCCGTTGCAGCTCAGTGGTGACTTTCTACATTTAGACTTTACCAGGTTTCTGACCTTAATTGCATGCAGTCGAGTCAAGTACTTTTATTTTGTACCCTGAGTTTGTACTTTTCCACATTTTTATCTCCTGTGTTGGTTGGAGAGGCTTTCATCGCCTTTTGTAATCGACAGAAAATTAGTCGATGAATCTGTCCAGTCATCTATCAAGTACAAATAGAAAATATTCTCTGGTACCAGCTTCTCGAAATGTGAAAATTGCTTCTTTTTACTTTTTAATTTCATTCAAAATTGAATAAATTTGGGTTTTCAGCACTTGATTGGAAACAAGCAATTTACTTTACTCAAGCAAAACTGAGAAACTGTGATGTGCAATCAAGGAATTGGGAGATTCGTATGTAGGGTTATTTATTTCACTGAAACTACAGCACACACATCAACAGCAGGATAATAACATCTGTCTTGTTAATATAAACAGTGATGGTTTCAAGAGTCCAACATGTGGTACGCTCAAAACGTCTTCTGAAGTTCTTTACTTTGTGTCTGATGCATAAGAAAGCCACAGGACCGAGCCTTTCATCTTCAGTTTCACATATGAAAACAGCGGTTATAGTTTGAGTTTCTCATCACTAAACCTTCAGGTACGGCAATTTCCTGTCTCAAATATCTACCTGCGAATCTGGGGACAGTCGAACAATGATTGATGAGTCTTTCTTTCTTTCCTCGTGTCCAAAAACTTTAACAGAACGTTCAGATATATATATAAGACTTTTCACAGATTTCATCTGAAATTTCCTGTAAGAAAGGAACCCACCTCTTTGAAGGATGACCTGCGTGACGGTGGTGAATTGAGCTAATGTAAAAGCCGCCTTTGCTTCAGTCAAATGACGGCTGTCTGAGTCGTGAAGTGATGAGTTGTGGTCAGGCTGCCAGGGGCCACCTTTTTTTTTTTTTTTTTTTTAAAGCTCCTCTCCTTCCTGTCGTGATGTGCAGAGCTGTAGGCGTGACTGTCGGTGTGTGTGTGTGTGTGTATTGAAGCGAAAGAGCCGAAGAGCGTTTATGGAAAAGCACAAGCAGACGTCCTTTAAGTTGGCAATCCCCGGCGCTTCTTATCGAAGCGTTACACAGGCAGCACGCGCGCCTGCTGAATGGTAGTCAAATGCTCCGCTCCACCCAGCCATCCATTATAGGTGCTGTCATGCTCTGGAAATAGGAGCTACATGGCTTGGGGAGAGACTTCCATTTAATTTATTGACCTCAAGAGGAGGAGAGCCCTGTCCTCTCAGAGGATTCTCCGTCTCGACTGGAAATGGTTAATTCAGTTTAATTCCAAGACTTATTTCTTTCTTTAACTCACTGTAGGCAGAAGCTCATTCAAAGTCATCAACCCTGCTTCCTTTTATGCCCACACTGCACCAAGAGCCCATCACTGTGTGTGACTAACTCAGGAAAAGGCTTTCTTATCTTTTGAAAGGCCACAATGCCTCTCTCTTTGGAAAATGATCTTTATCGAGGAGCCTTCATTGGGTTTTCTCTCTGAACTTATTGTATGCACATCTTACAGTCGGGATTCAATCTTTTTTTTTTTCTCTTCTTCTTCTTCCTTTTTTTGGGTTATGGAGATGAATAGTTTGGAATCTCTTAAAAAGAGTCAACATAAAAAAACAAACTGGGAGATTGGAGCCTGAGGTATTTAATCAAAACAGGGTTTGTCTGTGCGCTGCCACAGCCGAGAAAGTATGAAATCAATCGAGTGAAGGATTCAGACGACTTTTCCTGCCAGGCAGACTGAAGGCGCTGCCATAAGGCTTATTAAGAGTGCTGGGAGAGACATTAAATCCTCGGTAAAAAGCACTACAATAACATCGAATAATGAAATATAAAGTTTGAATACCTGATTTTGAATTTCAAAGGCTTTCGCTGCCGTCTAAAAAAAGCGTGAGACTTAACTTATGTGAGGTCTTAAGTGAGTGATATGAAAAGTTGGGAATGTAAGTTCATTACACAATGGGGCGGGGGGCTCGGAGCCAGCTCATGATTAATTAAAAATGACAAATGGATATTATTTCCCTGCCAGGCTCAACCTTTCTACAGGATTTTTTTTTTTTTTAGCGTCAGGCAGGTAATTGCTTCAGCCTCATGCTGTCTTTCCTCTCAGAGAGCGCTGTCTGTGAATGCTTCGCCAATAATAAAAAAAAAAAACAAAGAGAAGAAGGCGAGTAGGAAGGAGGAGAGTTTCTGCATTAATTTCATCAACGTGCATCAGACAGGCGATAGTGACAGTAACATCTTTCTGCTGTTCCACAAGCAGCTGGAGAATCAAACAGAAAAAGAAATTCAGATTTTGATCATCTGAAGTTCTTTTTTTTGTTTTGTTAAAACCTTAAACTGACTAAAACATGTCAGCAGCTCCGTGTAAACATGAGCCAACAAAGAGACGACAATTTTTCACCATACATTCACAAAATAACCTCGACCTCCTGTCGTCCTGCAGCAGGAGGACCGATTTCTCCATTGATATTGTAGCCTCAGTCTTACTGTGAGCAATGGTTGGCTTAATTACAGAATAATTAGCACATCAACACATCAGCATAATCGCGTGGAATCTGTTAAACTTCTCTTCTTGCTTCAGACTGCACAGAAACAAGAGTTTTGACAAATCAAATCAAACTTGTATCGTGACTTATCTTCCTCTGACAGGGTTTCACAGAGATTGACGGCGAATGCAGTCGTGACTGACAGCGTATAGTGGCAGCGCAGACAATCAAAATGTTGATATTGGAATCCAGCACAGTTGAAATGACACAAGATGAGAGATGGAAATTCCCCAGGCTATTCCACTGTCTCATGAGGCTCGGGGCAACTATTGCTTTTTTCTCTCGCTGTCTCTCTCCTTTCCTCCTCCTCGTTGTACCAAACAGCTGAATGAGTCAAGTTCAGGAACATTTTTGGAGAGTTCTCAAAAGTCATGAGTTCTCAAACAACAAGGGACATTTCACATTCCAAAACAGGCCCTGTATTTGCACTGAAAAGTCACACTTCTCCTCTAACGACTGTCTCGTCTGTCTTTCAGAATGAATGGACAGAAGCAGTGGACACGGCTGGCCGTGATGGCACTCCTGGTGCTAACGGTGATGGCAGCTGAAGGAGGCAAATCAGAGAAACAAGGTGAATCCTGCAAACCTCATACAGTATTCAACTATGGAGTCAATCTGTATGTGCAGGTTTAGAGTCCTGAAACAGGAGCACCAAATCAGATTAAAGTTCAACATGCAGAGCATGACATGGATGCATGCTTCACTGCAGTCAGTGAAGTCAGTTCACTCCATCAACATAAAAATGATATTTCCCCCATGGAGTGTGATCAAAAAGGCTGAACTTTTAGAAATGTCCATCTTCACAGCTTCTTTAGTTGGACACAACTCTCATGCTAAAATATATGACATGATAAAAAATAGCCTTTGGGATTATAGTAATTTGTCTCCTTTGATAATTTACCAGAAACAAAGAGAAATATCTTGCAAGGAAGGCAAAATAAGTTAGATAAGCCCCACTTGGGTAAAGAAAACAACATTTAGTCTAATTTAAATTCAAGAAAAAAAACTTTCATTTGCATTGGAAATTAGCACCAGAACCTAAACCCATTACATCTGCCTTGAAATAATTTTAAAAAGCCCCAGAGGGGGTAAATACTTTTATGAATACTGCAAGCAGCAGTTTCCATTTTTTTTGTTTGAATAAAAACTAATATTTGGACACATTTTTAACCAGAGCTGTGCACGAGAGTTATGAATCCTATGACCCTTTAAATACACGACTTGACACTACGTGTGCTAAGCATGAAGTTCAGACCTGCTAA
Source organism: Protonibea diacanthus (assembly GCA_028641955.1). Classification (NCBI taxonomy): domain Eukaryota; kingdom Metazoa; phylum Chordata; class Actinopteri; family Sciaenidae; genus Protonibea; species Protonibea diacanthus. The sequence continues at coordinate 14,960,866 of CM053997.1, read as the reverse complement.
AATCCAGGGAAAACTAAAAAAAGATGCAAGTCTTGCACCCTGAACATGTATATATCATTTATTATTACTTGTTTAATATTCAAATAAATAATAATATTAATTATTAGGCTTGTACAGCGTTCAGAAACTTCATCTGTGGCAGTCATGTAAAACTGTTAATGTTTGGCCCAACAGGAAAGAAGGAGCGCAAGTCGGACTGCGGGGAATGGCAGTGGAGTGTGTGTGTAGCCAACGAAGGCGACTGTGGTCTCGGCACCAGGGAGGGAACGCGCTCCGGCGTCGACTGCAAGCAGACCATCAAGACCCAGCGCTGCAAGATCCCTTGCAACTGGAAGAAGAGGTTTGGAGGTGAGGGAGGACTGTTCAGACTTTACCAGATATTTCTCTAAAACGTCTGCTTTTAAATTAAATCATCTACGACCGCTCAGAAAACCCAGAGAACTTCCCTCCCTCTGCACAACTGCACGGCTGCCATCCCTCTCACCCCACATCCTCCCCATGATGTATGCCGGCCTGTCATTCACATGAACAATGGTCCCATTTTCACAATAGGAATGAGTAAGCTAGCTAATTAGAGGTACAACAGAAATGTCTGCCGAGGACGTGATGCATCGTCATGGAAAACACAGGAATAATCATTGTGCTTTGTCATTTGCTTTTTGGGTTGGAGACTGTGCAGCCTTCACAGCTCAAATGTCTTACAGTGACAAGCCTCAGGGACTTTTGTTCCCCCAGTAAGGCCTGTCAGGCAGGAGCCTGCTGCTCTGCAATGAGGCTGTCACGAGTGATGAACACACTGCAGGAAATAATGGTCCCACTAACTGGCTATATAGATTATAGCAGCAAAAGTTTTGGAAAAGTGGCAATAAGTTACATGCCTCTGGCCTTTATATTGTGGAAAGTTACTTGGGAACAGAAAAGGAAAAGAAGAGAAGAGGCTAACTAGCTCTTCTTGTGTTGTACAGTACAAGCTGAAATCCTTGCAAACCCAGCCACTGCACAGACACTTTTATTTTGGACATTTAGATAATTAAAAAGGATAAATAAATACTGTAACATTTGGTGCCTACGCCCCACAAAATGCGTCAGAACTGGTGTGAAAAGACCCTGCGATTTCACCCTGGCAGCCAAACCTGGATTCAGATATTTTGCTACAGTAAAAAGTAAAAATGTCTGGCTGTCATTGATGTAAGGACTATTTTGCTAAAAGGCTAAGTACTTGTAGGAAGCATATTGCATTAAGGAACAACATTATGTGGCTTTATGTACTATTACAAGAACCTTGTAAAAATGCGAAACCCTTGAATTCGTTCCAGGTCTGATCCAGGGCATTAAAGATTTAACATCCCTCTTGGCGAAACTGTTACATCTGATAACAGTATTAAAAAAGATCCTTAAAAACAAAACAAGTGAAAAGTAGGTTAACATGGTTTTAAGTCTGTAGCACATGGCCCAAATAGTGTGACACAACAATGCAGGGAGAGTATAAATGTTGTGCTTAAAATAGGAGGGTGTACACAATACTGTAGAGCCGGGGTTGCCAGCAGCATGACCCAAAAAAAGAGGACAGCTGTGCGACGTGGGTAACCAACACTCCGGCAAAATAAGCCTCTATACAACAGAAAGCAGACACACTCTCACAGTGAGAGAACAGCGAAGCCCAGAACAGAAAAGAAGTGATAAAAGAAAGGAAACGATATTTAAATATTTAAATATTTCCTTATTAAAAGGCCACTCCACTCGTTTGACACATGCCTGGGAGACAATAAATTTAATTAAAAAATAATAGCATCAAATGTGTAGAAGCATTCAAATGCCATAACATGAATTTTTTAAAGCTACGTACTCTATGTGCTAAAAAGAAGATAATAAAATATCAATTTAAAGGGCCAGTGTGTCTGATTTAGTGACATCTAGTGGTGAAGATGTGGATTGCAATCCCCTTTTTAACCAAGCATGATAGAGAAACTATGGTAGTTAGAAATAATAAAAACGTGAAAGGCCTTATCTAGATTCAGTGTTTAGTTTGTCTGCTCTGGGCTACCGTAGAAACATGGCAGACTCCATTAGAAGGACCCGCAGCATCTGTAGGTACCTTTAAAGTGTGCAATGTATGTTAAATATAAAGATTTATAGACGTCATACCTCGTCCACCCTCTTCATCTTTTCACAAACTGTCCCTGCTGCATTGGGGAAGTTATTCTTTCCATCTTTCCTAAAAATGATTGTCAATCAGCTTTAACTCCTTCCTCAGTTTGTCCTGAAGAAAAGTTTGACCCTGGATTTAAAAAATGTTAAAACGCAGGACAAGCTCCTGAATGATCAGATCTTTTCAATCAATCTGAAATCCAGTCACACACATAACACTCTCAGGATGTAAGGCTGCTGATGAGTGGGTGTGTACAGACAGTTTTTTTTTTTTTTGCTTACTTGTATGTGACACCTTAAAGAGGACATAGGCTGCCTGCCAAATTCCCAGGAGCCGTCAAGGAAGCAATCTCTCTCTCTCTCTCTGAGACAAATTATAAAGGCGCAGGGTTTTAAAGTTGGATGCTCAGGAAGTCCCTGTAGGATTCCTGCAACAATGGCCCTGTCACTCCCCCTCTCTGCTCTGTGTCCCTCCTCTCCTCACCCCTTTTCTCCCCTCTCCCCTCCACTGATGAGCACCCTGGGATCTCAGAGGCAGTGACAAGGGGTCCGATGCTTTCATGTGAGAGGAAGCTGAGGAATGAGTGTCACAGCCTCTGGGGAGCCCGGCTAGAGTGGCAACAAAATAATGGAGAGAGATATGAGAGACATGGACATACAGTACACAAACATACACTCACGCGCACACACACACACACACACACACACACTTCTTCAAACACATTTCTATAATGTACACCAGCCACTGCTGCCATTTTCTGGAGCAATCTTGCATCCTCTCAGGTTAAATTTAATATCAAATTAAAGCACGTGTGAAATTTATTTGAAGTGCTGCAAAAGTACGTCTCTGCTGCTCAGATTGTATCTGTCCATTATTTCTGGAGCATGAACAGGAGTCAGGCTGTTTTTGATTACATTCATCTGTTATCGGGTTTCATCATATAGGAAATCTAAGATCAGAACTGTGAAGCGCCATCTGTTCACGGGAGCAAAAAGCTATAAGCATCTTTTATTCTGTTGTTAATAAGATCGTTTTAGGAGAGCTCACTCCGTGCTTCTTGGACATTTTCTATTGACAGGAAGGAGATTATAGCCAAGTAAATTAAAACCGCTCATCAAACAGCCATTCAGTGTGCATGACGCATGGCTCTTCAGGCTCAAGAGGCTTCTTTCAATGATGGATTGCAATGGACTGCTTTTAAAAACAAATATAGGCACTGCATTGTGTCATTTTACCAGGTTTTCTGCTTGATCGCTCCTATAGCGTGCCCCCTCAGAGCTACTCCACTAAACAAAAGCATCTAATTAAGTATCTGATTTCTTTGTGTGCTGTAGGGGAATGCAAGTACGACTTCCAGGCTTGGGGGGAGTGCGATTTGGCGACAGGCAAGAAGAACAGGACGGGCGTGCTGAAGCGAGCGCTCATGGATGCGACCTGCGCCACCACTGTCACAGCCACTAAGCCTTGTGGGAAAATCCCCAAGACCAAGCTGCAAGGTAAGCTTGCAGGAGAATAAATCATCACCAGATAAAATGTAACTCTCGCTGGATGTGATGAGCCTGTCGGCAACAGTCCTGTTGATGAATCACCATGTGTTCAAAAACATGGCACGAGGTGAAGATGTAATATCTTACCGTTCAAAAACTAAAGTTTGTTTTCAAAATTATGATTAATTACTAATGATGAAGAATGTAACAAATATAACTTTTTCAAATGAGGAAGTACCAAAAACTGCAGTTCCTCAAACGTCCACTGGAGGCTGGCTCCAGAAGTGAGTCAGTCTCCATAAGTCCCCATGTTTAAAACTTCACAGCAGAAATAAACATGTTTACAGCCTGGTACAAAAAACAGTTTTGGTCTCTATAGCTAATTTCCCCGTTCATGACAACTGTACTGAGGGTGAATTTATATACAACTCACCTGTTCAGATTATATTAAGGCTTAAAGTTATGCAGGATTAATGGTGTGCCCATTTTTAGATTAGCCGGAGGCGGCAGAGTCAGGACTGCCAAGATGGTGGTGGCCTGAGCCACGTTCCCAACTTCACAACAGATCTTCAGACACATATGAGTGACGTCACTGAACGCCCATATTATATACTTTCTATGATATACAGTATATACAGAAAAAAGTGGTTTACTAACAAGTTAAATAGGTGATAATGTAAACGCCAACTTGTCTCTTCCTTCAGTACTTCACAGTGTGCCAACATGTGTCAGATAACTGACTTCCTTTGTGTCCTCTGAGAAAGACGACTCTGTCTTCCAAGTGTGTTGGCACAGTTTCATTTTATTTAAGAAATCAAGGTAAAGTCAAAAACAACAACAGCAAAACATTAAATACATTCACCCAAGACAAAGCAAGGCCTTTTTTTTTAAAAATTAAATCAGACGTGTTCATGCACTTTGTATGTTTATTAGAAAGTCTGTTTGTTGAAACACACACCATCCTAAAAGATGCAACACAGTAGCATCTTTGGGCTGGTTTGAAAGCTGGAAATGTTCTGTACTCTCCTGAGAAATCATGTGTCACTGGGTCGGTTTGGATCAAAGGCAAGACCCATGCAGAAAGCAAACTGATGATTTAAGGGAAGTAAATCGTTCCAGTACTTTCTTGCACTGTCAAATCTCTGTAAACAGTTACAGGGAGTGTTAGATTACTTGTTTGTTTAATTAATTATAGCTGAAGGGATGTTTACCGCTCGGATGTCTCTGTTCCTTCAGCTGAACAGATACTCCTCCTGACAAGCTTGTATATCTTGTACCGTTTTTTGGAAGCTCAGCGTGGTTTTGTTCTGAACTGGAAAATAAAAGGACTATATTTCAGTCAGCACCAGTATATGCATGGAGATGTATCTGAGTGCATGTCCTTGATTTTCTTTATGTGAAATAAGTTCAATAAGTATTTATCTTGTCTCCTGGAACATCGGAGACTGATTGCATCTTCCCTGAATCCAACAATCCCTCGCAAATGATTTTAATCTCAGGTTATGCCGGCTGTAATTCACATTCACATTCAATCCACCATTAGCAGGATGGAAATCCACCTACTTAAGTGCTGAGGTGAAGCTGTGAGTGACAGCGTTAAAGCAGGGGTGAGCAGGTTAACTCACTATTCAACTGTAATTACACGCTTTTAGCGTTTCGTCAGACACGTCAAGGAAACAGAAATCAGGTCGCTCTTTTCTTCCTCCTTCTCCCAACATTACGGAAGTGGCCAGTTATCGGAAAACTCAAGCTGACACAAGATGTGAACTAATGGGAGAATATTAAATAACCACGTGGACGCAGGTGGAATATATTACAGTCTGCTTGGAGACATGGGTGTAAAACTGGTGATAAAAACACACTTGATTCATTCCAAGTGAGCCAATGCCCTTTGTTAATTATGTAAACAGGGATGTAACTGACCCGGTGTGAATGTCCCATTGTCCACACATGATTATAATGAGTGCAGAGCCGCTGCCAGCGGTCATAAACTACACCGTTATCACGCTCAGCAGATGACATGTGTGCACACAGGGTTTGCTTTACCTCCCTGTCACTTCATCAAATAGCCACGGTGAGGCGAGGTCCCAAATTATCGTGATAAGAAAAAAACGCCGAGCGCCTCTGAGACTGTTTTTATTGTACGGTGCAGCGCTGCCAACTGTCACGCATCTGTCTGCTTCACTGTTTGTCTTACGACTTTATGGCGAAACTTTATTTGACTTTCAGAGAAGGAATCTGTTAATTTTTTTCACTCAGCGGCACGTCATTAATCCATTCTGACAGGAAGTTTCTTGTACTGTACTTGCCATCTGTGTTCTTTCCATGCTACAGGGTGCTACTGTTGGAACATATAGAGATGAGTATTAATAAGATAAGATAACTTTTATTGAGCCAATAAAAGAGAAAACCAACAACAAGTAACAGCAGATCAAGAGTCTAACGTAGAGGAAAAGAGTTGAGTGATGATGAGCTCACGCCGAGAGAAGCAGCAGCGTTTCTGGTTGTTGTTGACATCCGGTTTTCTTAAACGTCAGAGAGTCTTAACTTGAATTTTTAGATGCGACGACAAACTGTGTTTACCCACGATGATTTCCCGAAGGGCTCCTGAGCCCATGAAACGTCCTTAATAATACAATCATGTCGGTTTTAACGTAGAGTCACCTGAGGGGTCAAAGGTCACGGGCATGTAGTGTTGGTTGCGCCTTTCGTGCAGGGATTTCTCCAGATTCTCTGAATCTTTTTATTGATATTATGGATTTGTAGATGACGAAAATTCCCTGCAATTGTTCTCTGAGCCGATCGACTCAGCCGAGGATGCCCCTCTCAGACCAATGAACTCGTTTACCTGAGGAATGATGCAGACAGGTGTGAAGATTACACACTCTCATAGACGTCTCTTTTATTGTCCCTGTCCCAACTTTTTTGGGAACTTTGAATTCAGAATGATTATCTCGTCTTTGCACTGTATTTAATTGGACACGCAGAAGGTCGAGTAGCATTTGCAAATCATTGCCTTCTGTTTTTATTCATATTTTACCATCCCACCTGTATTTAACTCTAAAAAAATATACAGATATTGCTCTGTAAATTGGACAGTTTGGATTGCAGGAAATTCACAGGATAGTTTACAGCACAGTATAAATCCATAGTGTGAGAGGGGTGATGACAGAAATGTGTCATTTATTTTGTGGGACAAATAATATTTGCTCCAATGTGAGAACGGACTGTCCTCCCAAGACAAACAACAGCAGCAGTTGTTTCAGCAAATGCTCGATGATGACATCTGTCCATGTTAAAGTGACAAAGATCTCTACCGGTCTTCAAGGAGTAAAGGACAGTTACAAAACGTAGCGTACAGCTCTCCCTCTGTTTGTTTTCTACATTGATTTATGCTGTTAACAGCTGTGGGGGATGGAACATGTCCCATGATGCAAAGGGTGGGAGTGAGGAAGGGTGTACCACAGACAGTTCTCCAATCTATAAGTGTCCATCACACTCACATTCACACTGTGGCCAATTTATTCAGCCTGGCATGTCTTTGGACCGTGCAACTACTGTCATGTAAAGTCCATAATGTTTTCAGAGAACCTTATGCCAAATTAATTAATTTAATCATCAGAATTTATCAGCTGTTACTATGTGGCATTCAAGAAAATCCTGAAAAGAAGTCAAATGTGAAGTCCAAATTTAAATAAAGAGGATGCATGAATGATGTTTCGTTATGTAACAATATCGATGTAGATCATGAACTTTTCACGGTAAGGAATGCAAATGATAACGTACGGTGTATATTCACGCACCGTGGACGTGTGTGTTTGTGCACGCATGTGAAAAGGTGTTTGGTTTGCAGCCACGTTTACCGGCACGCATCAATTCTAATGAAGGCCAGCTGCGTGGATGCAGAGTGACAGCCGGCGAGGTGTGAGAGCTGAGGGCAACAGACAAGCAGAGCGAGGATGACACTGGCTAAGATGAAGCGAGGCAGTTGGAAATGGGAGACCTCGCAATCTGAGCGATGTGATTGTACGATGTGCCGGTGCTATTTCACATGTCTGCCAGTTGGAAGATAAGCCGAGGGGAAGCAGAGGGGTTACTGGGAAAAAGAAAGAGGGCTTGCTGTGCACAATGAGGTGTGTACGGGAAAGGGGAATTGTGTATGCCTTTCTGTGTGTGTGTGTCAGGGGATGCCAGAGATACAGTCCACAGCAGAGGGATCAGAAGGCTTATGAAAAAAAACAGAAATGTTTGGCTTTGGAGTGACTGAGATGGAGAGGCGAGAGGCTATCTAACCTCCTGGTTGGGAGCAGAGATGCGCCCCAGCCCAAATCTGCAATTCTGAACAGCCTCGTTGGGTTTGGGAGATATGTTTCCCCTGACTGCAGCAGGTTGCTGTGATGGAGGTAGCATCTGTCATTTGCAGATTCCGGAGGAGACAATGCTGAGAGGCGCTTTGGGAACGATCTGAGGTTCAGAGTTGCATGTCTTTGCTGTCTAGCCCAGGTGAAACACAGACCCCACGGAGCGAGAGCGAGAACAAAGAGTGACAGAAATGAAGCATTATGAATGCCTGTAGAAACCTTGAGGTCCCCGCCTTCTCTTTCAGCAGAACAGGAGCGAGTGAGCGCACGAGGAAATGTTTGGATGCCACAGATGATTTCAGCTTAAACAAAAGGCTTTGTTGAGATGTTTCTGGCAGGTCTGAATTTGTTTGGAGCCGTTTTTGTTTATGTTGTTCGTTCCGAGCGGACGGATAATGTTTTGCGTTAAATCATTCATTCAGACAGAATATTATTATTACAGTTACTCAGTAGGTGCAACTGCAGAAAGAACATTTTGTGAAGTTACAGATACTTAACTCGTAATAGTTTAATTTTATGCCTTTTTAGGCAGATTTTTCTGTCTAAAATGAAACTGATAGACCATCAATCTTGTGATTATGACCTCCCAAAAACTGTCCAAAGGCAGACACCACAGATCTTACAGCAAGGTGCATGGACTTTCTTATAATCTATCTATCTGTATGTGTCTAATCTATAAAAGTGTAATCATGTAATATCAATCCATCCATTTTCTGTAACCGCTCATCCTCATCAGCGTCACAATGACACTGTCAGCTGACTTTGGCCTCGAGGCCTCATGCCAGCTCATCACAGGACACATAGAAACAAACAGTCACTCACACTCATGGCCAATTTAGAGCCACCAATTAACCTATTAAGCACATGTCTTTGGAAAAACACACAAACTCCACACAGAAAGGCCCGAGCTGAGATTCAAACCAGGAACTTGCTGTGAGACGACAGTGCTAACCACTGTGCCACCACGACCAGATATTATATCATTTAAATTAACACCTTCCTTGTTTAAGTATATAACAGCCACACTGCCGCTGTTGCAGTTTACGGCACATTTTACATGACTTCTTTGAAATTAAAAGCAGATATTCTCCAGACATTATTGCCTTAATTAAACAGTGGACAGGAAGGAAATGAAGTTAGCCATGCAACAAAAGATGTCCGGGCAGAGATGCAAACAAATATCAATATTATTGGATTATTAATGCATCCACAATACAGCATTTTCATGTTGTAGCTGGTCATTTTTGTAATTTGATTGCATGTCTTTGCATCTACAATATTAATCTGTAAAATTTAGTACTCATTCATAAAATGTCAGAAGGTCAGATGCTGCTCTTGACTCAAATATGTAATCACTGTGTTTTGGCTCAGGGCAGATTTGAGCTGGCGAAGGCAGCAACAGGACGCGATTACGAGTCTGTGTCGGAGGCAGAGACGAGAGACGAGCAGCGTTATGTTGTAATGTGCAAATGCAGCAGAAAGTACTCCAGCCCGCTATGAGAGTCTACATCCTCAGATGTGGAGAAGATACAACAGAGGCGGAATGAATCCTTTCTCTCCCCGGGGAGCGCAATCTGCTGACAAAAACAACAGGGAGAGAGAAAAAAAAGGGTAGAAAATATTCAAACAAATGAAAACAAGCAAACAAAAGAGATGGAAGAGCAATTCCTGTATTTGCATGGGTGAGAGCGCTTTGCACGTCAAAATCTTAATGCCCGTGGAAGTTCGCAGCCGAGGTGACAAGCACAAGATTTCTAAGATTTCCTCGCAGTGCACACTGAGAATGTTAAAGGGTTGAAACTCAATTGAAATCTCATTGATGAAGCACACCCTGTCGCTGTTCAGAAATGCTTGCCGGCATGTCATTAAAGGATTTGTGAGATATGGAGGTGTCCTTTCAAGTTAATCCATTCATACAAAGATGAATTCAGTATTTCAGTATTGACAGTCTTTTAATATATTACCACACTTTATCTCATTAGATACACACAGGTATATATTTGTCTCTTTTCTTTTGTTGGATTTTTCAGGCATGCTAATCAAATCTGCCTTTTTTCTATGTCCCTACTACTTCTTGTACCTCTAAACAGCAGCGTTATATAAAAATATGTGCCGATTTTTATCTCACATTTGACACGTCTTCCATTTATGCGAGTCTAAACAGAAGCGGTGTGGGAGGATCTAAATTTAAGTGTTAAGTGCTGCTGTGCAGCAGGAACTTGGTTTGGATTAAGTACATGGTCTGAACAAAAAGGATGTGGATTAACCGGGCTGATATCTCTGTTCGAAATGTCGTGAGCTGAAGAGCTTGCTCGTAGTAGGAAGATTAGCAGCGGCAAACATCTAATGAACACAAACAAATACAAAGACAGCACAGGTTGCAAGCACAAGACGCACATTTTCATTGTCTTTAAGAGGCCTCGTTGTACGAAAAGCACCGGTGTTGCTAATTACATCAATGATGGCTCTGTTCTTTTCAAGTGTCCCAGTAAGCCATGATGCTGTGACAGATTGGCTTTGCGCGGCCCACTAATTTTTTCGTTTGTTCCATTTCCTGTTCTGTCTCTGCAAAGAAAAGTTCACCACTTGGGAAAATTCACTTATTTGCTTTCTTGCTGAGAGACACGCAAGAAGTCTCTCGATATGGAGCTACAGCAAGATAACTTAATTTGGCACTTAGTTTAGTTTTTAGATCCACCTAACACCACCTCGTATGGCTGCTTCCCGCTACAGTTAGTTAGCTCTTTGCGGTGGATTCGGATTTAGAGTGCAGACGTGACACCTAACTCTGAGTAAGCAAGACTCAGAGTTAGTTAGCTGTAGTAACCACAGAGTCACAAAGCTACTTTCAGTTTCTCAGAATTTGGAACACACGTCTACATTTTTGAGCACAGAGTTATCAACAGCGACAGCCGGCGCACAGCTACCTTACTTTACTTTGTGTTGCAGAATTAGTTTAAATGTTTCTATGGTGAAATATTTCATGAGCGCTGGTGTGTAGCTAACAAATAAGACGATGCATGTCAAGTTTTGTATTAACATTGTTTGCATTTGTATTGAAAGAATCATAAAAAACAGCTGGACTGAATCCGAAACCAGACTTCACTCAGCTGTCATGTATAATATATATTTTTATTGTTATTGTTGTTTTATTGTTCCACAATAATGAGCTTGTATAATGGGAAACTGGGCTCTTATCTGATTTGCAGAACCTCATATGTATGAAAATGAGCTTAAAAACAAAAGTTAAATGTGGAAGTTAAAAGACAAAATAAAAGAGTCAGAGCTCTTCCTCACTGCTGAAAAGGTCAAATTTAGGACCATTGTTCAGTTTATATTTACAGCAGTGTTTTATTTGTGACGTGTCCAAATATCTTTCATGAAAATATGGCCGGGCATCATCTCATAAAACAGGCATGTGTTCAAAGAATAATAAAAAAAAGACACTCAGTTCAGCTGAGGGGCTGACACACATGCATACACACAAACAGCCCGACTGATTGACAGTCCAGCAAACAGCTAGCCAGGAGCTAACTAGCAAAAAAAAAAAAAAAAAAATGGCTGCAGGTTGTGCTCTCTTCCGCTTCACCAGAGCGGAGAGGCCGCAAAGCAAAGAGGGAAGCCATGGATTGTGGCTTCTGTCATGGCTGCCAGGTAGCAATCCACTGTTGCGGGAAGTTGATAAAGCGGGCTGGGGCATACACTATCAATCCCCGGGAGAGAGCAGGATGAAGGACCGCATGCAGTGTCACAGCACTGAACCTGCACACAAAAAAAGAAGCTAATTAAAAACTCATACGGTTGATTATTACAATCTGAAGTGAAGCATCTGCGCTCTTCGTGGACACAATGGGATTTGTTTACTCTCCAAAAAAGCGTCACCTCTGGCAGAGGAACTGTCTGAGCGAACGCTGCGGGTTGTAACTTTTCTCTGTGTCTTCTCTGTGCCTGCAGACGCAAAGAAGCAAAAGAAGGAAGGCAAGAAGCGAGACCGCACCCAAATGGACTGATGAGGTTTGTTTGTCCCGGGGAGGAAGGAAGAAGAGGGTGGAAAGACGTCCACTGCCCGATTTCAACACGGTTCCTCTTTATATGTCCTGTAGGTCGACAGTAGGGAGCCTATAGACAAAACCAGTGGAAATATGACTCTTAGTGACAATATGTTTTACTTTTTCTTCTTTCTAGCTCCTTTAAAGAACCAACTTGTATGTTGAGATAGGAGACATAATACTCAGCGGTAGGGACGAATAATGAATATGGATAAGTTTTATTTACTAGTGTTCTTACCTAATGATGTTATTGCTAGGATTGTTTAGGATTGTTTTCTTAAGAACAAATTGGATAGTATTTGTTTTCCAGTTGCATAGCCTAACTCTAATTTGGAAAACTCTGTGGTCCATGCCCCGACTTAATGAAGCAGTTTGCTAAAAGTGAAGCTCTGAGCATCTTCGCTTAATTAATTTGAGAAAAAAAAAAAAGAAAAAAAAAAAGTGCTTTTGCAATTTTTCAAGTGGCTCAAGTTTAACACTTTCCACCTTTGCTCTGTGCTATATGATATTTTTCTTTTATTTCCTGGAAGAGTAAACTTATTCTTTCTGGAGGCTGCATGAAATAGCTACTGTACAAGTGTGCAAACACTGTTTTTTAGTTTGTTTTCCTCCTGCTGCTCTGTTGTACCTCAATTTATACCCACTGATTTTTACTCTCCAGCTCTCGGCTGTAAAAAATTAAAGTCCTCACTATTGTAGTCCACAGTTGGAGTTAACATTCTCTTTGTTTCCTGTTACATTTCCCAAAATAAAAATCAATAAAACATGAACATGTTGTGCTTCGTTACGACAGTCAAAAACTCATCAAGCGTTTTTTTTTTTTTTAAACACATTTTGATATATTTTTATTTGAATTTCATTCTGAGAGAATATGGCACAATGTAACCACTCGATGTAGTTCATCTTACAGTGTCAGTAGGTGGCCAGTGATAGTAACACTCAGATTCATTGTTCAGAACAAATAATCAATCAAGAATGCATCAAAAAGGAAAAAAATCAATACCATTGTTACTGTACAGGAAGTATCATAGTGGGGGAGGAGGGGGAGGAGAATAAATGAGGGGTTTTTTGGGGGGGAAACATTCAGATAGTAGCTATTAAAGACGTGTTTGTACATTTCAAATGTACCACATCCGAATTACATATACTGTCTTATCATATAGATATATACAATGCAAACAATAGACTGTTCATTTATTTTTTTCTATTGCAAGAGAAGCCACAAGCCACAGTGAGTGAATACACAATGAACATCTACAAACATCAGCAAATGAAAAATGAACACTTGTATGTACATTTAACACTTGCAGCAGGCTACTGATTCTTTTTTTTAAATTCATTTTTTATTTATTTATTTTTTTGCCGATTTTGTTTTAAATCCACACGTTAATCTCGACCCTCAAAGTTCAGATCGGGTCAAACAATTCAACACTTTGCTTGCTCCACAATAAAAAAAAAAAAAAAACACCTTTTCCCCCGGGATGTTAAAATTGCAAAAGTTATAAAGTGTGTCCAGTAATATAGCGGATGAGCAGCTTCTTCCCAAGGTGAGTGTGAAGCCTTATAAATTTACAGGTGAAATCAAAATGAAGCCCTTGCCTCTGGGCCTTTGGGTCACATTGAAACTAGTTTTAGCTTTTGTCGTCCTCCGGGTTTCCAGGTTTGCTCTTTCTTTATTTTTTTTCCTCCCCTCGGCTTTCTGGCTGCAAAAGTCACTCTTGAAATCCCCTGGAACGCTGCTCCCAAGTTTAAAAGTTTGGATCCGGTTGCTCATTTGCAAGGCAGGAGTCCATTTCTTAGGAAATCATGCCATCATATATTTATACCTTCTACTTTTATAATCATATTCTCTTTGAAACACTTCCATAATATTCATATCTTCGTAGATTTTAAAGAACATTTTTAATTTCAAACCCAAAAAAAGAAAAAGAAACACTCTGTGTGTCTGTACACTGATCATACTCTTATTTGCAATACTACATTTGTACTTTGTACAATGATAAACAGATTTATAAAATGTGATAGAAAATGTACAATATAATGTATTTATATGTATTCCAGTACCACGCAAAGCTGTGTCTATGTGAGTCTTTGGAAGCCTGTTGCTATTGAAAGACTGTTTAAAGAGGAAGGAGTGATGACGGAGAAACAGACAATCACACTGTGTGCATCCTCCCTGATGTGTGCCATGATATTTTGTCCAATCCAACGTCTTCATGCTGAGGATGCCATTTAGAAAAAATAAAACACCGCACAGCAAGCTGCATGCACACACACACACACACACATACACAGTCACACACACCAAAATGACAGCACTGATCTTGATATAATGACAGACATACAGGGTTTGCACTGGGAAAATTTCCCATATGATAAATGTGAATGCACTCTCACACACACACACACACACCCGACACACATATTGGATGGAAAAATCAACAAAAATAACCCACTGTGCCTCCAGGATAGTATTGAAATATGTCACTGCTGTGACTGTACTGTAGAGTAGTTTGATACATTATTTCAGAAGGCATTGAGATGATGATTTTTTAGATTGTTCAGTCCAAACTTTCATTGCCTTTGCAATCAGGCAGGGGCTGTTAAGATGGAAATTATAGTAATGGGAGCTCAAAGCGGAGAAACACAATATCTTTAAAAGGAGGGAAAAAAAAGTTCACTTTCCGAAGGCTGAACAACACGCTCCTTAACATGCACCACACTGCGGCACCGTCTACAACTTTCAGCACAGGCACACCAAAGATACAATGGGGATTTACGGATAAAAGAGCAATTTGTTTATGTCACTCCGGATAAGGCACTGCAAATTGCTCCGTACAATCTGGCGATATATATTTTCCCGATAAAATTCTCACAGCATGTGCGAACTGTTGCGTTTTTTTTTTTTTCCACTTCTGCATGGCTGCACAAGATCGGTGAGATTATTCTCAGCAAACGGCCCCAAGAGTGAAGCCAGAGAAAACCTTAAATTTGAAGTTGTCTCTGATAAACGTTACATGTCATATATGTACTCCGTAAAAGGAGTTTAGCCCTTTGACATAAGCCGTACGAAGAGGAGCCCAGCTAGCTCTGACGGCACATTATATGATCTGTTGACTACAACAGAGACAAAGTTTATTTCTAATAGACAGGTGAACATCAGGATATATGTCGTGTACGTGACCATACATGCATTTAAATGGACTTTATGGATATATGAAAGTCATAACAACCACACAGCGAGAAATGGTGGGTTCTCTTTGCACATCATGAGAATGAGACGCAGTAAAAAGCGCAGGCGGGATGGTAAACAGCTCCGTATCATGCTGTGTTTACACCAGGCGGGATAGATTTCGTCTGGGACACTCAAATTCCTGCAGCAGAACCCTTGGCTGACCTGCCCAGAGCGGCTGTGACTTCTCCAAACATGGTCCACATGCGAGCGTGATCCTCATGCTGTGGATTTTGTCACTGACAACCGTCCTCCTCCGTCCTCCCGTCCTCCCTCCCTCTTTGTAACCATGACTACAAAGGCAAGCTTATCTGTTTCATAAGTACAGAGTGTACACCTTGGGGGGCTATCAGCCGCACTTTCTCCCTCACATGCATGACAGCCGTTCTGTTTCACTGTCACCCAACAAAGCTTTCACCTTCTATCACAAGCCCACGTTCTCCCTCACATCATCCACTCAACCCCCACCTCCGCCCGTTTCACTTTCCAACACAAAAGACAATGCCTGATACAAGAATGTTGTTTTGTTCTCGTCCTGCTCAACAACTTGGCAAGTGAAGCAGGGGGTTTATGAGAACTTTGCTCCCGATGCTTGAAGTGCACGGAGTGGAGATAACCGCAGCGTGCACTTCTGTTTTTTTCTTTTAAAGGTACATCTCAGCCTTCTCCCCCTCCAGGAGGTGATAAACTGCCATCACCTCCCATCAAACACCCAAGCAGCTGCTCAAACTGGGACCCCTGGACCTCCGCTTGAGCTGTGAGCCACTTACTCTCCTGCTGGTATCACTCAAACGACAGCTTAGGCAAAGACTAATCAGATATTCTGGAAGGCTCTTTACCCACTGCTGGGATGTGTGACAGATGTCAGACAGACGTGGCTCGACTTATCACCGTGATGGATGGCTGGATGTTGAACTTGGATGGATACCTCGGTTCCTGCTTAAACTGCTCAACTGTGGATCAACACGGACCATCCACGAATGTGCAGCAGTGGTGGAAAATACACGTGATTAGATACTTTACTCAGGCAAAAACTTTAGTGTACTTCACTTACTTCACTTTGCCTGACTAATCGATTAAAGTCTACACTTTCATACAGCTCACAAGAGACAGATTAGAACAACAATGGCCAATGCTGACGCAACAGAGGGTGACATATCGCAGCTCTGTAGTATTAGTCACACTCTAAAAGCACTGGACCCTAACACTTCCCGCGATGCAACTAAATAAGTGTCATTTGTCATCAGGTTGGTCAACGAGCTATTTACTGAGCACTGAGGTCCAACATGGACAAGTTTTCTGCACAAAGTTTGAAGAGTTTTGTGTGTTTGGACCAATCAGAATTTAGCAACATTTGCATCAAAATCGAATCGACTGTTGTTGGGTTGTAGTCAATCAAACCACACGGACACATATCCTGTATCCTCTAGTTGAGTGTCAAAAGTTTATGACAAAAAAAGTGAATATTTGATGGGTGACACAACGTGAATAATTTAGTCTTCGCGATGACCCTCTAGAGCCACAGACCATGTGACTAGTTAACAGTGGAGTGTAAAATTTTGATTGTAAGATGAATATTTTATATTGTTATATTTCAGCTTTAAAGTTGAGTAAAGCTTCTCATACTTTTTCCCACCAGTGGCGTACACACGTCACGTGCTGGAGTTGCATCCAGATATTTTTTCATAGCGTTTACCATTTTGCTGCAGGTTGCCTGCAAAGAAATGTAAATGTCAGCGTGACAGCTCAATGCAAAATCCTGATTTATTCCTGTGACCACGACTTTGAAATCTGAACGAAGGTGCAGAGATGTTATCCTGCACCGGCTCTGCGCGTATAAGAGCTTTGCAGTGTGAGCAGGAAGGGAGGCTTGGACGGCTGGAGCGGGAGGAGAACACGAAAACAATAATTAATAATACAGCAAGCTAATGAATGTACATGTGATATTTACATTACATTCATGACCTCATATGAGGTGGAGACTATAACAGGATCAGGGGCTGAGTGGAGCACTAAGTGGGGCATGGGCGTGTAGCATGCAAGCACAAGCTGAGCGTGTAATGGGCAATCTTTAATCTCAAATGTAGGTGTTCCACATCGTCCCATAATCTGATCAGCCTCATGGTGAGTTTTCATTATAGGATCTGTCCCAGATCTCTCTTTAAGGAGACAGCCTTGAGGAGCTACTCGGTGCAGGCGTAATTCTGTGCAAAGCCCCCCTACCAGCCACCGTGGCAGCCTCCTGATGGCAAATGCTCATGCATATTTATCATTCCTACTGGTGAGCATACATTAAAGTAACTGAGAATTGTGTAATAGGTTGAAATGATGGATGACACGCATGAATACACAGAACATGTCTTACAGTAAATTGATAATTTCTCATCTCTTTTATAATTGAAATGAGCACAACTATTTATTACTTTTAATTTAAGAATATAATGACTCACGTACACCTATAATTAACTCACGTGTTGATTTATAAAAACACAAAAAAGGAGGATGGGTTACAAAATATGTACAGTAAAGATGCAGAATTAGCCCTTATTTAAATCACAAGGTCGCGACCTGTGATCAGAAGTAAACTCCACTCTTGGAGCAAACACACATGCCAGCATGTATACCCACACACACACACACACACAGAGGTCTTCACAGTCATCACCCGTGCAGTGTGGTACACCTCACGCTGTGGCATCAATCCACGAATCAGCACGATCAAATGACGTTTCCCACTCGTCAAAAAAAAACGAAACAAACCTTCCCACAGACGATAAGCCGCGGCCCTGAGCGCCGGCCACCTGTTTCACTCACAGACCAGGAAGGTTCCTAGCAGGCAGTGGTGATTAACCTGACAGCAAATATAAAACATCTTAATAACCACGCACATCAAACATCCTGTCAGCGGTTGTAAAATCTGACATGATGTGATGCGAAGGGCTGGCAAATCATAGAGTGCGACTGAACAATCTCATCTCTTGCTTTTTTAGTCTTTTTGTCTTAGAGCCATTTGATAAAACTCCCAAATGTGAAAAAGACGAGTTACGGCTTTACGCGGGGTAATATGAGGGACTATTTCTCAGCCGGGTGCAGTGACTTCTAGGAATTTTTACTCCCAGCTGAAAAGAATAGACACGTAAACCTTGCAAAAATCACAACTTGTCCTTTTCGCTCTTTGGTTTTCATAAAACAAAATGAGCTTTAACATATTAATTAATTAAAATCACCATGCTAAGCTAAGCTAACTGTATCCTGGCTTCACCAAACGAGCGTATAAGCATTTTTCCCCAAAAACGTCTTCCCTCAAATCAAAGATCACAGATTCAGATTATTAGAAGTGAACGCATCTATCCACTGGAAACATATTGAACTATTTTATGGCACAAAATGGGTCAACACACATATGAAAACACATTTTTGCACTTCACAGACTTCGTTAGGAAGCAGTTATAACGAAAGACTCTCGTCAGTGAGGACTGTGTAACCAGGAAGAAGACATACTGCTGTTTACTTTTTTTTTAAATGTCATTTTTCAGTGCTGTGTTTATACAAAATTGTATCCGCCTCCATTATTTTATTTTGGAGGCAAAAACTCTAACACCACCGGCAGAGGTGAGTGAGTAAATGTTGGTTTGTATCACGGCTGAAATGACCCTTTGAGTACGAAACTGTTTCGAGCCACCAGTTGGCAAGTTGACAAGTGGAGCGTTAATATATTTATATATCTATTATGTATTAATGGTAACTCATTCCCACGGGGGCTCGTTGGTAGATGGGATGGCTTCCAACCCCGATGCGACTATGTCAGAGGCAATCTGCACAAGCTGCCCCACTTTATTCTCCACGTCGCTGGTTGGAAGCGCCACGATGTGGATCACAAACAGATAGGAAGAAGGCAGGCAGAGGGGCACACATGGGTGTACACACATACTCCGTATCGTCAGCACGTGCGCACTCACATAAATATTGAGTATACACTGATATGTACAGTTATCTACAGGTATCTTCACTGAACTTCAAACTTCTGAGGTTTGTAAATTCAGTCAGCCCTATTTTCCCATTTTGAAGTTTTCTTGTGTTTTTCGTACAGCGCAGATCTTCCTCCGCTCTTCGTCTTTTGTTTTCTCTCCGTTTTTTTTGTTATCAGCTTTACACCCCCCCCCCCCGTTTTAGCGAGCTCACAACACCGAACGAATCTGAATTTTGTCACAGACGTCCTTATCTGCGCTGCTTCTGCACGACACATCTCAACGCAACTGGCATCAGTTGAATTTGTGTAAAGTGCTACAACCGGTTATTGACAGAGAGAAAGTGAAAAAGAACAAACAAAATGATTAAATGAATTAAAGTTTCAAATGTACTCTTGCAGTCTTTTTCGTGCTCACAAACCTCTTTCATAGACACACACATACATGGATGGCACACACACACACACGCACGCACACACAGGCAACTCATACTTCCAACTCTTTCTCCTAAGTGGCCCATATTTATCTCGCTGATCTAATATTTTTATATTGGCAGAGGAGAAGATGTTTGAATGTCTTTTTAAACGTGACATTGCACAGAGCGTAGCAGGCCGGGTTGATGGTGCTGTTGATGTAGCACAGCCAGTAGCCAATAGTCCACACTGTGTTGGGGATGCAGCTGGAGCAGAAGGTGTTAATAAGCACCATCACATTGTAAGGAGTCCAAGTGGCTACAAAAGCTACCAGGATGGCCATTATGGTGCGCGTCACTTTTTTCTCCCGTGATGGCGCCGCTTTCTTCTTCTTGTTGGGAGGTTGCTTTGTCATCTTCACGATCTTCCGCGCCACGTGATTCTGCCTCTCCGTGGCCGGGACGATCTCAACGGTGGCGTTGGACGGCGTGTAGCAGTCACCCTTGGGTGATTTAGTCTTGATCTTGATGCAGGTCAGCTTGGAGCCTCCCGCCTTGGCTCGCTGACGTGGGAGTGGCTGGCTTGTCTCCACGCTGGAGTTAGCGGTAGAGGGTGCTGCTTCCTCCTCCTTCTGGTTGGATGCGGCCACGCTGCCGGATGTTGAATCATTGGAGCTCTCCTTCTCTTCTCCAGGGGTGCAGTTCTCCCTTGCCGCGTCTTCAACTTCGGTTTCTCCCTCAACAGTGGTCAAGGAAGGTCCTTTGCCATTTTGCAGTTTTCCGTCATGCTGGTTGGCTCCATCATCAGCATTCTGGTTCTGGGAACGTCCTGCGTCTTCCCCCGACACGTTGTTATTGTTGGGTTTTGGTGCGTTGCTCTTCCTCTGACCAGGCGACAGGGGCTCTGGATTGGCTCCTGATGGCTTGCGGTTATCCTTCTTCACGCGGCTCTTGCTCGCTCTGGAGATCTGCCAGTAGAGCTGAATCATGATGATGACGGGCAGGTAAAAGGCGGCAATGGCGGTGCCGAAAGTGACTGCGGCGTTTGAGAAGAACTGGATGTAGCACTGCTTCTCAGGCACTGTCCGCCCACCAACAATGAACTGCCAGAAGAGGATGGCTGGTGCCCAGAGGATAAAAGACAGGACCCAGGCTGCGGCAATCATCATTCCTGCCATCTTGGTGGTCCTTTTGACAGGGTAGCTGAGGGGCTTGGTGACACAGAAGTATCTGTCAAAGCTTATGATGAGAAGATTCATGACAGACGCATTGCTGACAACATAGTCCAAGGCTAACCACAGGTCACACACCACCGGCCCGAGGGGCCAGTACCCAATCACTATGTAGACCGTGTACAAGTTCATAGAGCACAGTCCAATAATTAGGTCAGCACATGCAAGGCTGAATAAAAAATAGTTGTTGACAGTCTGTAAGTTCCTGTTAACTTTGATGGAAAGCATGACCAGGATATTTCCAATAACTGTGACCAAACTGAGGGAACCGGCCACCAACACGATGAACACCACCTCCACAGTCTTGTAGGAGCTTTCGCTCTCTTCCTCAACGTTTGTGTCATTGCCTTCAGAGGCATTCCAGTAGGTCAGATTGAGTCCATCCATGGCATTTGGTCTTTTGTTGTCACCTCCTACTCAGATGGAACCTACAAGAGAGAAGAAAAGAGAGGATCTGCAATGAGGTGTAAAAAAATGACTCAGATTTTAGTCATTTGAAGACTTATTCAGACGTACTAGAGTACTACTTTTGGCATATACAGTATAGCAGAAAGAACTCTCAGGAGAATGAATCCCACAAAGATCTAAATTAAAACATCAAATTACAGAGGAACATCAGCAGCACTTTAACATTTCAGTTAGATTCAGTATAAATATATTCAATATGCTACAAAAGATGCCATTTTTAGTGTGTAATGGTGCAAAAGGAGACTAATGATGATCCAGAGGTAGATTATCAAATATAAATATATGCGCCGCTCTAAACCACGCATATGAGCAGCGTGACCTTTTCTGCGTTCCAGCTTTTAGCATCATCTGAAATCAATTCGTCAAATGACAGTGACAATTTTGGCTGTACAGCAATTAAATTTGGTAATTAGAAGCATGGATGTCTGGCACTGATATTTTTTCATAATCAGTGCGTAAATAACATTTCTCCATTAGACACCTGCTTCATTACTGAGAAAAAACAAAAAAAGGGCTGCGCTAAATGCAAAAATGAAAAATGACGTGTGGAAGTCAAAACAGGGTATCATGATGATAGCCTCAGTATGATGGTGCAAAGTTTAACATCAAGCCAAATTTATTTCTGAATCAGTTGAAAGAGGTTGTTCACTCTCTCTCCGGACAATTATGTCTGATTTTGTGTTTCAGAAGAGTGAATCTGAAGTTAAATATGCGGCAAAAAAACGGGTGACAATTAGAAATCAGTGTGATGCATGAAAAACGCTTTTGATGTCTGTGTCTGTACTGTTATCAACTTTTTCAGGCGGAGCGCTCAAAGGCTTTCGGCTGTCCACCCACTTTGAGAGATGCATTTTTTGACCACATAATGCCTAACCGCTGTGTATTACTAATGCCCCGAATTGCTGTCATTTCACTTCTTCCGTCTTCTGATCGTGTTCCCACACCCTGTATTTGTGGCAGATGTCATAGTTTAAAAAAAAAAAAAGACCACTGTGAGCATGTACATGCTTTGAAGGCTGCAGGAAACGTGTAATCATACATGCCATATTACCGGGAGTTCAATAAAGACTTTAAAAGGAATTATTGAAAAAATTGGCACTGACATTTTATCTTCAAAAAGGTCCATTTCCAACTTGCACTCAGAAATTCTTTCACACAGCACTATAAAATTCTTTTGATCCTGAAGTGACCCACTAGTTCTCGCTTTTAACCTTAAACATTTGCCCGTGTTACAGACCTTGCTTTGATTTATACACTGCTCACTTCTGCGTTTCACAGGCCTTTGATATTAGCAGTAATGTAGTTTGTCTGCTCTTCGTCTCGAGCTGGGCCACAATTCTTGGAGCTGTTTCAGGTGCTGTGGGTCAGATGTTATGGCACATTTGGGGGCTTGTCACTTCTCAGTTTGACATGATTTTCATCAGGCTGGAGAACTTTTTCCTCAAGCTGTTTTTTTTTTTTTAGTAAAAGAACTAATCAAAATGTATTTAGCCTGTTGGCTTCAGGCTTTTGAATGCACCGTTCTGTTGTCACGTAAAAGAAAGATCAATGTGCTGTCCAATAAGTTTGCAGTGAATACAAATCAAATACTAAAACCCGCATTTGGAAAACCTCAAACTTTTATCATTGTTCAGACAACATCTGGAGTTGTCGCAGGATAGAATCAAATTGTCTGTTCGGCTGAGAGAGATAAATGCTAAACTTGAAAAGTGAAGACATGCTGCGAATAAATCTGACTCATTTAAGTCTAAGAAAAAATATTTTCCTTCATGAAACAGCTTGATTGCAACAGTATTCCACCTTCTTTGCTTTGTCTTTTGGACCATCTCCCTCAACACGCTGCATGTAAGTCACTCACTTGATTTGGACTTGATGATGACAGCAGACTGGTCGTTGACCATCTGACGGAGTGAAACAATAATTTAACTGATGTGTCACCCCGTAGCTGAAGTTAATGAAGTGTTACGTGTGACGCACCACTGCGGCTGGAGAGCTGTCTTGTCCAAGACTTTGCCATTTCGGCTTAAGGTCTTTAACAGTTGAGCACAGTTGCTGAGTAACTAGTGAACATTCACTTATCTGCCGTGCCAGAAATCCCTAATCATTGCATTAGGCATGGAGCTAAGCTGGCCTAATCCCCATAAAATGTTTAAGTCCACCGATTTATATTCAAAAACACCAACAATACAAATGGGACACACTTGTGGCTCGCTTGAGACAAGTGGATTAGAGAAGTAAAGTGGATCAGTATATATGGTCATAGCACAGTGGAGGCAGTTAACTCTCCTAGCTGCTCTTTGTCCACCTCCAGCTGCCATAAGCCTCGTCCCACACCTGAAATCTCTGCCACAACACAGCCAAAGCTGTGCCCCGGCCGGAGTCAACTGAGGATGTGCAAATCCTTTTCAGCTCAATGTGGACAGCCGCGGTTTTCTGAAAAGGTCTCAGGGGAGCCTAGACTTTAAGGCTTCCATCCACATACTGTGAGTCATGTTAGCGTCGACCTATTGCAAAAAGACACTTCTGCTTCCAAGGAAAGCCAGTCCACCCATCAGGCTGCTGTTTTTACAGTTTTGTCTTTTTTTTTTTTTTTCTCTCTCTCGCTCCACAGCCGGTTGTACTGAACAGACGGAAGACATCTTTGCTTCGCTGTTGAATGCTAGAAATGCTGGCATCCCGGCCCGCTGAGCGTGAGTGCAGTTGCCATCGCCTGGGGAGAGCAGCAGTGGCACTCTTAGCGTAGCTATCAATCATAAAGCTTACCTGCAAGTCTCAGCACCGCTGCAGTCAGCGCCTGAGCATCTGACGGAGCCCAATCAGAACCTGAGTGACACATCCATTATTATCCTAAGAGGGATGAATATTCAAATTTTCCTTGTTCATCTCATCTCACATAATGGATCAACACTCTCGCTATAGCTGACGTAAAATATAAGACAGGCTTGGCGTCTCGGTTTGTCTTCATCCGTAAACTTCTGCACTGATTTAAATCTGCGTTAGGGGATGTTTTAATCCTGAATTTTTGTTTAGTGTTTTCAAAAAAATAGTCCAAGTCAGTTGATGCGATGGGAGGATGTGAATAAATGAGACTGAGTATTGTTCTGTCGTCAGACTTAGGTATTCCCGGAGCTGGCTCACTAGAGCTGAAAATTGCTTATGCCCTCTGGGAAGCATAAAGGGCCAACCTTAACCTTTCACCACAACCGTATCACCGTCTTTTGTCGTGGACTTCAGGATGGTCAGAGGACTATTAAGTAAACACAAATACTGAAGAAGAATCAGGGCATTTTTGTTTAGAGAATACCTCCTTCGCGTTTTATTTAAGGATAAATTACCATTTTGTCAGGGACAGACAACAGGTGTCGGATCCTGTTGATGCTTTTTCAAATATAGGAAACTTTTTTTTTCCTTCCAAATACAGCAGCTGTGTAGATGCTCTTAAACCGATGCATTTGGCTGCCTCCCCAGTGTCCAGATTCCCATTCCCCCATCTCTGAGCACTGATCCAAGGTAAAGCCCAGGGCACTTGCCCCTCTGCTTTCAATGATCACATGCATTTTCATTGCTGGCCCTCTCCATGGGAGCGTGCAGGGTTAGGCCTTCGTTTACTTGCTGTTTGCAGAGAAACATGACTGGAATGCAAAAGTGATCATCGCTGCAGTACAGCTGCTCCGCAGGGGGTGCAGATGCATTCAGCACTCCCAATTGTATTAGAGTTAATGGATATAAGCAAGTTTTTAAAAATCTGTTCTTTACTTGCTCATCCAAAGCTCGAGGCTTCATTCTATTGTACATATATGACATTATAGTGGCTGCTGTAAACACAAATACAATAAAGTGGAAGTCTTTTTTTTCCACCAGGACAATCTCCTACATCTTTTGGGACTCTACTGTGAGGTTAAGTTCCTGTTCAGGTAAATATTGGCTCAGGTTATCCTGCGTGTTTGTGTGTGTCTGTCATTCAGACAGACAGACACTGACAAAGCACTGAGATACATGCAGACACACAAATGCATACAAATATTTGAAGAAATGTTCAGCAGGAAATGAAAAATGTCCAGATAACCATCAAACCAACACACCGTCTCAGCGTTCTGATGAAACACGGTTGCAAAACAATCCGAATCTTGAGCTGGTGAAGTATAATTACAAATTTACATTCATTTCCTCAAACTCTTTCGCCTGTCTCGGGGGTATCAGACTGTTGGAGATGGATCTTGACAGATGCCTGTAGTGTAAATATTTATGCAGAGGATGATCAGAGCCATTTATCCATCCGTTTTCAGACGTTTACTGTATTTGGGTGCTGGATCATGGTGGCAGTGAGTTAAACGAAATAAGCCAGATGTCCTCAACATGAGAGGAGACCCAGCGGGATACCACCGCAGGGAATACCATGCCGCAAGGCATACAGGTCAGAACAACGGACTACTCTCAACTTAAAGGAGCAGGGGTTCTACTTAAAGCTCCCTTCGGACGTTTGAGCTTTTCACCCGGTCCCTGCAGGTCCACAGAGATAAGCCCAGAAGCCCTCTGAAGAAAGTCAATTTTGCCTGTTTCTACCCTCAACGTCAGTCACTATCCAGATGCCAGGAAAGCCGATCACCAGGTAAAAAAATAGTTCAACTCTGAACCACAACAATCCATTACAATGTTTGCATTTGTCAATCTCATGCTTTATCTTGAGATTATCCTCAGGGTGAGGTTACTTGTTGGCTGACCGCGAGTGCAATAATCTTTCTTTAAGTTTGTCTTTCCCGAACTTTCTCGTGTGAAACTAGTGAGAAAAGTGAGGAAACTTCTGCAACAAATAACAAAACGATAGAGTAAAATATACAAACCCAGCTTTATTTATCACATTTCCACACTTGGCTAATCCCTATATAAACTTGGCTTTGAATGTCAGCCGTTCACAGCCACCCACTCCACCCCAAGACAGATGTTCCATTCCGAAAGGTTTCCGTGAAGTCTTCTTTCTTCTACTTCTAAAGAAGCATACTGGCGCCTTTACTCATGAAATACAAATCCAACATACTTGAACTCCTTCACTTCAGACGTAACTTACAGCCTTAAAAGGGCAATCCACAGTTATCTAGCAGAGTACCAAGGCGACAGACTAGGTACCAACCCTCACCCCAACTGCTTTACTCTTGGCTACATACCTGTCACAACAGAGTGACAACGAGAGACAGCCCACTGGTCCCACTACAAACTCTCAATGGCCTGCATTACATCTTTGCTCAAACATGATGGATCTCAGTCGGGTTCTTGTGAACATCAAAACACTTGGTTGGTACCTCTCAACGACGTCAACTCTGAAGAGGTCCAGCCGTAGCTCCAGTCCAATTTCATCTAGTTGCTATCACTCAGAGGTTTTGTTTCCTGGTTTCCCTATTCTGTTTGAGGCCACTACTTTCCATTGAAGCGGATTCAAGCGAGTCTGTTCTTACCCCACTTGAGTCTAATTCGTCTTGGGAGACCCTACCATGAGCTTTTGCCCCCCTGACAACTCCAATGGTCACACAACCTCTCCAACATGATAGGACTGTGATTAACAGGTGAAATATCAAACCCTTATGAAATAACTTGAAAATGGCCTCTCATGGGACTCAAGTTAGACAATAGCATTATGCATAAAAGGGTGTAATTACAGGCAAAACCTCTTCTCTTTAACCCAGATCTCTCTGGCAGTGCTTGTGCTAAGTGGACACGAAGAAAAGAGACGTTAATGGAGAGTTAACGAGAGCGAAAATGGCATTCAAGAGGGTGGAAAACAAGCTGCAAACAGTCAACTACCCGGAGATTCCCCAGAGAACCTGTAGGTGGCCGTGAGTCACTGTGAGCCAAGTGAGGAGAAAAGAGATCAAAATGTACGCTGGGGAATTTGTTTTTGCGAGTGGACATATTTCGATTATGAACACAGACTCATCTTCCGTTTTAGTCCTAAGGCGGTCAACCAAATCAAGACCGAGTGACTCCTCCACTCCCTCTTTATTTCTGTTGATGAATTGTCTGGAGACTTGACAGCAAGAGGCTCATAATTCTTTCCCCGTGACCTTTAGATGCCACTTCATAGAAATTATATTCATACTGATTTACCGCAAATTATCTTCAGCATTGCAGGAATGTCGTTTTAAGGTGCCCTCTGTCTAGCTACCCCCTCCACCTCCTTACCTCTTCAGAGGATGCTCAGAGATCGGCCTATTGATATTCCAGCTACTTTGCTATGGCAACCTCCACACCATCTGTGAAAAATGACAGTGTCACACACGACCTCTGCTGTTCCAGGCAGTCCAGCCAACGACTCCAATTCACTGTAAGCTGCCACGTTAAACCCCCCCAAAAGTCTGTTAGACACACACTCTGAAGATAAAATTACTGGAAGCATGTTTTATCCTTCTGCTGAGAATAGATTAAAATTGCCTGCAAGAGCCAAGTTAACGCATTTTGAACAGATGCAGGTCAATGGAAAGATCTTTTGTAGTTCTAACCGTAGTTGACAGCTCAGACGTCACCCTGTCTGGAAAATATCACAAGCCTTCTTGGATGCAAAAAACACTGGAGCTCAGCCAGTAATGAATGAAAAAAAAAAAAAAGTCCTCAAGCAAGCTGGGAAGGTAAGGGAGACGAGTCAATTTTCTCCTGTCATACGGAGACCCTGCAGCAGCTACAACTTGACAAACACCGTCACGCTACCTACTCCAACGCTCGCTATCTCGCCTCTCACTTCACATTAAACGTTTTATTTCACACAAATAATTTACCCATGACTGAAAAACCCCGCATCATGTATCCTCTGTTGATTTAGCTTTAATTAGCAGATTTCCATATTTCTAATCGTAATTGCTTCTCGAGAGTAAAAGCAGCAGTTGAGCTGCTACTCCACCTGGTACAATTTCATCAGCCTGAATCTCAATGGAGACTTTTAGTGTCTTGTTTTAGTTTAAGTAATATCAGCCGCGTTTCCAGTATATCCACTATTATCATCAACCTTGATCTAAAAATACCATTATCACTATCTGCTCTAAGAAATCAATGTTAGCTAAACCCTGATGCAGATCAGAAAACACACCACAGTGTGTAAGACATTACCTCTTTTGCTTTTTTCCTCAAAAGTCCCAGGTGTCTCTGTTAGCTGATACATGACAAACAATTTTCACTGGGCACCAAGGACGTTTGCAGCAGCCCCGAAACAAGCCATAATCAACAGACAGACATATGAAACGACATCTGGCAGACAAGCCTTTCCTCTGGGGGAAATGCTGCAGGACATTGCCAGCAACAGACAGCGTACGTACTGTATTTATGCAAGGAGAGAATAATCTGTAGCGATCCAACAGTGTGCATGGAGAACTCCTTTGAGCTTAAATGAGTATATAAGTGAGTATATTGTCCTTTGTCCATGAACATATGCCCAATTTTGATCATCTGATTTGTGTTTCATGTGGGGGAAAAAAATAGAACATCGATGATTGTTGTTGCCTGATAGAGTTTGGCTTGCTCCACTGCTCAGCCCTGCTGCGTTTTGGGCTCTGATTCAGTTAAATCCAAGGAAATAGAGGCACTGCTACTGTAAGCATCGTCTGGCCAGGGACACCATCATGCACTACATTATGTGTGGCAACGTTGTATGTTCCCCTATTGTTTCTATCAGCTAAGATCATCTCCCATGTAATGTACAATGCCATTAGAATGACAATATAGCCTGTTTCCTTTTCTATATTGCCTCTGGGACTCCCCCCGCTGTCCCTGCTTCTTCATACCATGCATGGCAATGAGCCGGCCTGCCAGTGTCTCCTGGCACTTGCTGGCTCATTACTGATTTCACATAGAGCACAGACGTGGATGCACTCTCCACCGAGCCGTTGCATTTGTGTAGCGGCTCAGTAATCGGCACACGCAGGTGAAGCAGAGCCCTGCTGGTGCTGCTCTGGGGCTTCCTCTCCCAGGCTTTGTTCAATTAAAGCCTGTTCTTACTTAGCCACCACGGAACAAGTGTAGAGTGTCAGATTACCGAGTATGGAAATTCAGAGGGAAAGGATGGATAAGTGTTACAGAAATATATACTTCAGATTTGATTTGTTGAAGAGTGAGACAGCAGAGCTAAGAGGGGTAAAAATAAAACATGAGCCAGCGTCTGCTGCAAACACACGGAAAGGTCACCTTCTATTAATGCGGTGCAACGTTGGGTTTGAATAATGAGATTGTCTTCTACAAGTGAGCTCTCAGACTTTGTACAGTCAGTGCTACCGGCTCTCAGCGTGGACTGACTTCATGACCAGACATTTTAGCTCAGGCCGATGAGCAATTATAACTCACCCTTTAACTAGTGAGTGTGCACAGTGGGAAGAACATAAGCCCGTTAATGTCACTCTCAACGTGACACTCTTAAAGGTTTAACAGCTTCTCAAAAAAGGTGTCAAGCACATAGTTAGTGTTCAGTCGGTGAGGGAAAGTCGTGTGACGTTACACACACACACACACACACGCCCAGGCTGTAGTGCTCGAGTCTCATTACGGTGTCGAGTCCAGCCTCAAGAGCACTTTTTTGAATTATCCACCACTTGAAGCTGACTTCAACCCCGACCCATTTATATGCACATTTTTAATCTTTATTTAATAATTACACCCTTTTTCAAATTATACTTGCGTTGCAGTTTATTTGTTGCTTTCAACCCATTCATCTTCGAAAGATAGGGGTGTATTTGTGAAGGGGAGGGGGTAGTACAATGCTTTATTTGTCTATTGTGATACGACCACTGGAGGATCTAAAAAATAATTATCAAATGTTTTATGCACTGATTGCACCTTCTAATCAATATTTTTGCATTTAAAAACACCATTTAGGTCTATCTGTTATTTATCTTAATCGAGGCTCATCCCTTTTTGATCTCGACTCAAACTTAGCCGGACTCGGAGCTTGTAAAAAGTTACACAATATGAAGTCCTTATTGCGTTTTCATTTCGGGGAGACGATGGGTGCCTCTGCCATTTCCCTGAGCATGATGGTGCTCTTTTTTTTTTTTTTTTTTTTGCCCACGCTCTGAATCAGCACGCCTGTCTAAGCACTCTTAATCGCTCTGCCAGCATCGCTGTCACCCTGCTACTGTCCTGTCCTCGTTCCCCTGTATGTGTCCTGCCTGTGATGTATCACACTGGCACCATCCCTCGATAGAAAGCTGTGCTGCTCATTAAGATAGAGAAAGATAACAAAAATGGAAAAAAATGCAGGGAAGGCGAAGGGAGCGAGATAAAGCGTGTGCCTGTTGGATTTGTTCCACTTCATTGTTTTTGTATTTTGCTCCCTGTGATTCAGAGTTTTGTGATAAAAAGCAGAGCTATGTTGCCCTTGGACAGCTCATCCAGGTATTTACCTGTACCTGTTTGAGTCTTCTCATATGATTTCCATGACAACTTACATTAATCTAGAAGAGAGGTTTCTAGTTTCATGTGATCTTTAAATGCAACAACCAAACAAAAAGCCAGGAGACTATAACATCGTGTCTGATTCAAGTGGAGCGTTGTGGGATGTGTAGTCCAGGAACCACTCATGTATGAAGGCTCTTTCTGGCTGTTCACTTGCAGAGGGATCTGTCTCACACTTGTAAAGAGGCAACACCAGCTAAGATAAGACAGGGATACGATGTGTGCCAAAGCGCGGCACAAGTGGCCATCAGCATCCTTGACAGTAATCTGCACTCTGAAGCCTACTGTAGTGGTGTCGCTGTAAATATAGCTGACAGATGCTAATCCATAGAAGTCAACCTTGATCCAAATAACAGATGCGCCATGACCAAAAACTCAAAGCGTTCAAACATGATGGCCTGTCAAGCAATGTTGTCACACAGACGGGCAATTTTGACAGGACCCGCTTATGAGGCTTTCCCGAATTGATTACCTTGTCACTGCCCCTCGTTTATCTGCTGATGAAAAGAGATTAGCAGTGCAGTAATGTGATATCTGACGGCCAATTATTGCCTCTGCCCTTTCTCGAAAATGGGGATGTATGATCCTTTTACCACTTTTCACATACGGTAACTTCTAATACCGTTATTCTATAACCTGAATTTGTACAAACTCCCTAAATGGAACACTATTGGAGGTCACTACTTGGCTTCTTTCAAGAATTAAATTATAATAAGCTTCCACCCTTGGAAACTACACTATTCCACAGCCGCTGTCATCAATTATACATGTTGTATATTAAATACTCTAGCTCCACTATCTGCCCCCTACTTATTTGCATTGCCTCGAGAGGCTGTCCCGCCTGGAATAACCATCCATAATGGTGACTGCTTAGTTAAATGGTGTTTGTGAAGTTTAAAAAGATAAATAACGAATGCAGGGTTTAATTTTTCCTGAAAACAGGACCGCACAGGAAGAGCTACAGGCATGCTGTGAGAGGCATTTTGATTCTGCTGCTGGTGAATGCGTGAAGCGTTCTGAAAGACAAGAGGCAGGCTTCTGCATCATGTTTGATTTATTTAAGCCATCTGTCTTTCGAGTAGGCTTTGACATGCAGGATTTATAGCACTGACAAGCACTGCTCTCAGTACTGCAAAAGGAGTAACGCAAACTGCCAACATTGTGTTTTGCTCACACAGTATGTTACATCATTTCTGTCCATCTAATAATGCGACGTCTTAGAAAATAATAGACAAAAAACACATGCCGGCATGGCGTTGCATACCCAAACAAAGCTGTTGTTGTGAAATTACTGTGGTAATGTGGAAAAAATGCTTTGCAAAAGGATGTTTTTAAGGCAAGAGGTGTCAGAAATGTAATTAGCCCTTCTTAGTATATCATCCCCTTGCTTTTAAAATTTCATTCCCTTGAGCTCTGACTGGCAGCTTTATTTTTCACGGGGAGCGTGCCACTGGACTCGTGCGCTCAACAACCACTCTCCACTGTTCAGAGGTGGCTAATTGGTGTTTCACATTTGCCGGAGCAACAACAGGGCTAACGCCACATCAAAACATTGTGCTTACAGCCAATCAAATCCTTCCTCCAACTAAGCATTCATTAGCCGACCTGACACTGATGGCTATTCGGCTGACATTAGAGCACGCAAAGGAAATCAGCCCAAGGAAACTTGCTGTCATGTCTGATTCTGTTAATTAGTCAATTTTGACATTATGTGGCCTGCAGACAACATCCACTGAAAAGGGCAATCTTTGACCCATTTTCACCTACGCGAGCATCTTTCATTCACTGTCATATTTCGTATATCTAATACATTTCAAGACAAAATAAAAATGTAAAATGTAAAAACCATGTTCCTGTCTTTCAGGTTTTCCTTTTGCATGTGTAATTTCCACCTTGCACTGAGGCATCCTCCAAGCAGCCTATCTGTAAATATAAATCTATATTGGTGTGATGATTACCTGTTGTTTCTGTGCACCTAGTCATTTCCCAGTGAGAATTACATATATGACACGTCTATGGTTATGATGGGTGCAGTCTGATATCGACTGTAACATTATATTTGATCAAATAATACTAATTCAGAGTGAGTTTTATACCTTCATACTGTATGTCTACTGCAATTTGTATTCAACAGGTACAGTCCATATATATGTAAATGAGTGGCAGCTGGTGTAATGAAACTGACAACTAGATGATAGCGGCTATGTAATGGATTTAACAAGGTCTTTAACAGGACAGATCAGATTTTATTGCTGTAGACATTACAGTGTTAGAACTTTGGACCACACATTGACTCTGTGGTAAAACATTTCTATCTGTTTTTTACATCTGAGGAGTTACTCAGACAAAAACGCCTCCTTGAGTGGAGTACCTCAAGGAACCTGTCTTGGTCCTTGAGTATTCTCACTCATATCCATATTTACTGTAAAGTCTCAGTGGTTTCTACATGAGCTGAGAGCTGTGTTTTATCTTTATAAATGTCTGGATCTTCAGTCACTAAACTCACTCACATACTGATCAGGAAATTAAATTGCACTGCGTAAATTGGAACTTAACATATCAAAAAAGCTGGGTGTCACACTCAGCTTGACTGTCTCAGTCAATTTGTATTAATTAAAGTAGAAAGCATACTGGAAATAGGCTATTTCTTGATGAGCTCACTCACCACAGCTTCAACAAAATACAATACCACACAGTATAAAGTGACAAAAAGTACAAAAGTCATTACTGATTTTAAGCGCGTGTTCTGATTGCAGCCTATTTTGTTGGATTGGTTTGAACCCCAGGAAATAACTGCTGCATGATTGCACAGTTTTTGGGGATTCAAATGAACCAACTGAAGACATGGATGTCAACACAGTGGTGAGACACACACACACACACACACACACACACACACACACACACACACACACCAATGGTACCATCGTAATTTAGAGAATTATGCCCATATTCACCCAAATTATGATAATAGCGTCAGTCACTGAGTATTTCAGTGCCTTTCAGCTCCCACTGAATTAATTTTTGGCAGTTGCGCTCCAAACAAGATTATGGCACATTACTAGACATGATATGCTCTTAATACACACTGACAACCTGACAACTTGCAGCACATGTAACAGCATCAGGACTCCTATATGCCACCCAAATCCTGCATCTAAATCACTGGTTCACAAAGCCAAAAAGGTGGCCATGTTTCAACCCTGCTGAGTTATGATGACATGAGAGTTACAGTTACACCACAAGTCAGAAAATAGCACACTATTCACCTTTTCCCATCTCTATTAATCAGATTTCTGGCCCAGCACATGTCACTCATCTTGATGAGCTGTCTACCTTGAACAGTGTATTCACACATTATTCAGGCTGTGGCTGACGTGACGTCATCCGCACCACAGGCACTGATGGTTCATGCTGAGAATCTGGAATTAAAAAAAAATAAATGTTCACAGTGTCTCTGCTGCCAAATTTAGATTTACTGCTTCTTCTTGCTCGATTTCCACCATTGCTGTTACACCCACACCCGTCCAAGACAGTCACTACACATGGCAATCACCTCTCCATTGCTTTTTTTGACTTCACAGTCAAAGATTAATAACACTAGCTCCTTTATTTTAGCAAATGATAATAGCATTATCTTTCCTGATGCCAGAGCTGCTCATGGTCATAAAAATTTAATTAGCATATGATAAGTTTACACACTGATAATGGAATTTCTAGAACATGGACTTTGTTTGCAGTGCTCTGATGTTTGTTTGTATTGTTTTGTTCGCTCGGTGTAATTCCCCTTATCTTGATTGGAAATGTGGAAGTTAATGAAGCTAGTGAGGATATAGCGAAGGGATTATTTGCCAACAAACAGGAAAATAAACATTTCTGTAATCACCAACAGGTAACAATCATTAAGTCACACAGAGCAAGGCCGCACAAGTAAACCATAGATAGACAATGACTACACACGCACACAGTAAATGAGGCTACGCAATAGATCAACAGGGACACTTAGCGATGCATGCCGCAATGTTTACAGCAGCTGATCCATGACACACAAACAATGCTCACTGGAAGACAATTCTTTATAGTGGCAATGAAAAACTTTTTAATTAACAAATTAAGGCAGAGCGTTGAGAAACAGGAGAGATGGCTCCATGGCAAATTAGGACCAGAAACCACTGCATTAATAATAAATGCTAAAAGGTGTTTTGGTTCTAAGTGATTCTTTTTACAAATGGGATGAAGCCATTTCCAATTCCATGCCTAATGGGGTAAATCTGAACAAAAAATCCAGCAGGGAGCCTCTTCAAACTTAGCTTCTAACATAGATTGAGTGCGGCTTTTGAGTGCCTACGCAAATGTGACAGGGATGGTGACAAATTCAGATTAATTCCAATGAATTCATCCCACATTCCTGCTCAAACTTTGTCACGGCCTATAATTTACAGGAAGAAGAGATGATTTTGATTCCCTTTGTTAGAAATTTGATTCAGATGACTACCGATTACACACACACACACACAAAAAAAGGATAATTGACCGGAGTGAAAGGGCGAGAACACCCTTGTCCCCGGAGAATTGATTCAAATCTGTCTCAGCTCATCATTATGCTGCAATCATGGTGTCAGTCAAAGAGAGAAGGTGAAAGTAAAAGCCACCGTGTAACAGTCCATTGTGAAAAAGGGAAAAAGTCGGTAACGTGTTGCCCACAGCGGCTCTGAGGACCGTTGTTTCCTGCACTTGTTTACAGAATGAAAACATTGCCTGTTTCAGTCCGACTCGCACGTTTAATCTCGTTTAATTTTCATTCATCGCATGTTCACCCATACGTCGTGTCAGTAAATTGCATAATCTGCATATAGAATACCAATAAGCAATGCGAGAGCGAGCGTTTCAGACGGCGTGCTGCAGCGTAATTGTGTCAGTGTTGCAGGCTGTTTCATTCAAAGGATATTAGCAATCATTTCTCTGTTTGCTTTAAAAGAAGAAAAAAAAAACAGTTGTTTGCAGAAAAAGAAATGATGAAATTCTGGGAAAGTCAGGATTGCACTGTGTTGAGTGTGGTGAGATAGTTTAGCCAATATTTTGCCCTATTATAGTTTTCAAAGCGCTGGATTTGAATTATTTTAATGTTTCCGTTAGCGCTGCATGGAGTCTCTTATAACCATTATCGCTGCTATCTGGACTTTATTTCAACAAAAGTGTAATGCAATGAAGTGAGTCATACAAAGAAAGTTTTATTTACTGAATGTTTAGTGCCTCTGCCAGTTGATTTTGTTTCTTAGTATCTTCTTTCTAGGATCTATTTTCGATTTTCTATACACCATTCAGAAGCACTGACGGATCTTCTTCCCTATTTTTAGACTGTAACCTTCAATTTCTATAGCCATTTTCTATCCATTCAATTGAAATGTCAACGCGGAACATTGTACCTTGCGTTCAAAGAGATTGATTGAGCCTGAAAATGCACAGGCCAACATAAACTGTAAGTTTCAGAGGATCTCGTGATGGATATGGTTCTCTAGTGAAGAAATATAGAAGAATCACAACAACTATGAGCTAAAAAAAAAAAAAAAAAAAAAACTCTTAGTGTCAGGTATTTTCAGCTGAGTGCGTCTAACAAAAACCAACTGTCACAAAGCAGAACAAATGGCCCGATCTCCCAGAACTGTTCCACATGGTTTTGACACGGTCGTGAGCAAAAGGTTTTTTCTTCAGTGTGCAGCTCTGACCCCACCCACCATCTCACAGCTGAAGGCACTCGGTCATTAAGTGATTCAATTAGAATATATGCGTGTAGATACACTGAAACTCTATCCAAGTTGTAGTGTTTGGTGTGATTTAGTAATGAATCTTTTAATGATTTGAAGATATGGAACAATATTTAGGTCCATTTATCACCTTAGAAACACAAGAATACCCTTTATTAATATAGCCGAAGAAATGAATCATGCATAACTTGCTCAACAGAAAAATCTCATTATGTTAATGTTAAGTAGGATGATTTTGCTCCAGCCTGACGTAAGCATCAGCATCATGGCTGTTTCATATTTGTGTGAAAGACTGTGCAAACAAAAGGTTTATTTCTCTCATTTTCTTCCCACAGATTTGTTAAAAATCCACGTTACTGAGCGCTTCTCCTTTGACAAGATCGTCAATCCGCCTGACAAGTGTGGCATATCAACATGTTGATTAAAACAACATGACTATGACGCAGGTGTGCCTCGGACTGGTCACAATAAAATGCCACTAGAGTTTCATTTTGACCTTTTATGAGTCACTGAACTATGGTTATTTCACATTTGGCTACAGATACCAACTTTTTTTTTTTTTTTTCTTCCCCCCAGGAGGGCAAAGTCACGACCCGCCTTACTCTGCCTCGGATCGTCCATTACTCATCGCTTCGGTTGGAATATCAGGGAAAGCCGGTTATTTTGAGGCACACCTGTGTCATAATCGTGCTGTTTAATCAGCATGTTGATATGGCGCACCTGTCAGATGGATGGATGGATTACCTTGGCACAGGAGATTTTAACAGAATATGAGAGAAACAGAAGAAGCACATTCGTTTCTGCTGATTGTATTTGGGTTGTGCCAATATTATCTGTTGGCTGTCTGCACTTCCCTTCACTGGAAGAAATGCATTGCTTGTAGTGCTAGAAGATCCACCAGATTTGTACCTTCTCTGGGCTCTGTAGGTAGCGCGTATCATCTAATTGGATCATCCAACGACTGAGTGCCTGCAGCTGTAAGGTGGTGGGTGGGGCCATATAAATATAGACTGGAGGATTGGAGACACCAACACACACACATTGAGCTGTATCTGCACACTGAGGATGACTTAAAGTGGAAACGTTTGCACTCTTTTAATTCATTTTTTGTCAATCAAAATGTCATTTGCAGTCAGTTGAGAGGAGTTTTTATTTTGGGGAACAGTTTCTCTGTAAAAATGAGAAGAAGCGCAGTAAGATTATGGTCAACATCCACTATATCTGTTTTAAGCCGTCTATATTGGCAGCCAGTTTGTTTACGCTGTTCTGCAACCTGTGCTTACCATGTTCATACTCCCCTGCAGAATGAGGAGTCTACCGAAGAAGTCATTTAATTTCAGGTGGATAATAGAGGTTTAACGGTCCCTAAAAAAGCCTCCTACGTTGTGTTTGCTTGGTTTAATGCTTTTGATTTGTTTGTTTATTCTCTCTTCGCGTCTCTGTGTGATTTCCCCTGGCTCCCCTGTGGAGCAGTGCTAAATGAAGTGTAGTCCACACGTACACACACACACACACACACACACACATCCACCCAAAGTGGCACTCTTGTCTCACAGCAAGCCGGGGGGTAGAATCCATCACTGCAGGTTTCATCCCAGAGGAAATGATTGATTTTGGGTTGGCCGGATCACATGATAAATTTCACACCTGAGGTGGATTATTCTGTCTTTTTGGACTTTAAAAAGTCAGAAGACATGACATCTTTTTTTTTTTTTTTTGAAAAAATGAATAACCCATCATCTGAATGGCACAGTTCAGGGCTTTCACATGAATGACACCTTTTTCCAGGCCAAATTTGACATTCACCTGGCATTAATGGAGCTGAACACTCTACGGTGCTTCACATCGCTCCCCGCCTGAGCTCAGAATCAAAAAGACTTGATTGTACCCTGTTGCTTGTTCTGGTGTATAGATAGCACAAAATAGCCTCTGTCTTGTCAGCTTTTTGACTCTGATTTGCTAATGAGCCACTGAAGGGCAATAAGAAGTGTTTGCTAATTATTCTGATGGACAGATGCTCGGCAAACGGGTGATATTTTATATTTCACAAAGCATCATTACACAGTTAAGAGGCTGAGCTACTCTGACATTTAAGTGCTAGTATGGCAGAAGCTCCCAAAATGCTGGATCCTCCCATAATGCAACATGAAAATGTCACTGCATTTTAAACCCTGAACCTAGTTTGTGACGCAAGTGTCCTGCTAAAGAATTGTCACGTCCAGTTTCAATCTGAGATGACCCCGATGACATCACAAGGGTTACTCCTTTATACAGGACAAATCCCCTTTTTTAAAGATCTGACTTAAAGGTGTGCAGTGGAGTTTTTGGCCTGTAGTTGGTGAAACTGACGTTTCACCACCAGTGAAGAGATATCAGAGATATCTGTGTCACCAGATCTCGTGAGAGCGTGTTGCAGCTCGACGGATGGGGATCCTATATATGTGTCAGCAGTGTCAGTGTCAGCAGTGCATTTGTAAAATTTCAAGAACACTTCACATGACCAGAAAACCTCTCACAGATGATATTTTAGCATACATCAACATGAGCAATTTAGCCTTTAGACTCATGAACAACAAAAACCCATCTCCATTAGTCTGCGCCCTCTCTGTGTCTATTCTGTCCCTCTCGTGCCCAGCTGTGTCCATCTCTTAATCAGATTAGGACATTATATTTGAGGTTGTTGGCCTAATCAGTGTAATAAAGGGTCTCTGAGAGCATTGCTGCCCATTAGCATCATTAGGCTGCAGCTGAAAGGAGGGCTTTGTAGAATCTGCTTGATCACTGTTGCTCGGAGGAGGTGAGCATCCATCTCTCAGGTGGGCTTATTGATCTGTTTACTCCCATATGAGCCGGCAGGGCTCGTAGGAGTTAGCCACCACACAGGAGCTAAAAGAGCTGCTGTTCTGTTGCATAACGACTTCATTTCTTCTGCTGCCTTCAGGTCGTATAAACTAATACTGCGCTGTGAGCAGGAGAACGCTCTGTTTTTCAAATGTTCACTTGGCGTATTCCAATGCAAATAACGCCGATAAATATTGAGGATATGGCCTTGCACAAATCTTACATGTTTTTCCGACAATAATTCAGACTTGAATGGGTCCATTGGACTGTCTGGATCTGCACTGCTCCAGTCTGTCGAGTGTGGATGAATGTCGTTGTTGAAACAGGGACAGCGAGATCAAACAGCTGGGACCAAACTCAGCAAATTTGGATTAGCTGTCAGTGTTTGGGGAGGGAATATTTTTATTTTTTTTTTGGTTTACATTTGGCAAGTGGAAAGGATAATTCCATCTGGCCGTGACCCGTAGCTATGACTTCTGTCAAATGTATTGTTGTGGAGTGTTGCGCGTCGCTTCATGCGACGACGGAGCGCTGAGTGGTTTTAATCTGCAGGCCTCACGTTGTCACGCTGTCATGGCACGGTGGGTTTGATAAACCACCGCTAAGCGCTGTGTGCCTGCGATGGCAGGAAGCGAGCAGAAGCGCTGCCAGGCGTCCGTCCAGCTGGACGGCCCCAGCTAGACTCCGGGGACTGGCATCAGTATGCTACACTCAGCTATGCTGCCTTTATGTGGCTGAGGCTGAGAGGGGAGTGGCTTTTGCCAATTTGATTTATAGCCCCAGATTAGCAGCTGCATCGGAGGCTGGAGGTTGTCATCCTCTTGTGCATATGGAGAGATACTCGGACTGAAGAAGGTTGTGAACAAACTTGCATGTTAAATGTCAACTAAGAGCCGGCGTGTGGGTAGAAGCTGTATTTTGCACATCCTCTCTGCGTGTGTGTCAGTATGTGTATGGAAATGAACGACCACATGGCCGGTGAGTACTGGGCAGCTCTCAGAAACGGCCATGAAAGGACCATTATCAATAATCCCTTGCAGTAATATAAGCAGCAGCTTTGTACACGTTAGACTGGAGAAGCTGTAGCGAGCAGCCAGAGAGGGCCAGACTTGAGTAACGGGTCACTGCACACTCTTAGCGAAGTGCTCCTCAAAGACTTTAACTCTGCCAGCTTCCGTCATCCGAGGATGGTTTTTCTTACCGCAGATGTAATTGCCAGGAGTTTAGAAGTGCATATTTTGTAAGCTGCTAAGTATTGAGGCAAATTGGTATAGCAGTGTGACGTTTGGTGATTCTGCTGATGGTTTGAAATAAAGTTCAGGGAAAATTAGTTTGTTGAAATTCTTCGAGACGGCAGTAAAATGTTAGAATCCTTATTTTAAAGCTGAATGGACTTTAAATTAAACCTGACGTGTCTGAAGATTAAAGCAACATTGCAAAGAATTTGCTCCCAGAGTGAAATACCAAATATGGATGGCTATACACGTGTATTTGTTATGATTATGCTACTATGATCAAAAATGAGTGAGTCGACAACTTTGCTAACAGTCAAACGTCAAGCAAGGTCAACAGACAGAGCAGCGAGCTCGGCGTCTGTCTTTCAGCCTTTTATTTCACAAACGACTAAAAGTCACTCCCTGATTTACTCATCTCCGGCGGCTTCTTGATTAGTCACTTTCTTTTTTTCTTTGTAGCTTCCTCTGTAGCGTCTGGTTCTAACACGACACCGGCTCTGCTCCCTGTCAGCATTCGCCCACGTCCAGGCTCCCCTTCCTGTTTCCTGCTAACATCAGCTAACAGCAGCTACAGCTTGAAGTACTTCACTGTCCATCAGGAAACTCCGTAAATCAGAGAGTTGTTGCGCAGCAGCTGGAGGACATCCGAGGGAAAGCAGAAAACATTTTCTCCATAAAATGTGATCCAGTTTCACCAGAGGCAGTGAAATATTTGGTGGTGTGTGAGTTAGTTGTGTTAAGAATTACACACTTTTCACTGGGGACTGTACCCAGAGCACAAAGTTACACAGTGCAGAAACAGACAAGCAGGGCGCCGAGTAGGAATGACACGATTCACCTGTTTAGTCAAGTTACACAATGTTGCTTTAACCTGGAACTAAAATCTCTTCATTATAGTACACATGTAGCTGTATAATGTAAGTATTGTTATAAAGATATTGAGAAAAACTCAGCTGTATATTCAGTTTCCTTTTCTACGTACACATGTAATGTCCATGCAGGTGGACAATATGAGCATCTCTATTACATTCATGTTTTGTTCCTGACTGCTGAATCTTTGGCAACAAATCAGTGATTCACAAAACTCCTAACTGATCTCTGTAACTTATATTTTACACAAACTCTTTGCAGAATCTCTCAGCTGGTCACGTTTTAAAGATTTCAGCAAGGAAAAATAAAACTTAAATATAAACATGCCAGTGTTATGCCCAGCTATAGGGATCACTCCATCACCACAGCTGTGTCAAAAGAGTTAAATGATTTATAACCTCTAATAATACTTTACTCCCTTTGGCACCATTTTGTCATAGGCAGAATGCAATTTTACAGTCTCATTCGGAGCTATAATTTGTAATTATGTGGTGGTTATGATGTTATGATTCTGTCTGTGGCCTCTGATTCTCATTTGACAGCCAAAGAATGATTAAAGTCACACATCAGTCTGTCATTTGAATTATTCAGCACAGAGGCAGCTACATTACTTCCAAAAGAGAAGGGGAAACTTCAAGGTTTTGCCTCTATATTCAAACATCGCAGCTGGCTGACAGTGAAATATACAGTATCTGAGCTATTGGTGACACAAATGGATGAAAAATATGTCGTACTCTTGGCCTGTTGACAAGAGTACAACCAATCTATTAGCCTGTATTTATAGTGTGTGTTTGTGCGCTGTAAGTGAAAGCTGTCGGGGGGCATGCAACACTTCTGCCTCACATCTGAAACCTGAATAATTAATCCTGAAGTAAACAATAATTGCTATTGATAGTGCCAATCACACACTGAGTGAATGTGTGTGCGCATATATAACCGTACTTTATGTCCTCCTTTGGAGTATTGATCAAATAGAAGGTTTTCCTCTCTGCTGGCCCTTGGATTGGTTGAGATGAATGGGGCTGTGGGGTAATGGCCATTATGCCAGAGTCAAAAGTGAAAGGAGGAGGGCTTCTGAGAAATGACCGAAATGGGCAATGTTGATCTAATCTAATTAATTCAGCGTGCTTTGCTCCTTTAGCTCTGCACTGGACAAACCCAGAAAACTTCCCTCAGCAACGAAATCCTCCAGGAAGCAAGGACATCACAAGAACTCCAACAACGCTCGTTCCCAAACTGTGATTTGCATCGTGTGATATTCAGGACTCATGCGTGATTTGAAATGTTAGAACACTTTTCGGTGTAACCAATTCAGCTCACGGTCCTCTGCAGCGAAAGTGCAATTAGAGCTGAGAAACACAGCAGCTGCCGTGCTGACCGACCTGGCATTGATAGCTTCCTTGTACTGTTGTGGAAAGTCGATTTGCATGTTTGCTACCTAACCTTGTGAGGCAGCTGGACTTTGGATGCAAGCACACTTCTATCTTCCCTCATCATAAGCCAGAAATACGGATGGTTCATCCAATCACCTCCAAAGAGTCTCCGTAGACGGCTTCTCAGATGTTCTGTGTAACAAACTATCCGGGGCAGTCAGGTTACTTTTGAACCGCAATCCATTTAGACCCACCAGCTGAAAACCACTGAGTTATAGATTTCCTGTCATTTCCCACAATGGCTCTTAAACAAATTTTGTGTGACTTTGCAGATGGTCAGAGCAACACAGACAGTTATAGCTAAGTTTATTTTTTGATCAACTGAAGCTCGGCCAAAAGTTCAAAAATTAAAATGGTACCGCATTCATTATTTCATTGGAGAATTCTGTGGAGCAAGAACAATGACTTTAAATGTTGGCATCGGAAACAGAATCTGAACTGGAGAAGGAAATATCGGCTTTGAAACAAGTTGTACTGGCACCAAAACACACAAACAAAATGATGATCTGTGTTGCTGGCTCCCAGTTTCAAATTTGTCGCAATTTTGTCACGAGGAGGAGAGATTTGAGGGGACGAGGCAAGGAGAATGTGATTTACATATAATCTGCATACTAAGGGTAAAACTCCTCTGGAACCGAGGTCTGCTCCGAAGCCTCTGACATGACCATACATCTAGCCTGAAGCAATGGCTTCCATCAGTTCACCTTCAACTCCCAAAACGGAAATATGTTAATTCTGCTTCTGCTGTTTTTGACATAAAACACGGAGGTTAAAGTCTGATGTTTTGCCGGTCTGGCAGAGGTCTGCTAGAACAAGCACTGACATTAGTTGATGCCATCTATCATAACTAATATTAGACTGTGGGGAAAAAAATGTGAGAGACACAGACTTTCAGACACCAAAGTTTCTAGCTCTACTCTTTTCTCTAGCTCCAATCTTCTCCGTGAATCCCCGAGGTATCACGGTTCCTTGCAATCACACATTTCTACATATCTGACCAATCATCTACTGTATCTGCCCGCATTCCTTGAACCAATCAGTTACTGCTGCTTTAAGTCTGCCCTTCAGACCCACCACTGCAGAGCCCCCACCTCCCCATTACCAAAATGATCTACAGATTGTTCTGTGAGATTTCCACTTATATTGTCTTTCTTCCACCAGCATCTAGATTCCCGATGGAGACTATTCCATCTCCTATCTTCATGGGCCTGTATATAATGAAGACACTTCACATTGATGCAGCCCCGAGAGACTCTCTGTGGCTATCTCTATTGTTATACATTTACATTGATCTCTCGCTCTCTCTCTAAATGCAATATGAGCCATTTGTGCACTCTGTTTTCGGTTTAGTCATTGCTGCTATCAGCTCCACAGCAGCTGGATTGGAAATAACCTGCCGTGATGTAGATGACATTTAGCAATGAGCAGTATGAATGAAAAACAACTTGGCATTTTTTGTGTGTGTGTGTGTGTGTGGATTTGTGCTTTTCACTGCCCTGTGTTCAGCTCCTAAAATGTTGACTCGAGCTGTCTAGATCAAGGTGAACTGACATTCATTACCAAGAAAGAGAAAATTAGAGTCATGTCTGGCACAACGCCAGCCTAAGCATCTTAGAGAAAGTTCTTGAACAATGTCCTGTTGCTACCTATTCAGTAGCGGGATTACTTAATACGATTACCAGCGCCGCCAAATCATCCGTGGTGAATGTAGCCCATAATTACAGTGAGTAAGATGAGGAAGGTGTA
The DNA here is from genome assembly GCA_028641955.1 of Protonibea diacanthus. NCBI lineage: Eukaryota > Metazoa > Chordata > Actinopteri > Sciaenidae > Protonibea > Protonibea diacanthus. Next base: position 14,916,192 of record CM053997.1, on the reverse strand, counting down.
TAGCCAAGATTAGAAAAGGTGAACTCCAGTGAGCCATGCAAAATATACCCCCGCCCAGCTCCAAAAACACCCACACTGGGTTTACAATCATGCTGCTTAATTTGATAGATGAGTTTTCATAATGCAGACTGTGTGTTTCAGAGAGTTAAAAGAGCCCTTCCATGCTGCATGTTTTATCCTCCTTGGCTTCCTTTTTAAAACTGCCTTGAACTTCAGCATGCTGCACTTGCACTTTTCTCAGTAAAGGGTCACATTAACTAAATCGGTTATCACTGGAACCAAGGGGCAGTGATTTTTGGGGATTGTTCAAAGTATTAGCAAAGAGTTTTTAAAATATTTTTGTGCCTTTAGTGCCAGAAACCATACAAAGTCTAGAGCAATGCTAGGCACAGTAGTAATTTGACCTAAATGCTAACAGCTTTTGGACGCTCTTGGGTTGTGTGAGCGAGCTATCAGCATGTCAATACGCTCACACTTACAATGCTAACATGCTGATGCTGGGCAAGTATTCTTACTGTGTTCTCCAACTGGCACCAAACACAAAGTACACAATTAAATGTTAATCACCAAACATATTACAAATGATGAGTACATGAATGCGTAACTCAGCGAATAGTTGTTGAGATATCACTCTCATTCGCGCTTAAGTGTGCTCTATAAATTTACTTTGTCCTTGACCTCGGCTCAAAATCACTCAGGTGAACCTCATGGTGGCGCTAGAGGAAACGTCAGACCTTAGTCAGGAAGCTACATCCTTGTGGGGATGATGAATGTCTGGATGTACCAGTAAATTGTTATCCTTTAAAAATAAATGCACCCAGCATGGCTAAAACCTCCAATAATGAGCAAAAGCTAAAAACAGAAGTTGGAAATATCATTTGGGTGACTTGACCCTTTTCTTGTTATGAAACTCCTCGGTGCCACTCGAATAAGTGATGTCCTGTCTCATCAAACATGGCAGTCAACTAGATTCCACTTACATTTACCCCCTCGCTGTCTCTTCTCCCATGTGGGACACCATTAATTTTCATCACATGTCACATACGTGTTGACATTTCATTTACTCGACTCCACCGGGATTCCCTTCAGATCAATCGCAGGCACCTGGAAGATGTGGTAAATCTTCCTACCAGGCATGCCCTTAGGGTAAATGAAAGTAAATGTTACATCCCTGTGAGGTAAATATGTAGTCACATGAAATAGGATGTTTATTCTGATGGCCGGGAAAAGACACTTCTACCACATAAAACATGAAAATGTCTGAGTGACTGCAAAGAAAAGTAATTTAGGACGCGTGGTTTCTTCACACTTTATCTGTTTGAACCCGTCGCACGTAAAATTGATCACCAGCCCACTTGCTTAGGCTGTCCTAATCATCATCCATCTAAAGTATTGATTAAGTTATATGAATACGATACAATCGACAGCTGTGATTTAGGTGACATGTATCCCTAAAGTGACACCCTTGATGAAGTAGTTCTTCGGGGTAAATATGTTCTCATTTACAAACTTTGACATGCTTTTAGTGAGTTTCTGTTCTTAAAACCAGTTATATATTCAATCTATGTGAAATTTCATGCTTTTATCCTCCTCCTGCTTATTTTTAAACCAAATAAAGATAACGTGTCCACCTTTGAGGTCTTACTGCACACTAGACGAGCTATCACATGTTTGAGTATCTGGCATCTTATCATTTGAATGTTACACGTGTCCAAGCCATTTCATGAAAGAGTCCACAAAGTCAAGGCCATCTTGTTGCAGTGGACCAACAAATAAGATCCCCCCCGTGTGATATACACACACAAGGTCTTAATAATGTCAAAATAGAAATCTCTAGTTTTTTTGTATTGCCTATATCCCAAGGAGAGAAATGAGCCTTATCTTGGAGGAAGGTGACCATCCATCAGCAATTTCTCCCAGTTTATCAGCCTGCCCAAGTCGAAACGCACAATGATGTCAGGCATTAATCAAATGCTGACACCTCACATTCAGTACTGAGACATGTACCCTTTTCTCCCGGCCCAAATCAGTTCATTGTCCTGCTGTGGCTCTCTGGCTGCAGATTTAAAGCCTTCTGGGCGCTGTGTGCCAACATAAGACAGCTGGAGGATTGTACTGGAGCCATGTTGAAAGAACAACATGTGGAAAGTGCAGAGAGCATACACTGAAAATAATAAAAAAAAAGCACCGTGTTAACACTCTTGTACCTCGGCCACTTCATTACAGTTTTATTCTGCTGAATGTGTTTCAGAAGTGCTCTTAGAGGCTGCCCCCCTCGCAGAGAGCAAAGATGATGAGGCTGTTACATTTACTGTGCGTCACCGTGCTGGGAATAATCCTGTCAGTGTAAATGCATCAGGACAAGGAGAAAGAGCTTCTAGTGGCCGAGTTAGTTGTCTCTTCTTCGAGACTCCCCACTGACCACTCATTCATTCTGTTTAGAAATTACTGAGTGCTATTGATGTGCCGAATCGAAACCCCTCAGAGGAGCAAGGTTTGTCATAAATCGAACATGTTGGACACCGTGTGGCCGGCTCATACAGTACACTCCACAGGGCTATATTCATGTCAAAACATTAATCTAACGTGGAAAGTCAAAGGTTTGTCCATGTAGAGCGAAAAATGAGGAAAGGTCTGTCACTGAAGTGTTTGATGCAGCCTCAGAGAGTACTTTTAACTCTTCTGGTTGATCATGAAACCCATTGGAGGACTTGAATTTTTCAGATGGATGGAGATCTGGATGCGAAATCGCAGGCAGCCAGATGTGACCCTGGAACACGTCCCTTCAACTGCTACCCATCAGAGAAAAGGGATGTTTTTCTCTATCGGCTGAACCAGATTCTTCCCTTTTTATTGTATCAGATCTTCAGCGATTCAAACGTTCTTGGTTGCATTTGGATTTCAAGCATTGGTGGCACCAACGCAACACTAGACAAATGTATTGCACATGATCAGACCTTCTTGGTACGTTAATTATGTTCCATTCCACTCTTTTGCCATTGTAGGACATCAGTGACCATGTACTTACAGAACTGTAGTTTCATCCAAGAGAGAGACTGACAGCGAATAAACTACTGTAAGAACACATCAAATCCAAATATCATCTTGTGTTTATGTCCCAAACACTTACCACACTTACTCAAAATTAATAGCGATCATGTCAGTCAAGCCAATGACCAGACAAGAACGTTGATTGGGCAATTCTGCAACACCCTGGATTAGATTTAATGACAGCATTTGTGGGTCCATAGCTAATGTTTCTAAATGTATATGGTTAAAGGATGTGGTATAGTTGGTGAAAGACAGTGGTTATGGTTCATAAAAATGCAAGAACTGTCTGTCAAAGGAGGCTGTGGGCTTCTACTTGACTGTCTCACCGCAGGAGCAGCCAATAACTCTGGCAAAGGACCAAGATTATGTCGTTTTTATGAACATGTTGATGTTGTTATGCTGAAAATAGATGTCTAGTTATCTTCATTCTCTCCGAAGCCGCCACTTTTGGAGGCCACATTTTTCTTTTTTCTTTTTTTTTACGATTAATGTGAGCACTTTATTCTCTGGCACTTCAGACTATGAGGGATGACTGATACAAAAACTTTGTGGCAAAGTACAACCCTTTTCAATAACAAACTTTAAACCTTTGGCACCTACAGTCAGAATCATGAGAGAATGTCAGCAGCAGTGCAATTACAGGTGGCATGGCGCTCTCTCTCTCTCGCACAGCTGCCATTTTGAAGAGAGAAGTCACGCAGAAAATTGCATTTTTCATGTTACCCACACACTCACTGACTGACTGTAACATGTATGCAAATTCTGGCGCCCGAGAAGCTTTCCTTCACCGACTTGGTGGGAATGCAATATGGCTTGTAATGAAAGATTATGCGCAGTATATAATGTGTGTGCACTGAAAGGTAATGTGCAGCTTTTATGAGAGTATCTATTTTAATGATAATAGCCATGATGAATGGTAATGATCTGAACAAGGAGCCTTATTGTGTTCCCACTGCTAATGCTCAGACGACTAGCCACCCTTTACAATGGCCCTCCAACCCCCTGCAGGAAAACAGTGTACACAGATAATTCAATACCTTTTTGTCGTTACAGTACAACAAGAGCGCTGTTTAGATTGACATACTGCTAATGTCCTTACTGGTTGCTTTAACACCACCCTTCCCCCTCCAAGACAATGAAGAGACTTGTGTATAGTATATCCTTTGTGCAGTTAAATTAGCAGCTCTGAGGTGAGGCTATGTTAAAGTCCCTTTCGCTGAATACAGGAAAATGGCCGTGTCTCAGGTGTGTTTTAGACTCTCTGGGGGAATGGACACAACGAACCAGCACATAGCACAGCCATGGTTAAGGGATGGTTACACTTGGACATTTAAAATTTCCATCATGGACTGTTGGTAGGAGATAGTAGTCTTTGGCGTTGAAGTCACATGCCTTGTACGATCAGTCGTCCACCTTGACCCTCTTCATAAAGGTATGTTAGAATCTTGAGGTCAGTTTCTAACCTAACAAGAACCTCAAACATGTTGCCATCGGGCTTATAAAAAACCTTGTAACTGAATGTAATCCAAGGTGTTGCTAACTCCCAAATTCCATCGGGGCACAGCCTGAGCTGATGGCGCCCATTCTACACGATGTTTTTGATTTCACCACGAGCGCTGCAACGCTTCTCAGAAGCATCCCAGAAGACTCTCTCAGCTCAGCTGAGAATACGCAGAGCGGATCAAGCTGGCGGGAAGTCACACACAGAATCGAGAGAACCCAGTTCAGTTTTCAAAACCGCAAAATCTTTTGCTCATAAAAACAGACAAAAGGAAAACAATTTAACTATAGACAGCCTACTTCTTCATGGTAGAAGCAATTACCAAGAAAAAAATGTTCAAATCTGAGCAAGTTAACAAAGTCTGGCGGGCAAAAAGCTGCTTCTGAGACACTCCTAGTGGGATATAAAGCAGCGTGGACCAAAACTGCATCACGTCAAAGACCTCACAGTCGTGCCTGGTGGATTTTCACATGAATAATCCACTGTCTATGTTCTTGGACTTTAAGACTCAACTTCATGTACACAGATAAGAAAGGAGAGAGGTCTGAAGGAAAATTACTGCACAAACTACATTTCCTGGTGAGAAACTGTGACTTGTGTGTATATATTTCTAGCTAGTTAAAGCCACATGTGTACAGTCTATAAATTGGCTTTACATAACTCAGGAAGTTGCCATTGAAGGAGGAAAAAAAATGAATAAAATGCTTCCAGTTTTCTATTGAGGAGAGTCTTTCACAACCCAAGAGCATCCGGAAGAACGGAATACCTGTCTGTGCTGTTGACCCATATTGTTAACCCCCTGTTATTGACCTCTCCCTCTTGGATTATGGTTAAATTGTGTCCCAGATTGAAATACCTTCCACCAATCAGCTATTCTCAAATCCATGCTGATCTCTCTGTAATGTGATGGCAGCTTGCGCAGTCATGTCTCTCCCCACTTCTTCATACACGAGGGAAAATCTATATGACATGCATAATTCACGCTGCCCGTACGGACACAATGAATAGATTTATCATCACACATAAATAATGGTCAAGTGTGAATATATGTGTAGCGCGGAGGTGTCATCACTCCCAAAGTCTGAGTACAGTTAAATTTAGCAACATGTGTGCATATGAATAATACCTGACGCCAGTTTAGAACAATAGTGGATTTTATTGTCAGTCATAAGGTCGCATGTTGTTGCCAAGCAGATGTTTGGTAATGTTTCTTTGCTTTGAAATCCCATAGGGCCGGTCAGAGACAGAACCGTAATCAATGACCTGGTTCTAGTAATTACTGTTTACTTAGCTCATTATTCTCACAGCTTTGATTAAGCAATAGCCCTCATGTGAAGGATATGTAGCCTTAATTGGTGGTTGCCAGGACACGTATCTCCCGCTTCTGTTGTGATGCATACTGGAAAGAATAGAGGTCAGGAAGTGAGAGATGCCTCAGGCGGCTATTGTTGGCCGTTGCCCTTGTTCATTCTCTAATTGTCCGACAAGTCAACATGTGACAAAAGACGAACAGCGCTCCTTCGCCCGGAAAGGCAAACACTGCGCACGTGCTTCGCGCGGCGGAAGAGAATGGTTCATATGTTGACATTTACAACCTAATTAAAACCAAGAAGGGAAATGATCCACGCAGGGTCAGATGCTCATTACACGCAGGTGGTTACACACAACATCCACACAAGTATACAAGCATGAGCGAGGACGCGATCCCACACACAGTTTAGCTACTCGACACACATTTGGCTGAGCGTCGCTAATCCCACCCGCCTGGCGAACCTGCTCATTTGAATCACTGAAATCCTCAGATGATTAAAATATATTACCGTGTCAGAGAAATTCATACTCGTGATATTAAAGATGTATGTATGCACATAAATTCCCCGTCGCCTCCTGCGTTTTGATTACAAGTTGAAATGTAGGTAACAAACAAAATGTATCAAAGATGGAATTTTAAACGGAACAAAGTTGTTATTAGAATATATTTGCACACGATTGCTCGTCATGTATGTGTAGTGTGAACAAATAATGCAGAGTCTGCTGTCACATCTAACTTATCAAGCAGGAACATGCCTCTCAGCTACCGCTTTCACTCTCGCTAGCAGCAGTGGACATACGATGAGTTCTGGTCTGCAGGGTGGAGGCCTCTTTAATGCAAAAAGCATTTTTTTTTCCCTCAAGTGACTAGAGATGAAAGTGTTTTTTTTAAAAAAAAAAAGCATTAGGTTTGAAACTGTAAGTAACCACATTGAAATGGTGTTAGCCATATAATCAGTGCACAGATCTCCTTTTCAATAATTCAGTGTGTACATCAGAGATGCAGCATAATCTCTCCTCCTGCTACGACAGCCAATCCAACTGCTGCATTCCCCGAGCCCCATTCATTAAAACGTCCTTCCCTGCGAAGAACAATGCCATCTACACCTCGCAATTCAGTTACACCGCCGCCATCAGCCTCCCCTCCCTCCCCCAGCCACATGCGCAAACACTTGCTGTGGTGATATGCCATGCTGTGTTTGTTTGTGCAGAACCTCCTGTTGTATGTTGAGCAAAAACGGGGGGACTTTTCTCCAGTTCATTGTTTCACTTGAATTCTTTTACTCGAATGTGGCGTTTTCATTAAATCCCCTAATGCATAAATACAGCCCCGACACAGATCTAGCACCGAGCTTCAGCACCAAACATTTGTCTTTCTGTGTGCATCCACGTTTCTGCTTCTGCATCCAGTAGGTGCAGCTTGTTGTTTAGTGTATGTTAATCACTTGTAACCGGCTTTCTCTCTCTCATTTTCATGGGTAATTGGCTATGCAGCACATGGAACCAGAGACCTGCAGGCGACACGGAGGAAGGGGAACACTGGGATGGAAGAAACTGAGACCACTGAAGCGTGTCAAACACCCCCCCCCCCCTCGCCCCGATTCAGCTACTCTATCTTGTTATTCACTTATTAATTTTCTCTCCTCAAACACACCGTGCTCTAGCCAAGCGTTTCTACATATATTTTTCTTACATTTCTCTGATTTAAAAAAATATCCATTGTGCGTCTTTTCTCCATCCGTCTTGCCTCTCCTTAATTTTCCTCCCCATTCTCACTCCTACTCAAGTCCGCGAGTGCGCCCATATCTCGATTAGACCTCTGGAAACGCCTGTGCCATTTCCTGGGAGATTACGGTGATGGATTTACACAATATCAATCAGAGCAAATGTGGGGATCGAAAATAGCCCTCCGCCATTGGCTAAAGATGTTTTTTTTTTTTTTTTTTTTTTTTTTAAAGCAGTGGTTAAAGATCGAACCAGAAACAGGGGTGATGTAGACATTTTCAATCATGCTCCCTGCATGATGGTGAATTCTTCCCAGGGTGTTTTTTCTTAAAGAACATCCTCAAAATGTTTTTCAATTATATGGAACATGCAGTGCAATGATTAAAAAAACAAACAAAAAAAAACAGACGTCACAGGAAGACGGTGTACCTGACAGCAGCCACCTCAGATGAAGATGAGCCGCTCCCCGGTGACTCATCATCTAACACTACTAGTACTTCACTTACTCCCTTCAACAAGCCGCTCTGAATGAGGTCACATTCCTCTGACCTCGGGGCATTATTACCCTGTAATCATGTGTTGCTCTGCATGGCTACATTTGTTATTTCTCGTTGACAGCCTAATGTTAGAAGAAAGCAATTTTACCTGATGGATGGTCATAAGAGGGGTAGAGGCTATATCATCTTCATGCCTCGCCAGTGAATTATGCACAACAAAATCCCGGAGATGCCCGAACTGGCTGCCCTGCAACACCTGCCTTCTTAAATATACTACCAGTCCACGAGGTTTACACGCTGGGTTATTATTGACAGAGCTGTGAGGACTTTTCAGCTTGTCAGAATGTGCACAAGGTCTGTTCATTATCATAGTATTTGCTTGTCGTCTTAAATCAAACAGGCTGCCAGTCCTTACATTACCGCGGCGCTGTGACAAATTTTTGACTTATTTTCAAGCAGCATATCTCGGACGATTGATTCATAGGTCTCAGGCCATTCATGATCACAGAAATCAATCCGTGCTGCTCCTCCGGCCCGCACTTTGTCTGTTGGCGGCAATAGGGATAACGTGTCAAAGTGGGCCTCCTCAATCTTGTCACTTTAAGTGCAATCAATACCGCTACCCCACCAACCCGAATGCCTCTGAATACCAGCTCGCCCCCTCCTCACACTAGGCTGAACATTTCAATCAATATCTGACTGGAGGCTAAAAACATCTGCAGGAGCAACAACAAAAAGCGAGGCTGAATTAAATGCTTTACAATACAGTGAAGACGGCAACGCACTCAGCAGGAACAGTAATGCAATGAAGGAGTAAGGGGAGAAACGCGATGCTAGATAACAGTCAAGACTACAAATACCATGTCTGTGTGGTGTAAGTGTCCGAGTCTTGAACACAAAGTCATTTCTGTGAGAACAACAGCTCACTTGCAGGACCGAGCGTGTGTTAGCAAATCAACACAACACAACATCACGGCTCTGTTAGAGTTACAATACAATTAGCAGAACAGACAGCTTTTTTTCTTTAAACACCAATTTTTTTTGCAGCAGTGTTTTCCACTGTGAATATGTTCTCACAGCCTCATATATCATTACAGACAATTCTCAATGTATGGCCTGCCGTCGGCTTCCAGACGGCTCCAATCCATAAAAGCAAGCCTCTGGCCGACGTACCTGTAAATTAGTTTGCCTAAAAAATTCAACAAGCCCAAAGAGAGAGCGAGGGGTTTGATATGTGCATCTAGGTGCTTGGCCCTGGAAACGATTGTATTAATTGCCTAGAGGATTATGAGACACAGACCTCCACTCTCTCATGCATATTTGACACTTCTAGCAGCAGCGCGCTCGGGCCCCTGTTGCAGCTAATGGATGATGTTTGCTAGGTTGTTGCATATGTATTAGCTACCAAGTTATGAGTGGGTATGCAGCGAGCACATCCTCGTGTGTGCATATCTGTCTGAGCATGTGTGTCGACTCCGTTATCTCGAGCCAGCCAGGGCGAGCGTAGGGCTGGGTGGTCGGGTTGCCTGTTCCTAATTGGTGCAACTGCTCCCACAACTCTTGCCCTCAAAGGCTGGCGCTGCCCTCTCCTGTTAATCTGTGCCAGGAATTTGGCTGGCTTGACACAGAACTGACCCGGCAGTCCTTTGGGGGGGTGTGGTGTGCACAAATACACACGGAAAAAAATTGAAAGATGAATATACAGTCACTTAAAGACAGGAGCACACACACAAAGAGATATAAACTCTAATTCAAATGAGATACACACACACACACACACACACACACACACACACACACACACACACACACACACATATACACACACACACACACATCTACACACAGCCTCAATCTCAGTGAAGTGCAAGAGCCGAAACTCCATTTCAGATACGGTTCTGGACAGCATCGCTGTGATGAAGAGGGACAGCTCTTGACAGTGTTGTCGGTGGAACGGCATCAAACAGATGTGCGAGTATGTGTGCGTACGTGCAGATGCCATGTCTGCTGATAATGTCCACGCACACTCATGCAGAGAGAAGTGAGGCTGTTGATATCAAGTGCTCGCACATTGCTATACATGACGTCCTTTTTGAGTGCAGAGATTGTCTGTCTGGCATGTCAGAGAGACACCTAATCTCGATGGCTTTTGTAACTTCTGGAAATGAACCAGAGATTTGTACAAAATGTTTCAACTTGGAGGCGGATGGAATGAGTTTTGCCACCAGGCCGATCTTCAAGGCCTGAATCAACAGTGTCACTAACAACAGTGTGGCTGTTTGCACTTGATTCTTCATCTCTGGTGACTCTCTGAAAGCGTCATTGTCAGCTCAGCTGTGCAACAACACTGTTAAAATCTTTCATTCCCTATTAAACTTGAACAGTGACGAGACAAGACATACAATGGCTTACTCATGTGCATACTGGTGTTTTAATGGTGATGCAATCACTAGAGGGCCCGGTGCCACGAGGGGTCTTAACAGGGCTTAAGTGGGCTTAGTCTCAGTTGTAATTTTTTTTAATAAATGTTGTGTTTTTGCTACTTTTCTATAGTTATGTAAAGCTTAGCCAGAATACATATTTAACTATGCCTCAGCTGTTGGTTCAGAATGATAGACGACGTTGTTTCAGAACCACGGAGAGCGCCATTTGTTGTTGTAGATGATGATCGGCTCTCGCTATGCGCCTCCCTCTGTTGATTTTGACAGAATCGTTCTGAAAATATTTAGCGCTCTGCTTTGCTACGTTCTTACGTGAGTGCTCTGGATTAATAAGTGTATCCCTTTGGTTTGAAACAGTAGCTTTCGATTTCATTCTTGTGGCTGATCACCTGGCTTTCAAATTTTAAAGATTCATAGTTGAATTTTTTGAAGTTGTGCTCCCAATGACCATGCAAACATGATATTTAGCAGGTATCACATGAACCAATGTCCAACTGGGACTACTGGGCAGTGTTTGTATTGGACAAAATGAAATTTTGATCTGAAGGTGGCGCTAGATTAAACATAAGAGGATCAGTGTTTTGAGGGAGAACATGACGAGACGTGACAAGAAGAAAGAGGCTGGACACCGTCCTTAAAATTCCTCCTCTGAGCACCATGGTGGTTATCTGTACTAACATTTTATGGAAATCGATTCAACAGTTATTTCAGTCTGGACCACAGCGGTGGACCAACTGCCTGACCTGCACTATCATCCTCGGAGCTATGCAGCTTGCTTCTCGCTGATATAGAACGTCTACTTACCTGAGAGAGATCTGACTATTCCTCATGCAATTAACCCCAAACACCCGCTATATGCACTGTTTCTGTCTTCAAGGTCCGTAGCACAATACATACAGTACAAGACGATTCACCACTCACTACCCTTTACTTCGTGGTATTTTCTATTGTCTATTGATGTAAGACAAGCTCTTGAAACGCATTTAGGTTTGAAAATGTCACAGACACATAGTGCAATTATGGTTCAGTGGTACAACTGTTATTATAAAGCCATCTTCGGGTCTTCAGCGCACATTTGCAGGTAAATTGTAGGTATCTCATTACCCATATGGATAATGACCACATTATTTCATATGTATGATGAATAAATTGAGGCACATTAATGCAATCTGTCAGTTTCAGTGAAGCGATTTGGCTTCAGGTGAGGTATATAATATGCAAAAATGCAATTTATGTGTACATAAATTTCAGTCAGCCGTAGGTAAATTAAAATTCATCGCAAGCACTGACCTACAGCAAGGTCAAAAAGGTCAAGACGGACGTAACTCTTCAAATCAAATGAAAGAAGTGTATATAATACAGACAGTGGGTGCGATACCTCGATACAATATTTGAACAAAAGAGGAAAAATGAGTCAGAAATCAGAGCTGCAGGAGGAGCTTATCTCTTTGGGGGTTTGACTTGGTGTGAGTAAACACTCACTCCTGAGTCAGAGTGTGTTCATACTTACAGCGGGTGTTAAGCAGTCCGTTGGGCTTTCTCGCACTTGGATGACATATTCAGAGTGTTTGTGTTCAATGTAGCACCAGAGAGGCTTGTTTAGACAGAAGGAAGCGTTCGATGTTTCTGGTTCCAGCTTCATGGTTAATAGCCATGGCCGCTGTGGAGAGGAGGAAAAAAAAAAAAAAAGAGATGAGGATTAGAAATGTGAGTGCTGCCTTCAAGTCATCCCAAAAACCTTTTGCCAACAGGACATTAACATGCCCGTGTTCAGTGCCATCTGTTTAAAATGATTTCTAAAATATCTGTGTGGTTAAGGTCAGTTAATGTTCATACTTATGCCAAATAAAAGTAAAGGTTTTTGGAAAAATGCTTTCCGTGCAGAGAATTGGATGATTAATACAACCCTCAAGTCTGTCAGTTCATAAAATATGAAGCTACATCCAGGAGTTCAAAGACTTGAAACTTGGCTAGCTTGGAGCTATCCAAAAAAAAAAAAAAAAAAAAGAAGCAGAATCTGTCTGCCAGCCTCTTTAAAGTTCATTAATTAGTTATATCCCAGCCATTATCCATATAAAAACCAATGTAGTTTTGGTTTTACAATGAGTTTCTCCGTCTTTACAATATGCTCCTGGTTGTAGCTTAATATGAGAGTAGTGTTGATTCTGCAGGACTCTGATTGAAGCATATTTCCCAGAATGTAACTCTTACTTTGAGGGTTGGGAATGATTGTAGTCAAGGTTAGCAAACAAAACAAAGTCAGGAAATATTGTTGTTGGATTGAAACATAAGAATTCTTGCAGAAATGTGACACAAATGCAGATCTGTGTCACAGTGAAAACAGAAAACAGAGCGTTGTTAGGCAGCCAGAATCCACTAGCTAACGGTCAAATGCTGTTTTATAGATGGGAAATGGTTAGCAGCTCTCCCCAAAACATCTTTAATTGAATCAAAGGTGAGTCATGGAGAATGTTGTGATTCACAAGAAGAGAATGTTTGAATTTTAGACACATTTAACATCTAACAAGACAAATGAATTCATGATGTTTTCATTTCATACTCTTAAAAGTATCATTTCCTGCATTGTTACTGAATAATGACACTGGATGTAGCTTCCTTGGGGATTCTCCACTGGTCATCCATGATCTGAATTCAGTGATGCTGTTTAAAGGGTAGAACAGCTACACGGAGCTGACCTGAGGTTTCAGTCCTCACCAGGTAAATTATACAGTCCTCAGTCCCTGCAGACCTGTAACGCCCAATATGCATAATGTACACATCCTGCATGACAATCAAAGAAAATAATGGTGGCTCAGACTGCCTGTCACTATATGTGCACACCCTGTATGGAAGCCACAGCCCCTTGAGACCATTATCCCAGAGTGCCGCAGCACTCTCACTCATATTTCCACGAACCGAAACGCCTCATGTTTAAATGCAAATTTCAGCCAGAGCACCTTGCAGGAGCCACAGCAGTTTAGAAATCTCTTTACCTAAGCCTCGCACGCTTATTAAAAACAACTCTTAACAAGCCGCTGTTTATGTCTTCAGCATATAAAGAGCACAGGCTGAACAATGTCACACCTGCTTCTCAACTGCAGGCGGAGGAATAACTTGAGCTGCAGAAGTTTTGGGAGAGACGAGAGCGGCTGATAAAGGGCTAAATCCCGAGGCTGCAGTGTTTAGTACACAAAGTGTGTGCGGGTGAAGAGATGCAGCGTCACGATAACAACTTGTGTTTATGGCGCGTCACGGCGCGGACACGTTAGCCATTACTGTCTGCAGCATGCCATTCACTGTTATGACTAATCACAGGGCACGAGGCCGGAGGAGAAATCACAGAGCTCGCGCGTTTTTGAGACGAAACAGCTGCCTGGAAGAAAATGAAGGCTGTTTGGGTCGAATGCAAACACCAGCAGGGCTTTAGTGAGTGAAGGATTTGGGGAAAGCTGGAGGGTGAAACATGTTGAGACTGTGTGTGACGCATCGCTGTTGTCTGACGATACATTGTCCAAATGATTTCCCCATGGTGAAAATCTGCCTAATGATCTTTGTCTCTGGCGCTATAATTCATTTATTATGCTAATAGGAAAAGCCGTTAGTCTGATCAGACACTGCATAAACACAAGTGTACTTCAATGTTCCCTAATCATGTTGGAAGAGGATTTGGAGGCTCCTAGTAATTCTGCCACGTTATAAGATGATGAGGATTATTCATTATTCATTGTCAGATGGCGATAAGGGTTTAAAATATCTAATAGGCAGCCTCGGATGTGGATGGCAATCTCCCTCGCTGATGGGCAGTTAATTTCCCCATGAGCAAATCAGAGAGTTCTGATAATGTGCAGAAAGGCGTGAGATATACTGCATACTGATTGGCTATAGGGCGGCGTGACCTGAGATGAGTTTCTTTGCTGCTCTAAGCAGCGTGCTTTACTGTAGTGTGTGTGTGTGTGTGTGTGTGTGTGACAGTAAAAACGTCCATCAAGGTTATAAAGAACAGTGTATGTTCTCCCAAGGCGCAGCCTGACCCGGGCTGCTGTTTTTATCCGCACTCTATCACCTTAATCTCCCAAGAATTACCTCAGCCTCTGGGGAGGCGCGGGGGGGTTTTTATTAAATAAAGTGACCGACCTGCACGGCAGACTGTCATCACCGAGGAGCCGTAAACGTTTGGTAGAGAACATGCTTGTTGAACTGCTCGGACCATAAAATCCTGAAATGTGTCTAAGCCCTGTGAACTTTGTCACTTGCTGGTCAGCGTGCTCGCTCCGAGCTCGAGGAGCGTTAACAGTTTCTTCTTCTATTTTGGCTGTTTTGTTTTTAACTACACGAATATAAGAGTTTGCATTTTGGTGGCTGGGATCTCCAAATTGAACTATTCTAACGTCATTATTGCGTGGACAATCAGATTTCTGTTCCTTTATCCCTCTGTTTTCACACCCGTAATCGGGTCCCTTCAAGATTTATATTAAATTTGATGCCTTGGAGCTGGCTGGGCTGCCAGCGAAATCACATTTACATCCGATTACGCCGCTGCAAACAAATTTTGTAGATATGTTTTTAGTGCGCACCAGGATGGGCTGCCTGATGGTGAACCTTATCTCCCAGATTTATGCGGCTGAATTAGTGAACTAGAGGTTGTTGTTGTTGTTGCATCGCTCATCGTCTCAGAGTTCTGCCTCATCTTAATGTTGCTTCTAAATGTTCTTTTGATAGCAGCTTGTCTCTGTTGAATTTGAACAGTCAATATTCATTTCATATTCAAAAGACTGGCACCCTGTGTGGGATGAAGGTTGTAAAAATACATTGGGTACGAGAGCTTTAAACTGATTGTTCATTAGCATCAGTGAGTAATAATGGTAATATGGATGTAGCATCTGTCAAACCGTTTTTTTAAAGCTGCTTCTATCCAATGAATCCAGATTTTGGCAGGATTGAGCATAGATGGGCTCTTCAGCCTGTGTCTGTTTAAAGGTGCTCTGTTGGGAACAAACAAAGTGATGTTTACATGCAGTGTTACTCACCGAAACACACACTGAATGTGTTTTCTTCCTCATCCGGCATTAGCAAAACCATTTTTTCTAATATTTTAATCTATATTTTCTTCATTGTCTTTGTTTGTGCTGCTTTATCAGTGGAATAATGTGAAGCTGATCACAGCCATGTGCATCCTCGAGCGCTCCATGGTGCCACTAGTGGTCAAAACTTGCCTTCAAGACTTCTTTATGATGGAACAATTCTCAAAATCATAGAAAATTTGAGTTTGTCAACATTTACAACTGTTGCTGACTGGAGATTTTACCTCGTTAAACTCTTGAGCTTTTCAGTTTGAGTTTATTCATTACGGTACTGTAAATACAGAGCTACAAGATTCCTTTCCTGTTTCATGTAATTGCATTTCTTTCGTTTCAAAATGGTAATGCAAACTGAAAGTCTGTCATTTCATGGATTTATTAGTTGGATATCATATGGATTGTGACAGTAATCAGTTTAGTCATCTCTGAGGCAGAAGAATGATGCATCTCCAGCTTCTCAGCGGTGAGATTTTGTGGTCTTGCATGATGTTTTGGGACGTTAGTCAGGCAAAACAAGCCGTCACCTTTATGGTTTTATGAGTTTGAGATGAACGTGTCGTTTCTTTGCAGCCCTGATGTAAATAAACTTGTCATCTTGTCGTCATGTCACAGCAGACTTCCAGAGAGAAGCCTGAGTCATTTGGAGGCTCTGCAAATGGTCTTGCTTTCATTATGAATGTGGTTCACTGTGGGTAACCTCTGCATGGCAATATAATCAAATTCCATTAAGCGGAGGACAGTACATAGAAGACAGATGTGGCGCGCGGGTTATGGAAAATGAGAAAAGGTGCTCGTCAAGCTGGATTGGATATCCACAGAGATGAAACCATTCGTATCACATTTTCAGTTATCACAACTTCACCTCAGGACACCCCTCGGTGAAATTGCTGTTTTTATGTCCGACAACTTCTGCATCTGCACAAGATCCCCCCCTAAGAGTGCAGCTTCAGCTGTCTTATTACAAAAACATGTTCACACTGCTATGAACTGTCGGAAGCGCTTTGGAGAGACCTCATCGAAGGCATCAGCAATAAAACAAGCCTCCCAGTGTTTCCATTTTTAAATACTCTGAAGGGATCGTCTGTAATGCAGTTTCCTAGTACTTGGCGTCCCCTGACTGCAGCTGCCAGGGCCCTCCTTCGAGTGTGGGCTGCTGCTTTTATTGCAGCATCAGCATTATGATGGGGAGGAAAGGGAGGGGCCGCTTCTCCATGCCTGAACCTGGTCATAGATCTCGGTGGACATCTACACTGGCTCTTCATTATCTGCTCTCAGCCTGCATCCTAGCAGGGCTGCCATGTGTCTGGATGAAAAGCCTTGATTATGTAACTGTCTGAAAGGCTGGCTGTCAGCCTATTTACAGGCCGCTGCATCAGTCTTCCGCTGGCTTCGCATCTCTTTAGAATATATGGGAATTATGCTTCCAATATACAGCGCATGATGGATCTATGTGCATCGTTGGCTGGTAAATGTTTTCTGTTTAACCGCCTGCTCTGATCGATCAAGAAATCAAAATAACAAGTCACTAAACATGCATGGACAAGTGCCAGCGTTTATTAAACCTGTGCAGCACGTTGACTGATGTAGACGTCGCTCTCATTTGCAGTGGGTGGATGTTCCTGCACCTGCATATCTAGCCGAAACGCTTAAGCAGGAGGGACGCTGGAGGCAGCCGCCGAGCTGCAAATGCACAGACGTCCCGTCGCCGTGGGTGCCGCCTTGATGAATGCAAAACCCAAACCAAACAAAGAGAGTGATTAGTGGATCTGTTTAACCTCAGGCCAGAAGGATCCTGTTATTAGACCAGAGAGTTTACTTAGCTATTTGCACTGGCGTCTGCCTTCCTCCTGTCCTCTCCCTCTGTAGCACGTCCCAACACAGCGCCGCTCAGAGCTAACGGCACTAATTAGGGAAACCACCAAAAGATTATTTGGCAATGAGTGCACAAAGGATTTTGCAATCACACTGTCTGTCTTGATTCTATAACAAGTCATTTGTGCCAGTCATCCTGTTAAATCTCTAATGTGTGGACCCAAGTACTTTAGGTAAGCATTTAAACTTTTTCTCCCCATTTTATGCCACTTTATTTATTAACCAGGCCGACATATCAGCCAAAACCAGTTGGTACCATCTGACATAACACTGAATGGACAAACTCTCAAACTCTAGCTGTCACGGCGGCTCAAAGTCAGCAGGGACGCAAACACACCCTCTGACGTCGTGTTTCATAACGCAGCGTTCTCATGACGAGTCTCATGAGCAATTGTACTGTTTATCATCGCCGTGTTTATTAATTTCTCTGAATGCCACAACATGATATCTATCCAGATATCATCAGAATGTAATGATATTTTAATGAGTTTGAGGCTTTGCTGCACTCGGAGCTGTTTTTCAACAGATGTTTAT
Organism: Protonibea diacanthus; assembly: GCA_028641955.1. NCBI lineage: Eukaryota > Metazoa > Chordata > Actinopteri > Sciaenidae > Protonibea > Protonibea diacanthus. The sequence goes on along the minus strand of CM053997.1, from coordinate 14,898,182 downwards.
CCAGACGAGAGCGACTGAAAAGTCTTTGATGTAGCCGCCAACGTCATTACAATAGTTTTTTTTTTTTTTTTTTTTTGAGTTGAACAAATTTGTGTTTTCGTGTTCAGCTGAATAAAGAACAAATAAAGCAAATTAATTTGCTGTTTTTTTTCCCCCCTTTGGGCAAGTGTGAGTTTTTTTGATCCAGACATCCAAGTTTTGTGTAAGTCCTCTGTTGGGGAAATTTAATTTGGTGAACTCTGTAAGTATTAAACTTTGTTTTATCTGTAGCTCGAGCTAAAAACATGCCACATCAGCAGCGTTTGCATGTGCCGTCTAACCAAACGTGGATCATCATGCCAGCTCCGGATGAACTCTTGAGCATAAAAAGCTCCACAAGAGACTTGTCAGATCTTCTTGATCCCTCGGGTGATAGAACTCTGTCCCTATCCAGCTGAATAGCATGATGTGACTGTGTTTGATGACTTGTATTGGTTGATTTGTATACTCTTTATAATCCTTTATCATTGCATTAAAGTTTTTGAATACTCTTTATTTCTCACTCGGGAATCTTTCCTAAAAAATACTCCACATCCTCCATTAAATAAGTTAAATATATACAGTGTGCATAAAAAAGAATGCAGATATTTCAAATGGAGCAGAAAAATCTGTTTATTTTACATTTCACCGAGCATAAACGATAAGCAGTCCAATTTAGTCTTTGCTCCTTTTGACAAATCCATCACCTGCATGTTTGCAGAAATTCATTTTTATCAGCTTTTCAAATCCACGCATTTGAAAAATGCTTTTAACACTGTTCATTTTCTTCTCAGTTCTTTTCAGCGGAAAAGATTTGGACTAAAAGTTCAGGGAGAGGCTTCAGAGCGAGGATAAGATTCGAATATACGCTCCGTGAGATAGAAAGGTTAGCTTTGCACATTACAGCCAATCAGAACCTCTGGAGAATCCCTCACAAGGAGATTAGATGAAATTCCACCGCGCTTTGATTTAACAATAATCTTGATGACAAGTGACTGGACCTTTCATATCATGCCATTGGGGTTTTTAATCATACGTGCCTGGGACTGCATTTTAAAGCTCCCAGTCAAGAGGTGGAATTGACAGAATCCAGCTTTGTTAGACGTCTTTTCACTGTGATATAAAAGACAGAGGTGAGGCAGGACAGTATCTCTGCTAGGATTGTAATTAAATTCACAATGAAAGGGAGACTTACAAGAAGTCAGACAGCAGGGAATATTCCTGCAAAGACTATCACATAAATGCAGGTTAAGCGGACGTTATTTGCTCTCTCTCTCGAAGATCTGTTGGTGTCGCTTCTTTTGTAAGTTTGACATCCTTCTTGCACACACTGGCAGTCATTTTGTAGGACATTGCGTGAGTTTTAGGACAGCTGAAAGGTACATTCAGGCCTGCTCTTGATCACCATAATCCTATTGGAGGATTAGGAGTATGAACTTGACTTGACAGGATTTCAGCAGCTTTTCAAATCCTATAAAATCCCTTATCTGATGTTAATGTTGCGTACTCCAGATACTTTTCCTGTCTCTTCAAAATTTGCATGTACTAAACGGCTGGTATGAGTTAGAGCATCCATTATGTTGACGCTACTTCATATGAAGTGACGCACATGGATCCAACACAGACCCCATGCTGTCTAGCTTCTCTCTACAATTTACAGCTTCCTCCCATGGGGTAAAACACTTGAACGGTGTTTACAACAGTTACACTTGAACAATCATGGATCAGGGAAAATCCACGCGACGCCAGATTCAGACTACAGTATCAGCCTGACCGCACAGACATGCAGCATTAGGAGTGAAAATAAGCGTCTGCCGTGCATCGTTGGATGGATTACATGTCTGTTTTGCTGGTTGTTTGTCCTCTCTGTGTCCTATTAATATTTACATTGAAATCAATATTAAAAATATCTAAAATTCAATACATTAAAATGAGTTTCATCAGTGGCTTAACCACATCAAATCAATTCCACTAGCTTCAAAAGCTTCATGTACTAATATTATTAAGCTAATTAGCTTTAGCAGGAGTGTTTTTTTTTTCTTCTCTCCACCGTGATTGGATTTAGCTACAGCCTCATTTAGTTATGTGGAATAGCAAACTGAATTACCAACATGTGAGTTCATTTAAATGGAGATTTCTGAAATTATAAATAACAGCTTGAGGGGGGGAAATAAAAATCAATAAGTAATCTTTAGCTAAAGCTAGCTATCTTGCAAGCTAGCTTTGATGTATCTCTCCTGCTTTAGCTGCCCGGTTGTCATAATTTTGTGGCATAATCATTTTTATAAGGTCAAAAAGCCAGACTGTATTTTCAGCATTTTTTGCTTTGCAAGGCAGAATTTCTCATTTTAGTTGTGTTATAAAAGAAACCTGTGGGTGCGATGTCGCCCTTTGCACAGAGCATCCACACGCTCTCCCTCACTCTATTTACCCGGTAAGGAAAAAGACAGAGCTCACCTTCACCGCCAAGGGGCAATGAATGTTTTTCAGGTTTATTTCCTCTCATGAAACTCTGATTTCATATATCAGCCTCGCGCCTCGCCTCTCCTTTGCTCAAGCTGTGAAGAATTTATGACTCTGTGATCGCCTGATCTGATCTCAGAAGACAAAAATATGAGTTTGTCTGGATCAGTCTTAATTTTCTTTGATCATGTAGCTGAAACAAAAGCGTGTCCACGCATTACAACAGCAGAGTGATGGTGTCTCAAATAAAAGATAATAATTATTCCCATTCGCAGACAGTTTTACTTCATAATTAAGAGCAAAGCCTCAAGGCTGAACATATCTATTGTACAAATTTAAACTGAATTAAAAAGAAAACATGATAAAATATTTGTGTTTTAGAAAAAACTGGCATAAAACATCTCCTCAATCCCTCTGCAAACCATCTCTGGGAGGTAACATCCAGTGGTCTGCTCTAGATTAATAACCCAGCATTTCTTTGGAATTGATTATTTATTTATTTTTAGAGTTGTGTTTTATCTCGGCCCGGCAGAATAGCTGTGCGCTGTCATAGAGGGCTTTGCCAGTGAATTGAAATTCTTCAGTGCAGGTGTGGAAAGCGGAGTGGTGAAGAGAGGCTCCTTCACTTCTGCACTCGGCTGATAACTTTAACATCTGACCGTGTATTGTGCTCAGGCAGCCGGTCTTATGAAAGCATGCAGCGACGCTTTCCTCCAAACAGATTCACACTTTTTTTTGTTCTCGCGCGGGCTTTGAGTTTTGGAAAGGAGAGTGAACTCTTGAAAAAGCAAATAGATGCTGCGCGGGTTCATTTCCTGCACGGACCAGATTAATGAGCATTTCTTATCGGCAATCTGCTTATTTTGTTGCTAAGTTGGTGGAAGCTTCAGACAAATTGAACCGCTCGTTCTGAGTGCGTAGTGAAGTGAATTCCTAACAAGATTTTTTTTTTTTTTGCATTCACCACCGCCATGGTCAAGTTTTAAACTATTATTTCAAACAGTCAGCAGTTTATATTCCTCTTATTGAGGTTGTAACAAATGGAGAGTTCTGGCACACAAATGGCTTCATAATGAATTAGTCAAGCTCGGAAATGAAAACTTCTGTCAGCCGGATGGCAGTCAGAGCTTTTTCTCTCTTCTGCTACGAGAAGTAAAGGGGCTTGCATGCTGATTTTGGAACTAGGTTACCGGTCACTCGTGTTCCCACTCTTTCTATTTTCTGTTCTTCTCTTCGTCTGTTAGTGTTTGATGGATGTTGTGTTTATGGAGCGTTGTCGTATTTCCAAAAGAAACTTTGCAATTAAAATAATAACACACATTTTCTTTATGGGGACATTGTTTTTTTTCTCTCCATGCTTTGACCTTGCTCCTGCTCTGACTGGTTACATAGACAACCAACAAACCATTTCCATGCAACCAACAACCCCTCCACCACCCCCACGCCAATACCAATTCCCGCCTTCACACCGCAGCCATTTTCCGGAGCGATTTCAAGGGATAATAGCACTCACAAATCATCCGCTGGGCAGTGGAGCCCATGAAATTGATGTGCCTTCATTTCAAAACAATGGAGGTGCCTTATGAGGGGCCTCATGATGTCATAACTTTAGTAGCTGACAGGCTAGGCAGGTGTATTTTGGCCCCAGGATGGGCACCTGGCCAATGAAAATCCAGTCAGGACAGCTTAATCAATCGCTGTATCGAGTGAGATGGCAAGACTGTGGTGTAAGCAGCCACCACACGCTCAATCACATTCTCTGTACTGAGAAAACTGACAGCTTTTACTTGGAAAACCAGGCCTCCTTATCTCCCTAGAGTTGAGTAATGCTTCACCGTCTACCTGTCTATCTCCGTCCGCAATTTGCAGTCCAACAAAACAGTCCAAATCATAGCAAAGACACAAAATTGCCGGGAAAAACCTGACACAAATGTTAAATATGTCAACAGCATTTTATGTCTCTTCCTCTCTGCACAATAGGCTCTGATACCAGTAATAGTTGAGTTTTGTTAGAGAGATTGAGTAATAAATTATTCATGTGGCCAAGTGAAAGGACGCTATAAATCTCTGGAGTTTTTCAACAGTAAATGAGTGGGCTGGGCATCAGTGGAGCTACCATCCTGATTTGAACACATTAATTAAATTAAAACGAATGAACTGTATTTTTCACAGAGAAAACTTCAGCATCATCAGACACATTGCCTCTTTTAATTAATGCCTCTTGCACTCGTTGACATCTTTCACACAAGGTGCACAGGTTAAGCACACCTTCCTGTATGAAAAGATTAAAAAGCCACTTACATGCTAAAAAGAATTATGGATGACCGAGGAGCATGGCTTAATTGGAAATTGATTGACTTGGCCACGTTACACCTGGTCTCATAACATTTCACATCCCTCATGCAGAGGGGAGTTTGATGCATTTTTCAATAAGCGGCTCCACGGTAGCAGACACCCCTTCATAGTGGCGTCTCTCTGTGGAGGAAGTTGTGTGGATGAAGACGTGTTGCCTCAACAGATCCAAGCCATTACTTCAAAGAGACAGGGTGGGGATGATCTTTGCATGACGGATGCGGCTCTTCGAGCTGTGAACACCGAGGAGGAACGAGCTGCACCTCATATCTAAGTTTCATGAGCCATTGCCCTGAACCTGCTACAAACAAAAACCACACCGGTGTCAAGAAAGCGGAGGGGGAAAAAAAAAAAAAAATCATCTCCTTCTTTTCAAGATGGATTCCTGGTGTCATTTTTCTGGAGCTATTTATTGCGTCTGCTGATCGCAGCACTGTGCAAGCTTGGCGATTTTCAGATCCTCACATTAGATGGGGAAGAATTCGGTAATACTGTCAACGCTTTGAAAACGTATTCCTTTCCAAGTATGGCTCGGGCGCAATTATCATCAAAGCGCACACGCTCTAAACTGGGTGATGTTGCCACCATTTGCAATCTGCCTGTAAGCAGTGCTCGCAAATCGCTTTTATGAAACAGGCTCCAGATGTTTAACCTAATTTTCCCCAGCTGTTTTGCAGTTTTGTCACTGAATCAAAGATGCGGGGAATTGCGTTTCGACAGCAGACTTCTCGAGTAAGATAACCACATAAAACTGCAATAGGGCAATTTTTAAGGCTGTTGTTTCCCTGGCAGGAATATTTGAAGGCATCAGAAAACCCATAACCAGAAGGTAGGAAAACGCACACAGCACACACATTTACAACCTTGGCAGATACCTAAGGGTTGAAAGAGGCAAAAGCTCCAGGCAGAAGCTCCTATAGCCGAATATAGAAGCCACTGCAGCAGAGCCGTCAGATGAGTTTCTTTTAATGGCTGCCTCCGAAGTACTCGAGCTGTATGGTCAATTGAAAAACCCAGATGGTGTCAACTAATCTGGGATGCATTTCACTAAATTTGCAACATGAGATCATTTCCTCTTGCTCATTCTGACGTTTTTGCCCATTTTCACTGACACATTACACTGAATTCTGGACCCGGGCACGAACATGCGAGAGCACAGTTGGACTCAAAAATTTATCTGCAATTTGATGCGACGCGATCAGAAATCGCCACCGTTTACAATCTGTGCGTGAGCAGCGCTCACAAATTGCTTTCGTGAAACGGCTCCTGGAGAGGTTTTCTTTGGCTAACGGCAATTTTCACTCCTAAGTCAAGAGGTTTTCAAACCCCTGGGCCACGGACTGATACGGGGGCCTTAGAACGTGTCCTACTGGGTCCAAAGGTAACATTTGATTTGGCAAGAAAAAGCTGAATAATAATCAGATAAATGGCCTCTAACTAATCTATTTAAAGGTCAGAACCCCAAGAAATCTACAGTGCATGTGGTGTGTCTGTGTTTTCTATAGCCAAATCACATTTGAGACACAGCTGGTTTGGGATTTAACTTGAACAGGTATGAACGTTTCTTCATCCAAAGTAATAAAATCGACTAAAGAAGGTAGGACATCCATGTATTTTGAATTGTTTTTGTAAATTGTATCCTTTTCATTAGTGGATCCGAGCAGACAAGCCAGGTTCATTAACATCACGGTGGAGGTTTACATTCAGGGTTTGCCTCAGGAGAAACCTTTCAGACAGACCTAATATAGTTTGCAGTGCTTAAATAGATTACACATGAAGCCATGGGAGAATGAGTGGGTATAGCAGACAAAAGACAATCTTCGTGAAGGAGGCGAGGCATGCATGGCTGCTCCACAGGCTCCAGACAGACAGAGACTGACAGGAGATACGTGGGGACGGCGGATTGAGGAAACTCCTCTCGGTCGCCTGTGTACGTCAGCCGGGGTCAGTGGCACGGCGGTCCTCAGATGTAAATGCAGCTAAGCACAGTGGCAGACAGACAGATGCACACACCTCTCCATGAAGAGAGCACATCTCTGGCTGTCAGATCGGACCAAGGAGGTTAAGGGAGGTCAGAGTGGCAGAGCAGGAGCAGCCAGACAGCTTGTCAATGCTGTTGACAACCAGATGGATGAACCAATACGTTAGGGAGCTACAGTTCTACTTTGCTGTTTATTAACACATCTTACTACTGCACTTGGACATGCCCCTAAAATGCTTCTTCTGGTTTGCTTTTACTGCGAGCACACGTTAACAGCTCATTTGAACGTCCCCTGATGGGCAAATTTGAAATTCTGTTTTCTCATATCTATAATCTGTCTGCAAAGCATTTCTGCTCCCGGATCTCAGTCAGTGCCGCGGATCTATACGTGCTGTTTATTGGGCTTGGTTGGCTCAAGCTGGCACATTCATTTGTCACCGCTGTGCGTCTTGGAGCAGAATCTGATCCCAGAGTCAACATTAACACGGCTTTTCTAGGGCAGCAGCTTCATTATTGAGCCCGGGCATGGTGAACCAGACCATTACTGCTCCAGAGAGAGAGAGAGAGAGGGGGGCCGTACACGGAGCGAGAAAGGGGAGATGGAAAGATGAGAGGAGCGAGGATATAGGATAAGCAGAATGATGAAGTGGAGAGAGGGAACGAGGGAGTGTGAATGAAGGATGCTAGCATGGGGACGGAAGGAGGAAAGGAGTGACCAAATAAATCACCAGCCAACAGATAATTGGACGAGCTGCACTCAAGGGACTGTTGCAGCACCATGAAAAGTGACACTGTGATTTGCAATTAACTCCAAGAGGAGGAATGGCAATTTAGTTCCCTTTGGATTAATTCCAGAAATGTGATACCTGACAAGACGGTCGCCATAATGAATCTGTTGGGCTGCAGGAATCATTATTATCATTTAACTTGTATGATGGCGTCTCTCTTTAGGGAGCAAATATCTCGATCTGAGAGGCAGAAGACGTCAAATTGTACCTGCAGGCAGATCTGGACACCTAACAACCCACAGCATTTAATATGCACGACCATGTGCTGTACTGGCTGTTTGACAGCTGAGCTGTTTCTATAGGTGGTCTATAGGTTAGCTGAATGCTCTTTCTTTGTCTGTATGAAGAAAGTTAAGTGACCTCAAGGACAAGACGATTCATTCAGGCTCTGTGTCTTTTGATCAGAGTCATCTCGGCGTGGCCATAATTACGGCAAACACACAATTGCGCCCAACAAAAGTGTAATTTAAAGATAGGATCGCGCCGATACAGGGTTTGTGTTCGTTTATCTACAAAAATAAATGTGTTTTCTTAATGAGGAAGTTTGTCTGAAGACAAAACTTTCTTGTTTCACTCACTTGAAATACAAAGAAGAACTCACAGGGGACTTGATCGTAATTGTACCGCAGTGGAACAAAATGTCAAGGTCACATTATAGTCTTTGTCTTTTCTTTGTCTCATTTATGTAACTTCCTCCTTTTATAATGGAAAGCCGACAAAAGGAAATTGCAGGAAATATTAAGAGGGAGAGTGAAATATCCAGTCGTTGATAATAGATTATAAACACTTGTATCATTTTTGGGTCTCTAACTCTACAAAATGCTGAAATGCCTTTATTAGACCTTCATTTGTAATTTATTGGAAATTACCTTCATCTAATTAAAAGTGGTCTGGCTCTTAATTACTGCGATTGGGCAGCTGTAGCAAACATACTTGTACGTATTTTTCTCACAATGGATGTTGTCACTGTGTTTGAAGCAAACTGGTTGACCTTTCTAGCACATCTCCCTCTAATAAAACGCTAATTACAGTAAGACTCTCATTAGGAGCTAAGAGATTGCCAATAACTGGGTCTTTAAATACAAAATAAGACACTCAGCGCTGATCGCTGGAGGCTGTGTCAGCTCACGACCTAAAAAGTTATTTACTTTGAGGAGTGAAAGGTTGTCTTACAGGGAAATTACCAGAAAAAGAAAAGAGAATCTTCAAAGTACCTCTGATCACCGATGCTCACAGTTTGAAGGGTCGTCTAAAAAAAATTGGGAACATTTCTGATTGAATAAGGTCTGCGAGATGTGATGAAAAGTCAAAGAAAGTGCCACCGCCGCCTAGATCCAATCCATTTCCATTTAAATCTTAATCATTTAAAATAAAATGAAAATGTACATGCACCCGCCACTTTTATCTTCCACTTCATGCAATGATTTTGTCTTTTGGCTACATGCCATGGTATACGAAGCTCAGAACATTGGACTAATAAAGCATTTGGCCAAATGTGAAATTAAAATAAAGGAGTTTTTAATTTATGCATCCAGGCAAAGCAGGTTGCCAACTCTAGAGGCATTGAAGGCTTAAGCTTCAATGCTTTCCCTGATAAAAAATTCAAGGATTTTAAAATCTGTGACTAAGCAAAGTGGAGGAAGTGCCGTTTCCCCTTAAAGGACAAATAACACTTACGCTTTAGATTTTAGCACAAAATAAATCAGCCTCAGTCTTATTCCACAAATAGCAAGAAGCTGAGTCAATTGGCACTCCTGTCCTGTCCTCCATGCTAACAGCTTCCAATTATCAGGCGACTGGGGAATGAGACCTCTCTGATTTAGCTATGTTGGGCAGTATTGATTGGACTGGAAAACTGTGTAAAATTGGAGAGAAGTGGGATGACCTTGTCTCTTGTACTCTCCGTCTGATTGACAAACAAAGTAGTGACAGCTGTGGCGATGTACCTGCATAGCAATGCTCTCAGTCTGAGCTTTCAGGTTGTCTAGTTAAAGTGTTTTTGTTTTTTTAAAGGTGACTTGGGTATGAAGAGATATTTCATTTCACCCACACAATTTATTGATCTCTATTTACACCTCCATGTGTAGGATTAGTTATTAAAGCAACGTAACGCCAGCTGAAAATGTTGTTTTTCAGATCTCTAGCCACTTACCTTCATACAGTGACGTTGAAGTGTACCCAAGTACACAGTGACATCACTGTGGGTGTGGTCAAAGACTTTCAACCAGAGAGGGCGGTATTAATGTGACCACACCCAGCCATGATGTCATACTGTACTGACACACCTTGTGGTACACTTATACATCACTACAGCAAAGCGAGACGTTAAAACACTGGAGGTAAACAACACCAATGTTTTCAAGGGGTGTTAATCTACTCCAAAGTGCCTTTTCGCATTTACCAAATGATAGAAGAATTAACTCAGCAGCACAGGGTAAGAACTTGAAGAAATGTTCACCCTGTCTTTAAGCTCTTTTCATATGTCTTTCCTCTCCTATGACTGCTTTGTTTGTGAGTGGGCTGTCAGAAAGGGCCATCAGAGAGTGTGAACATAGGGGCGGCCAGTGCCTCACACAGTGAATCTATCCCACAGTCTGTTTGTGTTCCACTGACACAGTGTAGTCTCTGGACTCTGTCAACAGTCCTGTTCCTGTCAAGTCAAATAACAGCATTTCAAATGGGCTCCCCACTCTGGTATGGTGAGCAACCTCAACCAGAGGCCAAAGAGGTCCAAGAAACAGTTTGGAAAATGCACAGGACTCGAACATGTTTCTGCTGCAGAATGCAAAGACAAAGTCAGAACAAATTCCACGACACGCATGCACGCAGAAACTCGGATGACCTAGAAGTGCCCACTTTCCTTCTTGCTGGCATTTCTTTCAAATGTCAAATCATTCACCTGGAACAACTTCCACAGACCTTCAGGGATCTTCTTGGAGAATGTCAAACCAAACCATGAATCTGTACAAAGCTTTGGGATAAAGTGCAACGTCCGCTGGCTTCTCATCGTGAAGCCAGAGGGGGAGGAAGTGAGACATCCAGGTCTCGCATGACTCGGTCGCGCTGCACTTAACAAGCGTACATGTAATCTCAGGCTATGTTTTGTCTCTTAAATAACCCGGTCATGTTAATCCAGTGGAAGTATCTCATGACCCCGTTTCTTGCACAACTTGGAATAATACTATATGTCTGTGTAGTCCAGTGATTTCCTCCACTGCGCCCCAAGGCACCGCAAAAGCAGTTGTCTTTTCTGAGGGGAAAAAAAGACATCCACCAAATACCATCAAACGGGACAGTGGTATTTACTACCATTATCTGTGTTTCGTCTCACGTTTACGTTTAAAAAGACAGCGTTAGACAGAGTCGATAAATTGAACCGGCTGACCGCATAAAAGCAAACTACAGTTTACGATGCCTCGGGGCATTAAAAAAAAACCACACACACACACACACACACACACAGGATGAACCCAGTCATACCTGAGGCAATAAACAGGTCCTCACTTGCAAAAGCACAGGAATAAACTGAGAGCTGACACACAATCCAATAACAATAACAGACAATGATTGTCACTGGACCTAATAATATCGGCTCAGGATGGGATACATAGCTCTTCCACCACCTCACCTCGCTGGCTCAGCTAGTGCTGCAGTGTCTGCCTCAGTGTGGGGAGAGGAATGTTTACCTTTTGACTCGATCCACAGTATCCAGGGTGAGGACCTGGGTTTATCTGTGGAGTGTGTACACAGTGCTGAGCTCCTTGTCAAGTCGTCTGTCTTGGAGGTGGCTCTAATTCTTTTTTTTTGTCTCTGAGAACGTTTGACACTGTTCTGGACAAAGTACACATTTTTTTTTTTCCCGTTACTGTCACCTGTGCATTGAAGACATTTCTGAACTTTTCACCTCAATTTCAGCAAATGTTTTCTTAAATTAGTGACTGACTTTCTGTCTGCCAGTGATAAAAATCTGGTTTCAAATAGCCTTCGTTTTATTGAAGTGGAAAGGAATTGAATATCCTGCCACTGGCCCCATAGAGAGATATCTTTCAATGTGAAATGAACTGAGGGTGTTTCATTTTAACTGATGGTTTCAGGTAAATGGACCTGTGTTTGTCACAGAGGAGCAAATGTCCAGTTCTTAGGAAAGCCCTGAATAATATTTTTCTAGCAGAGAATAATTATTTAAGAACGTAATCACAGAAAGAAATAAAGCAACAATTTATCTTCTTTACAAGCATCTGTGACCTGATTGATGCATGTGATTCAAAATACACAGCTGTAAGGAGTCAATGATAATCAAGCGCAGCCCTTAGGCCAAATCCGAAGTTGAGAAAATATTTCATGTGCTCCTAAAAGGAATATTATTTTTATAGCAACAATTACATCTTCAAACTTTAACGGGTGGCAGATGTAATGATGAATAATGTGACACTGTTGGGGGAGGACAAAAAGAAGAAGCTGCAAACTGTTTTTTTCAGTCTCCAGCCAGTCTTTAAAGCTGTACTTAATCATTTGAGCTAAATGCTAATGCTACTTGTGTTTAGCAGATATAATGTTTACCCCATTCGCCATTTTTGTTTACTCCTTATAGCATGCTAAAACTAGCGAACTAGCACGAAACACAAAGTACATCTGAGTCTGATTGGACAAATTACTTTTTTGACCTGATGATGCCAGATGAACTGATAACTGATTACTTAAAATTCATCCTAAGGAGGACACGAATGTCCCAACCACATTTGTGTCAATCCAACCAACAGCTGCCGAGACATGTCAGTCAAAAGCATAAATGTCAAGCTCATGATGGTGCTAGATGATAAGCTGGAGTGTCACGAAGATCATTAGGATTAGGATCATCATCCTGGGACCATGAATGCTGACAGAACAGACTAAGGCCCAGGCAGGATGACAAGAAGTGGTGCCTCAGTCTGGCCGTTATCCAGTTCCAGGCAGGTCTGTAATTAGAACAGCAATACCTTCTGGAGTTTGACTTTTATTGCCTATTCAAATGAAATCAGCAACCTGCAGCTCATTGATGGGCACTGAAAAGTGGATGAATAAACGCTTATACTTATAATGCATCACCCATACTATATTAAAGTCTGTGGGCTTGTCATGTGCACCTATGTCTAGAAGCAGCAAATGCTCAAATAATCACCTCGGGCTTCTTTGCCTGTCTAAATTATTTTAAGCCACATTTATATTTGCAGTGGCTTTTGCCTCTCAAAACAAGCAACACCTCCTGTCAAAAAACAAAAAAAGAGAGCAGTCTTAGACTTTGTAAGCTTGGGTTTTGTGCCCTGAAATACCAAGAGCTCTTCTGGTTGGCTAATTGCTTGTTAGTGCTCCTGGCCCGCGAGAAGAAAAACAGTCACACAGGGCTACTTCAAAAAACACCCACACAAGCAGCATCTGCAGCCGCACAGTGAGATATTAAGGCGGCCTGTCATGTTGGCGCCGTTTACAAGAACTTGTGGCACCAGCCTGCTGCCTAAGTCGCAGCACAAAAATTAGAGTAAAAGTAATCACCCCAAAATTTCATTCCTACTTTTTTTTTTTTTACCCACATCACCAAACAGTCTTTGAAATTTCAGCATTCCTGTGTGCGCTTCACAACTATGTGTGAATGTGTAGGTCGAAGGAGAAGCTCGGCATACCTCTCTTACAATCTCCCATCATAGAGGAATTAGGCTGGCTGGCAATTGCACTAACCCCCTCCCTGCCAAGGTCCAATGAGAGCAGGCAGGCACGCTGAATGTTTTATTGAGCCAACGATAACGGCCGGGCCAGAGCTTGAAGGAGCAGGCTGGAATTATCTGGTACTGAAGCTTAGAGTAATTAAGAACAGGGAATGGACGCCCGACATTATTGCTGGATGAGCAGCAAGATTGAGGAACACCTGGGGCTTTTGGAAGCAGAGCACATACAAAGAGATCTCCGGAGATTTCCAGGGTTGTACTATAACTGCTGCTGCCGCTGTCACAACTGAGCTGATGATTTGAAATATGTGCTTATGAAATGGAGGCAAACAATGCTAGGGTAACAGGTTAGCATTTAGTTAGACATTTTTAGTGCCCTTTCCTGTTCAGTGCTTTTAACATATTCTACAAACAATTCCTAATGTTCCTTTTTTTGAATGCAAAAAAGTTACTTCCTGATTTTATCCAGATCTCCAGTTCATTAAGCAAATGATTTGTCACTTCTGTTTAAACATACATATACTGAGAGTTTAATAATATATCTCGGAATAATATATCACAAAACTGTGACAATGTCCTGGGGCTAAAAGTGGAGTGTAGTACCAACTGAATAAGAGAACTTCCAAACGTTGCTGTTTATTTGCATACAGAATATATTTTACTGTCATCTCTCACCAGGAGTCAGAATTCTTAACAACAGGCTAAAAATGATGACAAGCGTTTAGTCTTTAAAACACTGACCTGACCCTCGTCCAGAAATCCAAACAGTTTGTGTGAAGTTGTTTAAACTTGGGTTTATGGCCAACAGAGGTGTTTGGATTAGAATGTCCCCAGAAAGGTGAAGAACAAATGTCTGAACCTGTTTAGACGATTATTTTTTATTCATCGGTTCAGTTACTTGAATTTTCTTAAAGGAAAACACACAAAGTATGAGTGAACAAATTAGGAAATCTGCATTTATTTGTTTGAATTCTAACTCTAAAGCCGCCAATCTTATATTTTAGGCATCACCTGACTCTGCAGTTCTCCTCAGATCTACAGAGGATTTTAGTGTCTTTCAGCTCATTGTTTTGGTTTTACAGCCCACAACTCTTGTTTGGATTCATTCTCAATGCACGCCAATTTCAGTGAAAAGATGTAATAAAGTCCGACTGTATGCTACCTGCCCCGCACCAAACAATCAGTTAGTGACTATCTGATGGACATAGTGAAGCTATAGCAGCCAAAGACCCCGATGTTTTTTGGTAAAGACCGACAAACGAGCTCAAAGGGGAGTGAAAAACTCTAACTTAATGCTCTTGTTGTCCCATATCTGCTGGATGTATACGTCACTGTTTGCTAACAGGTTCTCCACATCAACAGTTGTCTCCACTGCCCCCAAGTGGCCAAAAAATAACTTAATGCAGGTTTAAAATAATCATGCAAGCTGCACAATATCTCCAAACTGCTACTGCTGCCTTGACTGGGCTTGAAAGAAATGTGCCTCCCCTTGTATCAACTGACTTTTTGATCCACAGACTGACAATAAATCACAGCTCAACGCTGCTGTAGTGTCTGCAAACACTGCAGTGAAACCACACCGCTTTCATGTCTCATACATGTCAGATTCCTCCTACGCTGCTCCACAGATCAGTATTCAGTCTGAAACGGGGGTCCACGCGGACAACCGACTTCAGGGAGCTGTTGAACTGATTTCATAGAACAGACTTTATGAGCAATTACAGGGTCACTGAATCCATTTGTATGTTGATGAAATATGCTGACACGATGCTGTAAGTAGTGCTTAGTCCATTGATTCCGAGTCTTTTGTTACAAATGCAATTACACTGGTTTGTTTCGTCTAACTCTCTCTCTGTCTGCTAGATAATGACCTTAAGGAGGAATCTCCCTCCTCCCATCCTTTCCAATCAATGCCACTTCGTGCTGTGGTTTAGTGGCACTTCATATTGTAAAGCTCTGCAATCACTCAGCATCTGATAAGGAGTGCAGCTAAAGGATACACTAGCCATTTGTCCCCACGGGCTGAGCAGACAGCATCAGCGTGTGGAAATCTGCATGTTCTGAATGCGGTTACAGTCTACTACATGGATATTTAAGCTCATGAAGCCATATTTAGATACATGAGTCAAATACATCCTCATCCTGTCATTCCTTTCACTGGCACAACCTCCATCTACTCACACACGTACACACTTGTACGCTGGATGTTCACTGTTATGTAAAAGCTCCTCACAGGATCTCTTTTCATCTCTTCCACTGAATTTCCACACATTAGCAGAGCCAATCTTCTATTTCGGCTCAATCACAGCTTCCTTCAACACCCGGCCAATGCTACATGGACTTCCTCTTCCACGCGGGGCAAAAATAACATTTTAATTGCGTAAAAATAAAATAAATAAGTGTGTAATGGCAGAAAAAGAAAGCGATTAGAGCGGGAGCTCAGTGCAAATAGAGGAGCCTAGTGCGGTTGAAAGCGTGATAATTAGACATTCCTTTCTGTGTGCGCCAGCTACACAGATCCACTAATGTGCACTGTGCAGCCGCTCTACAACCGAGAAGCTTATGTCCATGGAATGAGGCACCCCACCGGCTAAATTTAACTTTTTACAAAAGCAACCTCGCCTCTAACACTGTTTCCACCGCTGCCAAAAGCACAGATTTAGGAATATATTGTGCATTTATGTATGAGCGTTGGCATGAGTCTCTGTCCTCCATGTGAGTGAGACGTCATCGTTCTGTTGCCTTCTCGTGAAGAGAAAACAGCACTCGCTCAATGGAGGGTCGTACCTGTCCATGAGGCATTTAGAAACAACCACAAAAATCAAATATTTGGTTCTTAAACGAAGATCCAATGACAGATTCTGATGAATAAGCTCCATGCGTGCATCACTTTACTCTCATCTGCATTAACCAATGTGCCAATAAGCAATATTCATGCATAATCGCTGTTCAAGCACAATATCCAAATCGATACATGTCATCATTTGCTATCAAAGTCAAGCACACTGACACCTCCAGTAAAAATCCTATAATATCTGCATCTCTAATGTAATATCCATAGATTTAGAGAAGGACATTTATGAAAGGGGAAAAAAAAAAACAGAGCCACACGTCTGACCTTGGTAAACCTCAGAGGGCTGGAAGAAATTGGAAAAACAGTCAAATATCTGTTCAGTCACAGTGCATCCAAACCTCATCCATCAACATCAGGCCGTCAAACAGGATGATAAGTGAGGGGACGGAGAGCAACAAGTCTGAGAAACTTCTGCAAACTTCTGCACAGAGAACAGAGCGGCCACACGGCACAAGATGTCGGAACGCTTCGTATTTTCAGTGGATTTAAAATGTTAAAGGGCCTCAGTCAAGATCATAAAAAGGGAACTAAGGAAGTAACACTGAGAACGTGTGAAATAACCAGCAGCTTACATTTCTGTACATTTTCTACAAAGAACAATATGATATAAGGTGATTATGCAGCGTAAAAATGTTTATTATTTTATTCCTGGCCTATTTGAGGCTTTTAGTCATATCTAAATAATGGTTCTTCACTCTTGCTAAGATATTCGGTCAAAAATCTCTACCTGCAGGTGAATAAATGGCCCCTCTGCAGTGTTTTTAGCAGATGGCACCCAGTCATGATAAGAAAGATAATAAAACTTTCATCAAAAGTGCAAAATGATGTTGTTTTTTTACAAACAGCAGCTGTGATCAATGTGATATTGATTGGATAAACATGCCGCGCGCACGCGCACACACACACACACACACACACACACACACACACACACACACACACACTTCTTCTCCTGCAGTGGCTCGAAAAACAAAAACACAAAAACAGGCATGAAATGAAATGACGGAAACTTTCTAATAGATTCCTCCAAAATCAAAAATTGGAGATGTGCATGAATGTACAGGAACAAAACGAGCATCGACCTTCACATCCGGGAACGCACACACACACACACACACACACACACACACACACACACAGTGGTGCTTCTGTTTACCGGACACCTCTTCAAATAAAACCAATTAACACCAGCGACTTAATCAAGGTCGAGCCACAGCACTCACTCACCCAACAAAGTGCCAAATGAATATCAAATCTCTTCTCAGGCTGGTGCTACAGGTGAACTCTATCTGCAGTGTTGTTTGGGTGCCGGCTGTGGGCTAAATATCCACTTAACGACCCGTGCTGAAATATTACATTCAGTAAATAATCAGAAATAGTCCTCATTCGCGGCTCATAACAATTTGTCAGTGTTCCAGTGCAGAAATAACCGATTTTTCCATATTTAGAAGCAATGTCTGAGCCTCGGAGCAAACCGATTTCCCTCCACAGAGAATCACTTCTCGTTTTTAGTTTCACCAGCGCTCACTTTTGCTCTCTCACAATGTCAAACTGAAGTGAAATTATCCAAAAAAACACAGCCCACCTCCATCCATCACAAGCAGACATCGTCCCGCAGCACTGGCTTCATTCACACAAACGCGACTTAATCTGTGATGTTCAGTCTCGTTCTTAAAGGGTGATGCGTAATCAGCCTAAAATTGTGGGTTCAAAAACAGAAGCAGCGTGACAAATCACAGCTTTACCAACTGGTTGTCGAGTCCTGAGTCCTGCAGTGGATTTATGCCCAACAAGCTCACTGCACGCCATTCAAAGCATGATTTTGGGAGATCCAACTCTGCGCGTGAAAAAGCTCTTTAACTATAAAAGCCACAGTCACCCGACACAAACCTGCCGTCTCAGGTCTTGTTCTTGCGTTGCGCTTTTACGCGCGTAGGCTGTGGCTGCGACGCGAAATCGTCTCTCAGTCTTGGGTTTGCAGATCTCAGTGCATACAGAATAGCACCATTTTGTATTGGGTTGTTTTGTTTTATTATTTAAAAATCACCATGGCAGCATAAAAACGTGTTTTTTCCTCCCCCTTTTATACGGTGGCCATAGAATACGCTGAAATCAAGAGTGGTTCATCGAATTGAGGAGACAAGAGAGGGAAGCTGCTCCAGGGCAAATACAGACTCACGCAGATCTGCATCTCTGCTGCTGTGCGTGCGTGTGTCTGTGTGTGTGTGCGTGTTAGGACGATCAGACACCAAGGTTTTTAGCACAGATGAAATATTAAAGGAGGAGAATTGTGGAGAGATTAGTTGTTATATGAAAGCAGGAATGAAACGACACGGAGGACGCGCGTTAGAGTGCCACGGGCGCACATTTCCAGTAAATCTTTTGGCATTTCTTCAGATAAATAATCAAAACACAGCTGGAAAAGTCGATTCAAGAAGAAAAAACGGTGAAGAAATGCGGGTTAACAGCGTTATATCTGATGACAGAGTGCGCAATCTGCCGTAGGTGCGGGCTGGTTGGATGTATTTGTTTGAGAATAAAACTGATGATGGCATTCATCGATACATGATTTGATACTGACTCAGTTTAGCCGTGGATCCGGTAAATGGACCACAAAGTTCTGCTCTCCTCTCTCCGTCCAAGATGCGCCATATGGCACAGGCAGCTGTGGCTCAAGCGTAAAACATTTCGTTGTCCTTGTTCTCATCATGCAATGCTTCCCCCAGCAGCAGCAGATGTTGGCAGGCCTGTTTTCTACGCGATATTTCAGCCGATTACATTGCATCAAATCTTTTGTAACAGTCACACAGACCCGGTTTGCTCTGAGTTAAATCCTCTTGAAGATAAAGTTACGGATTTTTGTCAATGTGGCAGAAAAACAACTTTAAAATGTCTGAAAGCGCTCAGAATCTCACTGCGATGGTCGAGTTTCTAGATTTTACGCGCCGGAGGATCATGATTACAGGTGTCGACACGGCTGTGCGGGCACACAGACACAGTCCCGTATCTTAAAAGTCTCAGGTACGATTCCTGGCAACAACTAGTCCCTCTTGTCGGAGACATCGAGACATCTTAATGAAACCTGCTGTCCGCTCGCTCAGTATAGGAACAACCGTTCCATCTCCTGGTCCAAGAGAGTCAGGTAAACCTGCTTGAGAAATGTCGATTCCTTTTTGGTTGTTACGGGAGAAAACAGGTGACAGTTCACACGAGGAAAAAAAAAAAAGATTATTCAGGTACCAGCTTACCTTCTTTTATGCTGTCATGCTGGTGGCGTCTCTTGGTCCGCTTCATCGCACCGTGGCTGCATGTCTGAGGACATGCTTCTGGAGACAGGCTTTGGAGACGAAAAAGCGCCTCGGCTGCACGGGAGAAAGTGGGGAGGTGGAGGGGGGGAGTGTGTTTGCGTGTGTGTGAGAGAGAGAGAGAGAGAGAGAGAGAGAGAGAGAGGGAGGGAGAAAGGGCTATAAGAAGTAGGCTGGCTGCTTTGACGATAATGACAGTCGTTATTTGCCTTTTAGATTTGGAGAGACCAGACTGAGCAACACGTGATATGAAATACAAAATCGCCCAAAGCTTTAAATTTAATCACTCGCCAAAATACTAATTAAACGTGTTGCCAGCAGGATCAGACGTGTTACCAATTTTCAAAAGAAATCAGCTCATTTAACCTATTAGGACGTGGCACTGACGCATTTATTTTTCGTATTTGGATTTCTTTTACTTGTTTTTTTTTTAATTTTTAGAATTACAAGATACTGCCTGTTGGTTTGAGAAAGTCTATAGCTCCCATTCAGGAAAAAAAAAAACAGAAATTACCGCAGACATTCCAGTTTCAGCACCGAGGAGAGCGCACATTTGGAGAGGATGGAGCGTAAAAAAAAAAAAAAAAAAAAAAAAGCCCAAAAGTCTCATGTTGTCTGCAGATTTTAGCTCTCAAAGATCGGATATATGGAGTATTTTCAATCACGTTACTCTCCTGCCATCCAAAAAAACTCAAGTCTTTAAATGTAACATGTGAGACAGAAAGGGAATCCGCCTGTGGGAGGGAGACAAATCAGTTTCTGAACGTCCTGGAGGGAGAGAGAATAAACCACCGAGCCGGTTCCACTTGATTTGATCCATTTCTTGAAACTAATTCTAAACGGGAACAATTAAAAAAAAGTAGACAAAAGAATACATTTAAATTCCTGTATTACATCCCGTGGTTTTCTGTTCTAGTGCATGAACTCTCCCTGCAGGGAGCCTGTTGATCGTCTGAACACGAGGCCAAGAGGACCTGCTTTTTGTCACGTTGTATACATTGCGGGGCCTGAGCTGCTCTCTGAAGACAGCTGTTAAAGCCCAATGACTCCTTTTTTATCATAACTGACTGGCGCTTATTGACATTTACCCGCTTAAATCTTGTTTGGAAGGAGAATTCCTGTCTGATTTATTACAGCGTTGCATTTGGAAGCAGTGCAGCTGGTATTAAAGGCTTAGTGTGACTTGACATTATTTAGAATTTACATTTTTAAAAAACCTGCTACAGAGCCAAGATTGTTAGAGGAAAATAAACAGAGGATAAGAATGTTTTACTGACATCTGCTGGGGAAGTAATCTCAAAAGATTGTCTGTGTGTGTGTGTTTGTTTGTGTGTCTTTAACAGGTCAGCTGTCAGCCCGCTGGACGTTCAAGCCTCACATCAACCATCAGCCCTCTTCCTCCACCGCTCTGTCCTCTCACCGCACTGACGGACAGCTAACACCAACTTTATTTTAATGAACACGCTCCCCTGAAGAAAATAAATCAGCTGTTGCAGCTTCCTCCTCCGTCTCTGCTCGATCTCACGGTGCCATCACTCCAGATTTCATCCCATCACCATTAAAGCTATTATTTGTCTTCAAATTCAGAGGGAAAGCCATTAGCTGTAGTTTGAATGGTGCCATCCTGAACCTTAGCTGTCAATTAAAATGTATCATGTGTCAGCGTGTTGAGGAAATACATACATAATATACTTTAATTATTTAGCAATGTGGCTCGTGTAACGAGCGAGAAGTCTAAATTGGTGCGCTGAAATGAGGAGAGGTTGAATACAAAGCAGGAAATAAGAACTAAATAAGAAATAAGATACATCTGCTGACAGATGTCAGACAGATTTTTTTACCTGTTTTAACTCAGAGAAAACCCGTTAATGGCTGGTGTAAATACTCCAGGTAGAGCAATATGTTATTAGCACCACAATGAGTCTTGTCTGTTCTCATGACTAAACCCCATCTGATGGCCAGAGCCAACAAACATGTTGGGTGACAGTCAAAACACCCACAGCGTGCTACAGTTGTTCCTCCCAGCACATGACTCACAGTATATGCACAGCTGCTCATGGCTCCTAAGTGTGTATGTGTCAGTTTTTATATTGTAAACACTTAAATGGCCGTGTGTGCGGATCACGTGTTGCGTGTGCACCTGTGTGATGCTGATGAAACAGGAGATCCTCAAAGGCCGGCTTGAGTGCACGGCAATTAGTTGAGGAAAATCTCAGTTTTTAATGGATCCACTGCTAAATAAGAGAGACACGGTGGGCAAGTAGTCGTCTAATGCAAAATAAGTGGTGAATACATCAAAGTGCATTATATGAAATTGAGAGTTAATGTATTTTTCTTTTATGGCTGCAGAGTTGTCAAGGCTGCGGCGTGCTCCTGCTCCTGTTTCAACCCGTCGCAGCTATAAACGCTGTATTTAGTTCCTGTCTTCATCTCTGGGTGATAAAACTCCTTTGTTGCTGTGTGTGTGTGTGTGTGTTACTGTTGTATTATCTCATCATGTGTGCTCCCAAGGCTCGAACTGTCAAAGTGTTTTCTACACCCCACGTTGCACAGTTGGTCTCGTGCAAGCTCGTCAATCACGCAACAATTACAAGGAAAAGAAAGAGGCAATTCAAACAAACAAAAAAAAAAAAAACACCTGGAAGTTCACTAAAGCAACACATGCAACATAAACACTTCCTGGATGTCATTTTTCTTGAAAGAACACGGTTTACTATGAATAACTTCCAACTGTAAATGTTTGATATAAAGTCAGAATGTCCATCCATCGATTTTCCATAACCACGTACCCTAATTGGCGTCACAGGAGCCTGAAACCAACACTGGGTGAGAGGCGGGGTACGCCATTTCAAAATAAGAATTTATTTTGGTTTATGTTGTAGCTTTTGTCTGTTGTCCCACACCTTTTCTTTTGTACAGCTCATTAACCATTCATTGTAACAAAACGAGACTAAACATGAAGGATTTGACATTTTTAAACGTCTCTTCAAACTTGAAAAAAGGGAAAAATCATTTTAACTCACTCCCTAAATGTCAAAAAAACATGGAGACCTATGGTTGCTTTGTAGATATGTGGGCTCTGAGAGTCGTCTGTTATAACTATAATAATACTCATAATGAAGGTTATTGATTTAAAGGGCCGGTGTGTAGGATTTAGTGACATCTAGTGATGACATTACAGATCGCAACCAACTGAAAACCCTTTACTCAACCATGCATGAAGGAGAAACGACAAATCCCGCAATAATACCAAAGACTCTATCTCAAGACGGTGTTTGGTTTGTCCATTCTGGGCTACCGTAGAAACACGATGGGCTCTGTGGAAGAGGACCTGCAAAAACATAATGATCTTCATTTTCAGGTGATTACACACCAATGAAAACATATTTAGCATATTATATTCCATTTCTGCTGTAAATCTGACACACTGGACATTTAAATTTAATGAAATACCAGAAAATATAAGGATGACACTCTGTTATATTTACAATCATTGCAGTTAAAGTTCAGTGAAAATAGCTCAATTCATTATAAATCGTGAAAGGTCAATAGGTCACGGACCTCAAGGGCATTCATTGATTCAGCTCATGTTAGTGTCTAAGCGGTGTTTCTCCTTCTATCTTTTGTTTGTGGACTATCTCAACGTGACTTCCCCCCTCACCAAGTTCTCACAGTTCAAATCCATTATCTCTGTTTAACTACTTCAAGTGCTCTCCGGCGTCAGTTATTGACCATTTGACTGTCAATCAATATAAACAGCAGTCGAGAGACTTTAACTTGCTGTTGAGAAAAGCTGAAGTGCCACTTCTATCAAACAAGAAGCATGAAATCATTTTAAAGCAACTCTCTACCATGAATTTCTTTGTGTAGAGAGTCTCCAAGCTGGGTAGGAAACAAGAAGGTGAGAAAGGTCCTAGAAAATATCAGTGCTGGGATTTGTGTTTGATTTTAAATTCACTTTAAATATATTTAGTAACAGGTCAAAATTTAAAATATGTGGCCTTAGGGCAAGGTTAAACTGCATAACAAGTCACTGTTGCATCAAAGCCACCGAACAAACTCACATCTTAATTTCAAATTTAAATGTAAATTCAGTTATCCAAATTCAATAATGGATTTACATCTGATATTCCCAAATGATACCGAACGAAGAGCCAGAGCATCCCGCCCCTGTACACCGCAGCCGCCTCGACGTTTGACCTCAAACAACAATTTGGCATCGCGGGAGGTTGTTTAACATGTATCTCTCCGTTATCTTACCATAAAGAGACAAAGAGAGTCAGTGAACCGCTCAAGAGGTGAGTTCATGACCCAAAATCTAGCATGCGTGGTGATATCAGGTAAATGAGCCTGAGTAGAACCAGTTCATCTTAATCAGGCTTGGCAAATCACTGACAAGCTGGTCCCGCAATTCTCCCGGGAGCGCCAGAACAAAAAAGGCAGACACAGAAGAGAAATGAGGCGGCAGAAGAAATACAATATGCTCGAATCAATAGAGAGCGTGGAGAGTAGAGGAGGATTTTACCTGCAGTCCAGGGAACAGACCGAGCATGTTGTCACAACAATTAAATATGTCGGCTAATTAACTGCCCCCATGAATCAATATGGAAAGATAATGTCTCCCTCTTTTGCATTATGAGTGTTTGTTTTCAAAAATTAGCTGTTGCTCTGTCCTTTCCCCGCATAATGCCAATTTTCCTTGTACTCTTGTTTACAGTTTGGCAAAATAACGAGTGAAGGGACTGTTCTGTGCGCGTCAGCGTTTTAAAGGTATGTTTCACTAGAGTCTAGTGACCTGCCTGCTGCTCTCTATGTTTTGCTGAGCTATTAGTCTTTGTGTTTGGCAGTGCCATTAGCATGGCAAATCTCTGGCTTCAGCATTATCCAGCTGACTGACAGACACACCCTGGATGGAAATCCTGACATGTTTGCCTCTGCCTTCATCCGTCTCGTGTTTTTCTGTTCTCCACGGAGACACTTTACATTTTACAGAGCTTTGTTTTTTGCCCAAACCAATTTTTGTCAACTTTAAAGCTCCGCTTATCTCCTTTTTCTGTATTAAAAGACTATAAATAATGTGGAAGTTGTCGTTGTTATGCACAGATTCTATTAACAGCAACAGCATGCAGCTATTTAAGCAAAAAGCACCAATGAAGCTAGCATCTAGCCTCAAACATCTAGTTGTTTAGCCGCTAAAGAGGAAGATATTTTTCACAGGAGATAAAAATAGAGCCAAAATAAGGTTGGCAATGTGCTTACAACTCATCAGGTCGACAAAAGAAGTCTCTAAAGTAAATGTCGAGGTTTCTACGTGTCTGCTGGATGTGTCAAGTAGAAACTGTTTGCCATTAGCAAACACATTAGCCACAAGAACTTTTTCCACACGATTACATATCAGAGTCTGTGTTTTTTCAGTTCTTCTGCCTTCCTGTGGTCTAAAAAGATCTGTTAAAGCAGCTTTAATCACTTTAGCTCCACCTCTTGATGTGTTAAGGTCACGTTTAGTTTGAAGCCCAGCTGGCATTGGGCGAGACGTGGGGTATACCTTGGACAAGTCGCCAATTTATCAGCTGAAGCTTCATGCACTTACTCCATCTCCAACCTTTTCCCTAACCCTAACTCTAACCTTACTTTCTTTGGTCAGAATCCATTTTGGTTTGCTGTCCTTCAGTCAGCAGTCAACACTGGCATGTGGGAGAAGCTCGCCTTCAGGGCTTTCTGCCAGAAACCTTGATGACGAGAATTTATGAGGTTGAGAAGCGGCACAACTTATATGATCCACAGCGCATCCACAGAGGACATCCTTAAAAAGGACGAGGTTTGGAAGGAAATCGGGGAGCTGTTGTGAGTTACAAGCAAAGAAATTGTCCTCCAACTCTACAGAAACAAAGTTGACAGAAGGTTGCCACCGCGACATCGTCAACAACTTTTTTCGAGCTCATTTGCTGTATGTTGGGAAGAGGCGTCAGCTTGCACACAACCCTATTACTTAGGCCACTTGATGAATCAAACTGAGTCATCGTTTGGACCTAATGGGAGACGAACTCTGCGGATGCAGTGAAGAGAATGAGACAGATTTTATGTGTAAATGGACACAGTTTCCGGTTGACATCCCTCATCTATCTCATGCAGAAACATGTGAAAGCACAAGCATTCCTAATCCATGAGGTTGTGCACCTATTCATGGTCAGCGGTGCAGATATTAATCTGCAAATATTGATTGAGTTGTCTCGCATTTTAGAGTGGATTTTTATTTATTTATTTTTTTTTGCTTTAAGCCCCCTTTTTCTCTCCGGAGAATAAGAGGGGATAAGGGAGTGAAGAGGCTTATCTATCATGCCTCGGGTTAATTGCCCTCAATCCAGGATCTCCTTTTGAATGTTTGCACGTCTCCAAAATTAGTTCATTAGCAATTCTTTGCAATTCTTTTATAGTATCTTAATTGAGGGTAATTAAGTGAAGTGATGGCATTAGTGGATTGGTGGACAAAGCATCAAAACCTCTGCTAGGGGTGTAGCATACATGAATATGTCATTAATGGTGACACTCAAGAATAAACCCCGCAACCTCTTATTGTGCTACAGCTTCAGATGAGCAATGTGTTCATTTGCCTGAAACCTTTTTTTTTTGTCATTAAGATAAGTGGGATAATTGAAATACAGATGAATGCTGTGCAAGAGTGCAGATGTGCAATAGAGCTTTGTAAAAAATCGTGCAGACCAGCAGGATTTGGCTCGACGTGTCACGCCTCAGGGACCCCAAACCTGCATTCAGCCGCTGACTGTTTTCTCACTTCGCTTTATGGTATCGAGCCTTAAAAGTTCAACTAAAAACCAAGAAAGTAACTTTGACTTTACCTTCATATTAAGTTTCTTAAAATCTTCATAGCAAGTCTCTTGAAAGCCTTCAGGGCTCCACCAGTCAGGAGCTAAAGACACGCACTGGGGAAGGCCGAGCCTGAAACGTCCATGTGTGAACTGGACCGACGCTAATGAGGTGATGAAAAGTCAAATGTAAGAAGAGGATTTGTGAGTTCTCGCCTCATGTGAATTCGCAGGTTTTGGTCCGCGTTCTGTAGATATCCGTCTCTGAGATTTCATCCTCGGCATTCATTGGAAAGTACTTCAGATGAAAACTTCTCACAGCATATAACTTCTGAAAAGAGGCGTTATTAAATTTTTTTTTTATGCTGCGGGCGCCTCAAATTAAAAACGACAGCACCAGTTGTTTGAGCAGATGCTTAGAAATTACATGTGTTTACATTCAAATCACGAATTCCTCCCGGGGCCATAAGTATTATGAGTCTTTTCTGTTAAAAACAGAGGTCAAAGTCATGTGACTGATATAAAACTTGAGGAGGTTGGACGGGTCAGCAAGACGTCAGACTTTGCCATACGAGGCTGCCGTTCCCGTCCTGATTCAACCGTTTTTTTGCAGCAGCGATGAACTGTAACAGTTTAGGAAGACCTGCCGAGAGATCAGCCTATATGTGTCGTCCCGAAGGGAAAGTTTCTCAGACATGTAGACATGTATCTTCATATGAAGTTAGATGCTAAAAAAACGTCAAGTGGATGTGGCAGTCATGGAGATATTCGACCTGTCCTACAGTGGGAGAGACAGGCTGTCTGGTGCAACAGAGCATGATACCGGACAGAGACCTGCATGAAGAGCCCGAGGCAACTGTTCGAGCGAGAGAGGTTACTGTGCCGAAATATGCCAATGAAAATCAGAACAAATGTGCAAAACCTCTCAGTTACATTTGGCGAACCCCGATGAGGGTGACACGGTGAACAGGATATTAAAGTTTATTAAAGATATTTTTCCCGGAGAGAGAGAGAGAGAGAGAGAGAGAGAGACGTAGAATCAGTCATTTCAGCAAATGCTTCAAAATGACATATTTTATGTTTACGCTGAAATGTCAAAGCCCTTTAGCAGCCATAGAAATTACAACAGGAGCAAAAGAGGAGGTCAGGTTATTATAGTGTGACAAAGTCAGACTGCAACACGGGCAACTGCTGTAATTTTCCTATTTCCTACCAATAGTCAACAGTGACTTCTATAAACTATGAACCTTACATCAATTCTTTTATTGTAACCGAGGTCCTATAACCTTGACACAGTGCTTACCTTACTCCAAACCACGATCTTTTCTTCTCTTTTAACAGCTTTGGATGAGACAAGATAGAG
Source organism: Protonibea diacanthus (assembly GCA_028641955.1). NCBI lineage: Eukaryota > Metazoa > Chordata > Actinopteri > Sciaenidae > Protonibea > Protonibea diacanthus. The sequence goes on along the minus strand of CM053997.1, from coordinate 14,870,535 downwards.
TTCGTCCCGCTGATTAAGGCGCCAAATCAGAAAACTCTTTGTCGCTCTAAACGCGACGCATTTTGTCGTTTCATTCGAGGGACTTTGAGAGGGTGTGTGAGAAAATATCGCCTGAATTCGCATCAAACATATCATGACGTATCACTGCAAAGGCCCGTGCAAAGACGAATGTGTCTGACTGTCTTTAGTGACCCGAATGTGCTGAAAGAAAAAAAGAAAAAACTACCAACAAATCTGGCCACTGGGCATCAAAACACACGGTGCTTTTATTTTGTAACCTTTCAGCTCCAAAGCATCAAACAAATGGAAGCGGTCAGTCATCCTTCACCTGGAGGTTTTCCAAACGGCACCTTGCTATTACATTAAAGGAAAGGAGGTGAAAACAGGACTTGTCTTCACTGCGCAGGCTTTTGTTTTGGCTTCGCTCTTTGGGTCTGCCCCGTTGAAGATACTCTTCTCCTTTTTTTAAATGGTGCTTCCACCTGTGACTTGAATTGCATTGAAGGGAGTATAAGAGGATGCTGCTTTCTTTTCTTTTTGTGTGTGTGTGTGTGTGTGTTCGTGCAGAGGTTCTTCCTCGAAACACTTCACCTGCAGCAACATTTCTGTGCTGCGGTGACTCACAGAGACAGTTGTTTTGATACAAAAATGAACCGTAAGAGGCAATTTGGCCTTTTGACTGCACGGAGCAGCGAGACAAATACTCAGATTACATGTTTAAATCTGACTGATTTTGGCAGCTGTTGTGCCTGTAATGGAAACTCTGCCTTTCGCAAGCAGACATGGGATATTTAAAAGTAAAATCTTTGTGTGTTTCTTCTCCCTTATGCCCTTCTGTCTTTAACTTTTAAATCGTCTCCTGCTTAGACGTAGCTGTGCTATTTCACGAGACAACCGAAAATCACAACAACTACCCCCAAAGAAGTGTAATTCACAGGGAAAAAACAGCAAGGCCTGCTAGGAACAGTGTCTGTGATGTGAGCATAGTGCCAAGAACATTGTCTAATTATCAGTGAGAGATGATTAGAGCAAAAGCGAGCACTCTGTGACAATGCTGTAAAGCCAGCAGAATGGCAAATTGCTTCCAAACTTTGTGCACAGACTTTGTGTCCGTGTGCAAGCAGCAGCAGCTGGAGCTGTTTCGGAAAAAAAAAAAGTTTATGCTTCTGAATTATTAACTGAATAAAGATCTCACAGGAACTTTTCTGAAAAAAAAAAGAAAATTCCTGTTATATTTCTGTCTGGGTGGTTGCATAAACACTTGTATCTGTTCCCGGTGTGTCATTAAGTTGCAATGCAAAAGCCAGAGTGATTTCAAGGGAAATGACAGACAGTAAAAATGCAAATCATTCCTTTTATGGGCTTGTATTTCTTCATTTGCCTCCACGCGCTCTGGCTTCGTATTGTGCGGACAGCAACAAGCGGGAAAACGGAGTCCACAAAGTCCTCTCGGTGCTCGTAATCAAATTTGACCCGCAATGGGCTCCATCAGCTGAGGTAAATGTGCGAAATCAAGTGGAGGGTGAGGAGGAGGAGGAGGATGAGAAGGTGGTCTACTTTAGTGGTGCAAATTATGAAGGACTGTGGAGTAAACTGGTACTAGATCAAAGATTCTCAGCCGAGCGTGGCTCCCTTTGTCTCTAAATAATAAGAAATTGAAATTGATTATGCCAAGTGGAGCAAGACAGCGGAGAGGAAATTGGTATTGCAAGCGAGTGCAGGAGAAATTCGGTGGAAAAAGGAGGGAAGTACTTAGCCTACGCTGATTTCCAGCACTGATTATGAACCCCTGTGGTGATGGTGGATCTGTGATGATCTGTCTCTCTTTAGAGGAAGCATCCAGGAGCAGCAATAGATCTGACTCCAGTGATGAAGTGATTCACTAACTTAAACTGAACTGATACTTATTTGTGCTCATCGCAGGTTACGGCTTTACAAGCCCGGCTTCCACACAGGATCACAATCCCACCTATGTATCACTAATTTTGTTCCCTAGCAACGTGAGAGCAGATTCGGGACATCAGAGAGCGGCGTTTGCATCCAAAGTCCTGCAGGTGGTTAGGGGGAGGCAATAAAAGCGCTTTCCCTGATCCTAACCTGTGTGCTGTGCTGCGAGTTCATGAACACAACACCATAAAACAGATGAGTCATGCTTGAACCAGGAGGCATTGTGTTTCTTTCTAAATGGATTTGCTGTTGCTAATTCATTAAACGTAATTTCTGGCAGGGTTCGGCCTCGATGCAGACGGTTTTATTCCAGATTTTCTTTTTCAGGGACGCGGCGCGTTCTGTGTGCGCCGCGGCCGGCAGAACTTATCGCAGCCGTTTTTTAGTCAATATTTCAAACCCCTCCGGAAGCGTTGTGGTCCGTTTCAGAAGCGTCTCTCCGCTCTGCTCCGTCGAGAATATGTGGCTGTTCAATTTTTGACGGACGCCGTGAGCAGTCTGACTTCCAGCCAGCTCGAGCTGCTCTGTGCAGACACGGAAACGGCATAAATAAAACACCCCGTGCAAACTTCTGATCAAAAAACAGCCCAGGGGGAAACAATTTAACTATGTGGCGTATTTAAATATTTAGAAGCACATAAACCAAAGAAAAATGACCAAATCTGAGCAAGTTAACAAAGTCTGGTGGGCAAAATGGTTGGTGGGTTTGAAGTCGCATGGAGACAGACCAAAACGTGTGGTGGCCGCGGCTTGACAGAGACGTGCCCGGTGGGGTTTTGCCTTTACAGGTGCATCAAAATTCTCCTTCACTTTTGCAGCTCAAGACTCATCTTGTTCCGACGTGCTTCCATTTGTTTTGTTTTGTTTATTTGTGTTCTTCCCTCTTCGTCTAGTTTTAATGTCTATTCCTCTGCCTTTAATTATTATTTGCTCTTCTTTGTTTGAAGCACTTTGTGATGTGTGCTCTTGAAAGCTGCTGTATAAATAAACTTCCTCTTATCATTATTATTATTCGAGAGGTGAAAGTATTTGTTGTTTCACAAGGAATATGAAAGAAAAGTCAAAAATAAACATGATTGTGTCGAACAATCTTCTTCTTATCCTTCAGGTTTATCTCGGGAGTCCTTGGAGGGGTTCCCGACCTCCAGGTTAGGAAACACAGAATTTTTCATCAGCAGTTTTATTGGCAGCAAGATTACTCAGTGGTTTATCAAGCAAAACTGCCAAACATCGTCTGTTTTTAAAGTTTAAAAATGCTGCTTTTATCTGTAAAGAGAATATCTTTAGGTGCACGCAAACCTCTGCATGCATGCGTCCACTGCTCCTCCCTGCAGAAGCGATTGAAATATGTCCAGAATAAGACAAAAAATCTATTTACAGAGAGCGCTTAAGTAGCACTTCACATTCATGACATGGTCTGCTGCAGCCTTACTCTGCAAGTTTACACTGATTGGTATTTTTGGTTGTTTTTAGGTGTGCATACAGCATCGCTCTACACATCGCTTCATCTCTGCACCTTCAACTCAGGGAAACATGACGGACATTTGACATTTTATGAACCTCATATTGAACTAAATAATTGAACTAACAATCCCCAGAATAATTAATACTGAAAATCATTTCCTATGTTGCAGCAGGTGTTGTCAACGTGCTTGAAATATCCCTGCACCACTCTCGTTCTTGTGGCGGTGGCTATAATCTTTTTCAGGTGGCACATTGCATTCATCTGTTCATTCATTCCTGCCCTCATTATGTGTCGCTTCCCGCGCAGAGAACACGGTTGGTTTTATGGCCACGGGTGAAGTTTAGCAATATGTACAGTGGCAGTGTAATTGAAAAATGGTTTGCTGAGAAGTGCCGGTGCCCAGCATTGACTTTAAATCACTTGCTGTAATAGGGGATAATAAGAAAGCACCAGAGGAAGAATGAGAGATGGAGCAGCTTTTTATTTTACAGTAATTATAATGTAAATTTGAGCGGTAACATTAAGTATCACCAACCAAATCTAAAGGGAAATTATGTGGCACATTTAATCAGGAATCAGGGAGATGGTCAAGCTCCGTGTTTTACTTTTATGGGTAGATTTTAATTCTATTGGATTTGGTTATTACTACCTGGAGGGTTTAATAGTCGATGGGGTCAGCGGTCCCATCTTCTGGATCACTAAGTGGGTTTACAGAGCAGCACTGGTAATGAGGAGACCACGAAACCTCCCAGGATCGGTAGCAGAGAGTACTTTTTTTTATTTTTTTGTTGCAAAATCCGTCTTTACATTGAAACTAAAACTATGTATCGCCCTGAGCAGTGTGTTCCCAAAAGTGAGTGGATTTAGGAGATTTAAAATTCTCTCTGCTGACTCAGGGGGATGACTTCTGATTTCTCATCAGGCCACAGATCCTATTTATTATTCCAATGAATAACTTTGACTTGAATGTGTGTGTGTGTGGGAATAAAAAAAAAAAGAAAAAAGTTGTGCCCATGATTACAATCCCCCTGAAAAGTGGAATGTGCACGGTGGGAGTCCGTCAATGCTCTTTCACAGCTCATCAGAAGTCCCTGGGAAAGGGAAAAGAGGAGCGGTGAGAGTGCGGAGTGCTGACTGGCAAACAGCCAAAACACCGACTGTGGCGGGGAGAGAAAAATCAACTTGCATTTCTGGCAGGCGGGATATAGAGCAGTTGGATGACACTGGCAGTGACTGGAAGCTAGAAAAAGTGGTGTAGTGGTGATGTGAATATGTTATTGTGAGTACGATGCTTTCCCTCAAGGAACAAGATGGTTTAACTTTATTTTTACTGAGCTTTCGTAGCGTTCAGGAATGATTTTGATTAAATGCAAAGAAGAACATCCAAAATGCAAACAGAGGTGGATCGTGGAAGGGCGGGTGGAGGTCCAGGTCAGAGGGAATTCAAAAGCAAAAAACAAAAGACGAGATGGAGCTGAGTGTGACAGGCGGAACACGGTGAAGCAAAGAGAGAGCAAAAATTAGCAACAAGCGCACGACTGAACGATCGGGCCAAGTCTGCAGCCGGAACTGCAGAGGTTGCTTGGATGATGAGGAACAGGTGGTGAGGTGATCAGGCAGACCTGAGGGAAACAGGAGGCCATGCCCGACGCCACCCACAGCAGAGAGCGACAGATACACGAGGAAAGGGAAAACACCGGGAACTGGGTGGCAGACAGCCTCGACATAACACATTTAGAAGCCTTGAGTAAGATGCTGCCTTTTACACAGTCTAGTCCACTTCATCTCAATATAAATCAACAGGACTGAACATAGACGATATGAAGATGGACGACATGTCTCTACGTCTTTCCACTGTAAAAAATGATGTCAAAGTATCACAGGTACAGGTGCTGTCATATTGCAACGATGACAACATTTGGAGCCAGAATCTGTGCGGTATACATCGAGGTCCCGTCCAACTCAATCACAAGCCTGGCACAGCGGTCAGTCATGACATGAAACACCCTTTTTATATCATCAAATAACTAATTAAAACCAAACTTATCAGAAAAATGAACACTTGAATACACATCAGTGTGATAAAAAAGGATGTCCCTTCCTCTAAGATGGAAGTTGCCCATGTTTTGGCTTTTGTGGGAATAAGCCAGATCAGTGATGACAGACTTTTATCACAGTTTCAAACGCTTTAGGTGTTACTCTTGTCAGAGAACGGATTGGTGAGGCAGTTCTGATGAGTTTTCTGAGACCAGAGACGTTTTTATTTTCTTACAAGTGATCTGTCGTCGCGTGTGTCTCAAGTGTCCCCGGGACATCATCATCTCAAACACTTCATCACTGATCAGTCTATGAACTTGGATGATGCGTAAGGACACCAAAACAGAACCCGACTCAAGTGTGCGGAAGTTTGTGTGCAACAGCCTGGTGCTGTTTGCTCAAGACCCAATCTGCAATCCACAGCGGACAGTGTGAGTAATCACACATTGACAATGCACGTCACTTAAATTAGACACCGCAGATGGAAATCATACCTGCCGCCAGCGCAAAAGCTCTAAAGGGAGTTAATTATCTAAAAGAGGAAGACATCATACAGGCAAGCTGTTGTGGACTAGAGATGCTGGAAAAGAGAGAAAGTAATTAATTTTGTCTTCCTCGTTGGCATTATTGACATGTCTGTAGTAAAACTTTTGTCAGTGAAGATTCTCAGTCATCTAGGGTGTAATATGTTTAGCAGTGCTTTGAGTCAAAAGAGGTTGGACTAGCTTTAGATTTCGAAATATGAACTGAAGAAGTCTGTTAGACATCTTCAAGAATCTAAACCAATCCAGAAGTCCAGCTTGGCACTTTTAGTTTCCGAGTGAATCTTCAAAAAATCAAAGCTGCTGCCATCAGTCGTCTGGGGATTTGTAAATGCAAGGTAGTCGCATGCATGGACACGATGGACAGTATGGCCACTATTAAGCTACGGCATGCCAAAGACGTGCTTTACTGGGAACGATTCTCCTCCATAGTTACGTTTGAAGAGCACAACTTCGCTCCGAATTTAGGTGCTACTTTGGATTTTGGATTTTTCGTCTGGTTCTGCATTGAAAGCTTTTTTAAAACTCTTAATTTAACAACAAAAGCTGCGAGATTGTCCTCGGTCTCTATTGAGCGAAGCTTTTAGAGACTTGTGAGTCTGCAGAAAAAGCAAAACATGAGACAAAGGACTTTGAAATGAGAAAAATATTAAATGTGAGTGAGGAAACTATTGAAGGTGCACAGTACACAGTATTATTCAAAAGCCCACAGTGGCTGCATTTGGGTGGAATACAGTTTTAGGATCACTAATAGCCATAACCCACGTTTGCACAGTTGATCTGGTCAGAGCTGATCGGTGGAAAATAGTGCAAACTGTGAGAAGTTTTGAAGTTGGATTGTGGTCGACGCTGTATTCATCACCCCAAGCTCCCGGTGGCACTGTTTAAATGTTTGTAGCAGTAGCTGATATTTCTCTAGGTGAATATCTTCTTTTTTGTTATTGTACAGTTCTAGAAAGAGAAGCACAAGTCTTTCATCCATCAGTGATTGGCTGCATTCACAAAGTTCAGCGCAACTCGGATCAAGGTTCGACAAATTTTAACTTTCAGTACGATAACGGAGGCAGCATCCACAAGCGTAGTTAGTAATAATATTCCTTTTGGTCTGTAACGCTCATAACGCTGTCTAGTTGTCCATATGGAAAAAAAAAACAGAGCACTCATATGCAAGAGAGGTGCAGATCATACAGCAGGAGTGGTTTGTGCATTTTTGATTACTTCACTGCATTACGCTTGCACGGACCACACCATCAACAAGATACAGTTTAATGATTTATAAACAAAATGAAAAGACCGTGAGTGAAGCGTCTTGTGTTTCTTCGGTCTGCTGCTGTGCTACGGGGAAGCTCCACTTGGGAATACGCCTTAGCACCTGGGCACCAGTCGGGACCGTGTGGAAAGAGGAGGAGGGGATGAGGAGGGTATTTATGGGCATGTCGGAAGTGCGGTCCTTCTCCTTAAATTAAAAAAACAATGCAACAATAAAGCAGCACGAACAACGGCAGCACCAGCAGCTAAATGGAATGCAGCCACCGTGAATTTTATCATTTGGGTGAAATACAGTTTTAAGACCTCTAATAGCTTTACCCCACTTTTGGAGACGAGCCAGGTGCTGTGAGTTATCCAGTTAATAGACGGTGAGAGGTGGAAAACAGCTGCACATCCAGTCAACCGTTTTTTAGAAAGTTACTGTTGATTGTGAGGAAGTCATGAATATTTAAAGCAATTATAATGAGAGGCTTACTTTTGTGAGGCACTTAATGGTCTCTAAGTTATAGATGAGCGGTCAAAAGGTTGAAGCCAATGTGAGAGCTCAAGAGAAAGTCGTAACTCTTCTGGCAAGTTAATTGGTAGCGCCTGTTGTCTCTTGGTACGTGTCCAGCACTTGTGCTTCCTCACTTCCTTTTTCTTTCCTGTCATCAGTCTTCTTTTTCCTGTTTTTTTCCCCACACCTTTTTCCTCTTCCTCCTTCTTGTTTATGTCATACCCTCTTCCATTTTTTTTTTATTCTTCTCTTTGCTCACCTACTGTATAATCAAGGCTGTTTATATTGAACCGTGCACTGCAGTGCAAGCCGGGAAACAGTAACGACTTCTATTGTTGTAAAAGCAGGAACATTGGCTTTTAATGAGCTTGCGTAGTGGCTCTTAAACCGGGAAGTGGATCCCCCCCCCACCGCCATATATCAATGTTTAAAATGGTTGTAAACTTATACATTATAAGAGTATTGTTTCCTCTGGGACCAGTGAGAGAGATAACAAGACACACCGACTTTGTGCTTACTCTGCAACCTGCCCACAGGAACAAAAAAAAAAAAAAGTCAAACTAGTCGATACTCGAGACATTTAACAGCTAACATCGATCAGGTTCACGCTTTCATCCGCGCGGCGTGAGACCGGACGTTCCTGAAAGCACGATTAGACGCTTCTCCGAGCCAAACAAGTCAATATTATCCCTTGAATACATGTTTTCTGCCATGTTGGTCAGCATGCATTATTCATTTAAGAAAAGGAAAACAACGTGTTTGGAGCTGTTTGCTGTGGTGCATTCCCATATCATCATTAATTATTTCTCAATTCAGCTTTTTCTTCCCCCCCCGTGTATTTATTGCTTTGTACTACAACAAACACAGTTTGAGCACGGAGGCTTTATTTCTTGACAGCTGAACAAGGATTTTGTACACCAGTTCCTTTAATTAAATGCTTCACATTTAAAGCTTACTCCGTTCTAGATGTCTTCATGATGTCATTAAACGCGTGCCTTGTTTTCTTACTTTCCACCGTCACGACTTTGTTAAGTTTCATCGCTTTGCTTCTCGGCTGAGCTTTATGTTCTTTAGTTTCTTTGCTGCAGGTGTTACTCGCAGAGCCGACTTCAAGAGGCTTGCAGACAGCACAGCAGTGACACGATCGCCTCATAAATCTGTTGTGGCTAACATCTTAGCAAACTGTTTGCGTATTTACACATCCAGTGCATGCGTAGCAACATTAGCATTCATTTGGAGCCCCGTTTGTAGCCATCTGGTGAATGTAAAGTTTGTTTTCCAGCCCGGTCTACATGAAACAATGCCCACGGCTGTGTTCCTCGTGTGAGTCACTCCTCCTCTGGTGCCGTAATGGGAAACGCTAATTCTGAAGGACTTTGACTTAACAGTTTGAGTCAGGCAGCTTCGAGGCGGTTATGTGTAGCTTGTGTCTGCGGTTTGTAAACCAAACAGCCAGCGGTCATGCTGATACAGCGGGTTGTGAGCTGTACCCAGCTGGACTTGGGCAGCGCCAGCCAGTCTGCCAATCTCACCATCTTCCCCGCTGAGCCTTCTTTCTCCGGTTCACTCTTAAAACAAACCCCGCCTCGCTGCTGCCGAAGGCAAGAAGTCCTGGCTGTGTGTATTTTTTTTTTTTTTAATCTAAACTGGGTTGGAAAAACAACAGAAAAAGCTTCTAAGTCTAATATCAATTCTCCTTTTAGCTCTGATCTCCAACAGCACCTGAGGGAAGCATTTGGCTCTTCAACCGCTAAATGCTCCACTAGCTAGTCTCCAACTTTTTCTGTTTGCCATTTGGCGCCGAAGCAGGCGGAGTACAGTTGGTTTATTGGAGCTAAAATCGGCTGTCTGCTGAGGATTGAAACGAGGTTGACGAGAGCAGCGAGATTGAAATGAAACCAGTAAAGCTGCAGGTCGTAAAAACCAAAACAGTGAGCTGAAACACACCAAGACGCTTAGTGGAGCTGCAGGAAACTGCAGAGTTTAGCGATAATGCAATGGAAGTTTCCTCACTGCTAATATATAAATACCGCAGCAGATCAATATGCCTCTTCTTAGGAGCAGCTAATTATGCTAGAATTAATTTTAACAGATAATTGTGACATTTAGGGGGTCCCGGTTGTTGATTCATAATGCTGAACACCTGCAGGGGATGCAGCATCAGAGCACTTTAGCTAGATAAGTGTTTTTATTTCACCAGAATACACACAGACCTTTAAAAAAATCATAAATGGGAGATTTGTGTAGGCTGTAGCTTAATCGTTTTTCAGATTCAGGCGTTGGCTGGTGTGTATATTGGACTCTGGGAGATTGAAACTTTGTAAAGCAATGTAATTTTGATCCGCTGTCACAAGACTGAAAGGAAAATAAGGCCCAGGGTGAAAAGAATTGGCACTATTTATTATTAATTATAAATATAATTTTAAGTGTTTTTGTCTGTGGCTTTAGTTACTTTCCCGGTTTTCAACTAACCGTGTCAAAGAGGGGTAACAGGGTCATTGTTGTCTGTTTGCATGCTGGGTCTGTTTGCATGCTGTGTCGCTCTATGTGTGTGTGTGTGTGTGTGTGTGTTGTGTTTGCCCGTGTTTGTTTACTGCAGATCAACAACTTTCAAATGAGTCTCTCAGACTCTTAACACTTGATAAAACGCCAACTTTTCCGGCACTTTCAAAAGTAGCCTCTCTCTCTTTGTCTTGTGTGTTTTAAAAGGGAAACATGCAGCTCCTGACGCTCAGTTTGAACGTGCTTTGTAAAGCGCCACGCCGATGCACAGATCCTCCTGTGATTGCATGTTTTACTCACTGAGCTGCATGTTATTTCCTCGCCGTGTGTGACATTACAGTGCCTTTCATTTGAGTTCAATCCAGGGAGTCTGCAGTGTTTTTAACACATCCTTTACACGCTGCTGCAGTCACTCTTGGTCAATAACTAAAATGCCCGATGAGTGTCTCTTTCCTGCAGAGCACCGCGCTCTCAGGGTGCAGGGTTCCTTGTGGTTCCTATGGACTCCAAAAGCAGAACTATCAGGCTCCTCTCAGTGGAACCGGCTCCCAGTTTAGCTTTGTAGGCAGACACCCTCTCCACTTTCAAGAGCTTATAGTTAGAGCTGGCTCATGTGAGTCCTGAACCATTCCTCAGTTATGCTGCGATAGGACTAGACTGGCAGGGGACTGCATCTTACTAACTTTTCTTCTTAGCTCTCATGGATTGTGGTTACTTTGAGATCAAGGATTGTGGTTGTGCCTTCTGCTGCGGTCCTGCCTGTTGCCTAAAATACTATAATTTTTATTATTATAACCACTTTTGGTCATATCTCTTATTACTGCTGCTGTGCATGCGTCTATCTCCAACTCTAAACCCAACGGATCGCGACAGATGGCCGTCCACCATGAGCTGGGCTCTGATCCTTTTCCTTGCCACCATCACCAGGTGCTTCCTCATGGTGGGACTTGTTGAGTCTTTAAAAATAACATTAAGACCAGCTCTATATGGAAAGTGCTGTGAGATGATAATAATAATAATAATAATAATAATAAGAAGAAGAAGAAGAATAAAATAATAAATGAAATTGAATTAAATGATCTCATATGTTGTATTTCAGTCACATCATTATATCGTTATCACTATTTTCACTATTTGTGTTCAAAGACGTTGTATTATAAGATAATTTAACACATTTTGTCCAAACAGTGGATTGCTCTATTCCTCTGTGAGTTAAGCTGCTAAGGCGTGAAAACGCTCCTCATGCTCCATATTTCCTCAATAAGTACTGATTTCCACTAACGAGTGTCCAAATACCATTTTCCAACTTTTCACACATCCCGTCTTTGGTGCCTGCCAAGCCACAAAATAACCGAAAGAGAAGGAGTCATTTTGCGGAGTTAATGCTATGTCTTGCTTAACAAAAGGAGTCAACACTCAGTCTTATCTAATTTCACCGTGTGGAACTCTCACTTTCTTCTGCATACACCCACTCATCATACCTCTCAGGTCTCATTTAACAAGTTACAAAGGAAAATTGTTGTGATCTGCTGAGACGATTAGTTTCTCAACAGAGCCTTTGGCAGTGCTGTGGTCCCATCTGCAATCACGCGTCTCTATACTTAGACATACCTAGTTTTCCAGAGCAGAATCCTACACAGCAATTAAAAATGTACTACGGTCTCATTTAAACATATCCATCAAAGGCAGTTTCTGGAACACTGTACCTACACCTGCTGAGGATGATAGTCTTATATAAAACAACGCAAGTTTATCTTTAGGCATATTTCACACCGGTGGTCCAAATACAGATATGGTTTGCATCGAAATGTGTTAAATGAAAACCTCTCTTGAACCCAGCCAAGGATAAGTAACAGCGTTTACTCGCTTAACAGCCTGAATTTCTTCAATTCAGCTGAAGGATTTGCTTCTGCACAGAGGATGAAGCGTGGGGATATCAACAGAGAAAGTTAAAATGAAATCTGACAGTTGAGAGTGTCAACGTTGATTCAGTTTTGTAAAGAATGCAAAGCGCATTGCTGCAGAGCTGCAAACTTGCATTTCTTGAATATTTTTATTGGTATTAATGGGACAAAGGGTGAAACAAAATGGACATATGCAAAGTTTATTAGTTCATTGTACCCACTGAACACAGTATGGCAGAACAAAGCGAAGCTATCATTTATTTTGGATTTGACGCAAGCAATTTGCCTCCCAATGCAATGTGGTATTGTGGGACAACGAATGGTGGATCCACCCAAATCCTTGGACCTAAGACCCGACCCTGGCTAACTGTTTGACATTATGTGTGGATCTGAGAAAACCCAGCCCATCAGACAGCGGTGATCATGATGTGTGTCATATGTGTGGCATCTGTAGCCACAAGGTGGTACCGAATGACCTGCGAGAGAGAGCCAATGGACCCACAAAGGATAAAAGACCGGCACGATCTTCCGCAACATTGTTCTGTCTCCTTCGTAATAACACCACCTCAAGATGTTTGCCTCCCACGTCCAACCCAGTCTCTTCATCCGCTGTTTTTTTTTAATTTTTGCAGAATTTAAAAACTGTGGTGTTCCAAAATTCTGGGTCTTTACCTCGACATTAACAAACTGCTGCTTGGTACAAAGTGCTAACAATCAAGCTACCCGCTAGCCTGCACACGTTGACAAAGCCACAGAAATTTTAAAGTAGTGGCGTCTTCACCGTTCATCCATTGATGACCAGTGGTACATTTTAGTAGCCCAGCTGTTCCTGCTTACGGTCGATCGTCATGCTGCTGACTGAAGAGAAGAGCACAGACTGTGCTGAATCTGTCCTCCTTGTACTTTTCCTCCCTTGTTCTCTCGTAGTTTGTGGTGATAAGAATGCAGGGAGTAATTATGAGCAAGATTTAGAGTTTTTACATCAATAGCTCTGCTGGGTTGTATAAAAGCTAAACAGCCGAATGTTTTCTGCCTGATTAAAATTCCTTTGGTCCCCACTTTCCAGACTTCCAATGCATCAGAGATTACTGTTTCTTATACAACAAAACAAAAGGGGGCAACCACCCAAGTACACTCTGTAAAAATATTTCATTATTATAGTGAATGGCATGGAAAATCCAGTTATAGATGCAGAGGTACAGTGTTTACAGTCGAGTGAACAAACTGGTCTAATATTTTAAGTTCAATTGCATTTATTTGTGTTTGAATATTACCCCATGAGGTATTAGTAGTAGAAGTTTTAGCTGCAGTGTTACTTTCTTAACCCAACCCAGGGAAATTTACAGAATTCAAAACAGCAATTATCAAACCTCACCTCACCTGGTTGCAATCTGGTGAAGAACAAATGGTAGTAAAACGTTGAGACTGTCATTTCAAAGTGCACAATGGCCGTACTCGAATTGAGATGCCAAAATGAGCACACTACACCAGGAAGTACACAGTGTACACAGTGTACCAAACAGAAATGTACTAACCGAAGTGTCTGAATTCAGACACAGCTCGTTTTAATGTCTAACAGTTTGAAGATAAAAAATAAATAAATATATGGAATCAGGTTTGTTGCCCAGAAATATCTGAAATATATCCAAATTCTTCATTCTTTAGTTGAAGGAAATCAAGGTCAAGATTACTTTTGAGAGTAAGCTCCATGATTTCATGTTTTCTTGGTTTTTATTCCAGCAAATGTAATAATAATAATAATAATAATAGCTGAAAACACTGCCATTCTCTCCCTGTGTGTATATATAGTCTTGTTTTTATCCACTCCCACCATGCACATGATATCTGGTAATTGCTGTTGAGCCACTCTCACTGATCTGGGACCATCACATTTCCTGCAAACCTCATCTACCCCAACAAAAGCATCCTATGGGTCACCAGCTTTTCCATACCCAAAGCTCTAAATGCATTAACATTGTTCCAAACCATTAAACGAATTTTCACACAGCACAGTACAAAAGCAGAGTACACAATGTAAGACATGATTCAATTACTTGGAGATATTCCACGCTGGGCAATATTTTCATACCAGGCCGGAGTTTCCCCTCGGGTCACTATCTGTCATAAGGGGTGGATAATATCACATTAATGCATTTCAACATTTACCATGATGGCCTCATTGTGCTGCAGCTACTCAGCGTGAAGGACAATAAGAAAAAAGAAAAGCAAGAAACCACACGTGTGAATATCAAGCAGCTGTGATTGAATCCCCAGCAGCTGAAACTTACTGGCGTCAGTGGTGGGGAATAAAACGAGAGAAAGAGTCGATTGAAGTGTTTTTACTCACATTTATTCTCACAGAGCTGAGGGAAAAACTGATCCCAGTCAGTGTTTATAATTTATATTTCTACCTGCCAGACTTTCTCTCAGTGGCCTATAGTGAAACATCGCCTCAGTACATAGAAATTAATTTTCATAAAAGCCTAAATGAGTGTCTGATATTAAATTAAATGATATACAAGTTGTTCTCCCCTGTGTTTGACACTTTAAGCACCACCAGCTTTAATTTGTTTTTTGAGTCTGTACATCGAGAGAAACTTTGGTCTGTGTTTTCCTAAAATGAAGTTGGGGACGGGGACTGTTGTTCCTCTCAAGCAGTGTGGATGTACAGAGAGGGCTGATGGGAATCCAGTCATGCATATTGTCCCGTTGCGACAGCTGCTATCACAGGCGCAGGCAAACAGCAGAAGCAGCGATTAAGGCACAAGGTTTGAGTTGATGATTAATGGTGTGTACTTTTAGTTCGGTTCATGCAAAGAATATATATATATATATATTATTTTTCAAGAATAATGAAAACAAAAGAGCAAAAGACACAAAAAATGATAGATTTCTTGTGTCCAGTAAAAGGAGATACATGAAACTCATTTGTTGTTCAGCATGAACAACTTGTTTTATTGATTGCACTTGACTGGCTGCTACTTAAAGCAGAAAAGTTTGTAACACGGCTGAGGCATCGAAAACGCTGAAACATGTTATTAATCAAAACTCAATTTCTCTGCAACATGTGTAACTCTGACCCTATTCATTCAGATTTTGGACGCATTATAAATACGTGAGTAATCCATCATTGTAAATGCTAATTAGTCATTGGTCATAGTCAATGTATGGATTATTGAACATGCCTACATAGCACAACGGGATGCAAAACAGCCACAAAGATGCAAAACGATTGCAAAAAGATGCAAACTGACCATAAAATGACTGCAAAGAAACATAACATGACTAAAAAGAGACGCAAGAGACAGAAATCGACCACAAAGAGATGCCAAACGACAAAAAAGAGACATCAGCCATAAAGAGACGCCAAATGACTAAAGAGAAATGCAAAACGATCACACAGAGAGACATAAAGTGTTCACAAAGAGACACAAAGTGATCATAAAGCATCTACCAAGAGAGACTACACAAACAGCAGCATGTCTGGACACGGTACAGATTTCGAGTCAGGTTGTCTTCCTCCTCTTTTCTTCTCTTCTCTTCAGGAGACAACTCGCTTTGTTTTCAGTTTTATCCAAACTGTCCAATTCTCGATGATTTATGTGTCCTGTCAACTAAAATTTGACCGGTCCACGCCTGCCTCTCTGTTTTTGCTTTTGTGTATGAACTTACTTTTGTCCAGACCAGAAGCAGCGCCAAGAATTTCGGCGTCTCAGTTACTTGGTCATTTAAAACACTGATGTCTGGAAGAAAGAAAGCACTGGATGAATTGGCTTTTGGTGTTATTGATTAAAGTGCTAAATCTCTGACATGCTGTGGGTCCAGTGAATTTTCTACAATGTCTCATTAATATGTGGCTCACGAATGGATATACACTACTGCCAGTTGTGTATGTGTGTATGAAGATGTGAGAGAGGGTGGCAGAGAGTAAAACTGTTAATATATTTATTGTTTTAATAAACTGAGTTGAACTGAAAGAGCCATTTATAATGCTGTAGATTCTTTTATATTCTTTCTACATCAATACGTAGCAGCACAATCCTGTAGCGCTCCATTTAAAAGACCGATGTTACTGTGGGGTGTCCATGTGGAGAATATAAGGACCCTTGTGTGCACACGTCCATACTAGACTGCCCTGTGTTGAGAATCGATATTGAATTTCACTCAGGCAGACATAAAAATGTGATAATGTTTTGGATCACTTCTCTTGATCACTTGGCTGGCAAATTATGAAGCTGAAGAATCGGAAGCAGCTTACATTGATCTGTGAAGTCTTGCCCCGGGGTTACTTGTAACCCCCCCCAGCACCACCAGCACCACCTCCCATACACCCACCCCCAGCATCTAGGTCTACTCAATATGGCTTGTGCAATCAAATTATACAGATGCTGCCTCAGTGGGGCCAGTGCTGGAGCGCAGCGAGGTGTGGGTACAGTGTTGTGGTTAAAAGGGGAATATCCCCATTTAACATAGAGTTCTCATGTTGTATCTAACACAGGTTATTCTGCACCAAGGGACACATTGGGAATGAACTGACCTTGAGTACTAATAAAATGTTTGTTTGGGATTTTAAATAAAATGACCTTCACTTCATATTCATTTATATCGCCTACAGTTATGGACCATAAAATGAGACTATATCCCATAAAATCCCGGGAAGAGTCAGTGTGTCCACAGCCTTTGTTGTCCCTTGCACAGTAAATGGTCAAAGCATTTCTGTCTTTACACACCCTTTTAGAAATTTCCCAGCTCGTTTGTACTCAGAATTCAGAAAGAAAGCATGCAAGTCATCCCTTTCGTGTGTGAGAACTGTATTACAAGCAGTAATGATGTGAGCACAGTGCAGAGTGGCATTTCAAACTGTGCTTTTGGATTTAAATTTAGAAATGTATTCATTTCGAAAGTCAGTCTCTCAAAGCCTATCAGCTAATCATGCATGATTAGTCTCTTGGGGGAATGGGCAATGCAATGGGACTGCAGTGCAATGATTAAAAGTAATCATTTTTTACACCCACACATAAAATAAGTTAAAAAAAAAAAATCAAATTAAAGGTAGAATCACACATATAACTAAACATGTACATCTGCTGCAGATGGCTGTGCAGGTTCGCCTGGCAGAGAATTGAAAAATGTTTAACATAAAAGCAGCAATAGGATGTGAAAAGTCTCCCATAATAAAGCTAGACATTCTAATGTCTTAGGCCATGAAGCCTGTACACTGTGTTTTATGGATATTGAGGTAGTTACACCACTGAGGGGCGGAGGAGATGGGGATAAAATGACTTGTGCAAAGAGAAGCTTATTGGATATATCATTTAAAACCTAAATATCCTAAGGGTTTGAATGAGGACTAAGCACTTTCTTAGCTTTATTTTTAATGTGTTTGTTCAGCAGTGCATTTCTAACATTGTACTTATGATTGTGTTTGTGTAAATAAATGTGCTAATTATTTATATATTTTTTCCACATTTATTGAACCTGAAAATGAGCCGCTCAGATACTGAAGTAATTATTCAAGAAGACCAAGGGCTCAAACGACTTTGTTGTAGTTGAGTATTCACAATAATAAGTGGTCGCAAAAGTGAGCACAACGGTACGTAATATAATAGAACCTGAATAGGAAGAAGAGATTCCAAAAAGGGAAACCATTTCAACAGCTGTCCAGTGCAAAGACCGGGGCAAGGACAATATACATTGTCATTTTAAACTTTAGTAGCAGTGTAATACATTCCTTTGAAGAGCCCTGAGAGCAATGCATCACATTAGACAAGCACATTTTTCGTAAATGCAACCACAGGCTTCTCTGTACTTAGTTAGGAAACTCTACCCTTTAAAACATTCTTTCTGTGTTAGAATACCGTTCTTTCTACGGCCCTTAGGTTCAGGTGTAATTTTTAACAATTACTGCCTTTCAAAGAGCCTTTCAGATGCACTGAAATGGGCTGAGATCATCAAAAGAAACAGCTATATAAAATTGGGTGTTATCTGCATAAAAATGAACGTCAATGTTCTCTACTGTCCTACTCTGAGATGATTGAAAGGTAGTAGACCCAGAATTGAGCCTTGTGGGTTGTGGCACTCCAAATGGAGCATTCATTCTGTTAATTCTGTTATAGTTTTGGTTTGGGATAAACATCTTATGATGTTGCGTTTGGGACCTTTTAATTATTTTTTATAGTTAAAGTCGACTGACATCTGAGGCTGAACTTACGTCCAGAAGTACAATCAGAGTTTATATTTAGTACAGTGTAGAGTATAATCATTCATGATGTTCACCAGAACAGTTTGGATGCTATATTGTTGCTGAAACCACTCTGGTATTTGTTTAAAGTAGGCTGTCTACTGTGTGAGGACTAGCTCTCCCTAAAAGCTTTCTGAGGTTGTATACAGTTTCTAAAGTAGAAGTTTGTCAAGTCTAGTTCATTGTTTACATGTTCACTCTCACAGTGGTTTTTATAAGACTTCAAACTTAACCTTTGAACTGTCCCATTTGTATGTGAAGACCAGATCATGAGGTCTAGTGGTTGTTACAGCTGTGTCGCTGGAAGTCTTTAAACTGGATATAATAGATGTCAGTTTATCTGGACATCCACATCCTCTCTTTGACATCACAAAAGAAGATTTTCAGTGCCCATAAAAAAAACCTGTTTCTGTTTCATGGCTGTACTCAATGGAAATACTATGCATGCTCTTACGCTTTTTCATTTGTCAGCTTCACTCCACGTTAATCTAATTGATTTATTACAACAGACACAGTCACACAGGAAGCCTGGGACCCTCATGAGTGTTAAACACCTTAGCTTTTCTTGCAAACAGCTGTTTCAAATTACTTAGATCTCTCCAGTGTTCATTAATGGGAAACAGCAATAAAATATTCATGAAAGTTAATAAAGCTAGCTCATAATAAGGCGTAATTAAAATTGCTAGCTTGTTTGTGCGAACCTGAGCGACGGCAAGCTTGAAGGATGTGTTTTATGACTTACAACTGAAGCTTGTATTATTCATAAGAAAAAGACGAGTCAGAAAAGATACCCAATACTCAAAGTGACTTGAAGAAAATGTATTTAACAGGCATAATAGGGAGCTTGGCGATGAAGGTTTTGCATTGCATTGCACACTACAACAACCCGAGGTCCTGTATGCTACAAAAAAACTGCTAGAACAAAAATGTGATGGATATCGTTGAATTTATCAGGAAGAACGGTGACTGAAAGGGAGTGTCTCCTTGCTTGAAGTTTGAGTAAAAGCTTCACTGGTCCAGAATGTTTCTTCGCTATTGTAAAATCATGGCTGTAAACAGGACAATTTATTTAGGCACCACAAATATGTGACAATATTTTTATTAAGGAAGCTATCTGGAGTAGATAAAAATGACAAATAACATCATCTGAAATGACAAAGAGAATGGAATTGAATCAGAGCTCTGAAAGATGCTACCACTTGCATTTGACAAATGAGTGCAATGCAAGAGAAATGTCAGAAATAATGACAAACAAAGCACAAGGCACACCAGGCGCTTATGGGAAATTATGGCAACGGGAAAGAAGGAAAACAGTGCTGGTGTAATGGAATTGTCAGGGGCTCACATCATTGATTTAATGCATGCGGTTTCATTCGCCTCATTCAAAGGTAATAGGCAATGAATAAAAGGGCCAGTCTTGTCTAAATACTGAGAGAGCAGACGGGTGATGGGAATGAAGATGTACAGGCCTGTTGGATAGAGGTGAAAGGTTGTAGTTCGCCTCTCAGCAGATTTTCAAAGGATGTAAAAAACATTTGCAGCGATGGATTGGGTTTTTTTCTATTATCTGTTTCTCCTTTGAGTTAGAATATTTTTTGTCTGAGTTTTATCCCCATTCTCTTACATTTTAATTATTCCCACCCTCTATCCTATCCTGTAAAGCTGCACTCATTGGAGCTTTGAAGGTTCTTCGGTACTGTATAGGCTGTTAAAACAACAGCAGCCCAGAGGGAGCAGGCACTGAAGGCGATTTATTAAGCGAACAGACCATAAAACTGATTTTGCACATTAAGTGTTTTAGCCCTGTTGCAGTTAACTCTTCATTTCTGCACATCAGTATTCCGGCACAGATTAGATTCTGCAGATTTCATTGCAGGTAATCTGAACCACAAAAGCTGCAACCACGTTCCTCCTTTAACTCTCCAAGACATGAATCGCCGGTCGCTGGCACTTCAGCCGGAGCACCGTGTGTTCCTGAGATCAATGGTTTTTGAGTGGAACAGTTAAGAGCAATGACAAACTGAATAGCTTGGTATTTTCTCCTGCTTTGCCAGCCTCATCTCCACTTCATGCCAATACAGAAGTACTTGTCTGCAGTGCCCTGGGCTCTGTTTTGTTTTCTTTTTAAACTGTGTATGCACAAGTGAAGAGGTTCAAAGGACTTTTGAGGATGTAATCCAGTTCTCTAAGCATGCATTCACAGTTTTCTGTCTGCTCCTGTATTGTGTAAAATGGCCGGGAGGTTTTAGTCTGAACGCATGGTCGTTTTCTTGTTTCTGTGTTATGACGGGACACGAGGTTAAGTCTCTCTCTCTTGCTGTTTCTTTAACTGCTGACATACCATTATTTTCATGGGATTAAAATACTGTTACTGCTCAGACTTCTTGTTTTCATGTCCTGAGAAATGGACTATTCTTGATTTTGAAGTATTTTATTGGTCATTCCTGTGGCTATTTGTGAAAAACAGATGCTTCTTCATGTCAAGTTTGCGCCAGAACATTAATCTCTGGTTTTGTCATATCACTGTGGAGACTATTCTCCCAAGAAGAAAGACAGCACAAGTCATTTCAGAAGGTGCCTCAATACAACATATGTTTATGTCCAAGTGACGGGAGCAAAGGAAGTTGGGGTGATGTTGTTATAGTGATTAAATCTAAGGAATCGGGTTGGACTGACAAGTTTAAAAAATCTTGAACCCAGGAAAATTGCTGTCTCTTTCCTGTTTCCACCCAACAGTCAAGTTCAAGATCATTCCCTAAACTTAACTACGTGTTTTATCGTAGCTTTGCAAACTTAAAGAAGTAGCCATTTGAACCCAAGTCACAATGTTTCCCTAAGCCAACCAAGTTGTTTCTGTGCCTAAACCAAGCCCAACCTTAACCACAGTGTTGCCAACAGTTTTAGAAGCCACAGAAAAAATAATGTCATCCTGCTGGTGGAGGTGTCAGATCAGGAAACACCTCTATTTGTCCTACAAGGACAAATCGCTTATTTTGTTGTTTGATTTGGATCCAAAAGCAAAGCCACATTTTATCTGACTACCTTACAATCTTGGAACACATCAGCTATCGTATGACAATGATTTAGCCTCTGGGGATAAAGGGCATTGTTTCAGGGCTTCCATTGTATCCGCTTTACGGGTATCTGAGCCAAGACTTCCTCTGCAGCCCAATTAGCTTCATAATTAGGAATGAGAATAACAATCTGCATACAAATCCATATAAATGCCTACAGACTCTGCATTCATGCAGATATCTGCTCGTAGAGATTACCGACATTCAGTCAGACCTTTGCTTGGAGTCTCGTTTTTTGTCCCAGATGAATGTTGACAATCGTGATAGATGTGATGTGGTGAAATGTTCATCGTCAAACTGAAGTGCTCCTGGATTCCACTAGGAGACGTGCGCATTGATGACCAATTTATAGCTTTGGTGACCAAACACAGCCTACGTCAGCATTCAGAGATTCAGAAACTTGGGACCAATTTCTGGCAAAGTGGCTGCTGGTATGAAACATCCATGCAGTGTATAGGGACCCTTTTAAAAATGACTCAACCTCTCACTGAAGCTTGTCATAACTGACAAGAGGGACTTCATTATGTCAGTGGCTTAGCCAAAGTCTGTACCCCTTGAAACACGAATTCGGCACAGGTGGAGGCTGATTATTTGATTTAGATTATTTAACGTCTCGAAAACTTTAACAAACATTTCCTGGCTGTGAAGCATTCACTTTTAACTGCTGGTGAATCTCCATTCTACATCTGGCGACGTTTTTGCTGATTGGCTTGATTGAGATGCTAAATTTAATCTTAATGGCCTCTTGCTGCTTCGCTGTGCTCTGGTTTTGATGCACCTTGGAGGTCTGATGCATCTTGCTTTTCATTTATCAAAGCGGTGCATAAACGCTTTGTTCGTGGAGGATTTAAATTTGTCCCGTTAACTCGTGTTTTTGCGCTGCCCTCGTTTTCGCTTGAGTGGTGCCTCTTTGTCTGTTTGTCCCAGTTGTCAAGCTTTTTTTCTGAATGGGCTTAACATGATTGCCGTGCAAATATATCCATTATAAAAGTTGTTATTAATACACAGAGGAGTGTAAATTGTATTGCAAGAATGTAAGTGCTGATGCTTTTCCTCCAGCAGCCAAGGGAGTCTGGTTATTTCTCCCTGTAAAACCTGTTTCCACTGATACGCAGCCATTGCCTTATCATAGTTTCTTGCTCAAAACAGCGTCTATCATTGCATTCCCTCTCCTGACTCTGCTCCTCTCTTTCTCACCTACATCTTTTTATGTGCTTTTTATCTTTCCTGCCAGCCTTGGCATCCATCATTTCAGTGTCACTCCCACTGAATAGCTCTCCACAACATGCGGACACCCCGGGTGTCTTCAGCGAACCAATTAGAAATCTATCTATATGTTCATCTCCAAACACAGTATGTACTTCCCTTTGTAAATACTGATAAAGCGCCTCCTGTCCTTCCTCTTATCGCCTGCTGTACGGTAGCTTCAACATCGCCCTTCAGATGTAAGGCATGAGCAAGCGACTTGCTTTACCTCGAATGTTCTATCTAAAATCCAGGCCAGTGCAGTTTATCTGAAAGAGAAATTAGGTAGATATATGATGCATACACACGCTGATGTTATGGATATACCGCTAAAAAAATCTATATTCTTATATCTGCAAGAAGAAAATGAGCTTTGTTGAATATCTCAAAGATATTGACGAAAAAGAATAGACCAAAGAAGCTCATTTGCCAACCTGTTTTTTCCAGGCATCAGTTTTGTTTAAATCTGTCTGATATTAAAGGACCAGTGTGTATTATTTAGTGGCATCCAGTGGTTGAAACCTCCACGATTCACCCTCTACTTCCTAGCATGAAGGTGAAACTACAGCGACCACGTTTGTCTGTTCTGGGCTGCTGAAATATGACAGTTCAATGTGGTGGACTCACAGTCAAACAGAAGTTTTTCCTTGCCACTGTCGCCAAGTGCTTGCTCATGGTGGGAATCGTTGAGTCTACAAAGAGTACAGTTTAGACCTCTATATGGAAAGTGTCATGAGATAACTTCTTCTAAGATGTCAGAGGTAACATTAATTGAAAAATACCAGGATATTCTTAAAGAATCTCTAATCAAAATAAAAAAATTAACCCCCCTCCACAGCAGGATATTAATAGAGGACTTTCCTTTTTGTCACCAACATTCATTCAGTCATTTCATACAGTTTGGGTGAAACTGTCATGATTTCTTATCTATTCTTATTACTTTTTTGACACCAATTAGATAAGATATCCTAAGAAATTAATAGGTGGGGGGGGGGGCTCATCAAAAAAATGTAAAGTTTTGGCTTTCACTGAACAGTATCTAACTCATAAATCAGCAGGGCCCATATTAAAAGAAACCTCATCACACAGACAGGTGGTACATGTTTTCCGCTTGCAGCTATGTTAATTAAATGCTAAATTAAACCACACACTATGATATTAAATCACATTTCATTCTCCATAACCAACTACTGGTTAATGAAATAAGTTACTTGGTGGGATACTGAGTGACTGAATGATGAAGCTTGTTGTTTGCACCCTTGGCTCCAAACTTTATGATTCGGGCAAGAAGTAGAGAGGAAGTTTGTTGTTTTTTTAACCTTTCTGCAAGATGCAAATCGTCATGATATAAATGAATAACAAACTATGTGTAAAATTGGGTCATATTGTCACCTGCAAGCAATAAAACTGTACAATCCTGCATGATGTTGATATATTTTCCACTTGTTTTTTTGCAGCTTCTCTTCTTTTTATGTTTTCTGCTAGCAGAAGTGCCTCAAGATGGTGAGTCATGGTCCACAGAGGATGATTCCTAATTCATGAATCCTTAAAATGACCAACCTCGTGGTCATCTCGAAAAACTAACTGTTGGATTTCTGTTAAAAATTCTGAAGGCACAAAAAGTTTCAGACAAAATTCACAGAGCACATTTCCACTCCTGAGAAGATTACTACACCTTCAGGCCACGATGTCAAACTTTACACAAAAAGGAGAACACACTTGTATTGCCAAAGGGATAACACCATTCGAGTACATAAACCTGAAAGCCATTTCTCTAGTGCCACACTCAGGACGAACTACAGCTGTAAAAACTGCAAAGTCATGTTTCATTTCTGCATGTGTAGTTCTTTAAAATGATTTGATTTTCCTCTGCTGGAGGTCAGGTTCAGTTTAACTCTGTGTCACCGCTGCATCACTCCTCGGATTACATTAAAATGATGAATGCATGTTATAGGGAGGTAATGTGTTATGTTGACCTTTGCTTATGCACATGTCCCTCCAGCAATCTACATGAAGATGTACTGACTTACATAAATCTTAGCCTGCTGCACGGAGACTGACGCTCGCTGAAGGTCTTTGTTCACGCTGACCTTGACAAGCTTTAAAAATACAAATAACTGGACTTGTAAGATTTCTGTTGAATAAATCTAAATGGTAATCTTTTATTGTTTTGACATTGAGCTTAGGACTGCTTGGTAGACCACACAGTCATGGCACACCTTTCAACAGGAAGAATAGAGCGCCTGTGTGAATGCTTGAATGCTGCTGAGGCGTTCGAATCCCTGAGCTCCATCACCAGCACCACGATGTCGAAGAAGAATAAGCCGCGTCTAATCAGGAACTTTAGGATGTTCTGAAAACTATGATTACATAGAGAGGACCTCACACAAAAGGGGTGCCCCACTTGTCCTTGATTAGC
This sequence comes from Protonibea diacanthus, assembly GCA_028641955.1. Lineage (NCBI taxonomy): Eukaryota > Metazoa > Chordata > Actinopteri > Sciaenidae > Protonibea > Protonibea diacanthus. The sequence goes on along the minus strand of CM053997.1, from coordinate 14,845,394 downwards.
CAATTATTTGAATTTTTGATGAAGAAGCTTTTAGCTGAACGCTGTTTTTATGTTAAATGAGCTAATAGTCTCTAATTATTACAAAGAAATGCTACATGTCGCAATTATTCATACTTTTAATTAGGATTAGATTTCAAAAGATGCATGTACATGAGTTCATTCATCAGTGGAAGAAAAACAAATCTAATAGACGAAGAAATCACCTCAATGGACTAAGAAATCAATTATCAATAACAGCTAGCGTCCTCCGCGTTCTCACCGTCATCTATTATGCACTCTGTGTACACTTATTAATCATGCACCACCACTATCCGCGTTCGTAATACTTTTACTTAAGTGCGATTCATTGACCTTGACTGTACTTTTAATTACTACAGTAAAACGCTACACTAGTTATCGTATTAGCCTATTAATAAATAATGAGTTCATTCTGTCCTGTTCTCCATCAGCCCTACCTGAATATAAGATGTTTTATCATACACTTCATTTAATTCAAATATTTTAAGAGTTCGCGAGTCTCGAAGAAAACAAATTATAAAACTTTTTTTTTCGAACTTTCCCATCAAGGTTCCAGATTTTTAATAAATAAAATGAGAGATGAAAATCCATAAAAAATGTTCACTGCTTCCTGTTTTATTCATAATATTTCCCTATTTTTATCGGCTTTTGTCTGATTCAGCATTTCAACGCGCAGACCGTTTCAGGCTGTTTAATTATCTGCTTTTGGCACTTTTGGCACAGACAAATGTGCTGTTTGACTTCAGGTATATATCACCGGAGCAGAAGCTTTTGGTGGTTCTAGGCTGAAGTTGTATTGTTCTCTCACTGCTTTGGCCCACACAGCGTGGAGTCGTCTCTTAAAGGCCTGAATATACCAGCGTTTTAAAATGCATAGAGAACGCTAAAGTGCTTCAAGTCAAGTTTGGTAAACCATTGAACTGCCAATTTGCGGCACTTTGTCGTCTTTGCAGTGTTGACTTTTAGAGAGCCGAAGAGTCCAACTTCTGCTAAACCCTCTGCTGTCAGAATATAAAGCGCTCCATGAAAAAAGAGGAGAGAAGAGAAGAGAAGAGTTAAAATGGTACACATCTTTTGAATAAACTTTGCCAACTTAACAACCAAGCTAACATGAAAACTTTGGAAAGCTTGTGAGCTCTCCAAAGTTTTCAATAAAACTCTTTACTGAATGATTATATACAGTCCTGAGAAGAAGATACTGGGCGTAGGAACAGCACAGCGCAGATAAAAGGAAGCGAGGGGGGATTATTGCGACTGAATAGCGCCAGCATGTGGCTAGCGTTCGCTGTTCACTAGCCCAAAGCTTGTAAAGCAAACAATGTTACATTATTTTATTTTAAATGTGCATAAATACACCAAACCTGTGCTTTCTTTGTGTATTGTGATATATTCCATTGTCCTACCCCCAATTCTTATACGTCATAACAGAAACATCTCTACAGTGCAGTGAATTTTGACACCTCTCCAAAATAAAAGTCATATTCAGTTGAGCTGTAGCTGCATTTTACTGCAATACAGCAAAGTCTTTGTCTGTTCTCTACAGTGTGTTTGATGCATATACGTGTGCCGTGTTTACAATCTGCCTGTTCATTGTGATAGTACACCTGTCCTGTGAAGTAGGTGTTACACATCATCTTCTCTGCACTGATTTGTGTCTCAGACTTGCTTTTCTTCCAGGTGAAGAAGAGGAAGGCGCTGAGACAGAACAGAGTTTGGCAGATCGTTGTGAGTGAAGGAACAGTGGCATCCCTGACACCTCCACTTAATTAGCAGCCATATTCTTCAGCTGCAGAGATACATGCCGCTGTTGTCAAAACTTTTTCTTTTTGGCATGCCTGCTAACTGTTAATTCAAGACGCTCATGTAATGTTTGACTTGCTCCACCTTTTTCTTTTAAATAAACAGGTCTGGGGTGTTTTCTCGCTGCTGTGCTTTGATTTTGACTTCCCGGAGAGAAAAAAAAGATGCTCCTCCAACATTCGAAACGACCTGACTTCTCTGTACGTGGCACAGCTTCTACACTAAACAACCCGCCAGACACATGTTTATTTATCATCAGATAAGTGAAATTTATGTTGAAGTTCGTACGTTTCCAAAGCGAGATCAACAAACCACAAACTTGTTTTTCACGTCCCATATCTTCCCTTCGCGGCATAGATCACATCCATCTTTCAGGAGGACGGTATGTACGTAGGAGATTATGTCAGAGAGAGTAATTCTGAGTCTACACTCCCAGGACAGTTCTCTCATTGTGTTTGAATGATGACTGTAGACCCGAGGCTCTAATAAGACTGTTTCTATTGATGTTTCTAATGTTTTCATCTCTTTATTCGCTCATTTATCCATAAACTGTCATATCCAGAACTTTACGGCCACATGGTCTAATGGCACAGGTGATTCACATCAGCACCCATCAAGTGATTGTCAGCATCGACCACCTGTGCTCCATTTTCCGGTGTTCATGCCTAAAGTCTCTGTCAGTCTCTTATTTTTCTCAGAAGGATGAGTTGATGACATCCGATTATATAATGTGCTGTGCAGAATCTATTTCTATACCTCTCAGGAAAGAGGTATAGTTTACCTGACAGGGACAGTTATCCCTGGAAGATATTAAATGGCATTTGAAGTGAAATTTAACTTCCGGTTTCTGTTTCAGGAGTGAGAAAACTTTATTTAAAATCCCACGTTTGAAACTACACTGATAACTAAATATACAGCCCTGAACAGTGCTTCACCTCGTGTTTAGAGAACGTATAAGTTTTTTGAAAAATGTATTAAATCTGTTTCGGAAATCTACTCTAATGTTGTTTTTGCTATTTTTATTTGATGCCTTTAATGAACACACATTTCTCACAAGACCTGGAAGTTATGCTGCATCCCGGTCCGAGCTGGAGGTCGGAATTTCCCAGCTGAAATTTCTAACTTCCGACCTCCAAGAGGTTCAGCTGCACAGCACCAAACATACACAACAACAACAACAACAACAAAAAAAAAGTCTGGTTGACCCTGAACAAACTGATGCTTCTTTGGCAAGTTTACATTCATTTGAACCCTCAGCAGTGCAGCCTTATGAATTTTATTTTTAGGAACACGTTTGTTTGTTTACAAGTACAAACTCTGACTTTGAGTGGCGTTCCATTCCACTTTTTCTTGTAAGACAACGTACATTTTTCGAGTTTTGATTTGTCTGGATTTGTCTTGTAGTTTTTTTCCTGCCCGCGCCTGCCATATTTTGTCACGCTCCCGCCCGCAAATCCCGCAAGACGCGGACGTGATTTCTCACGAAAGTTCTTTTCATTGGCTTGGGAAATTAAACACGCTGAGCTTAGCTGAGCTCTCCATGGACTGATCCTTCACCTAGCGCACGTAGCGAGGGTGCCAGGTGTTTCTGCCATGATCGGATATCTCAAACATGGAAGAGCAGAAACGAATTGTCTGAAACATACGCGTCATTAATCATTTATACATTTTATTTTATACACGTTTTTAATTTGCAGGACTGCAGCTTATCATCTCTCCCGCCCGCTCCCGCAATGAGCTTTCAAAATTTGTCCCGCGCCGCACCGCTTTGCGTCGGTCCAGGTCCCGCAGTCGTATTAAGTTACAGAAGGTACAGAGGTGAGTCCCGACACAAATACAGTTTTCGTTGCTACATCTAGCAGCTATTGCTGCATTTCAGACCCATTCATGAACTGTTATGTAATGATAGGACAGGCGTTTGACTGTTTCTACTATTCTCATTCTTACATTGATAACAGTGACAGGAAAGGCTCCTCCAACCGAGTCCATTTCACCAAGGTCAACAGCAGCTCTGAGCTTTATTCTATTCATTTTATGTATTATATTTTTTATACATCTATCACTGGTATCATTCAGCTAAAGCATGTTCTGAATCTCTTTTATGAATGTGATAAATTCACATCCTAACTGGAGAATATTTACTGAAACCTGTGAATTTCTTTCTTTTGTTGCCTTCCGAGGCTCAAAGAGTCTTTCTGGTCTTTGTTTTTCTTTCAGTTTCCGTGTATAGACCAACAGCTAAATCACTCCTGCAGAAAATCCTGTCATGTTTTTGTTTGGTTATGATATATAGAGCGCCATAGATAAGTGCGTTTCTTCTGTTTTCCCCCAGAATCTGAACCAGTCACCGTGTGACAAATGAGATGAGCGCCGGCAGAGAAAACAGTACGCTTGCTGGTCGGCTGATGTTTAGACAGACACTGTAGCTGCTTTTTTTTTTTTTTTTTTAACAAACTAATTGTCCTGAATGTTTACAGTTTGGAGATCCTACTAATCTCAGAATCCCATTAATCTCTGTTTGTTTTTCATTAAAAACCCAGAAAAATCCATCAATCTAACGAGTGAACGATGGAGGCGACTCAGATAAGTGACGCATTTATGCTCAAAGACAAACTGACCAAGTTTTCTTTGCGGGCAGGAAAAAAAAAGTTATTTTCACCCGAGTATATCGGCGCAAAAAGATAGGGGAGAAACTCATTAAATGATTATGTGTGAGTTGTTTGGCAACACTGAATAATTCATGCGTATTTGATTGCCGTGTATGAAGGATTTATTGGGAGGTGGTGCATCAAGGGAGGAGATGCTTGTCTGGACTGCTGGAGTTCAAATTCCAAAGGTAGAGCGCTCTTAATGTGCAGCACAAAGACACATTAAAGATCCTCTCGAGGTATTTGAATCTGCTCGTCCTCCTCATTATTTTTTATTATTTTGCATTACATACTTTCCGTAGCCTTGTACCACGTGCTTTATGTCTCTCACTTCATCAAATCTTCCTTCTGCTCCTTCACACCGTTTGTGATACAGGCTTGAAGTCAGTGCCAGCACTTCGTCTCTCACTTTGCCTGCTCCCTATCTGTGGACCACGACTGGTGTCTCCTAGCAACAGTATTTGATACTGTTTCAATTGCATCCCTTTAAAGAACAAAAGGAGAATTAGCTTTGAGACACTTAAATTAAGTTCCTCCTATTTGAATAATTAATTTTTTTTTTCCCGCATCCCAGCAAGGCCAACGGGATCTTCCTTACTGTTGTAGCTTTGTGACTGTGGTGAGGCATCAAAAAAAGGAGAACACAGCCTGCGTATAAATAGGAACCAGCTCATTTTTTTATATAAACTACACTCTCTATTTTGAGCTCTTCAAATCATCTGTAGCAAAAAAAAAAAAAGCAACGCCACGGTTCCAAAAACGTACCGATGATTGATGCCGCTCACTGACGCCGCGCGGCTATGTAAAGCACTCATCCTGTCCTCAGACGGGGAGCAGCACAGGAGGGGAAACAGAGCACACCTGTCGGAGGAGGGTTGGGGGGGTGGGTGGTCGCTGGACATCTGGCAATTACAGCGAGTGGTGAGGAGATAATGGCTATTATCTTTATTTCACCAACCTGCTGGCTCAGTCCGCCATGCAGCTCCTTTCAGGAAAGGCCATCAGCTCAGGCAGAAAGAGACAACGTCTCATCCATTAGTTTGTCAGCGGGAGGTTCCGGACATAAACCTGACATAAAATGCCCAACAGTCAAACAGCGGCTCAGTGCAAACACAAGGGAAGCTATTAGGTAAGAGGCTTTCCTGTAGAGATGTATGCAAGAAAAAAAAATTAAGTCCACACATGAACTCCACTGGAGCAGCGGGACTACATGCTGACATGTGAGGTATGAATGTGTTTTCAGGAGGCGTGAAAGCGGGGAGCTTTGATGAATAACCTGGGAGAAATCGACAGAGACGCGTAGATAAGCGGAGGACGCTCAGTATTGTCCGCTTATTTGCAGACGAAGCTTTGAAAGCTGGAGTGGCTCTCCAAAAGATGTGGGCCCCCCTCCTCAAATTTGTTTTCTGATGTTGGTGCATGAAATCCTCTGGCAGGTGTTTGGGCGGTGGTTTTAGGCTTTTTTTTACCCGATTCAGATGGTGAAGTTATACCTGCCTGCTGTTCGACAAAAGCCACATCAGGTGCCAGCTGCACTCGCTTTCTTCTAGTCAGCTGTGAGCGCTTTTCCAAACAAGGTCGCCACGAAACAAAAAAGAAATATGGTCGATTCATCTCCCCAAGGTGCCTGCTTTGACTCAGACTTGCTTAGTTTTGTAAGCTGGATATACCAATTGGTGAAGTGCAGTGACAGCTAAAAACTGGCATCTGGGCCCCAAAAGATCTGAAAACAGTTTATATTAAGGAAATAAGTTACAGAGGATGTGTCTCACACTCCCATGTGAAGTCCCTTAAAAAGAGAGAAAACAAAGCTCCACTAAACCTTTAAATGCTCCTTTTCTCCCGTCTTACCTGCAAAGCCTTTCTCGGCTTATCTTTTTTATCCAGCCTTAAACTCTTGGATTCTTTGATGCAAGCTGAGGCTCATCTTTCCGGGGGCACCTCGCATGATGCTGTCTTAGCTGTGTCAGCAAGTGTCACGTAAACTAGGAGCAGTACCACAAGACCATTTGCAGCAGGAACATACTCTCCCTGGAAGAAAAAAAAAATATATATATACTGCAAGGGTGAAAGAAAGACAAAGGATCAGGAGAATAAATAGAACCAGTGGAGTGGCTACAAAAAAAGCTCTCCTGGTCTCTGTAAGTTTCTTACGCCTCTCTAAAGAATTCATTATTTCGTAGGCATCAGTGCCTGTCTAGTAGTAGATTAGGCGCTGTCCCACGGTGCTGTTCAAAGTCATTTTCCAACATGAACTTTTTAAGTGGTGCCTGTGTGCACCTGAGTCTATTTCTAAGTCCGGCCCATTACCGCGCAGCACAAGTCTGATGTGAATGCTGTTACATTAGCAGAGAGGCTTAAATAAACAGAGAGATATATTAAATGTGCATCTTGTTACGGCTTTCGTAAGACAACTGCAATACATTTGTCACTTAATTATTTTTTTTTTTTAATGCGCGAAGAAAACAAAACCAGTTTAATGAGATAATTTGAAGTTGTCACGGAGCTTCCTTTCATGTCAGATCATGTAAAGACGAGCTGACGTTTGTTTTTCTCCCAATGCGATGCAGACAAAAGACACGGGAAACCACAATAATGTCTAGAATCTCATATTTACAACTTTAGTACATTCTCACAGTTTGAGTGTCCTGAAAAATACCTTTCTGCCTGCGTGGAAATAAGAGTAACAAGATAAATCTGTCAGTGTCAGACCGTTGACCGATAACACATTGCTAACATACTACAGTGATATGATCACTCGCCTAAAAAGCATTTCTAGGAATTAAAATGAGAAATTCAGTGATTAAATTACAGTTAATCACCGTAAAGCTCCATTATTTTGACATTTTGGTATGTTATCTTTGTCACATGTCGCATTAACCTTAGCTAGCGCCAAGCCTACAGTCAGGAATCAGGTGTTTTGTTTCGTTCCTCACAGTTGACGTCACTGTAGCTATTACTAGAGTTAATCTAGCTGTAGCCGTAGGCTGACTGCTTGATAAAAATCAATTTCTGATTTTCTGTTTCTCTACATGTTAACTAGAGAACATATACATGTGGAGGCAGGAGTATGAAAAGGCTTCTATGCTCCACGGGCTCTATGTTCCCCAGCTCAATATCCTCTTAATGTGACACATTATGGAGACCTTTAACATGATTTAATGGTCAATATGTTAAAACTCACCCATCTATAGCCTACTGACGTTGTATTCCTTGACATTATACACCCACAAATTGGCAGGCAGAGTGGAGCCACATCTCCACAGTGGCTGAGCACATTTTTACCATTCAAACTGTATTTGAAACGTCCGTCTCTTTTTGACGCTTTTGCAATTTCAACCAGATCTCTTGCAGTGTCGGTTTATATCAAGAGACACACGCTTGGGAACAAAGGGCATAACAATTATCTCTGTTGATGAGTAATTGATTGGGTAATTACTCTCTCCAATGAGCAGTTAGTGACATTCAAGAGACATTTTGATGTTTTATTGTGTTTTTATTCTTTTTAAGAAATGATTAAATTGATTGGAGAATTGATCAGGAGACCGGCTACAAAAAAGGTTTTCAAATCATGCTTCTTCCTCGCTGCTCCTCGCAATGCTTGATGTCAAATATCACAGAAACAAACCGTCTCTGTCCATAATGTAAGAAAACTTTGTGTTTGAAAGCCTGAAAATCTGTTTCTTTATAGATACATAGATGTAGCCTGCGAAGGGTTAAAGTTGCAAGAAATTTGACTGCGCTCAACCCAAAGAGCGCATGCTGCATGACAACACTTGCTCAACTATGTCTAAAATGCGAGTACCCTTCACCCTGTTGCGTCTTGTCTAGCAGGCACACCATATACTCTAGCAGTAGCAGCAGCAGCAGTATCCATATTGACGAGCACTCCAGCCTAAGGGCTCACAAGGGGGTGGAAGCCAAATGGTCAGGGAGCTTCCGTGCATCAATGCAGAGATGCTCTACCAAGATGTCTCTGCAGCTCCCGCTCGGCTTCCATTCAGACCGTCTTTTGCATATTCAGGCGCAGGTTAATATAGTGAGAATTGACAGATTAATCTCCATGCCTGGATGCTGCAGGGGATTACATTATCTGGAAGAAGCAAGGGACTTCTCATAACACAGAGCTGGATATGCAAACAGTACAGAGCCCATTCAAAGTGATGAAGGAGAATCATTACAAATGAGTCAAGGGTGTGTATTCGGGCAATAATAAGTAAGATATATCAGACACTATGTGTGAGAACTCATCAAAACAAAGCAAACGCTGTGTGTCTCAAAGGTAGCGGCATTTGCACACATTTTAATGACGGAAAAAATTGGCTGTAGTGAGTCCTCATTTGTCCCCCAGGTTGTTTGCAAGTACTGCAGACTCAGAAATCTAAGTCAGCGTGAGCTGTTGAATCATTCATGGCTGAGGGCGATCACATAGTTTTCTCCTTTACCCCAGGGTTCAGGGACGGAGCGGGGAGGTTTCTGAAAGTGAGACAGAGACTGATCCCTTCCTTGCTGGCAAGCTTGAAATTGCTGGCCTTTTAGCTGGCGGCCAACAGTTTCTTAGTGCCTTATAGCTAAAAAAAAATAAAGCTTGTATACATTGTTGGGTGTCCTTGATGTGGCAGTGACAGGCAGCGTTGCCATGGGGATGGATATTTTAATGGAACTGAAAAGTGTCTTTCCATATGGCTGATAGTTTCACAGTTGTTGAACATGGAGAAAGAATCTATACTTTCTAAAGCTTTTTTTATTAAAGTAGTGCCAGTAAACACTGACACACATAAATGTAAAGTATAAACACAATAACACACATTCACACTGAGGAAAAGCCATCATCTGGTTGGGAGTACGACTGTACAGGCTGATTATTCCACTTAGTTTAAAAGCCTTTGTGCTGATACTTTATTTACTCTTATACTTCTCTTTGTGTTATTAGGTTGGTGGGATCTCAGTGGAATTACATACATATTGAATTATCCCACATGTTATGATTTACTAATACCAAGAAAGAAAGACTTTTGGCGGTAACCTCTGTTGCGGAAGTGCTGAAAAACTGTAATTCCACAAGCAGCCACTTGAGGCTGGCTGCAGAAGTGAGCCAGTATTGTCCAACTTCACAGCAGAAATAAACATATTTACAGCCTGGTTCAACAAACAATTTTAGTCTCTAGCTAATTTCCCTGTTTGTGACAACTGTACAGGGTGATTTTTTTTAAGTCATATGATATTAAGGCTTAAAGTTCTGCATAATTAACAGCGTGGCCCCTTGATTTACAGGTAAATGCCATTACAGATAGCTTATTAGAACACCCAGGAGTCATTCAGCCCGCTTCAGGCCCACCAGTGATCCACGTCTCTGCCAAGTTTTTGGATAAGCCAGAAGGTGGAAGAAGCAGTATACAGCCAACACCCAGTGCCTCATATTTTTGGCTTCAAAACGGCGCTTTGGAAATCTATGGGCGACGTCACTCATGCTCTGTCCTTTCTTTATACCACTGGTTTGATCCCACCACCTTCCTTGCATCCAAACCAACCAGCAGGAAAAGCTACTGCTGCAGCATGGACATGATCCCTTACTGACTTCCATCAAACACTACCAGTTGTGTTGGCTGGAACGGAAATGAACTGATTAAGACAAAGTTTTACTTCTGAGCAACTCATGCGCCTCGCCACAATCACTTTGCATTTCATCATTCTTAACAATATAGCTTTTCAGATACTTTTATCAGACGATATTATGAATATAAAGCTTTACAGCTCATAAAGAGCTACCTGCTAACCAAGGCGAACAGTAATTCCTGTGCTGCTGCATGGAGACGGTTGATCAAATTGCTGTTTAATGCTCACAAAATCACCTTCCAGCCTAACAAGAACTGTGTTGCACAGCTCAGTTATATTGGGATTGCAATGAGCAATCACTGAAAGTATTGAACGACAGAAGTTTCTTAACTTTTGTTCTACATATGGTAGTATTTATTGACGGGATGTTTATTGTTTCATTTCCCCATCCAGAATACAACACAAACCTTTTTTAGTCGCTTCAGTTGAGTTTGGGTGCTGAATAAAGCAATATCTGATACAAAGGTAAAGTATATTTCAAACTTTTTGATGCTGTGTTGTAGTTGAACAATTTTAATGGCCAAAGTTCCTGATTTGAGAAAGTTTGGATTCAGATTTTGACCAAACTGGCACCATTAATAAGTCTCAGCAGGACCGGGATGCTTTATTCCACCAAATGCAAACAACTCTTGCATTGGATGATTGGTCATTTGTAGGTTTTTCAATGCTTTACTCATTAATTCATGCCCCTTAACACTAGAAATGACCAACCATCCAACATATGAATTGTTTAGAAGATTCCTTTGTAAGCTATTGGGGGATGAGGGAGCCCACTGGGATCCATTAACAGTGACTGCAAAAGCTCTCAAAACTTCAGTTTGGACTGTAGAAAAGAGGTTTGTGTGATTTCATTTGTACCCAGAATGTAAATACGATGACGTGCTTGGCTTATTAGTATGTTGTATCAGATGAGTGGAGGTCTGAAATCTGAAACACGGAAACAGCATTGTTGTTTTGACAGAAACTAACGCTAATATCCTGTGAGTGATGAATAATCAAGCAAATATGTGACGACGGAAGCCACATACATGATTCATCCCTACACACATTTATAGATATAATGACAAGGGCAGCTAACACATTTGTTTGAGTTCAGTCCAGTTGCTCTTATAATTACTGTGCCGTCATGAGTTGGAAGTTTGTGTCAGTTATGACTTTGTAAGTTTCTTAATTTTGAAGCTTCCTTACTGTGGCGAGTCACTGTGTTCCAATCTCAGTGCCAAACCCAAAATAGAAGCCAATGTCCCTTCAAGTGAAGCATCAGATGTGAAGTAAACTGGTGTAACAAGACATAGAAACAAGAAATTATTTTTCTCAGAAGGTCTAAAGTCAACTTCTATTTTCCTTTTGTTGTTTTGTTTCAGTTTGCATTGTTTTACTCGTACTTTGTGCTGTAATAAAAAAATATGATTTTTCTTCCATTTTCACAGCAAAAAGAGCAAGTCTGACATTTTTTACCCTCTTCCGGAGAATTTCTGGCACGGTGTTATCAGCAAATAAAGAAGAGAGGGAGTTACTTTGACTTTTATTACTGCTAACATTTATCTCATTTGGTGACTGTTATATTTCTCTGCAGGGACAGTCTCATAAAATCTTTGTCCAGGCAGCCGGCCATAACGTTGTGTCTATTAAATCAAAGTTTTGTAGGAACGTTTCCCAGATTCTGTGTAAAATAGCTCTTATACTGAACCATATGGTGCTGTTGATTCAGAGAGACGTAGCCTGGCTCCATGGATGACACCAACAGATGTTTGTTTTATGATAGTGGGGAGGGCGTGACAGATTTATGGTGGGGTTTGACATATTCCTTGCATAATTAACAGGTAAAAGTTGATTTACATAAATGGCAAGAATATATCTCCTCTGTAGGAGAAACACTCAGCTGTCAGTTAAGTGTTATTCGCTTGAATTATGGGTCTTGGGATGGGAATGTTGAACTATTGATCCAAAGGATGAATGCTAGTTTTTCTTTAACAACACAAGGCTGACTTCTTCTTTTTAGTGAAATGTCTTGGCAATTGTTAAATTGGATTGTCCTGAAATTTGGCACATATATTGTTAAAGCATACTGTGAGAAGTATTGGTGAAATGATTAGCTACTGACTACCGTGCCAGCTACTAACAGGCCACAACATACACTGAATTCCTTCGGTTGACACCAACAAGAAAAAATGGACCCCTGTCAAACTCAACTGTCAAATCCATCCAAACATTCAGGGTTGATCCATACGTCTCCTGTGATTGGCCTTTTAAAGTTTGGGCCGACGTTGAAGCAAAAAAGTCCAAAGGAAACTTGACAACCACAGTGAGCTTAACTCGCTTTCCGCAGTCACTCCACTCGTACCCCAGGGCGCCACTCACTCTTGTTTTTGCTGCCAATCATGCTCCGGGCTCAGCGTTGGTTTCATTTGATTTAGGTTAGCAAACAGATGCAGATAGAAACTTCAACAAAATGCTTCAGGGATCGGCCTTGTCCTTCATCTATCACCGTCTCAGCACAAAGGTCCTTTACTGTGAGCACCACCCCCGTTCGTTCATAACTCTACTTTCTCTTTTGTCTTTCCTCTGACTGGCTCATATTTGATAAGACCCTTGAAGACTTGAAGTTTGGCAGCCAATCAAAATGTCACAGTGTGACAACCTGTGACTGTCACACACTTGCCCTGTGAAATACCAACATATGCTCTGTGGACTGGAATAAAACTTTGCACAGACATTCGTGGTCTTCAGAGGATGAAGCCTGCTGACGATGGGATTCCCATCGTTGTTTTTGAGTGAAATTTCTTAATGGAAGAACTTTGGGATTAAGACCAACATGTCAGTGGGTGCACAAAATGGCACAAGCATTTTCTTCTTACGCAACATGGGTGCTGGATGTGAAACTGCATCAGCTAGGGACTAGTAATGACGCTTGTAAGCCGCTTTGTGCAAGACGGGGCCCTTAATCTCGAAAGTATCCGAAGACAAAATTTTACAAAAAAAATATTATCAGCTATTGTTTGAGGAGAGAACTTTAAAACCCACTAAGTTTAACCAAACGTCCTACAGACATTATGCTAAACATTTTAGGGTGACGCAAAGCAAGACTTAGTTGCATAATATCAGCCTTTCTGTCAGACAGACCACACACAGACAGATGTGAATCTGGAGTGAAAAGACTCTGAGCCTGCTGGCAGCACCCATGTATAATTGATTACGGTATTTTAGAGGACTGGGCCAAATCTATGATGTGTTATTAAATGAATATTGTGTGCACTTTGGAAAGCTAGACAACCCCGAGGTACTCAGAGAGGTAATTCAGTGTACAATGTACAATATTTGATGAAGTGTTTAGCACCATGCTCCTGAAAAGTGACGATAATGAGCATTAAGTCAATAAAAAGGATGATCTCTGAGACCTTTAGGGCAGAAAGATGAATTCTGATTTGCATGCTACCTACTAGACATTGTGCAAAAATAACTCATTGTTATTTTGACATAAACACTTCAAACATGCTACTTATTCAGGCCTATTGTGTGTCTTCGTAGTATTTAATTGTTCTCTAATTATCCATTGTGCAGAGAGCGCCCACTCTCTAGCTCTCTGCAGCCGTGCGACAGGTGTTAATGGGACAAGTTTTTAATAATGCATTCAGAGATCTGGTGACCCTCCTCAGGAATGTTCGGTCACACTCAGACATGCACGCGTAGTCCTGCATGCAAAAACACCATCTGCTCCCCCTTTTCAGCCTCATTTCATTATCTTTATCCCTCTACAAGCTGCTCGACATGCATTAGATAGTGTTTTTTGGTGTGCGAGCAGTGGAAGCGAACATTAAAGTACAATTAATCAACGTCCAGTCCCGTGTTATGATTGTTCAGTGTGAGGAAATTGTAGCTGTGTTTTGTTGTGAGTGTTAATTTGTGCTGCAAATAGGATGCACGGCCTCTGAGGTTTGTATCTCTCTCCGAGTCTGTGCTGATCTGTCTCCAACAGGCCGTCTGATTCCCAGTCTAACTGTTCTCAGCGGGTACAGCCGCAGGCCCTGCTGCCTCCCTCACACACACACACACACACACACACACACAGTATGCTCGAGTACTGGCTTCTGCTCGGTACATTCTGGCCATATCTCAACCACACTTCTGCAATTTTGCCCTCCAGTCTCTCTGGCCATTTCTTCCCTCCATCTATCCTCTCTCTCAGCCTCGCTGTCCTGTCAGCATTTCTTCATTTCATACCCCCTCCTCCTTCTGTCTGTCTGTACGTCCGTCCCCTTCGCCCCCTTCTCCATTTCTGTGTCTTTGCAATATCCAGTTTCACAGCGAAGTCACTGCCTCAGCCCTACAGCTCCGTCTTTTGCTTCACAGAATCAGATGCTCGCCCAGAATTCTCATTCTGCAACTTCTTTTTTTTATGCTCCACATAAACCAGAGATTTATACCTGAATTATGCTCCTGGTGAAGTGTTCACCCAGTGTTCACACATCGCTTATCTATCCATAATTGCTCACACACCACTGAGTGCTGAACCTTTAGCTCTGTGACCGGGGGCGAACAAAAGAACGCTTGATTATTCTTCTTGGATTGTCACGCAGACGTAGCGAGGCTTTTTAGCGAGGCACAAGTCAAGGGCTCAGGACTTCAGATATCTAACTTCAGTAATATACAGAACTGCTTTTCTCTCCTCCAAGCATGCATTTCCTTTTAGAGGAGACACAGCACAAACCGTCTGATAGAATACTTTGAAATGTAGCATCCTGCCTCTTACAAATTACACCCATATACCGCTACTTTACGCTGGCTAAAGCATCATGTCACCCAGATTATGATGAATGAGAACATTTTGTTAATGCAGGCAGTACTGAGCTGTTCAAACAGGACCAGCAGGTCTGGATGGGTTAGGACTGGACACAGAGCTGTGTTTGGTGGGGAGATGTCCAGTTTAATAATGAGAGAGTCTTGTTGATGCGAAAACGCCGCAGTGCAATTTACAAGTACGACTGGAAACTTTAACTTTTAAAAGTTACTTTGCCAGCAATCATCTTCTCCTGCATCCCAACAATTGTGAAGTAAACAGCAGAATTTCATTGTTCTCATTATACCGCACTGTTGCCAGACAACATCAATATTAGTCAATTCAGCAAAACCTCAGATTAGGTTCGATGACACCTCTTTTTTTTCTTCGGTTTGGGACTGTGAGGAATGTCTTCCTGCATTGTTAGAGAATGTTGGCAATAAATTAATCATGGGGTGCATAATCATCACAACACGTGGACATAATCTTGGGATATTTGGCTGATTCAGTTGCTGTGCTGCTGCCAGATGACGCTGCATTGTGTTTCACCAAAATTCGAGCCAAGTTCGGCTTTTTTTGTGATTTTGCCATGACAATGGTCCCATTGAAGCAAAAATGTCTCATGGAAATAACCTTAATATTGTTTTCCAAATTATACTGCGGTGGCAAACGTAATCCCAAAATGTTAAGGCAAGAAAAGCAACGTGATTCAAGAAAATATGGTTCTGGTTAAAGTATCATGTGTCTAGTTCCTAGGAATGGATATTGTTTGCAAGATCAGCTGTTTTGGTAGGAAATAAATGAAATACTTTGTCAGTCAATGTTTTACAAGTTAGCTCTTTATATACTGTCTACATACATGTGACAGGGTTGCACTGATGTCAGCATTTTTTAAAATTTGTTACTATTGTCAGTCTGAGTGTGGCTTTAATTGTCAGTGTCTAAGGTAAGCAGGAACACAGAGACCCAAATGCAGATCTAAATGTGGCAGAACTGATCCAGAATGGTGAATGTACAAAAGTTTACGGATTGTCAGGTTGGCTCAGTTCACAAAACCGGGAAAGGTCCAAAACCAGAGTGAAAAACAAAACCCAAGAAATGGAAACGACAGACAGACTAAATACTCGAATGAAGGCAGAATAACAAGACGGAGGTAAAACGAATCAGGCTGCAACAATCAAAACCGGCTGGGAAATGCAAGTAGAGCAGGAAGTATGGCTGTAGACACGAGGAGAGGAGAGGAGAGGATTACAAAATAAAACATTGAAGAAACCCAAAAACATTACACTAATCTCGCTTAAGAGCATCAAGAAAACGGCGAGCGTGAACATTCTTTCGATATGTATGAATATGTTGTTATTATGGTAATTAAAACATGTAATTCAATCTGCATGATGCTTCCTACAAAATGTGTAGGCCAATGCAAATGAAATCTTTCTATATGGATGTAATCTGTAAGAGACAGGGTCATGTTTCTGCGCTGTCATTTATTCTCTGCCTGTGAGCTGCTGCGTTTTCAGCCAGACACCAGCCAGCACGCAGCTGATGGTGGTGTTGCTCACAACCAGGCAGCATATTGTGTCTGCAGGCTGAGCGGGCCTGACTCAACTTGTGGCCCGACCAGATGCTGTTCTACGGGTTTGAGTACGTGTGTGTGTGTGTGTGTGTGTTTGAATTTCTGCACATGAACGTGCCTGTGTGTGTGTTTGTGTGTTTGAGGATGGCTATCAGCCACTGACCTGTGACCCTGCTGAGCCTGTTAAGTTAAGTACGGCCGTATTCTGCAGGAGAACTGAAGGATTAATGACAACGCTGAGACCACCTCACAGTCGCCGCCGCAGGGACCGGCCGCCGCTAATTAGATACATGGGAGTAGAGGAAAGTGCCCTTGTCTGAGCAGCTAGATATCAAAGGAGGCTGCAACAAGCTGTGGAAGATTATATAATTTTTCACAATGTGTGCTTTTTAAACGTGTTTCGCTCTTGTGAGCACACCACAGGCCTGATCGAGAAGCGAGGCGGGCAGAGCCGTGTGTTCCAGAAGTATTTTTCCTGACTGTAAATTAGCATTTGAAGGGATTCTTTTAATAAACTCAGTGTGTTCCTCACAGCAGCACAGGAGTCTCCTGGATGATTTAATGATAGTATATGAATATTTCTACCCTTTTTTTTTTTGTCTGGTCAGTATGGCAAATGGCTCTTGGTGTACCCATGTGGCTCAGCAGGTGTACGAGAGGCATGAATCACAGCTGTTATAGGTTCAAAAATAAAACAGAGAACTTGCTGAATTCATACAAAATTTACCCCCAAAAATAAAAGTGAATTGATTTAAACTGCTGATCAAGCTGTACTGTTGTGTTATGGAGTAATCATAAAGTAACGACAGCTCCAGAGTTACACCATTTCCTCGTCAAATATTGAAGGCCCGGTTGTCTTCTTCCTTTTCAGTAGTGCACAAACTCCTCCATCGTCGTGAATGAAATGTAAATGCCCCATATTCAGTAACATAGCAAGAGAGAGCCTCTCACCATTGCTCACATCACAGAGTGAATGAAATAGTGTAGGTGTGAGACTCCTTTTAACCTCTTGCACTCAGTAAAGATCCAGCTTAATCCTTTAGCTTCAGCTCACTTCTAGCAGCATCTATTTTAAGCCCTGCGTTTCTTCCTCTCCTCACGCTTTTCATGTGCACAAGCTCGTACCTTGAAATTTTCTCGAAGAACTACGTATTTTGCAAATCAAATCAAAAAATGGCCTCCAGCCTCAGTCACTACTCGTCATAAACCCTAACCACTTAGGCTCCTGCCTAGTCTTTGGCTGACCACAGATCCTAATGTCTCATTATTACAAACTTAACTACTCTTCCAGGCTCCTTGCCTAAAACTAACCGCCAAGGTTCTGGTGTAGAAGCGATGCATCGACCATCAACACACATCAACTCAGAATGACCAAGACAACGAAACAAAGCCTCTCCTCCTCTATACTGGGACCCGTGCCTGTGTGACTCGTCGGACCACTCGGGAAGAGTCAGCGACAATAAACCCAAACTAACCCTGAACACCAACACCAGGACTTTCAGACCCTGTTTTCACTTGGTGCATCACGTATACGGACAGCGACATCAAATCCACAGCTCTTTGCATTTATATCAGGTATTTATAAGCAGTCTCATTATCTTGTGAGTTATGATTGGCAGTCAGTATGCAAATTAGCCATGCAGGACTGGCATGCTAATGAGCTTTCCTTTTACTTTTCCAAGGAACGCTTAGACGGTCTGCTACTACTTGTAGCTTTCGCTGGGTAGCTTGAACTAGCAGGTGGAGTTACCTGACGCTTCAACTTGCTTGGCATTCACACACCTGGCTGAGATTCAACCGTAATGCAATGCAGAACACCTGCAGATGTGGCCAATCCAGTTGCATTCTTAATACCTGGAGAAAACTTCTATCACACTGCAGTACTTTAACATTTCGCATTCTCCTGCTGTATATTTTTGAGCAGAGGTGAGGCTCACTTTCATTTGTGACTGAACATAAAAGTGATCGCCCCGGACTGCATGAATACAGGAAATTGCCTTTGATGTCAGCATGACAGGTGAGAGAATACACTCTGCTGATTTCACTTGTGGTTAGGGAGGTTTTGTCATCCATGCAACAGGACCCGTGCACATATTTCTGTGCAGGTGGTTCTCTCGTGGAATATTGGTATGCACGTCTATATCTATACCCGGCCTAATGTGGTGTGACGCGGCACCGCTTTCATGTTGAAATCGGTTTTTCAGGAAGACTGGCTCAATTTTTTACCCTTTTTCCTCTATCTGCCCGTTCTGTCTTCTCCATCTTTCCAGCTGTTTGGCTTCACCTGCAAGACTCCGACTTGGGAAGCAGGCGAAAAAGGCGGCGGTGTATTTTTCAGTGCCAATCTGTGATCGCTGTCATTTGTTCTCGAATCACACGCG
This sequence comes from Protonibea diacanthus, assembly GCA_028641955.1. Taxonomy (NCBI): domain Eukaryota; kingdom Metazoa; phylum Chordata; class Actinopteri; family Sciaenidae; genus Protonibea; species Protonibea diacanthus. Next base: position 14,826,578 of record CM053997.1, on the reverse strand, counting down.
TACGCTTCCAGGGTCCCCCCCCTTCCCGTCAGTGTGTCCGACTACGCTTGTGTGTATACGTGCGTATCGGTTTTTGTGACTGTGTGGAACAGAGAGGAGGAGGTGGCCAGCTGCTCGGTGGTGTAAGCCTATAGTCTCCGCTCAATCCAGCTGTCTTGCAAGTCTCCCCTGGGTTTCTCCGACACACTCTGTCAGCCAGCACCTCACACACCCATGCACACACTAACAGGCCGGGCTGCACATTCACACCATAGCTCCCTGTCATGGTTTGTACATGCTGTACAGTACGTTCTGTCTCGACGTGTATGTTTTTCTCTGTGTGTTTATCTCTTTGACAAGCTCCTCTGCACAGACTAAACCTTAAGTCCAGATCTGCAGTGTGTCTTCTCTCTGGAGAACATCTGTCGAATGTATGGCAGCTGACACTTAGCAGAAAAAAAAAAAAAAACACCCAAGTGAGAGACAACGCTCAATCCTCCGTCGATACCACGTGGCTAATTAATTTTCAAATCCATCAATACAGATTAAATGTGAGCTTTTTCATTTTTAGTGGATTTGTGAGCTCCTTTGAGGAAACACAGGCAGGAAGGCAGACGGGTTTCCTGGAATCGCACACGCCTAAACAACGTCCACACATTTGTAGAGCGCGTGGGTTTGTGACAGACGCGCTCCTCCCATCGCCACGTTTATGCCTGAGTTGCAGTCCAGGTTATATTCCTCCTTCAGCCGCCTTTTGTTTTCTCTCCCTACCGCGTGCTGTCAGTCCTCGACTCGCATCGGTTTGACTGGTTCAGCCAGTGATTGAGCTGTTGGGTTTGTTTTTTTCTTGTAATAGTTAAACTATTTCTCACTCTAGTGGTATTTAGCCATGCAGATAGTTTTAGTTTTATTCGTCTGGTTTTGCTGTGTTTATCAGATTCCTGCCTCCGCTCTAATAAAGTGAAGGCGGCTTCATCTGCTTTGTTCACAGTGAGATATATAAACCTATATATTAGTTGAAGGTTTTCTATTTGTGCTTATATAATAAAGGATTGCACAATGAAATGTGCCCAGTTGTATGTTACACACACAGAATGTATAAACACTTTTATTGACAATACAAAAGAATAAAAACAAAAAGAAGAAACTATGAAAAAAGCACTAAAGGAAGAGAAAATATATTCATGAGGAATATATACAGTCATCTGTGTATGCAAATATACAGGATCAGGAAAATGTTCAGGTTTTCAGCTAGAACTTTGCAGTAATGCTCTGATCACAACAAATGCTGCGATAGATTCATAGAGTCAACAGTCTCATTGCACCACATTTATAAAAAAATATATTTCTTCTAACTTCATTCTTGTTTTTAGAGTTCGGGCTATCATTCCCAAGGAAAACTTTGATATTTTTCAACCGACATATGGATGAAATATTTCTAATAAAAACATTTTGGCACTACACGCTGTTTTTTGTACGTTCTATTTCATTTCTGTCAAGTTTGAACTGAGCATTACAAAATCACTGTTTTTGTCTAGAGGAGTCTGGTGGCTGGTTAAACGAAGAGCGTCGTATTCCTCAGTATTACATAGAAGTATTGCATTGCAGCCAGTTGATTGGCTCAAAAGTGGACCGACTTCAAAGACTGTTAATCGTTTAGATTTATAGATACCTGTTAACTTTTTATTTACAACGTGTGTGGTCAGATCAGATCGCCTTAATGGCATCACAACTCATATGAATGACTATAATAGCCAAAGTTATGGAAATAATCTCCATCAATCCATCAAATTTTTAAAGTTATTGTTAATAATAGAATATTTCTATCATCTCTCGAGGAAAGCATGTACCGGTTGTACAGTTTTCTGACCAAACATGAAAGCTAAAGCTCTCAGGGTGCCATGAAATCTCCACAAATCTGTCCACAGGCTTGGTTTCTGTTCGTTTTGTCGCTCTCATGTGTTGCTCCTCCTTGTAGTAGAAACCCCTGCGCCGTCCTCAGATTGATCAATCACCTGCTCATAGGAGCTTGAAAGTAAGAGGGGACATTTGTCAGCGAGAGCAACTCAAGTTCCCCCCTCCTCCTCCTCCTCCTCCTCCTCCTCCTCCTCCTCCGCCTGCATCCATCCACCTGCACCCTTCACACTGGCAGCCTTGTGGGCACAAGCCCTGCATGGATGACTCACTGACTTTCCTGTTGGTGCGTGTGTTTCCGTCTGTCTGTGTGTAGATGTGTACTTGTGTTTCTTTGTAATACACGCTCACACACGCACACACACATGCGCGCGAGCATGTGCATCCATCAGAGCAGGAGAGGAAAGTCAAGCGGGAGATTGACTTTAGCAAAAAGAGCAGACAGCCGTCGCCAGCTGAACGCTTGAGATGTTTCCTTCATAGCACTCAGCTTTCACAGCAGATTACAGACACTTGCTGACTGGACTTCAGTTTAGTGGCCAAGGAGCTATCTGGAATACTGATGGCAGCCGCTGCGGTGCTCTCCTTTTTTCCTCCTGACTGTGATAAGGAAGATCTCCCTTCTTTACACCCCCCTCTGCTTAAATGACAAGCCTGAATTTAGATCTGTGTTTAAACTAATTTACTGTAGCTGTTAGAAATTGACAGTTTGCCAAACATCAGCCAGTTTTATAATCCACCGTCTGTATAAAATCTGTAAAACTTGTCATTACTCGCCATTTTATTTATTTATTCATTTTGTTTCATGCAATTCTGTCAGAAATATTCGCTTCATCAAAGCCTAATGCATCCCGGAGTTTATCTTTCATTCAGTGAGGGATGAGTCACCCTGACTTGCAAAGCCGCTAACGCCCGCAGAGCTCATTTAAACTGAGAGTCGCAGAAAGACTCAGAAGAAAAGATCGCCCGTCTCTGGATGAAGACAGAAAATAAACTTGGTGTGGAACATTTTAATTAATTTTAAGTTATTCATTTCATTATTAAATTATTATTATTTTTAATGAGCGTCAATTAGAGTTGCAGCTACGGCGGACTCAGTCACTACGTCTCGCTCTCACTTAACTCATTAACTAACACTAATCATGCTCATTTCCAGCTCTTTATTTTTATTCTGAGACTTGAGCTTTGCGTGATCCACACTTTAAAAAAAAATCCTTATCTATCTCATACTGGCCCTTCATGCAGCTCGTTTAATCCTCTGTCTGTAATAAGTCTTTTAATTCCTGTCTTTAAAGGCCCCTCCTCAGTGAACGCTGACTTTCTTCTGACTGGTCAATTCTCTAGCAGCCTTGTGAGCGCTCTGACATCTTGCTGTCGGTATATTTGACGGCATGTCAGAGCTCGACGGTGTTTTAGCTTAGAAAAAACAGCGACGCGGCACAATGAGTTCGATGAATTTACTGTTAATCGGATCACAAATGAGAAGTGACATGATTGGAAAAAAGGATAGACCCCGTCAGAGTGGACTGTCTCTGGAGCCGGGCGTCACTGATTGCTGCACTAAAACATCAAACTTCTAAAACTTTATTCACTGAACATTTCCCTCTGATGTTCTCTACAGCTACACTTCATGGTTAGCTTGCAACAAGTAAAGCTACCTGTCAGTCAGAAACATCTGGAGGGAAATCAAGAAAATATTTAAGTCTTATTAACGAATGGAGACATGGAGCGGATGATCACATAAAGAAAATAATGTTAAATAATGTTTCCCAGTGCTTTCCACCCTTTAGAATATGATCTTCTGGTGAACGTGCGTGTGCAATGTTAATTTTAGGTGCAAAAGAATGACCGGCTCTTTTGTTGTGTTACATCTGAGCACCTGGAAAACAGTCAGAACAATTTCTCCGGTGACCGAAGAAGAGAAACGGCTCAAATTCAACACGTCACGGTATCGCTGTGCTGTGAGTGTTCGGACAAACTGCAAATCCCGAGCTAATCCATAGCGTTGAGGTCTTTAGTGGATTTCCTCCAAAAACAGCCTCCCTTCCTTCCTGCCTCTGCCGGCCCTGCAGAGTGCGGCTCATTGATAAGGGTTTCTGTCCTTGTCACCAAGGACTGATGTCTCTCTGTCAACTCGCAGGCAGCCCTGTTCCTCATTCCACACTATTGTTTTTCTCCTCCTCTATACCTGACAGATCCCTATCTCCGTCCCTCCTTCCGCCTCACCCCTCCTCTCTCCTTCCCCACTCCCCGAGGGGCCTTCATTCCTACCATGATGCCAGCAGGTGCAGCTTGCAAGTTATTGTCTCAATCAGTGCTCCCTCTCTGAAGTCACATCGCCACCCGTCTCATAAAGCTCCGGGAGGGCGCTCATCTCGTAAATCCAATAAGCTTTCTTTCTGACGCTCGTACATGCATTAGAGCGTTACAAGAGGGACATTACATCGTCCATTGTTGTAACATCCAATCAGACGAGATGCGCTATTTCTGCATGCACAAACACACACACACACATGCACACACACACGGCCATTTTGCTATTTCATCACCCACCTCCACAATATAGCTGTGGCTGCATCTCCTGTGGCTTAACACCTCTTGTGTTCATTAGCACTGTGCAGCGGTGTGTCAACAGCTCTTATTTACTAATTAGGGACTGATGACAATAGCTGACACACAGTGGAGAGGACAATGGTGATCCTCATCTCTGACGCCCGCTTTCCTATGACAATATGAAGTATTATTCATTCAACTGTGTAATAAGCTCTCCTGCTCTCGTTGGAATACACAAACGCACAGCGGATCACGTTTTTCGCCCCGGTATCACACAGAACAGATTGCAAAGTTGTTGTTGTTTTATATCGGAAAAAAAAAGTTTAGTTTTGGAGAATTCTTTCTCCAAGGTCGAAGGCAATGTTCTGACTGTGCCTGGCCGGTGGGAATGGAGATAAAAATGTCAAAGCTGCCGTAAATAAGAATATAAATAATAAAGTCCCCCACCGTGCTTGGTTAAATTGAACAGCAAAGGGGTAGTTTTCTCGCCGTCCCACTGAGATTTTAATCTCTCCTGCTAAATCTTTTCCACCCTTTCTTCCTTTGTCTTTAGGTCGCTCCCGAGAGAGACACTGCTGCCGCGTGATGTAACGCCCTTCTAGCCGACCCCAGGTCCAGTAAACTTTCGAGTCAGTGAGGAAGGATCGTGCGTTTTCATCAGTTTACACAATGACTTCTAAAAACAGCCGAGGGCTGTTATATTTTTCCTGAAGAACAAGAAAGTCCTCATACCCAAATGACAAACTAGGTCACTGTCGGTATGTACCGAAACACACATCACCCTAGGACAGTGGATCACGCCACTACTTGTATGGGAAAGCGTAGCAGAGAATTATCATGTGACTCCTGTCAGGTTTAGCCAGCTTTGCAGCGTCTCATGAGGTCGTTCTTTCGGTTTTTACGTCCCCACAACTTCGGCGTTTTGCTCTCATAGCGTCATTTTCACCCACAAGCAGCTGATTCCATTAAAAAAAACTCATTGCCCAACACTAAACGGCAAACAAGACAAAGTTGGCGACTAGCTGGGCAACACAGCGAATCCTTTGGCAGCTAAAGAGCCAGATATTTCCCTCAAGAGTTGGTTGAGACGAAAAACAGAGCTAAAGAAAGAGAGAGTACCGAGCTTCTTTAGTGGACACTCTCCAAACGAATGCTAATGTTGCTCTGTAGTTGCTGGACGTCTAAGGAAGTAACAAGTCCATGCTTGTCTCTGTAGCTTTGCTCCGACTGCGGGCAAATCAGATTTGTTTCTCAAAGCAGATCTTTAAGACAGACTGTCCTCACTGTTATTTGCAGAATGGATCTCTCTCTGTCTGTATGTGTTGCTGTAACCACGCTGGACGGTCCGTTGGATGACCTTGACTTTCCAACACAAGCCTCCTGCCAAAGTTTATTTTAGCATCTGTCCACGGGTTGCCGTGCGCTGTGTTGCCCTCCATTGTGACAGCATCATTGCTCAGCTACTCTGATGCACTCTGTCTCTCTGGATTGGACACAATTGTCATTGTGTGTCACATTGCAAGGGGCTCAAAAAGGCACACAAGTGACACGCAAGACAATCTGATATGAGCAGCCAGAGCGTCTGGAGAAATCCGATTGGAATTTCAAACCATCTCCAAATGTGGCTTGGATCCGATTTGTAAAAATTGTATTTCCTGTGCTGTTTTGCTGTCCAGATTTTCTAAAAATCAATCTGGATACAGTCGGGATAAGCCAAAAAACGGTTTGGGCTGGCAATCTGAAACCAAGCCAAAGAAAACTGGAGTCTGTGATGGCAGCACATTCAGATATTCCAATGAAAGTTGCTCGGCAGTTACATACGCCAAAAAAGTTCTTCAGACTTCCAAGCTTTTAACAGAATAACTCTTTGCTTGAGATGACTGAGCTCCCAGCACTCATAGACAGTACGAAAACAATATGGCTCTTTGAGACTTTTTAAGCTTTAATGAACCCAATTGCTGAAATTGGCATAACACAAAGAGTGTGTATGTGTGGGGGGAAAAAACTCTTTCTGGGCCTGTACGCGTCGCTAATTTCCAATTATCACATAGCCTGACACTGTTGCTGGTGGCTTTTGCTGATCCTGCTCCGCCATTAGTAGACTCACTATATTTGCACCAGCAATATTTTTTCTTAATAACTGAAAATGCTTGGTTAAGGTTAAAAGAAACAAACAGTGGCTGTTGGCAGGTCTGTGGGTGGAGCATACAGGTCCCTGATATGCCCATCAAAAGTGAGGAATGGTTTGGTTTGAGGAATAAAGATGGACATAAACCTTAATTTCTGGTACCAAAGTTTGCCACGTTCTGATTCAAGACATAATCTAGCAGGAAAATCTGAGCACGGATGTGAAACACTGTAGTTTTTCTAAGGATGGTCTTCACAAACATTTAATTAAGTCCACTTGAACGGCTGTAATTTTTGTGTGAGCCGGGAAAGAAAGGCAGAGGAAAACACGTCACGGAGGAGGCGAGACTTAAACAAAAAGATTAAAAGCACGGAGAGAGCAAGCAAAGGGAACAGCTGGATCCCAGGTGAGATTTTACAACATGCATGCACTCACATAAACAAAACATGAACGATCTGCCCCAGAGCTCATCAGCGATGCAAATGGATGCACACCTTAGGTCTTCTCTTGAGAGATAAATACTGTTATGCTAACGTGAACCCCCCCCCCCTCGTCATTCACTTGTTATTGGACTTTGTAAGATGATGAGAATGTGTATGCGAATGTATCCATATGATCGCAGGTGAAGTGGGAGTCGTGTTGTAGGTTGGAGCTCTCTTTGGGAAATTTTAAAGGTTTTGGCTGCTGGCTGTCAGACTTCACCCCGTGAACTTGAGTGTTTGATAAATATTCCAAACCCCTGCATCGCTCTGAGTACTACACACAGTGCAGTTTTTAGTGCAAAGCTCTATTCTTGTATTTTTTTTTAAAACATCCTTTTATCACTCCCTCTTTCTTTTACCAAATCCTTTTCTGACCTCCTCATGTGTCTCAGCCCTGGTGTGTGGGCGCCGGCTGCTCTGATCCTCCCAAAACTCAACCACGCCTGACCCTGATGCATCACTCGCTCACAGGCATGGAGGAGAGAAACGTAGAAAATAGAAGAAGAGATGGGTGCTATCCATCTCCTCCAGCAGTGTACTGTACAGTGGATCAGTGGTCTTCTCCCGCTTTCATCTCCCAGCTCCAGCAATCTGCCACCTGGCCTCTGCACAAAAAAAACGTTCATAAGAGCCTCAGAGCTGTCTTTCTCGCTCTGAGTTCCCTTTCTCCTTTGCTGCATCTGTCCAGTCTGGATCTGAAAACAGAGGACAAACTTACTCATATGTGCACACTGAACATGCTGTCCTTATGAAACAGACCCATGTGGCCCTTTGTGTTTTATTTATGACAGGAGGTGGATTTCCGCCTTGGGTAAAATTCGCCTGTTCAAAATCTCGTATGGCTTCATCCACTTTGATTACTATTTCCCTTGATCCATGTTTTGGTTATTAAGGAGGGAGATCACTCACCTAAATTTCCAGGTGACTGTTGGTAGGTGAGTCAGATAGCTGGGGCAGTATTTCCCCAGGCACCTGTAAAGCATTGTGTCAAAATGTGGAAACCTAATCCCTCGTGGTAGCGGCGAATCTCTACGACAGTCCCCAAAGCTCCTCGCCAACGTCACACAATGAATCATAAACCTTCAGGACGTAATCGCCTTTTCTTGACCCATGGGTGTTTAAATGCTGTATTTTTTTCTTCATTTATCAGTGGAAGTCACTAAAAGTCGTCACGTTACGCCACGCTGACGTTCTCAGCGACTAGCACTTAAGGTTAATGACTTTGGGATATTCCACAAAATCTTTAGCCAGTGAAGTACAACCTATCGAAGTGATGGTCTAGACAGAAGAGCATTACTCCCTGCTAGCAGCAGCACCCCTGATTTTATCATTTTTTTCAGTGGCTGACCTTCTAACTTGGTTATGAAAACGTTTTAAGAGCAGGCCACGCTCTGGACTTTAAGTATTCCCAGGGGAGAGACAAAAGGAACACTGACTTCATTGAGAGTGATTTAACGTTATCTCTCCCTAACTTCACCCCACTGCACTTTACTACCTATATCAACCCCCCGTCCCCACTTTCTTTTACCACTTTTAACCTCGCTTACACCTCTATCACTGTCCGCTACCCTCCATCCCACCCGCTGCTGCCTCAGGTTGTCTTTCACCTTGCAATTTTTGTGACTCACAGTCACACAAAAGTGCTTTGTACTGCGCTTTCTGTACACACTCCAGCACATTTTCTCTTTGAAAGAGATACTTTTGAAAAGGCAGCTCTCTAAGTGCGCCTCTCCATTAGGTTTGAAAAGATACATTGTGGTTGCACTGGTCTATTGCAATTATAGTGTTAGCGTGTTTAGTCGAGGAAACAATGCCATTTCAAAATCTGTTGCGTTTCATAACAAAAAAAACAAACATATTTTTTGCAGCACATAACAGGTTTCTTTTGAAAGTTGGTGCTTACAAACCTCGTCCAGGTTGCTGTGATATTGGGGATGATTGAGAATGATGTATCTTATATGCACTAAACAGACTAAACGAAACACACCTGTTGAACCTCTCTCTCTCTTTTCTGCTGCTTCAACACCTGAGCGTCCCCTTAGCTCACTCTGTCTTTTGATTTAGTTTCTCCCGGAGTGGCAAGCAAATTTGTCTTGGGGACAGGTTGAAATACAGCTTATCAACCTGCCGCTCCTTTTATTGTGTATCTTAATGTCGTAAATAAGTGAAATATAGCCGATGATGCCAACGTGATCTGACAGTCATCTGCGTCTGTGTCTTCCAGGACTCTAGAGATTTGTTTGCGTGGATGAAGACAGACATGGCTAAGAAGCTATTACAATAAAGCAGACGTGAATCAGAGTATGAATCCAGCCGATACTAGAACAATCTGATGAGTGGTTCTGAGCTTTCCTTGGGGACTATAGCTGTACAATCAGGGAGCATGAATTGCAACAACCCAAGACTCAGTAGTCAACCATTATTTAGTAGCTAAGCTAAGAAGCAAAGCTCTCGACAACGACTAAAATTCAGTCCCAGATTTACTCTTGTTTGGCGGTTTATTGCTCAGTCACAGTCTCTTTTTCTCTTCTTTGCTCCCTCTTCACATTTTTTTCCTCTGTCATTATGTCCATAGATTCTCCTGAGCCTGGTTACATTACCCACTTGCCCAGCTCCGGTTCTGGCATGACACTGGCTCCACGCTGTGTCTGCATTCCCATGCGCTCCGGGGCTAAAAACTTCCTCTTTGCGGTGGTCCGAAACGATTGTAGCACCAACACTAATACTTCCCCAGTGCTCAGGGCTCACACCCTGAGTAACCTAGCTAACAAACTGAGCTAACATTAGCTAACAGCAGCTATAGTTTGCAGCAGTTTATTTCACTGTCCTTCCACTGAGCGCATCATGAATCTGGCTCCAGATCACATCCATTCAGATCTTCATCTGGGCTTGCTTGCCTCTGACAATATAAAAAATATATACTCTTTAATCCCCTCTTTCAATTAGCCTGTCCTGATTGAAACAGCTGTAGTGTATAACTCTTTATGACTACCAGTGTTGTTTATCCGGTAAACATTTCATGTATCAAAGCAAAAAGACTTTCTTTGTGCCTGTGGCATTGCTAAACATAGCTCACTGCCATCATAGTTCACAAAATAATACTGAACAGATGTTATTTTTGAAGACATTAGGACCCTCGTGAATGGAGCACACGCACACAAACACATACACCAACCCTTTGTAGCTGGAAGCAGTTGTGGCAGAGTTTGTGTCTTATTTGGGTTTTTGTGTCATTTGTGACTTTGGGCTATTATGTCGGCTTCCTCTGCAGACTTGCAGGGCTGAGGTGGCTCCTGCAGGACGAAGCTGAGCTGGCTGAGCATATGGCGAGAGGAAGCTGCCTACGGAACTCCTCTTCTTCAAACTAAGAAGGAGCGCGTTGCTAACGATTTGCATTTCTCCCCCTTACTGCACCGAGGAGCCGGTGTAGCATGATGATAATGCTTTACAATTTGAAATTGCATCGACTCAGAGCTCACTGATCAAACAATGACGGGAATTGCAATTCCGAACCTCGGACTCAGTTCTGCCCTGGGGTTCGTGTAATTGCAGCGGAGTTGGAGTTTTGTTTTTATTTAGCTTTGCGAAGGGCATTATTGGGCATTAGAAGCATTAAGGAGAGTATAATGATTCATTGATTTTTATTACCCCATCCATTATGATCACATTTAACAAAGTTAATTCTCCAATAGTCAATTAGTTTGCTTCATTTACCTCTAATTCAAATAGATAGGGTATATTTGAAACATGCTTATATTAGAAACAGGCCTTTATTGCTTTTATTTTATTCCATGTATCATGTTTTCTTTGTACTTTGATGCATTTTTTTTTGCTGTGTTTTTGCAATTTGGCTCCCACAGTTTCAGCGTGCGCTAACTCTGCTATTAATCTGGACAGTTGTAAACATCTATTTTTTTATGGTTATATTACTTACGCTGCTAACAGCCAAACATCAAGCAAACAAGACATAGCAGCCAGCTAATATAATAATAATAATAATAATGATAATATAATAAGAAGCCCAGCTCAGCGTCTCAGCCTTTTATTTTACGAAGCTCTTGCCAACGACTAAAAGTCCCAGATTTACTCCTGTCAGTCACTTCTTTTCTCTTTTTTGCTTCCTCTGTCAACATCCCGTTTGGTCTCTCTGCCTCTGTCATTATGTCCATAGAGACTGCTGAGCCTGGTTACATTGTCCACTTGCCCAGCTCTGGAAAGCAGTATACTGTACACATTTTTGTTGAAACAGAAGCTTGTACTATAAAAAGAAATTTAAAGGTTGCGTAATCACATCAAAATCCTACACCCTCAACGTTACCGGTAGCTATAACAGCCAAGCCAGAATTTGCATGTAAGCAGGTAGAGCGGTTCATCAGGAGCACAGTTCTTTTCAAAAATAACAGAAGGACAAGTGAAAATATTCATAACAATGGAAATGGTGTGACTTTTCAAAACATGAAATGTCAGGCTCACTTATTCATGAGCTCTTTCTGTGTCAGCTGGCACTGACAGATCACTGCTCATGGGGAATTTGTATTGTTAGGACAACCGTTAATGATTTAATACACAGTCTCTCGCTGCGGGAGGGAAGGAGAAGAAAGAGCGACAAAGCACCGTTTGAAAAGTGAAGTGGGTCTGAATACAGCATTATACGGATTGTTAGGGAGAGTTGAGAGGCTCCCTGCAGTGATCCCGGCAGGAGCAGCAGAACGTGGGTAAGTCAAAGTCCTACCCCTCATTAGTGATCAGTGTCTCGGCCACCAGTCTCCCTTTCTCCCTTGACTATGTGTGCTATTAAAAGTGGACCTAGCCAAGTGAAAACAGACCGGAGAGGGAAAGTGTCTGAAACAGGAAGATCACTTTTATCTCTGGCAAAGACTGGTAGCCTGTCTGGAGGCTTTCTGCAGGGGAATCTGGGTGGCAGTCCTGCCAAGTATCTGACATCTGCCCAGTCAGAAAGGTAGAGATCTTCCACTGTGGTGCAGAGGAGCTGGGCATCTGACCAGCCACCTGTCCACCTCAGTATGTAGGCACTGTTAAATTGGCAAGACCAAGACTGTCGTCAGCCAGTCAGAGCTGAGTTAGTATTAGCCAGGGAAACACAGGGAAGTATATATTCTTCGGAGTTAACGGACAAAGTGCCAGCGAGGAGTCTACGCATTCAAAACCCGCATATGATTTTTAGTCAGAGTGTGAGGATGTACCCACAGAATCCACGCACACATGTGCACACACAAAGTGCCAGGTGTTGCTACAAGACGCTGCCAAAGTAGTGCCTAACAAACTGGACGGGTTGCGGTGTGAAACATGAAATATGCCTCACAGCAAGTCCATCTGCTTATCGTGGCATCCTGACTGCAGCTCCGCGGTGTCCGAGGAAATAACTTGACACACGTCTGCGTCCCTGTTTTGCCTCTTCTGCGGCCTCTCCTTGTCTTTTCCCTCCAGCTGGCTCCTCGGTCGGTGCATCTGTGAGCCTCGGCACTTGCACTGCAAGGTGTTAGTATTTGCTTTCAAGGCATTTAGCTAATGCTTTTGTGCCCCAGAGTGATGAGGGAGGGGTGGGGGAAAGCATCAAATGCCTCTCCATATGGGTGCATAGCTAAATGCTTGGCGTGGTTGAAGCCTACTACCTTCAGCTTGCTCAGTCATGGCCTGTGGTTCTATTGTTTCTATAATCAATGGGGCATATCTGCACATGAAACAGAGGAGATAAAATAAAAGCTGTTTTAATACGGTTCAGTGCTTCTGTATTTTTCACAGAGCCATGGGAAGCTGCATTACTTTATTATCATATTATTAAGAGTCACATTTCTGACACATTCTCTTGTGATTTAACACCCATGCCCGTCGGAGTGATTGTATCAAACAGCCTTGAAGTAACTTACAGCGGGGTGAGGTTAGCTCGAGCTCTTTGCACCACTGAAATTCAGAGTGTATGTAACCAAACAGATGCAGTTGTCATCCAACTCATTGTATGCACAGCTAACATCCTTGTGATTGTATTTTCTTTTTCCTGCTTTCATTCCAACCCCTGCAGCAAAGGAAACAAATGGTGGTTTCTTTGAATAAAGCTGTGCTTTGAGTGCCAAGGCATACTCTGGCACCAAGCTGGATTTGTTAAATGGAAACACTGTTAGACTCCACCTTTTGTTATATCCCGTTATACAGTCCAACAGCCATCAGGGCTACGACTCCTCCTGAGCCACTTAGACTCTGGAGGAGTCTCAACACCAAGTTCACAGGTTCCAAACATGTTTCTACTGGAACCCAATCTGCCAAACTCATGATGCTTTGCCCTGGCAGACAGGTCAGCCGTGGATCCTAGGAGGAGCGTCACCAGTCAACATAAGTCTGTCCTCAAAAAACTCAGATCAAACTGTGTAGCCAGTGCTGATCAAATACGATTCAAGATTATGTTATTGCTATTGCCTATTTCCCATCTCAAAGGTTTGCAGAAACAAATTTAGTGTACTGTTTAGCTATAATTTGAGAGGATTTGGCGATCAGATCATTAACAAATAGACTAAGCACCACTCCAACTTGCCTGAGTCACTCAGTGCCAGATGAAATACGTTTCGTTGCTCTGATTGGTTGTAGGTCCATCCAGGTGCCTCCAGAAGCATTTTGATCTTCTGCAGTTGGAAATAAAAAATAAAAAAAATGCATAATTTAGTCCGGTGATGCCGGCATAACTTCCACCAATACTAAAGCTGAATTCAGTAGTGAGGAAAGACTCCAGTCAGAGCTGTGATGTATTATTGGGTTTCTGTTAACAACAATTGCCTACAAACAGAGCAACATGCGCATCCCTTTGGAATTGTCTTTGTTTATTAGCCACCATCCGTAAAATCCAATTCGTTGGTGTTCCAGCCCCGTTTTGGTCCACCGACTCTTGAGAAAAATCTCCATGTCTCTCTGTCTTGTTAGATGTTTGACTCCTTTCACCCAACACTCATTTACTTTGTCTTTCTGCCATAGTTTTTTAGGAACAAAAGTATACTTTCAATGCTTGAGACTATGAGATCGACCCACCAATTCTACACTGGACGTACAAAGATAGGATTTGCAACAAAGGATTTAGCAGCTTGTTTGTTACATAGACCAGCAAACAAGAACGATTACTTCAACGTACTCAGTGGGTCTACAGTTAGACTAGATACTTGTACTATAACACACATTACACGTAGTCATTTGATTAAATCGTAACATTAAGAATATTAAAATGAAATTGTAAAGAAAAATAAGAAAAATGTTGGAGGTGCGAGCCATTTTCAAGCTTTGGGGCAGAAGGTGCACACCGCAAACAATGCTGTGAAGACTGTAGACTAATATAGATATAGATTAAAGAATTATATCATAAACTTTGTGATTCTTAGCACCTTGGAAACAAACAGAAGGATCCTAGCTCTGATGAAACATCTGCAGTCAGAAAGGCATGTTAACAGGCTATGCATGTTTGATAAGCAACCTGGCGCATCACACGGGGAAAAAAAACAACTTCTTCAAACTACAAATCCCTGCTGACTCTTTACTTTATATTTTATATCAGCATAAACATCTGGCCGACGACAATTTAGCATGTTACACTGAACCTTCTCTTTGTCCCGTCAGCCATCTGAAACATTAGTAAACCCACCTTTTCTTGAGTCACTTCCAGCTACGTCTGAATGCTCTATTTCTATCAGTAAAGCAGGTTTATCCACCTACACACACCTAAAGTGACACACACCCAACCTGTATTACGATATAGCGTGCAGCACACCGAGGCACGGGCTGAGTGACACCTTTAACATCATTTACGCGCATGCTGACTGTTGAGCCATAAATGGAATGCATTAATGTAACACGATTTTATGCAGTCCACCTATAGAAGACAGTGAAGTGCTGCCATATCTGCCTCCTCTGGAGTCCCGGCTCCCATGACTTTCAGTCGCAGCGTTTATTGCCACATTAGTGATTTCATACATATGCTAAGCTCTGCCTGTGGCTTATGTCCTTCCCTCTGGGAGGTGGAGTAGACGCCCAAGAGAGTGAGGCCAACAATTAGATGCCTGTAAAAGGACATTTCAATCACACAGGGTCCACTAGGCAAATGGAATTTTTTTATTCATGTTGCACGGTTTGATTATTTCATTTGCTGGAATTTGAAAAAGCACCCTTACGTGACTGTGTGGATCTATACATAGACACGCTGTAGGCTGATGTGTTTGTTACTGTCAGCGAATTCATCGCCCGACGCTTTGATGCTGTCTTGCTGTACGGTGTTGCATGGGATCGTTTGCTGCACCTCGAACCGGTTGGCGCATCAGGAAGGCGCAGGTTCGTCTTTCTACTGCTGTGTTTACACCGACACATCTTAACGGCCGTGCTGTCAGGCTGCCTGTTGATCATTAGCGGCGCTCAAGTGTCCTCAGTGGAGAAGACAGAGAGGGATGGAGAAAGACATCAACATGTAATTTTATTTGTATCCCCGGCGTGTGTGTGTGTGTGCCCTTTGCTTTATTCACACTGTAAACGCCGCGTCGTTGATGGCACAAGCGATAAAACGAGATGTCAACTCATATTGTCGGCCTCAACTCATCACCCGGGCCTCTTTTGTCTCGCAGTGTACGGTCACCGCGAGCAAACGATGAGGGCCACTTGAGAGTTGAGCTACTTCACTGTGGTCTGATAAATCCTGAGCAGAACGGCGTGTCAGCTTGCAGAGTTGGTGTCAGAGTCGGAGGAGAGAGCTCGAATGGAAAATAGAAATGGAGCACCCGCACTTCAAAAGAGGAAGGCTGGGATTCAATCAAAGCTGCGTTCACTGGTCAATTGGAATTAAATGAAAGGATAGTTTTATGGGAGGTGGTGGGAAAAAAAAGAAATGTGTAGGTGATTTATGATTCCTGCACGGTCCTGCAAAAGGTGAAGAGGAAGGATTATGGGAAACTGTTTTGTCCCCACCAAAAAAACTAATTAGGAGGGCAGAGTAATGTTTCACTGATCCTTGATTTATTTTTAATGTGTCCTGTGCAGAATGCGATTTTCTCTCCTCAGCATTATCCTTACAATAATGACTTGTTAGCTCTGGGCCATGGCTGCTCAGGCCAGAGGGTATTCTCATAATTTACTCCTTGCCACTCTGTATTTCTGTGTTTTCACTGACCTTGATTCAAGGCAAGCTCTCTATAATATCATGGCTTACGCCTGCTAATGCAGTGCAGTTTGACCTTGCTCCTGCAGGTCTGTGCAGTTTCTGACTGGTAATGGTTATTGTTTTGAAGTCATGACCCTCGATTTAGCTCGCTCGTTTTCACCCAGGCATGAGAGTTAAGTTGACAAACAGCCACGCCTGTAAGCGCTTTTCTTTTCTGACCTTTAACCTCACTGTATATATTGGACTTAATGTATAGTTCCTTTCTAACACACACACACACAAATATATGTATGTATGTACAGTATATGTCAGTACAAAGATTTTTAAAATGCATATGCAATATTTTTAGCCAAGCTAGCGGCATGGCTCCGGGGATGGCACTATTAGTTAGACTGAATAATATCAACAACAATTGGATGGATTTGGATACAATCTGGTACATATACATATTCATGGTGGACAGAGGATGAACCTCAATGACTTTGGTGATTTATTGGTTTCCTCTAGCGCCACCTGCAGGCCAAAGTTTTCACTTATCCAGTGAAATATATCAACATATACGAGATGGGTTGGCACCAAATGGTGAATAGACGTTCATGGTCCTCAGAGGATCAATGCTAATTAGTTTAGTCTGTTCGCTAGCCCCAACGCTTTTTTCAAATCATCTATGATCACTCCACATAGAAATCATGTAACCATCCTCACATTTATACATGAAACAAACAGTAAAGCCATATTTCCAATGTACAAATGATTATGTACACTATATATAATAAATCATCTTCCACCCTCTTCTTCGGCAATGGTGCATCAGTTTTCCAACTGGAAGTTATCTCGATGGACCATTACTCCTAATATTCACATAACAGTAGCAGATGGAAACAAACATTCAGTCACAGGTACATTTAGGTAGAAAGCCAGCTAATGTGATCATGTTAGCATTCACCTCAAAGCATAAATACAACTTTAAAATATTGCTAATGTAGCTCTAGATTTCTCGTCTTGTTTATAGAAAAAATGTGTGCTCCAAGGAACAGATGCTTTAAAGTGAATTTCATTTTTAGATTGGCTTTCCTGCTGCAAGAGGACACTGATGACTGTAATTTGCAAACTAAGTACAGCTCAGAAGAAATTCCACTTCAAATGTTCCAGTCAAGGCAAAAAAAAAAAAAATCTGATAGAAAATGCAAATTACTGTTAACATACTGAAAAAAAAGATTAAAGTTGAGCGTGCTAAGTATTGTTTCTTCAAATCTAAATTTCAAGTTATCACAAAGTTGTGCAGTTCTCTGTATCTCATAGTGTCTGAAGGGAAAAAGGGAATAATGACACATTAAAAGGAGAAACAGCAAATAGCTTTCAATGGGTGTATTAAAAGTATAACACAAGAGAATAACCTTATTGTTGTCAGATCACCTCATTAGTTAATTAGTGTGTCTATTAAAACATTTGCAGGGACGTCAGTTGAGTTTTCGGTATCTAAAGCTGATGAGAGAATTATTGAGGCCAACACTCCGCCATACTGTGACCCATAATAGAGTCTTTAGAACGCCATTTTAGGCTTTATTTATGCATTATTTAAGGCAGCAGTGTGTGATACAGTGACCTACTATAGAACAGACTATTTTTAACACCAATTACAGCACCCCCCACTTCCCAGGAGAGAGATAGAGATGGAGAGCACCTCCTCATTTGAGGTAGAAAGGATCTTTTTATTGTACACTGCTGTACCGGTCACAAACCTGCTATCTCTCCACCCACTCAGCCCGGACACCCTTTTCTGATGATCAGCAGGTAATATCTCAGCTGTAATAGAGTGTAGGAGGTGGCATTTCTCCTTCCTTTCCCCTCTCCTCCTCCTCCTCCTCCTCCTCTTCCTCCTTAGTGGTTCAATTACACAAGTCTGTCAGGCACTTCTGTGCGTCACATCACCACACATAAACCTGATAGCACATCAATTTATGTCCCAAAATAACTCCTCTCCGGTCACAGGTTCCCAGCCAACCACCACGTTAAGAGCTTCACACACCTCAAGTCTTGAATTAGCAACAAGTGTGTCCAAGTGATCATCGTTACTCCCTCCTAATATGGCGAAGAAGATGTACCTCATGGGACGAGCAGAAAACTGAGTAGCCGTACTGCTATTTAAATCCCTCCCCCCTTCAATCACAAAATGCGACCGGTCACTGCGAAACAATCAGGCGGGCGAGGAATGATAAGGATTAGGAGACGATAACAACTCTGAGGGAGCTCTTATCGGTCAAATTAGTGCATTAATGGCTTCAAGGTCAGCTCCCTATGCTTTTAAAAGACGACTCATGCTTTTAACACCCTCACAAGCTCTCTGCCGACGTAAGAGGAGCTTAAGCTTAAAGGTGTCACCCCATTTGTAGAAAAGATTGCTTTGTGGTCCCTGTGGGATAAAGAAGATCCACTGGAACTGCGGCATAAGAACCGAGGCACTGATACTCAATGATATGACTCAGTAATAATGTTAGTTTTTGCTCAGAAAGTTGTTTTTCACAATGAAAATGGCCAAATCCATCCAGTCTCCTCAAGATTGTCTCTTTTTATACAAATACCCCAGTGTTTCATTAACTGTGATAACCTTTCTTTTCTAATTGATTATCAAGCAGAGGTTTAAAAGACTTGAAGCTCATTCATACAGAAATCAATTCCACCAAGATAAAGCAATGAAAGCATTCACATTTCGCACACATCTCTTATTATTGGATGCATATTTATACCTTCAGGAGACACCAAGCTAAGTTAGCATTCATGTTTCTGTCCACATGATTAAAATCAGTCCAATATAAACAGATATCTGCATGTGAATGTAGAATCTGTAGTCAAGGGGCAAAGATTTTGGCACCAGATGCGTTCTGGTTTCTGTTTGTAGTCCAACGGCTATCACCTGATGACGATTTAGCTTTCTACTGTCTCTTTTTAACTTATCTGCATGCATTCATATTCTTGCCATTCTCCCGTGTTGTGGGGAAATTGCTTAACTCAAGGGTCAATGATGAGGTCAGGATGGAAGAAAGTGTTCAGGAGCTTCTGATGTCTTATGCTGTAATATTTATTGACGCTTGGCCAAAGGAGAATTAGAGACACTCTCATAGTGCATCAGAAGTGTCTGAGTCTGTCTCACATTCTGCCCAACTCATGCTGGTGGTCAGACCTTAAAGCCCCACGGATAACACCACAAATCCTATACGCCCAGAATTAGTCACAGAGAATGTTTGTGTTACCGTCAGCACATTCCAGTCTGGAGACACTGTTGTCTGTTTGTGTTAATGAAACTTCAACGGCAGGCGATCTATTATGTCTTGGAAGGCAACATTCAGTTCCTTCAACCCTGGCCACCACAGTGTTGAGATAGGCTGGAGCCTGCTGGTCTCAATCAAAACTAAACAACTACTACTGCTACACATGTGACCCTGTGTAACCTAAGGATAGAAAATACCATAACATCCCATGTCAAGCTGATAATTGGACTGCAGCGGAAGTCTTAGTCCAGATATCTGTTTTCCAGATATCCGCTCCAGAGTCCAAAATCATTGTCCTCAGAGGCTAATCCGAGATACTGAGATTGCATCTCCACTAACTCCTAAAAGGAAATAGCTGCAGCCCAATTAGTTGCTAAAAGCTCCAGCTATCTGTGTGCTGTTTGGTGCAGGGCAGGCTGCACACAGATCTTTTTCAAATTTTTATAAAAATATATAAAAAGCTATATATTATAACACCCGTTTTATAATGCAAGTGTCTTATCCTGATGGATTTAATCACCCACATGTGCATAAATCCTCCATTTATGACCGCTGCACACATATCGTGAACATTTTTCAGCTGGACTGAATGTTTCCTGCAGTGACACCTCGAGAACTCTTTACTCACAGTACACAGGCAGGCTGGCTTCTGTCCTCTCCGTGTCTCATCCCTTACTCTTCTCTCTCCTCATTACTAACCGGGTCACCAGCGTGACCCACAGTGGTGACACATTTATTTGTCAACAGTTGGCTTATTAGGATAGAGCGGCTGCACAGTATCTCAGAGTGGGAATTGATCCATCACACATAAAGAAACACACCGGTGTATGCATTCATAGAGACATACGGGCGGTGAGATATTCTACACTCTGTATGTTTTACACATGCACATGAACTGCTGTATGTTCTGCATGTTTATGCACACGTATACACACATTTTTACTGTTCAGAATTTCAATTACAGCCCGTACCTGCCTGTCCCATGTTGGGGATGAAATGCCAGGCGGTTCTGACAGGAGCGGGTAGATATTATGCTGGTGGAGCAAATGTAGCAACCGAGGCCTGCGGCAGAGAAAAAAAAACAGAGAGGGAGGTAGAGAAATATTAACGGGAGAATAAAATGATGGTGACAGCAGAAAATGGCAGCACGCTCCAACATGGTGCTTATGGATTTATTTGCTGTGTATGAAGGGGAGAGAGGAGATAGAGAGATCGTGTCTCGCTGCAGGTTTCTGAATGACACTTTGTCACCGCTCTCTCTCTCTCTCTGGTTGGCTCTCACTCACATGAAACCTGCTCTATGTAATGACATGATGATCCCGGTTTTATGCATCAAGGATTATACCTGTCGTGATGGTGCACTGACACATGATTTTTCATGGATCACTTTTTTACTTTTTAGTTACGTAATTTTCCCACACGGGTTGGATATCAACGTGTTTCTATCTAGAAAAACTTCAAATGGAGTATTTTTTTTGCTTTTTCTTGAACACTAACTCTTAGTTTCAGTATCAGCGTGCTCTTTTTCTGTTACTTATTGCTCCTTATCGGTCTGTTGTGGAGATCTGGGATTGAGTATAAATAAAACTTTTATTGACTCCTAAAGTGTTTTGGAGTTTAAAACCAAAATCTGTTCTTTGCTCAGCCAAATGAGGCAATTATTGGAATTTCATTCAATGTTCAATGTTTCATTCAATTTAGCTCTTAACAATTCAGTCTGGAGATGCATGGCTTCTAATGGATACATTTTACAGTGATGTATAGATTTTTATGTTTATAGCACCTTTCTATTTATTCTGATTTTCAGACTTTGTTTGTGATGGTGAAACTTGTGCATGGTGCAATACTTTTTCTGGATTGATGCCCCGAGCCAGCTGGGAGTTCACGTGTTCGCCCCTTGTCTGTCCACTCCTGCTTCCTCCTGGTTTATAGGTTAACTGGTGACTACAAATTGCCCATAGGTGTGTACGTGAGCGAGAATGGTTGTTTGTCTGTACACTTGCCGATGTCACCTGGGATCGGCTCCAGCACACCGTGACCCTGGTGAGGATAAGCAGTTATGGATTAAAATGGACGGATGGAAATGAGTGCAGTCCGTCACTGTTCGATGAAAACCACACCGCTGTCACCGTATCATCACGTGATCTCTCTGAACCGAGTCAGACTGATGCATGTACGTCAGTGTCGCATAGCTGTTAACCTGGATTAACTAAAATAGCTTTAATTAGACCAGAGTGCTCTGTGGAAACATGTAGAAGAATCTTGTTATTGAAGGTCCACCAGTGATCCATGTCTTTACCCATTTCTATATTAGTCAGGAGGCAACAGAGGCAGGACTACCAAGATGGTGGCATCCAAAGCCACCTCTTCACGCTTAACAACCATTTTATATACTGTCTATGGCGTAAACACAGACCACAACTAGAAAGCAAGTGTGCATTATTCGTATCTTCTTCATCGTATCTTCTGGTGAGTAAAATCTTAATCACAGTCTAAACTATAAAAATAAAAACTGAACTTTTCAAAATTCTGCAAGTTCAAGAAAGGTATTGATTTTTGCTGTTGTTCTCCATCTTGTGTGCTCCTCTGATGATGCGAAGACACCTACAGAGATGTGTTTCTGTCACCTCTAGCTCTCCTTGATAGCGCTTGCAGACAACACCGTATCTGCAGCAGGGACCATCTGATAATAGAATTAGATGCTGAGCTCTTTTCCCTTCAATTATCTGCTTGCTCTTCCATGTTAGCACTCCTGCTGCTTCTCAGTCATCCTTTCTTCCCAACATCCTTGAGGGGGGATAAGTTGAAATGCCATATCGATTTCTGCCATTTCTCACATTGTTGCCTTCAGTGGTTGGCTGGTTTTGGTTGTGTTACTTTAATTCCTTTTTCAGGCTCTCTCAGGCAAGGCTTCAGTGCACCTTGCCAGATAAAACAGGCAGAGTCTATGAAAGATCTTGGACTAGAAAGTATCCACATGGTTAAAAAAAAAAAAAAAAAAAAAAAAAACATCAAGTCTGGCTGATGAGCAAAGATGAAGAGCGTGAATAACATTAAAAAAAAACATAAAATTCTGAGACATCAAAGACTTTTGTAAATGCATTTTCTAAACCCGAAGGGAATATTTCTCTCTTCGTTTATTCTCTCTCGTCTCTTTGTTCTCTTATTTTCCACTTTTCATCTCCATTCTCCTGGACAATACGAAGGTACCCAGCGATTTGGAAGAAATCATTGTGGTTTTTCTGTTCAGCTTATACCACGAATGCACATGCAAACAGGTGAAATCCCACGTCTAACCCACTACCTAAATCAGGCATTCCCAGCCACATATCCTTGCATCACAGGGGGGTGCAGTTGCCAGAGGGTAAGTGGACAGACTGTGGAGTAGCTCCAAAAAAAAAGAAAAAAACATGAAATAGTTAGCTTAAAGTGATGGATAAACACACTATAAGAGTCAATATTTAGCTGAAAACCTCACAGATAGAAAAAAATAGAGAAATAGTTGAAATAGTTTCTCCCCGCCCTGTCTGTCTGTTACTTTGTTTGTGCGGCTGCTCTCTGTGCAGGTTAGGGCATGGCAGAAGGTTATTAGCTCTCTCTCCTCCCCTGAGACATCGGGGTTTTGGCTAACATTTGGCTTTTGTGTCGCTGCACCATACAACACCGCACTGTTGCGCTTCCTCACTCGTGTATGACACACACAGCTGACTTACTGATTACACATGCCACTGTTTCTTTTTGCTGAATAAATTATTGGAGGAAAAATGACCAAATCTGTCCACTCCTGGCCTGGCGGGGTTTGAAGCCACATGGAGAACGACTCCAAACAGCCGTGCCCAGTGCGGTCCAGGTGTAACAGTTAGTTAAGTATTGTATGAACAGATCAGTATCACTCTCTACTTTTATGTTGTTTTACCTAATTACTTAAAAATGAATAGAAATCGACACACGGAGTGTGACTGGTGGGGTAGACGAAGGGGTACTTGAGCTCATCTAATATAAATGTGGGGGTATGTCAGAAAAAAGGTTGAGAACGTCTGCTCTCGATCCTTTCAAAGTGTTTTATATCAGAATAACAATGCGAGGAGAGATAATGGGGCAGAGCTGAACATCTATTCAAACACAAAAATCACAACCTCTCTCTCATTTTGCTGGTCCCCCCCCTCCTTGAACCCCTTCAAGGACCCTCAGGGATCCTCAAACCTCACATATCATTAAACTACAGATACTGAGAAAGAAATAAGGAACCAGCAGGAGGGTCTGCTTCACCGCGATGGCCCTTCCCCTGTATGTCATCACTGATTACTCCCTCCAGGTGCACGAATGGAGAACAGGCTCACTACATTGCTCACCGGCTTTGTTTTAAGTGCACGACTTGAAAGGCTTCAGACTCTCCCCCTGTTAATTAGGCAATTGAGAGATCTAAGGCGTAGGGGTAATTTGGGTTAAAACAGCAACGTGTGTCAAGCATTTATCCAAATGGCGTTTGTCATCCACAACAAAGGTAGGGGGCAGCTGTGATCTGAATGCGAGCTCTTTCAATATTTCCTCCACTTACACATGCGCCGGTGTTTATTAGTGGGTGATGAGCGGATTGGCTGACTTGCCTGGGTACGTACTGTTCCCTCTTCTCAATATGCCCAAGTAATGAATTGGATCTGAATGAAGGCTACGCTTAGATTAGTTGATTTTCTTTCCCTCCGCCTTGGAGATTTTTCTCTCATCTCCTGTACCGAAGTTTGGTTTGCAGGAGAGAGAGAGAGAGAGAGAGAGAGAGAGAGAGAGAGAGAGAGAAAAGAAAAGAAGGCAAGGGGTAAAAAAGAGGCAAAAATGATTGATTTTAATGGATTTTGCTGGAGGAAAAATGAACCAAGTTCATTAAATAACAATGAAAGAGCATCACAATGTAACTTCAAACGATCCCTTTATGAGTAGGCTGTTTTTCTGTGGCACAGGCACAGCAGCCATTTAATAACTTGTCTGTTATTCATGAAGGAAGCAAACGTAACCTTGAACAAACCTTGTTTTTAAAGAAATTAATTTATACCCCAAAACGAGGAGGAAGAAACTCATATAGAATATTGCCCTCAGCTCCGGTATATCTTCACTTGTGTGGCGGCATCTCTACAGAAGATATGTTGTATCCTTTTAACTCTATTTCAGCTGTGTCTCGTACTGTGATAAACTGTGGAGGTCTGGAAAAGGTGATAGTAAAAAAAACCTTTGCTAAACTTTGTTTATTAGTTTTTTCCTTATTGAACGCAGCTGTCGTGATCATCGCTGAGCTTCTGGAGGAAAATGAAGTCATGCTTCATTTCAGAGATGAAAAAAAAAACTACATTTTGGAGGATTAGGGAGGTTTGTCTGTTTAAATTGCAGTCTCTCCTGTCTAATTAGATTGCCTTATCTAATTGTTACCCTCGTGCTTCCCTGCAATTATTTTATGTGTTTAGTGGAGGATACATAACTGACTTCTCAGTGGCATTTGGAAATATCATTCAAGTCCTTATGAAGAAACTTGCAAGCGTCAAAGCAGGACAGGCCGAGATATGCTTTAAAAATACTGATTTCTTTACTTCCCATAATGAGTCAATGACCTTTTTTGTATGTCACAGTCCTGTGTATGCCCCCTGACATGAAAAAGTGCAATGGAGAGGTCATTCAAGTAGCAACTCCAAATCGTAAACTCAGGCAAGACGTGTCTATCACGAGTTTGCCGACTTAACACACGTGACACACATGCACACAGTAAACAGAACAGTCTCATTAAGTTTTTACAACATGCAGTGTTTGTGTTGTGAAACGTGCTGCAACAGCTTCAGCATTTACCATTCAGTTGATTTGCTGCAGGCATTGATGTTTTCTCAAGCAGTTGCACCAGGACACCTTCGGATCGGAAGTCAGGAATACCAACTCGGAGCTATCGACTCCTGAGTGGAATGGATTGACCCCTTCTGGCTGTTAAACACCAACATCTTTCAAACTCCACGCCACCTGTTTATAAAACGGGCTTCCTGTGAAAAACTGACTCCAAAAACAAGCCGAGATAACAGAGTTAAACTTTCAAGTTCACGATTAAAATTCCTCCTTAAGTCCCAATGACTTAACTGCGCTTGATATGTTAAATCAAGAAAGCTCCCCAATGTTGGAAGGAGATGATTCATGTTGCTGGATGGATGTTGTCTATCCATCTAGGATATAATCTGGACATCAGTTTTCCATGCTGCAGGCTATCAAAGGGCCATGTTCACTCGCCCTCTTTTATCGGGTATCTCTTGGGCCTTCAGTGAACATTTGGTGCCCTGGGCAGTGACCTCTCGCAGCTCCGCTTCTCCTTGTAGCCCTTAGCGCTCACCTTCTTGCTCCCTACCCCAAGGTTTTCTAAGGTGAAATAATTGTTACAAGAAACAGGCAGAGGACTGTGTGTGGGTTGTTTTTTTTCCATTCAGTTTTATTGTTCAGGAGCAATTACTGTACATCAATGGATACTAATTCACCAGCAGTCTGCATAGCCCTCTGGAGCCCTTGAGGCTTCTGTACCATTAGCTGCTTGTCGACAGCAAGGCTATTGTGTCTCAACTGCTCCGCAGTGTGTAGATGCTGCTTAACCTCTAGAATAATGGTTTGTATCACCATCAACAACCGTAAGACATTTCCTACATGAATGATATCCCACACACATCTCGCATCCAGCCTTTGATTCGAAGCAGCCTAAGGCTAAATAAAAACATGGTCTGAAATTTTTATGCAGAGTTAAAACAGTAAACTGCTAAAGCTGACTCTTCCCCTGCTCAAAACCCAATTGAAATCCCAGTGGGAGTCCCCCACTCTGGCTTGGAATTGTGTTTGGGCAAAGAATGATTCATTATGCCGATCTTGAGGCATGACCATGGGCTAAAGGTTAATGTGTTAATGTGTTGACCCCAAAATTTCTACTCTTTCCGAGAGTAGCTTCCGTGCACGCTAATACTTCAGCAGTTTGGCAAGACACCCAGTCCTTCATCCTTCGCAGCCGTGGGGGGAGGTGTCGGGGTTCACAGACAAATTACCCTGATCACAGGAGGCCAAGGCCCAAGTGCTCCAGCTTAGAGTCAACATGAATAGGATGTCCTTTTTCTAATTAGCCAGGCCCCATCACATGTCCTTTTGCACACTCAGACTTGGCTCAAAGAGGCGAAGCCATCCTGAGAGCCCCAGTTAAAGACTCTAATCTACAAAATGCAGTCATGTGAGAAGTTTGGGTTGAGAATGACTCCTGACGAGAGTCTCGAAAAAGCTTTTGTACGTTTTGAAAGTCTGGCCTCTTTTCCAGCTTTTACAAAAAAAAAAAAATCACCTTATTATCTACCTAGACCGCTTCTCTCCGTGAAAGCCATTTATGTTCATGCTTTTAGTCTGTGATGAGCAAAGTCACTCCTCTTTAGGCGCCTACTCCCCATAGCAGTTGCCATTAATGATTACCTGCCATGCCTCGGCTGAGGGATGAGCCTAATTAATTATACATGTAAACCAGGCCTTATTTTAAACTGAATTTTCCACTGAATGATACAGGTGTCACTCAAAGCCAGCGAGTCGCAGCCAAGTCGCCGAGCAGCGGTCGCTGTCATACTTTTGGCTCTGAGAAAAGGCGGAGGCAAGTGTGTGAAAAGTATAACACACATTTGTCATCTCTGAAATTACGATTGGATGAGGGACAAGTCATATTAGTCATCATTAGAGAAGAGAGGAGGAAGGAGGACGAGGAAGGAAATGAGGATTCCCATCTTGTAATGCAGTCTAACAGACTTGCACCGAAAAATGCATTTCTCTTCTTGACAGTGTTTTGAAAAGAGAATCTGGCATGGGAATTCTTATTTTTTATATCAAATCTCCTTTTTGTTTAAAGGAGACAAGAGAAGAACCTCACTTTACCCTTTAAACTTTGCTTCTGTAAGGTTTTCTACACCGATCAGTCTTAACATTAACATTTTGGCATCAAAGTTGACTGTTAGAAGCAAGAAAAATGGGTCCTGGACCACAGAGCAATGGAAGAAGGTGGCCTTGTCTGATGAATCACATTTTCTTTTACATCACATGGATGGACGGGTGCATTGCTGAGGATCCAAGATGAACTTTGGGAAGAAGGCATGCTGACAGAGGCAGTGTAATGCTTTGGGCGATGTTCTGCTGGGAAACCTTGGGTCCTGCCATTCATGTGGATGTTACTGACATGTACCACCTACCTAAGCATTGTTGCAGAACATGTACACCCTTTCATGGAAACTGTATTCCCTGATGGCAGAGGCTTCTTCAGCAGGATCATACAAACGGTTCAGGAATGGTTTGGGGAACACAACCAGTTCAAGGTGTTGACTTGGCCTCCACAGATCTCAATCCATCCAGGCCCAACCTCACAACTAAAGGACCTAAAGGATCTGCTGCTAACGTCATCTGCACCTTCAAAGGTGTAGTGGAGTCCATGACTCGATGGGTCAGGGCTGTTTTGGCCTACACAATTTTAGGCACAGTGAGTTTGTATTTACCACCAGGATAAGAAACATTTCCATGTCATGCTGAAAGTATTATTTGAGTTAGTTGATTGACAAAAACATTAAAGCACCCTTTTTCTTCGTCTTACTTTATTCGGTTTGACCTTCACCGTGCAGAATGATGCACAGTACGAGCAGAGTTTGTCACGAGAAGTCTGTTTCCACATTTCTCTGCTGAAAATAGAAAATGTCTCTGTGCTCAAATTAAACCTCAGTTTAAGACGAATGCAACCTAAGCAAGTATGTTGTGGAAACTTGAGCCTGACAATGGACTTCACTATGCAGTAAGAAATGTGTTGTGTCCAGACTTCTGGAATGGAAAAATAATTACAGGTTCGTAGAGTTGAAATCTAATTTTAGTAAACTTGAACTGTAATTTAACTTTTATGTAGGCAAACTGAACATTTGGTTGTGGAACCCTCTGGGACCGTTGATCTAAAAGACATCACCTTGGGCTCTGGCAGATTGTTACGGATATTTTTTCACTATTTTTTTTTTTTCCGATACACTAAACAGATTTCATCATTCCTTGCAGCTGTATACACAGAGAAGATCCAGTCATTCTTCAGCAGTATTGCAGCTCGTTACTGCATCATGACATCTTCCGTGCCCTCCCGCACTCAGCCATGGAAGCTGCATGGCTGACAGTGAATACAGATGTAATCTTTCAACTCTGACATACTAGTTGCTTGATCCTATTCGGGTGGCAGACGGCGACACTATTGCCTATCTTCCTCCTGTGTTCACAAACCACTGTCTCATCCTCACCCTGTGTCACTCCCTCCATCCCTCACATCTGTCTGTCTAATGGCACCGCAGCTCCTCTCTAGATACTTCATTATGATGACAGACACCAGGCCGACAGGCACAGTGTTTCTGTATGTGTGTGTGTCCATCCAGAAATCTCCTGGCAACCCACTATCCTCTTTTACACATCTTATTCAGCGACTCCCACTTTCACCTGGCATTAAAATGCTTTATTGCAATCGCGGAGAGGAAAAAAAAAAAAGAGAGCAAAGTCACGGTGTAGGTGCACCCCAGAGACACTGAAGATCTCATAATCCACTCCTCTCTTGAGGTATTCGAAATGCATTTGGTGATATAACAACAAGTGTAAATGTACTCTGTCAGGGGAGACAGAAAGTGGAGCACAAACTCAGATGCTTGTTAAAATATATAAGGCAAGAGCTTCCGTGTTGATCCCATTGCAGGAATAATTTATAGGGGGTAAACCCTTATAAATTAATTAACTTAGGATGATCCCCCCCTTGGGGAGCAGTAGACGGGCTCTTGGTGGTGATGGTGAAGTAGGGGAAGGTTGAAGCAACGCACACCGGGATGTCTTTGAGGACATGTGGCAGTTTTAAATACAATTTAGACTGCAAAGATCTCTGAGACAGGGATGATCTTTTTGATTGGACTTAATCTAAGAGCTACATTTTTTTTTAAGTCTTTGTTTTTTTCTGATTCAATCAAACAGGACAGCAAATCAAACAGGCAGCAGTCAGGCTATACAACATACTGTCAGAAAAAGCTGTCAGTAAGACAGGACGCTTTATGTCAGTCTGGATGTAAATATGAAAAGAAGTCATATGCTGCGGTAATTAGACAAACGAATGAAGAAGAAAAAAAATCGCACAGATTGACACATTAATGGCATCAATAGGAGGAAGAAAGTTTTCAACTGTGGGAAACTTTCCGATTAAACAGCTTGCTCATTGTTTAGCAGACTGGCTGGCGTACCAAAGCGGATCTAAAAACCACCACGTCTGAATCCAACTTTCTCTGGATGGAGCTTTCTCACTGCTGTTTACAGTTAGTAGCTAATGCTCAGAATTCAGGCATTTGGTGCTACGTTGTTGGATCAGTGATTTAAGCTGTTGCCTCACAGCAGGAAAGACCTAGGTTCAAACCCCACTGGGGCTTTTTTTTTTTCTGTAGGTTTGCATGTTCTTACCGTACTTGTGTGGATTTCCTCTGGGTGCTCCACTTTCCTCCGACATCAAAAGATACGAGTGTTACACTTCACTAAGGTGCTGGTCTTACATCATGTTCATTGAGCGTCAGAATAATCTAAATGCAGAAGACAAATTCCCGATAGGAGCAAAATGTACTGTAAAAATTAGATTTTACTGTATATATATATAGGCTACATGAAAATCTTGCCTACAGTCAAAGACAATACATCATAAAGAAATGTAGTCACGGCCTTGAAATAAGACCCCCAAGACAGTAGTTTTCTAAAGATCACCAGCATTTTAAAATTTCATGGTGAAACCAGTTTATTTCAGTGAGATCACCGCCAGCAGAAGATGCAGTCAGTCTGCATTAATCTTTGGCATCAGGTTAAACTTTGACCTGTGAATTTGCATGACCACTCACCATTTTGATACTATTAACTATAGTATTAACTATCATACAAAAGAGGAATGGTTTGCATGCGGTTATGAGGCAGGAGTCAATCGCACAAACACATCATTTTGAGTTGTCCCATTAGCGACAGAGCTAAAGGTTAGCAAGCTTGTTAGCTCTGAGAGATTTTGCCCCTCTTTAATAAAACTCTTCAATCCTGATAACAAAATGTCTGGGAAGTGAAGAGAACAGCACTGAGAGAAATACGACGTGGCTCAGGTACCTTTCATAAGTGAAATGTGTTCATGTTTTAATCTGGCTAACTGTTAGCTTGCCAGCTAACCTAGTTCACCAACTAGCCCTGTGTGTAGAAACTATGTCACCTAGCTTGGGTTGAAATATTTTGTGGTGTGGGTCTTTACATTGAAGAATATGTTTACATTCAAAACATAAAAATACAGTGTCAGTATTTATGATATGAATATATAAAAACTAAAAGCGAGAGCTTTTGCAAAAATGTTTTTATACACATGCAATACAGCACACATCAACACTGTATGGAAAATGACTGAATGTGAATTAGCATTCTCATCTTTTCATATTATGTCAACCTGAACTGAAAATATCTCAGTTCAACTCAAGTTCAGATGCCATCCTATGCCAAACACATCCCAGCTGCTGCTATCGCTCTGAAAAATAAAAAAGGAGCAGCTCTTACGTAAAAAACAGTGGCTTCGACACAGTTTCTGAGGCAGAGACAGATTCCCCCAGAGAAGGTCAGTGGCTGCAATGTCCACCATCAGGCGGTCTTTTTGTGCTCTGATATCTCCCATGTTCTCGGCGTTAATCGCTTAATTAACTGCACTTTCTGCAATTCAATTAAAGGGAGCGTAATGGTGTACAAAGTATGAAACAGCAGTGACCCTTGAGGCGATCCACAGTCCCTCGACAATTATACAGCCTTCTACAAGAACTGTCTAAGGGGGCCAAAGGATTATTATGTGAGCGCTTTATGGAGCAGTTCACTTTGTAGGCAATATAGCTGCATTGAAACACTGTTCATGTTAATAATGAATCAATTGAACTGTTATTGTCACTGAAACAATTGAATGGTTTCACAGCCTCATGAATAATTCACTTTTGACTAACCGACTTGAATAAATTATGTGCCAAACTTGCCCGTGGCACCCATTTTTTATTTTCGCAGCATGTTATCTGACTGACAGGTGGACAAGTCTCTGAGAGGTGCCATTATTTCTGTAACTACTGTACTGTGAAACTTACTGCTGCAGTTTTTATGTGTGACAATCTGAACGGTAACACAGAATCTTAAGTAAGTCACAAAATATTCATGGGGAGTGTGTCGATCAGAGTTCATTCGAGGTACTGTAAATCTTTCTTGAGGCTGCTTCCCCGTCATCCTTTTTAGATTTCGTATTGTAAATGTAAGCCAACTAATCTTAAGCGCCAGAGAACACTGGGCGTAAAGTGATTTTTGAATTACAGGCCAATGTTCTCAACTTTGACAGCTCTTTGCACATCGTTTACATGCAACCTAATCTAAAAGAACATTTTCTGTATAATTTCGTGTGCATCTAGAGCAGCGCCTTGATAATTAAGGTGGAGACAGATGACAGGATGCTACAAGCAAGTGCTTTATTGGACTGTCTAATGAAGACAGGGTCAAGACGAGAAGTCTTATCCATCCCCTTGTGTTTGTCTGACCCTTTTTTGGCTCCCATTATTAAACTGTGCATGCCGCAAAGTTGCCCTCCCACAATCTACCTCTTCTTGAGTTAATTAATGGCCTAATTAGGTGAACTCATTAGCGATGAACTGTAATTCTCTTATTTCATCTACTCATTAGCTGACAGTATTCATAATTAGTGGCATTAGGACAATTATTGCATGGGAGGTTGGCCAGCATCAGGTCTCGTTCGGTGCTGTAGGCACCCTGCTGTTTACACAGTGAGGTCTCATATTGACTTCATAAATCAGACGGATGGGTATTAAAAATGTTTGATGCGGCAGGAAAAGGTGTGTTGTTCTTACCACCGGGGTCAGCGTAGGTCTGATTACTTACCATGAAAAGGATCACATCATCAATAAAAAATGCAACACATGAAGGCGAGCATCTCGGCGGTTCTGAGTGTCTCAGCATTCGCCGAACAACATTAAGTTCTCCAGGGAGTTGGAATCACAATCATTAGCAAGTAAGCAATTGTTCAGATCTCAACTCTGCTCACCTCGGCTTTCCTGTGCAGTACTTTCCCCAAATAGCTTTCAATTCCTCACAAAAGAAAAAAAAACACACACAATGTCCACATTCAAAGTCAGAGTGGCTTTTTAATTCAAGGCATTTTTCATTCTGCTTATTATCTTGTATTACAAACCTATTCTGGGCATGCACGGAGAAAAGAATGCAACAGCACAACAATGAGGACGAATTTATTTATTTAAATCCCCATTAATCATGCAGAGCTAAATAATATGGTGGCTGCGTGGTAAATCATCACAAATCTCGGCCGGCGCTGAAACATCTTTTCAAATGTTTACTGCGCTGAATTCTCTTTCAGTAATAGTAATTAGACTCCGCTCCAGTCAGAAACCGAATGCGCCTACATAAGAATGGTGTGTATGAAAATGGCCCTAAGTGTGTTAATTACCACTGTGGACCTTCCTGACAGCTGCTCACCATGGCGCACATTTTGATTTATGACAGCCGCCAAGAGGAGACACAAAACTGTTTTCCTTCTGTTTTCCATCATCTTGTAAGGAATAAGAGGTGAATGGATAGTTCATCACTTGAATAATTTCTCCTGCCTTCATTACATGGAAGGTTATAAAACTACAACAGGATATGATCCAACAAATGTGTTTGCTAATGAAGAAACTGCTTCAGTAAGTTCCACAGTACGGCTGAAAAAAGAGATAACGTTTTGGAATATTGATATATTTTTAAGGAGGATTTACAATTTCATAACACATTCACTGTGTACCTTTAGTTTGCTGTTATTGGACTTCTCCTCATTTTCTCACATTAATAATGCAACTGAATGACGTGGACTATATGTGCTTGCAGAGAAGCGCAAATACAGTATGACCATTATTAGGGAGGAGCTAATGCTAGGCTAACCTGTAAGAGTTGCATTGCTCCAACACTGGCTTACGCTTCTTCAGCTTGAGCTAATACTAACTTGTAAATTTATCAATAAAAATGAACTTCCGGTATCTTAAAATGGATAAATCCATAATAATGATGTCTGTAGCAACACGGGTGCAGCAGTTGTAGCAGTACAACTGTTGCATTATTAGTACAGATTTATGGTGAATGGGTTAGCAAATAAATGTTTAATTATGTGCTGTTGATACATACAGAGGGTTTATCAGAGTTGTGTTGATTAAAAACAGTTAAAGTGAACCAAAACTTTAATGTTGGAGCCCCTAAAACCAAAACAATGAGCTGAAAGATGCTAAAATGCACTGTAAAGCTGGGGCGTGTTTCTTTAAAACTCACCAGCATTTGTTGATTCACAGGATATGTACCAAGGCCCTTGGATACCAAATGTGTATCCAAGTTTTTTTCGACTAAGGTAACCAGTGTCTCTCACTTTTTGGTTACATGACTTAAGACTGACTTACTCCACTGAGAAAGGCCAGCAAGAATAACAAGAATAGCAAATGCCAGACGGGTTCACTTGCTCCTCCGCTCTCCTCCACCATCCACACTTGTCTTTGAGCAGACAGCTTACCTTGCACTTGAGTTTTTTTTTTTTTTTTTTTTTTTTAGTTTAGAGCGACTGAAAGGTGCAGCACTCCTCTCCAGTCGCTGCCCTGGTCTTAATCAGTGTACCTCCTGAAGCTTTTCTGAGAAATCGTGCTGCCTAGGCAGGCGATGATTGGATGTTGCCTTTTTGGGGTTCTGCGGCATTCTCGGAAGGAACCTCAGGCGTGGACGGCTTCACACAGTCTGGGAGGCAATGTGGGAAATGCAAGTCATACGCTGGGGTTGACAGGCAGCTAAATCTTAACCAACTTCAGTTATCTGAAGAAGCCTTGTTCACTAAACAATGTCCCTGGAGCTGTGAA
The DNA here is from genome assembly GCA_028641955.1 of Protonibea diacanthus. Taxonomy (NCBI): domain Eukaryota; kingdom Metazoa; phylum Chordata; class Actinopteri; family Sciaenidae; genus Protonibea; species Protonibea diacanthus. Next base: position 14,792,142 of record CM053997.1, on the reverse strand, counting down.
ATGAAATCGAAATGTAAATAGATATGTACATCCGTGTGGATGATGGACAGAAGGCTGTTTGAGATGCCAGCAAAGCCCCGATAAGAAGGTCATCCCTGGATTGTGTCCGAGGATGCCCCCACAGGCCATGAAATGAAAATGTGGACTCAACCAGTCAAAGCCTGTCCTCTTTATTCCTAGTTATTTCTCTCTTCATTGACTCTCTGCAGCTTTCATAGCCAGAAGTGGCTCCTTTTTTGGACAGACTTATAAGACCAGGACCACTTCGATTATTCTCCAAGAAAATGCAAGCATGGCCGTTAATCCAGCCCCGGACCAAGATTAACTCTACTGCTGCCTCTAACTCTCCCTTTTGTTTGTTTGTCTATTTCACACATGCCCCCTTTGCTTATCTCCTGGAATAGTAAATGCCATTTGTTTTGTTCAAAGTAATTCAGGGTGTATTGGAGTGTGATTGTGTTGCGGAGAAGGGCTGCCAGGGCACAGATAAGAATGTCAGTAGTACATCCTCTCAGCTAAGGCTGGAGTCCAAGACCCTTATAGACCCTTATATTATGTATACAATGAAGGGTACGGCTGTCATATAAATGCATCAGCCACACGGTAAAGCTGGAGGTTATGATTGGATATTTGGATATTGGACCTCTGTATCCTTCACCAAGGTTGTCTCTTCAGCCTGCAGCGGGAGAATTTACTTCTTTTTCTTGTGCTGTGTCATGATTCATCAGTTTTCTGCGAGTCTTAAAAGTAAGATTAAGAATTGCTTAATATCTCAATTATTCAAAGAAAATAATTTCAAATCAGAAAGAATGGAAGCATGGCAGTGATGCCTCTTGAATCTCAAATCACGCTAATAAAACGATGAGAAAGTAACGCTAGACAGTCTGTCAACAACAAAAGAACTTAGTGAACTCTAGGCGATGTTAATAGCGGTAAAACACCCGGACACGTTACCAATATACCTAGTAAGGCCACTCCGTGACATGTATGAATAATCGTTTATTGAAGGAACGCTCAACCAAATAAGCCCCCAACCGAATGCTCGTCGTACAGACCAATTAGTTTGATGGGAAGTGACACAAAAATTCTTTGCAAAGCAATTTCTACAAGATTAGATAAATCTGCCTCCGCTGATTATTCAGGATCAACAAAGTTTTGTACAAAAAAAAGAGACAAGGATATCATAATATTAGTCTTGTATATGAGAAGCATAGCACAGAGGGCACAGCAGTAGATGCATGTCAGTAATATTTCTATTCATCTATTAAGACTGCCAACCACTGAAGGCACGTGTTGTGTAAAGGGGGGTATAATTGAGGTCATTCATTCAGTATCAGCATGTCCAATGACACTTTTAATACAAAGCAAGGAGCCCCTCATCACTGTCTCTACAAGTCAGTCACACGTGTCCACATAATACAGCAAATATGACATCTAAACGTGTTAAAACTGACCACGTTTCCTCTCAATGGAGCACGCGGTGATAACGAGGCCACATCAAGCACCAATCATGTAGCACATCCCACCGCTGACTGTCATTCAGGTGAAAAATGGCTCCATCTGCGCGCGACCTTATCTTCTTCACTGGTGACCTGCGCTCGCTCCCCAAACTCATTTACAGAAACATCCCCATCATCTGCCGTCCACAGCGCAGAGACAGAGGGAGTGAAGAGGAGATACTCGTTATAAAAGGCATAGTTATGGTTCAGTGGACGTTTATTGGCCCTTTTGAAGGTTTGCGATTCATTTTCAACACTCGTCTGAGTGGATATATCGTGATGCCGTTCGTTGTAGTGATACCTGCAATACAAAGGTCGGCTATTGGTGCAGCTCCAGTTTAATTAATAACAATACATCAACAACCGCACCCCATATGCATTTTAAAGTGAAGCCCAATGGCACGGTTTCATCCCTGGCGTATGTTTACCCAATACTGATCAATGAAGGCAACTGGAAAGGGCTGTTTCCAGGTTTCCAAGGAATGCCTTGGAGCTCCAGGGTTGACCTTTTGAGTTGAACTTGTGATCGTTCAAGTCTTCACTCAGGTGAGACCTGAGGGCTTTGTCCTTCAATCAATACATCAATTCTGCACAATGTCAATCAAGAAACTGCACAAAAAAATGAAATGTTGTTTAAAAAGTCTGGCTGGCTCCTTCTAGTGTCATTTTTGTGCCAGTCTATTAAGATTTAGTTATTATGTATGTTTTTGTTTTTGCTGTTTAGTCATCTTGGTTGTTTTCCTGATTGTTTGAGTTTCCATGAAAGATAATTCAAGAGTACCTGTTTTTTAACCCACTTTTCCCTCTTGTGAATCCACTTACAGTACCTCGTATTTGTTAGAAGTCTTTGCTCACGTTGGGCTTCAATCCCATGCTTCCATGTTGAATGTTCTTCTGTGCGCCGCTTAGCCGCCAGACTTCTTCAGAGCCAACGAACGCGTGCAGCCACAGAGAGGACGAAGATCAAAAGCAGACTGTAGAGAAATCCTGATTGGGTTTGAACACATTCCCGCCAGCAAAACAACAAAATGGACGTGTTGACGGTAAGAGTCAGACATTGTTCATTATCACGATTCTTATTATTAATTTTCTGATGCACCCATGTGTAATTATTCTGTTTCTTCTTATTATCTTAGATGAATACACACCCAGCACATAAACATAGTTGTCATTACTCCAGCCATTTGAAACCTTCCACCATCACTCATTACAACATTATGTAACATATACTACATAATATTATTATATTAGAGTTTAATGTACGTTGTTATTTCAAGATGAGTTACACTGACGATTCAGTTAATCACTTGTATTCATTAAACTTCCTGTTTTCTACAACAATAATGTCATTATCATCAAACAAATTATAGCTTCTCATATTTCTTCCGTATGAACTTTAAACAACAGAAAAATAACTATGAAGAAAAGGAAAAAAACAACCATATAACTCACTTATAATTAGGCTTTGCATTAATCAAACTCATGAGATTGTTCTGAAAACCCAAGGCTGGAATAATTTTCTTTATATCGAGACACCTTGGAACTTTCCTGAAACTTTTTAATAACCCGTACCTTCATCTTCCTCGTATTGACATTTTCAGCTCCCCTCAGAAGATACTGTTAATTTAATAGTTTGTTTCCAAACAACTGCATCGTTTTCTTTTTATCTGTGAGAGCTGGAATTGACCCAAGGTGTCCTCAATGTATAGAAAATTATTCTCGCCTTGGATTTTCAGAACAATTTCATGACTCCGGTTAATCCAAAGCCTTTTTTTCCCACTACTCCTTATGCACAGAAGATGCCTCATTTACATCTCATTTGCATTCGACTGTGTTATAACAGCTATCACCTTGTTTAAAATCTTGTTTATTTTTATGATCGAAGACAAGCGCCAGCTTTTCACGCAGTTGGCTTTGTTTAGCTTTGTGTTTCCTGACCGAGCTGTCCCTTCAGCTCATTAGAGGCTTCATAGAGAACGATGCTGTGAGTCAGCTGACTTCACCACTCAGACCGTGAGAGGGGGAAAAGGACTGATGTGCTTCCAGGGTGGGGAGCCAGCCTAAGCTCCAGATGACAAGGCTGATATGAGAGCTAAAGACCATTTTCAGCTCGACTGCTTTGGGTTTTCTTTTCCTCTTTTTTTTTTTTTCTTCTCAGGGTTCAGTTGTAATGTCTCCATTCTTTAGCGCAACTGTCAGACAGCGGCGTTTTGCATGATGTACCGGGTTACATCAGATGCAAACACGCCAGCTGGACAACGACCTCCACGGGGCACCAAGAGGGCACGCCAACGCCTTGTGATCTGCATCTTGGCATTGTCTGAGCCTGAGGAGACCGAAGCAGCGCATTCATTGACTTTCAGGGTGTTCGTGGTCATATTAATGCTGAACACCCTCTTTCTCTCTCTCTCTCTCTGTTTGCTGCTTCAGATACTTTCCCTTCAGGCTTTTTTAGGTTTATGTTGATCAAACTAAATCAAACAACCTCAAAGGCGGTGGAGAATGTTTGGGTTGGAAAAGGCACCTTTTCTGCCGGGCACGTTTTGATGACTCAGTATGTGCTTCCCTCGATGTGCTACACTGAGTCAGCTGACTGTCAAAACGCCTCTTTGACAGCCTTAATGCCATTAGCCCTTAATTTCACCGGTGAATACCTGATCTGCTGTGTTGCACCCGGCTGCATAAATGTCTCTGTAGGTGAAACCACAGAGCTGTAAACACCGACCACTGCAACAGCACAAACCAAATTAGATGCAGCAGTGGAGAGGATTGAGGTTTGAAGGGGGGGGGGGTGGCTGTTTTCAGTTTAATCAATCATCCCCACTGAAATCAGAGTTTAGAGGGGAGGAGGGGGGTGAGCGGTACTCGGTGGGGATGTGGGCTGTTTTGCAAGGGAAAGGAATTATTTTTTTTCCTCTTAAGGCGTCGCGTTGAACCAGCTCATTTTTCACCTGGGCGCGGCTCATTCGTTCATTAGGCAGAGAGATAGGGCTGTATGTGGCGGATCTGTGGAGCTGCTTCATTACTCTCTGAAGACTGGCGAGATCGGACCACGCTGTAGAATAGTTAACCCTCCCTCCCTCCCTCCCTTCCCTCCCTACTTCCCCGTTTCCGTCCCCCTCCGCACTGTTGCCGGGGAATGATGTGTGTTCAACAGGATTTGAGTCCCTGCTCATTATAGAGGCATGATCATAACTCAGCGAAGGGTGCGAGCTACATGCTGAGAGTGCAGCAGTTGCAGAGGCAAAGAGATGCTGAAGCGGGGAAGTCACGACTGCCCTGCTGGGGACGGGGGGTGGACGAGAGCTGGGGCTTTGATTGAAATTTGGATTGCTGGGGAAGATAGACCACCTTTACCAACACGTAAATGTTCTTTTCATCCCTTTAAAGGACAGATCCGTTTAAAGCTGGCGACATTCCCAGACCTTTATGAAAAAAATCGAGGTATATCCGACTGTATGCAGTCTGTATCGATCAGTGCGCCGGAGCAGCTTTATTACTCATGCATTTGGAGGTCAAAGGTCTCCTGATTAGCCTCCAGTGCATTAGACCTATGAACATGGCTGAGACGTGGCCATTAGACATACCGCATCGTCCATTAACAGACAGTAATACGGGCACAATTATTGCCTCTTTAGTGACTTTGAGGTCAGATTTTATGCTGCAGCGCAGAATATCCTTAACCTCACTTCACGGCAAAATGAAAACACTTTATGATCCGTATGTTTGTGATGAATAATGCATTAAGTACACGCAAGTATGTAGATTTTATATGATTTATCTCTCACAATATCACACACCAGATTACAGTATCTAAACCTATTTATCTGGAGGTAAAAACCAAACGTTGGCATACCTGAAATGTTGCTAAAAATCCTGATGATGTTTCGCTAGAGGTGCAACACAAAGATCTATATGTTTATTTCACAAAATATCTGTATTTGTAGTTATACAAGAAGTGGGTGGGGTCCAAACAGAAAGTTGCAAATGATGGACTGCTTTCTACTCCTTATACATTCATATATCAGATTATATGACGTTAGCTGCCAGCGAAAATGTACAGAACATCATACTTTGACTATGTACTCCAGGTTGACGGCCCAGGTTGAAATAAATCGGCCTGGTAGCAAAAGAACAGGAGGTTTAATGCTCAGAAAATAGAAGTCGGAATAGCACTGAGCCATATCACATCAGTGAAGGTCGTGTACATAACAGGAGGAGGCCCACATGAATGTAAAAGTTAGTTTATGATTTAAAAATGAGAACTCTATTCACAAAAATATCTAACAGCTCTCTCAGGCGCTCTCTGACTTCAGCCTCATCTTCTGACGTATGCTGCTTGTATCTGCTCCGGGCACATTATATGTTCATATCTGAATAATATATTCATTCACTCGCTCACTCCCTAGAGCACAACCACAGTGAGGACGTTAGGTCACAGCCGAACGAGGAAGTTGGTTTATAAACCGGACAGTTTGGACAGATAAGTTTGGTTAACCCGGCAAACCCGTCTGATCCTTTGACCCTTACTGTTGCCCTGCAATGATAGCCAAACAGCAAAAATAAGGTTATTATTTTCTTATTCAGCAGTACTGTAAAGTTGAGCGCTACATCTACCCCGTTCCTGTCTGTGAGGGTTTATTCCGTATGTAGATGGCCGAGCTGAGGAGCTCTGCTCTGAGCAGACTGTCAGGGAGAAGCAGACGCGCGGCCGGGCTGGTTGGTATCGTGTTGACATCTGTCATATGTGTTTGTTTATCAGGAACAAGGCAGCACCACGGGAGAGAGACAGATACTCTCCAGAGTGACTGAGCTGGAGCCTACTCCTCTCTATCTCAGGAGGGAGGAGGAGGAGGAGGAGGAGGAGGAGGAGGAAGCAGGTCTGCTGCTGTATTGTAGAAGCAATAAACACACATGCACTGACTCTCTCTCTCACACACACACACACACTCCAAATCCAAAGCGGCGAAGTCAGGTTTAGTTATTTCGCAATGGGGTCTTTATCTCCTATTATCAAGTGATTTCTGGGAATTTTATCTCAAACCAAAGAGCTTCAATGATTTATCTCCACAGAGTGTCATGATAGATGATCCTCCGGTGTAAAAATACTATTTGTGTAATTGGATCATTCTTTGGCCCACACTCCATAACTCCTCCGTCTGCTGCTGGTAGAGTTATGTGCCCTGGTGGCAGGTAATGTTTTTCATTATATGCCAGGCCAGTTTTATATATAGAAAATGGGTGGGAAGGGACTGGGTCTAGCCTGGAGCCATTTGCTTGGTTAGTCCCTGTAGGTGCATCCAATATTGATTGGTTGAGAGTGGAGCGCTCTATCCCCACAGAAAAGCAGCATATGTACCGTATGTGTGGAGTGGAGATACTGGGTGTTCTCGTCCGGCTATATTTAGCAGCCGTGATGACAACCTCCTAGCGGAGGTGCCATGAAACGCAAGCGCGCTGAATAGCCTGTGGAGCTATGGAGATGCACAAACACACACAAGTTAAACAATAACTTGAGGGTTTGCTTTCATCACATATTTAAAGTCTAATTGGTTTCAGCCGCTGCGAAGGTAATGCCCTCTCCAGAGTGTTTGGTGACAGGGTCGGTGAGGTGAATAAATTAAAGCACCGCAAAGGAAATGTTCGAGGTTGTTATATGAAAGCTTCTGGTTGAGTTCAGGCGTTTGATAGCGGCACACTTTCCCCTCAGATAAGACTTTCCTGAGCCTCAAGAGGAAAACGTACCTGCATATTTATCCGTCCATTAGTCTCTGTCTCTCCCTCTCCCATCACCTCTTCCTGTCCTCGTCTTCAGGTATCAGTTACACCGCAGAGCATGGTAAATATTTGAGATCTCTCTCTCTCTCTCTCTCTCTCTCTCTCTCTCTCTCTCTCTCTCTCAGCCAATGAATCAAGTCTCATTTTCAGAGTGGGTGGGAATATTCTGGAGGAAGAGAAAGAAAGAAAAAACCTGACAGTGTTTATCTCCATTTTCAGAGCTCCACTGAATGATGAGCACTCTCGCTCTGCAGTGCTCTAACAGATTAATTCACGTCAAAAGTCCCCGATTTGCATTCCAGAGGTTAACTCTGGTCTCATCCGATTTTCACTTTGAGCTGTGATGAATTTGCAGCTAAATAGTTTTTTTCTTCTATTTTGCTGCCTGCAAAAGTTGGATCAAATGAAAGAGCTGTGGTTTTTTTCCCTAGTTTTTGGCCATCAAAGTACGCTGCGTGGTTATTTCCACACACAGCAAGTGATTTTTCTAATCAACGCGTTTCACATGAAAATGATGTCAATCATTCTCTTTTCATATGCTTGTTAAGCACGGTTGACTCACCCATGTTTCAGAGTTTGCATGAACAATATGAGGTTTGGAAAGTTCGACACACAATGTACTATTGTGTTTTGTCTTCTGGCGACACAAAAACAATAATTCCTAGAAAAGCCATTGTTTGTGAATATGATTTATGTTTTCGGGAAAATATTTTGCTCATTAGCCATGCACGGCTAGAAGTGGATTCGCCTCGTCTTAGCATGAGATTATCTCGGTACATACCAGTAATAAGGATGTTCCGTGGAGACTGATAGTGACTGGAGAAAAAGCGGGAGTAATGCATCAAGTCAGAGAAAAAGTGTCTGGTCAGCAGGTATAAAACACTGCTGATTTCCTCCCCTCCGTACTTTCTCCTCCTCCTCCTCCTCCTCCTCCTCCTCAAAAACCAGTTCAGGCAGCATTCAGCAAAATGTGTCATTAAGGAAAGCAGAGCCTCTAAACTCGCCCGGATTCTGCAAGGTGTTTAGACCGGGCAATTTAAGTGATTCACAGTGGAACAAGGAAGATGGGAAAAACAGGCCTCATCTGATAGTTACCTGGGGCTGCAGCCAGGCTTCTGCCCACAAAGGTAATTACGGTTATGCAAAGCACATAGTCAGGCCCTGGAACAAAAAGTAATGCCACATATGCAAACTGAAAACCTCAGGCTTGTTCACCTGTACGTTCAATACACAGATACTCCGGCATTATCATGCAAATGGACCCAATGAGACGGGTTAATCATAATTTTATTGCAACAAACAATATGGAAAGCCGCAAACGAGTACAGAGGGGAAATCATGAGTTTTTTTTCCAGCGATGGTTTCTTCGAATGGTTTGCAATCTTCTCGCTCTTGTTCCCGAGTCGGACTACTAGATTGCTTTAGCAGGAGATTGAGTGGTGAAGGCTGCGGAGGAAAAAGAGAGAGCTCGGAGGAGGCGATGAGTTTCGGACCTTGGAACCTTGTGAGGCTCAGGTGAGGAAAGGACAGTGTTAAATATAAAAATACTACAACTTTTATGTTTTAAAACTCGTACTTTAAGTTTGAGGTGTTTCAGATCTGTTTTAATTAAGTTTAATTGTTCATTTAGTGGCTTTGTCTGTCATTCCTTAGAGTTGAATTAAATGATAACTTAATTTAAACTATAAACACATTGAATGGTTTGAATTTTACAGATTTCTCGATATCTGATTATTGTTCCCTTGAGACAAGCTAACGCGACTAGACCATTTTTTTATTCTTTTCCAGTCGTTGCCATGAAAGCTGTCACTTTTTACCGAAAAACCAAGTTTGAACAAATTTAAACTAATACGTAATTTGTATGAATTAATTAAATGACCTCGTAGAATTCACTTTGTTCCGTTCACGAGTTGTGCCTCCGCTACGTGATTGACAAGCTAACGTTAGCCTACTGTAAGACATTTGTTTCAATGTCAGCAAAAACATTTGATACCAGAGTATGTTGGATGAAAATAAGGTTACGATGGTTTCTTATAACTTCTTATAACTTATAACTTCAGTTTTATTCAGTTTAGTTTAACTTCATGATTATTTGTTCAGCTCAATCTGCTAGTGTCGCATGTGTTGCGTTAGCAAAGAGAACAATAGCCTCGCTTACTGACAGGGCCATAAGTCATGGAGCACATCAGATCAAGGGTGCAACTTGACATGAATTCACTTTCTATTTCAAATAAAAAGACACCCTGTGCTAATTTACCTCTCCTAAAAGAACAACAACAGGTCTTTTTGACATGTCACATTATGACTGAATAAAGACGTCTGAATTACATTTATGTTTCTCTTTCAGCGGCGTGGTATTGCTGACTCACTGTCACAGTGTCCTGGCTTACAGTATTTGAATAAAACAGAGCCATTGTTAACGTTATTAACACCTCCATGTTTTTCTAGCATGACAAGTCCAAATGTCTGCTGTGCAGACAGCCTGATGGAGCTGAACATTTGCAGATTAGCAGGTTAGCCTTGGATCTCTTTTAAATCATAGGTGTAAGAAGCAAACCTCAGATTAATATATGTATACTGTAGGGTAAATTATTGAATAAATTAAATCAAAGCAGCAATTCCAAATAAATTATTTTGTATATGCCCCATTATTAATTTTCTTTTCTTCATATTTAATATCAACACACCTCAATCTATTCCCAAGAAGTTTGGATTGAACATGTTTTGCTGTAAAACCTTGAGTTTACAGTCCAATCTACATGATCTGCCCTGCAGTTGACAATACTGCTTTCTGACAGCCTTGCCTGTATTGCCTTTAGCATATACATGCCGGAAGGCTCCCCGAGTAACCAACCAAGCGCTAATGAGCCCATCTCCTGTTAATTTAATTTAGAGCGTGGGCTCGACCGTGGAGCCACAGCTCCGTCTGCCTGGGTTTGCTGCTGCTCCCAGCTGCAGGGTGTTTAACCCGTGTGCAGCTCTGCAGTATGCCGTAATAGTGTTACACCTTCGATTCATGCGTGCACATTCATATATTCTGCACTGACGCTCTCTCCAGTCTCGCACTTTACACCCCTGTGTTTCCTCGTAAACACAGGAACATTGATTTGCACACTCTGATACTCATCTACAAGCTCCTCACAACGAACAGATGGTAATATCAACAGTGCAAGAGGATAAAAAAAAAGAATATCATGACGGAGTCCAACACTTGCAGTTCATTATTGAATTAGTGTAATCTGGTGATCTGAGCAGATATACAAGAGAGGAAAAATGTTGAGGGAGGTGTTTTATTTTCATTCTGTTCATGGTCTTTATTTACTGATCATATCCCCCCTTATCGCTTCCATTGAGCCTTTGTCTGTGGGCTGAATCATTGCTGAATCAGCAGTGGAGAATTCAAACATGGGTCACCTTGAAAAAATGACAACTGGGCAGAATGACAAATGGAAGGTCAAGCGTGCAATAATCTCATTTTGAGATGCGATGATAAAAATGTGCAGTCTGGTTAATATTCTCGCCTCTCCCCAAGCTGTGATCTCTGATATTGTCCATCTGGAGCTGCCTCTTTTGAAGACGAGGAGAAGAATGACACAAAATGTCACTGAAATCTTTTTTTTTTTTTTAAACATCCAACCGGGTGCTCGGCATTTTCATCGATCCACACGTCATTCCCGAAAGAACAGTAACACATCACAGAAATGGAGATCTCTCTCGTTCCTGGCTGCAGGACTCACTGGAGTGACTGTTTACCCATACAAATGAGGTTCCTTGGAGAAACAGGAAAAGGGGGGGAAAACATGGAATTGCAAGAACTTCCCCTTTGCTGCTGATCAGCAACAGATAAATGGAATTGTTTACCTCTGGAAAATCCCACTGCTTACTTGGTAATACTTTGGAGGTGGCAAAATATGTCACGTTCGGCTGTGTTCTTGACCACAGTGCATCAGTCATGGATTTATTTCCAGTTCTTTGGGAGACAAAGTGGTGACGGGGGCTAGATCCATCCCTTTATACAGCAGAGAGGAAATGCGCTTTTGCCTAGAAATCCTGGACGTATAAATCTCTCGGATAAGACTTACTGGGGACCTCATTGAAATTTTGGGAGGATGAATTTACCCCTTCTTTAGCCTAACATGAGCTCAGATCAACTAAAGCTAAAATCGTGATCTTAAAATAGAACATTTCAGCACTGTAACTGGAAAAAAAAAGGATTTATCACTTTGCTTCTTTTCAGACAATTCGCTTGAATATATGTGCAAACAGAAGAGGGGACTTATGGAAATTGTCCATGGCATCTGTCCTTGTGTCTTTCTTTTCTGATCTCCCCCTGGGGGATGAACTGTTAACAAAGCCAGAGCGAATGCTTCTGAAGTGCAGAGAGGATGTTTATGCACCAAATCCTTTTTGTCTTCCCTCTCTGTCCATAATGCCGTTCAATTTGCCTAAACTTTTCCCAGAGAAATTGGATGATTTCCATTTTTGCTCTCGAGTGAAAAGCTTTGGGAACATGCCCGTGTTAATCTCCTCAGGATTCCCACTGTTTAACCCGGCGCCAGAACACACTGACGAGGCGATTTCTCCTTTCTCTCGTGTCTGAAATAAATAATCTCACCTGACATAAATGGAATATACTGGAGATATGGAAAATCATTATTTATCCTTGTACTCATTTATTACCACTAAAGCAATCATGTTTTCAGGGCCTCTGAATTTATTCGTCCTGATCCATGACAGTCAAAAGGATTTATTCGAAGTAAAATAAAAGTACTTTATGCTGAACATCTACAGCTGGCTTTATATGTGCTGTATGTGGGGTCGGGTTGATGAGCTATGTCATGTGACTGGATGTGACTCGGAGCTAACAATGGTCAGAGGTGACATGTGTGGTCGTTTCTGTGATGGGCTTGACGCTATTCACCAATGACTGCACCAACAATCCGAGCTAGGATATGTCCCCTAAAGGCTCCAGTAGTAGATGGTCGAAAAGGGATGGGTAGGGGGGGATGATTATGTCTGAGAAAGGCCCTGTAGGCTCTGAATAAAAAGAGATAGATAAAAAGAGAAAGAGAGAGAGAATCCCACCCGTGACGAAAACCACAGCTCGAGGCGCACATCGCTCACACGTCCAGTAGAGAATGAAACCGCACCCGCCTGATTTGTGCCTAATAAAGTTGTCACATCCTATCAGGACTCACATCTACTACTGAAAGCACAGGCCCCCAGTCACAGCTAGTCAGGGGTGATCAGGGGCAGCCGGCATTGGACAACACCTCCGAGTGATGGATGATGGGATGGAGCTCTGCCTGATGGGAGTGAGGGCCAGATGATGGAAGGTGATACGGGTGAACAATGGACATCCACGGTTTCTGCTCGATTTATTAAGGGCTGTAAGCATCTGTGAATTACAGTGATGATCCTGGTCTCTTGGTAGCAACTTCATTGCAGAGTCCGCAAAAAAAAAAAAACACAAGTGAATTTTTAGAGATCCGTCCACTTCCTTGGAGCGACAGAGAACATTTCTTGGACTGCAATGTCTTCACACCGCAGCGCCTCAAAAACCCACGCTCACGGTGACTGTTAGGGAGGCATGAATGTGGTTCAAATCAGTGTGCCTCTTCTTGAAGACAGGTCCTGTCCTGTGCCTTGCTTATTTCCTCTTGCCCACGCTCCCATTATGGAAGGCAGTATCCATGGCCTGACCTCTAGAGGGAGGCAGCGTGTGGAGTCAGAGGAAGCACTGCACGTCTGCCCACTGAGGCCACATAGACTGTTCTCTTTAACAAAGGCGAGTCAGCCACAGATAGATCAGAACAAGTCTGCCAAACAGGATATATAGTGAACTGCCTGTTAGTGGTGTCCATTTGTTTGAGATAAGACCCAGAGGGCTTTAGGTCGTTCAAACCCTCAGGTCCTCTCTTGGAACATTCAATCACAGCTTGTGTGTTTATTTCCTGTTTCAGAAAATCGTTTGAGAGTGTTGCCTTTCAACGTCAACTTTAATGTGCAGATGTTTCCACTGCTCTTTAACAACACAACCTACAATAGCTGTTATCGTCTATCTTCCATGACTATCTGTTGCCTCGTGATGTAATATCCCTTTATCTCTGCATTGCAGGCATTGACAGAGATTTAATTTCTCTTGAGATTACACTTCATAGCTTATGGGTCTATTGGATGGAAAATTATTTACTACTAATGTTTCCTCTGTCCTCAAAACACAACGCTTCTGCGCTTACTAGTTTTTATTACTTTTCCAAACTGCATTTTTTATTCCTGCTCTATGAATTCATCAAAAAGAGTTTGCGGTTGCACTCCCTTTATCAGAACTTTTCAAATAGTGAAACTGAAAGACCAGATGATGCTCGCCCTCTTCTATCATAATACATTCCCTGTTTAGAAACCAAATTTGCTGCATGCACAATATCTCAGCGTAACAGGCCAGCTGTGATTGAGGGGGTTCAAGGTCTAAATCAATCACGGGTAGCGCGTTACTTGAAGTTAAGGAAATTGCTTTCGGTCCCAACTTGGTGATGGTGCTCGTGCGTTAAACCTCTGACGCAACGCAGATCTTGGCAACGGGTTCCTTGCAAGTAAACAAAAAGTATCACTGAGGCATAACATAAGAAATAACTGAAATAAGACTTTTCATTTATTTTTTGGTACTATTATAAACATCACACTGTTTTCAGTATAATCAATATTTTTATATAAACACTGGATGAAATCAATCTTAGTAACCCATTGTGCGCTAACTTCCACTTTGCACCACACAACAAACAAACAAAGTCATCAGGTGGCCAGAACTAATATTCTGTATCTGCTGGATTTATAAATAAGTGACTGTCTGCTTATATGTTCACTATAAGCTGATAATAAGTCATAGATGTGTCTTTAGTTTGTTGTACTGCTCCCAAGTGGCCTAAAAAGCAATAACGCAGGTTATAAGTGTACTGATACAGGTGTATTTCCAAAATATATGCATGCATATACACAAAACACTTATTTTGTAAGGTTTTGTTGGTTGCTCATATTTTGCAGCTTTTTGTGTATTGATTGAGTCGTGTTGGTTGCATAACCTTTGTCATCTTTGTTCGAATTTGATTTGTTTTCAAGCAGCTGCCATTTTTCACATTTCACTTTCCTGTTGCTGGCATGAAATCATTCATCTGTCTCTTCGGTGCTTTTGTCTTTTCGTTTTCACCTTGTGTCTGACAGACAACTCTTGACTTTGTTGGTATTCAGTCCCACATCCTCATCTCACTCCACAGGTGGCACACAGCAACAGACCACTATCATCAGTGCTGCTGAACACACACAACCACAGAATGACGAGCAGACTGAAAGAGGAATCTGCGGAAAATTCACCTATATGAACCCGTGGACGTGTCAACATATGAAACTAAAGCAATGGCTGCCTATAACTAAGACTGTAAGAAGTACAAAATGAAGTTCTCCTCAGAAAGAGAAATACAATCCAACTTTTCTCTTCCACCCAGTATGAGCGTTTTTTTTCTATGGTAAAGAAAGTATGATGATAGATGTTGGAGTTTTTGCACAGTTCCAAAATATTACAGCATGAATTTCAAGAGTGGCTTCACCATGTTCCCAAATCCTGACAATCTTGGTGAAGTAGGTGGCTTAGTACTTGCAGACCTGACATTTAAGCGACTCTCAGTACATTTCCAGGATTGTGCTGAGGCTGTTGAGTCAGGACACCTCGGATGTCGGCAGCAGTCACAGCAGGCCTCACTAATCACGTTACATTTAGCCGTGACAAAGACAAGGCCGTGTACAACTGAGATAGATGGATTAAACAAATTTAGTAAGTATGGATTACCCTTCAGTACACTAATCAACTTGATGAGGATGGTGTCGGGGAATACTTTAGAGGGGGAGAATGGGCAGATCACAGGAGGTGGAGATCATTTTGATTTGCAAACACAGACAGAGTTTCGGGTTTTTCCTGGATAATAGAAGAATTTTAAAGACAGTTCCACTGTATCTGTATCTTATCCCGCAGACTTCTCAGTGTAAAAAAAAAAAGCACAAGAATTTAATGTTACAATGTCGGCAGGTGGGCGCTTGCAGAACACCAATAACTGTCTAAGAAATATGACACTGATTTTGTGAATGTGGTAATAGTTTATAGATGGCAGAGCTTGAAATAGTACCTTACTGAAGTAAAAGTTACAACATTAAATAGTGAGCAACCAAGAATTATTACTCCTCTTCACATTTTAGTGTCTTTCAGCTAATATTTTGGTTTATCCAACTTCCAAGTTTTGGTCCGACTTGGGAGATGGTTACAAGAGGTCAAGTATCTTGGTCTTGTTCACGAGTGACAGGAAAATGGAGCAGATGGACCGGCAGATTGGTGCAGCATCAGTGGTACTGCGGATGTTGACCTTTGTGGGGAAGAGGGAGCTGAGCCGTGGGGTGGCTTGGCTCAGCCTTAGAGAGGGTGACATCGGGAGGGAGCTTGGAGTCAAGCCGCTGCTCCTTCGAATCGAACGGATCCAGCAGAGTTGGTTTGGGCATCTGATTAGGATGCCTCCTGGGTACCTTCAGTTGGAGGTGTTCTGGGCACACGTCCAAGTGGCAGGAGACCTCCATGCAGACCGAGAACCGGCTGGAGTGACGATATAGCCTATTTGGTCTTGGAACACCTCAGGATCCCCCAGAAGGAGCTGGAGCGTTGCTGGGGAGAGGAACATCTGGAACAGTGTGCTAAACCTGCTGCCATTGCAACCTGACCTGGATGGATGGATGGATGGATGGATGGATGGACTGAACTAGAATACTAAAGTGAACACTAAAGTCTGCGTCTGCCATAATAACAACTTTTTAAGGTGATAATATGTCAATATTGTGTTTATAGCTTGCTGTGTTGTCCTCGTGATAAAAAAAAATCTATTAATGAAGTAAACGAATACAGACAGCTCATGAACACAGATTTTATAACCTGCACTAGACATTTCAAGCTATGTGATGTCAGTGGTATTTTAATGTTGTGGCTGGTCGGCAATTAGTAGTTACAGGTGTCTTTTAATGTAGCAGAAGATTTATAAATTTGTTTCCATTAGTGTAAAATGAGACTTTTACATCTTGCCTTGGTCCTCTTCTACGGAGTCTGCCATGTTGAACTGCCATGTTTCTACAGTAGCCCAGAAGAGACAAACTAAACACTGGTGGGGCCTTTTGCATTTTTCATATGTTTTGCAGCTAATGTAGTGTTCCCTCCATGCTAGGAAGGAGAGGGCCAATCCTACACACACCTTTTAAAGCGTCAGTTATGACCTCTCATTGAGGAGAATAGACTCAGTCCTCATAAAAAGGCTGATTTGATCTATGAAAATAAATATCTAATTGGCTTGCTGCAGAGGTTATGCTTGTTAATTACATCAGTTCTTTTATATCCATACCGCTGAATGTTCTCGTAGTTATGAGGAGGTAAATCTGAACTGTGAATTGAGTATTATCCTTGAGAATGCTTTGAATAGCTTAGGAGGAGAGAGTGTGTTTTATTTGAGCCCCGTCTGGACTTTTTAATGGACACATGCGTGCATTGTATAGTGTGGTTCGGCTGCCCGTGAGCGCTGCTAATAGACTGAAAAATGGAGGTGCCATGCTGTCATGCCTATGGATGAAATTACTTTTCTGTCAGGCGGAAAACTTTTACTCTGGCATCCATACATTAAAAAAAAAGAAAAAAACAATTTTGCTTTTCACTCTCATAACAGGGTCTTATTTTTGCCACAGTAACATCTGTTAACAAGTGTTATTTAGACTGCAAAGGTGTAATTTAAACCTTGACTACAAATAATAAAATATACAGCAGGTACAAGTATTCATTTTCTGGTCAAAGGAGGTTTGAGACAATGTAAAAGAACATCAGTGTGCAGACTGTGGTATTACAGACATGAATACTTGGGCCACAGTTGATTTAAGCCACATATGAACTTGTGATTATCCACTCTGGGAGTCATTTCAGTCATATATGTCACATTAGCATAACAAGCAGGAGAAACCTGGGTACCAATCATCTGCGTCTTTACTATGATTTGGGTGTAAAATCTGTTTATTACCATCACATAAAACAGTTTTAATACCTGTGTTTCAGCTGCTCGGTCTGTGGACGATAAAGTGCATGTGTGTGTGTCGGAGAGGGGAGAGCTGTGTGTGTGTGTGGTGGGGGAGGGGGGGGGGGGGGGTTGTTGTAAAGAGGAGCTATACCTGGAGGAGCAAGCTGGAAGAATGGCTGTATCATTAACAGCGTTTTTATTCTGATCATACTGCCGTATTGAATTTTCTCGAAATGGTGTCTTTTATTGTCCTCTTCATCCTCTGGATAGATTGGTTTTTCCAAGGAGCTGCTGATTACATGCGATGTTAGTGCAGCAACACTTTTGCCATCACCTGTATTTCACAAGGGGAGGCTGGAGAGTGGATGTATACAGTTGGCTTCATTTGGTGAGGCGATGGAGGCAGAGGGCAGATGTGGAAGGCTCTAGTGGCGACGCCATTGGCAAAAAGACAGTTGTACAGCTTTGAATTTGTTGCTCTGCCCTTGATCCTTTGCAGATCAAGGTAAAGTAATGATTGTTTCTTTCTCCCCCTCTTGCCTTGTTGTCTACCTGCAGCTGATTCTCTATTCATCGGGGACTGATTGAGCAGTTCTTCAAATGGCGGATGACAATGGGGATGGTCGTGAAAGTGCAGATTGCTTCCAACAGGTGCTGCGTTGAATGCTTCAGTTCCCGGAGTGCCTTGAAAATAATGACGGGCAAAGCCGCACTCAACTAAAACATCATCAGTCATAAGGACCACTGACTCTTTGACGGCGGGTACCACTCTCTCATACATGTATCATACTATAGGTACTTTATTGATCTCTGTCGGGAGGTCAGAGTTCAACTTCAGGAGCTGAAGAACATTCAGTGTCTTGTTGTTTCACAGAAATTGATTTGTTGTGTTGCTGTCCTGCAACAATTCTCTCAGTTGTTTTGCTCATTCAGTTGTGAGGTTTTATATTTACATTACAGCAATACATGTTAAAATTAGCCCTATAAGAATACATTTGAATTTAAATTAAACCTGTGCAAAGATACAAATAGAAAACTACATAAAAAGTGAAAAATAGAAATTGTTATTTAAATAAGAAATAGAAATACAGATAAAATATATACATGTATATTATTATACAACTAGACTGCAGATTAAGCACAGCATGAAATGCTCCTGAACACTGTAAATCAGTACGGCCCGACAGATACTGGCTTTTTTGGTTGACATAATGAAGCAACTGAATGTGCTAAATGTTAACCTCTAAGGACACAGCTGCTGGTGTCATGTACCTGCACATGTGAGACAAAAATATTACTCTCTGAATGATTTCGTTAAAGACAAGAGCAAGAGGGAAACGTTTTAAACTTAAACGTTAACAGACTTTGCATTACTCATAATAACTCATGTTTAGAATGAACATGCAAGTTTTCCACACAATTTATTCTTTGTTATCTGACTTCAGATATGAAAGAAAGGCAAACTGTTTTTTTTTTTTTTTAGATTTAGTCACATTGCCATTAACAATGAAAATTACGGAGCAATTGCGTTTGTATGTAACTTTTATTGGTAATTTTTTCATTTTTATAAAGTTATTATTGGCCCCCGGGCATCCTCACATTGTCACATCTGTCCCTCTTTATAAGAAGTTTGGACACCCCTGCTGTAAATAATAGAAAACCAGAAAAGACAGAACTGGAGAACTAAAAATGACGATGCTTTGGCCATGAAATGCGGATACAAGCCATATGATATTATGAATTTCCGCTTTTATACTTCTGTATTAACATCGAAGCTGCCTGCAGCCATTAACCGCATGTGTCACGGTGGAGATAACATAATAACAACCTTTGTGGCACCTGAACGCAACACTGAGCTCTCGCCTTAAAAGTTAACTTCCGGGTGACGACATCGGAACCAGTCGTGGCCTGCAGAAAGGCGGATCCCTCTCTGCCACTTTGCCTTCCAGAACTTCTTTTTGAGCCGATTTTTTCACCCGTCATCCCCGGACAGGTCCCGCTCGCACGTCCAAATCCAACTGAAACTGTCGTCTCGAGTATTAAAAACGACGTCGGATATTCAGCCCGAGCTCCGCGACCGAGCTGACGGACAGGAAAGAGTTTTACCAGCTTCTGGCCAAGCAGCTAACTTTTAGCATTCAACTTGACAACAGGGAAGGAGCAGCACCTCACAGGAAGATGGAAGATAAAGATAACAGTTTGATGTGGGCATTGAAGAACGGGGAGTTGGAGGAGGTCAAAGCCAAAATCACGGTGAGATCATCGAGATTTGACTTGTTTTTCAAGTCAAATCAAGACTTTTTTGTTTGTCTTTTTTTTTTTTTTTCAAACGGCTGCGTAGCTCGGTGTAACTGACGCCAGTTAGCTGGCTAACTAGCGAGCTAACGGTAGCCGGAGTTGGGTAACATTAAGTCATGTAAGTGATGTGAGCTTGTGCCATTATCTGCAGTTTATGGTGCTGGTGTGAATCCTTTTTGGTGACAGTTTAAGGCTGGTGTTAGCACGTTTTAACACAGACTTAACACACACAAGCCTGAACGCCAAGTTAGCATAGTTAGCGGCGCACAGTGGTACTCTTTCATGAAGAATAAGCAATGGCTCGGTGTTTTGCTGACTGTCTGGGCTCCTCCGGTTGTCTAATGAGGGTTTAATTTGAAGGTCGTGGCGTTGGCTTTCATTGCCGGACATTTATTTACGGTATCGCTACCACTTTCCGTAAAAAGCAACCTGTTGGTAGGCTAACCAACAGCAGCTGTTGACTGACAGCTAGCAGCTGCCTTCACGTCCATTGTTCTGTCAGCTGCAGCAGTGGCGATAGTTGTTGTTTGCAACACAAGCATCATTGCACATTGTGTTTTGTTGCCTCTACAATGTGTTTCTGTGAGCTAATTGCTAGCGAACTAACCAGCACACAGGCCCGGGCTCCAGTAGTGTCTAGCTAACGTTGGCGGGCGGGGGTCTCAGCTGGAAGAAAGGAAGACGGAGGCCCGGCTACAGCACATGTGACAGCAGCCTCCACACCAGTCTGTATCACAGTTTTTGGAAGAGTCTTCATTTTCTAAGTGCTTGTTAGGCCCACACTGATTTCACTACAGAGGTGTGTCCTTGCCTCTGCTGGAGGAGGCCATTTTTACTCTCACAGACATATTAAATTATTGTAAACAACGACTTGATATTAGCTGATAGTTCAATAACTATAATTTTACTTCTACTCAGCCGTGCTCCATGAACTATCCGCCCGTTTTCCTTCACTTTTTCGGGGGTCGGGTCAGGTGGCAGCAGGGTTAGGTAGGGCACTCCAACTCCAGACGTCGCCTCTCCCCAGCAGCACATTCCAGCTCCTCCTGGGAGATCCTGGAGACTAGACCCAGACCCAGACTAGATGGGATATGTAGTCTCTCCAGTAGGTTCTGCTCCGTAGTCTCCTCCCATTTGGACGCCTCCAAAGGAAGGCGAACCACCTCTGCTGGTTCCGACTCGAAAATAAATTACTATAGTATAATATACTGTGTACTGTAGATGTAGGCTTGCAATTTTTAAACTTTAATTTTAACCCTTTGAACAGCTAGTATTCCGGGTTTTTTTTTATCGCTCTAAAGTTTCTCTACTCCCCGCCTTCATGCTCACTTCCAACCGCTCATATTTTAATGACATGCAAGCTAGAATGACAATTCTAAAAACAATGAACTTGACGTCCTGGATTTTGAAGAATTAGACTGCTGCATTTGACGCTCCTCCATTTTCAGAGCAGTGTTTTCCCATTTCTGACGGTCCCATTGTAAGTCATAGCCATTTCATTATCTACACCGGGTCTGGGTGTAAACAACTTCAGCGCTTTATCCCTTTTCTATAGTGGAAATGAAACAATTTCAATTTTATCAGCCGTTGGCGCTGCAGCCATTGAAGGCAACATTTAAACGCTATTAGAAGAGGTCGAGCCTCGATATCCATCATTGCTAATGGATTCAGCGGGACTGAGTGTAAAATGAAGAATTGTCTTCCGCGTGTTGTAGTTGACCTTCAGCGGAGTTTGTGATAAAGGTGAATGAGCGAGTGGCGATTGGAGGGAGGCACAGCTGCCACGGTTTATATATATTTTTTCTGAAGTGTGTTGTTTTTTTGTTTTTTTTTTGCCATTATTTTAAAAGTACAGATGAAGACAGACAAGAAAAAAGGGAATGGCGTTCCCAGAAATGAGAAACAATGTGAAGATGCAACAAATAGTTTTGTGATTGAACATTGAATTTCTGAAATAATATAAGAATAATAAGGAACTCATTGTTGTTCATTGAGTCAAACCAGATCAGGTGGATCATTTAACTGTAATATAGGAGAAGAAAGGACAACGTGTATCATTACATTATGATAAGCAGAATTACAGGTAAAGTGTTTTCCCTCTTGTGCCATAGTTCTGTTCCCTCCTGTGATTTGCATCTCAGCGTTATTAGATTTGGTCTTAGTCGCCCCAGGGAAACAAGATAACCGAGGTAGTGCTGTCAACCCCAGATCAGGTGTTTTCATATGTGTAACAAGATATACTTCTACATTCCAGGGCCTTTCAGCAAATTCTATGCTTATATTCTGTCACGGAGGCCCCTTTTCTGAGTGAGTGAATGCTTTTTTTTTGTCCCACTTGCCGCTGCCTTTCTCCAGTCAATCACTTAATCATATGCAGTTTTTAAGAGAAGTCAGAACTGTTGGCACCGGCTGTTATTGATATGTCTTCCATTAGGTATTGTCACCCGAAGCGTGTGTGGTTAGTGTGGTAAGGGGAGGGTGGTGGGTGAGCTGCTAGGTTTAACAGCAGTGACGGTGGGGAGGATGCATTTGACTGTTTACCGCTGAATTTTGTGCGAGGGTTCATCAACAGGGTCTATTTCTGTATCGACCGTTTCCGTGTAAGCCAAAAGCCGCCCTCAGATGTCCGTTTGCAAACTATTGTTTGGTGACAACTTTGTTTAATGTGTTGTCTTTCTCCCTTTCTAGGCTGAAGATGTAAACCGGACCCTGGAGGGTGGGAGGAAGCCCCTGCACTACGCTGCAGACTCTGGTCATACAGATGTGGTGGAGTTCCTCATTTCTAAGGGAGCAGATGTCAATGTAAGAACAACCGCCACCCTTTTACAGTTTATCTGTATGAATTAGCATACTGTCCGAGTTGCAATGACCAGAGCAAACAACTGCTTCTGCTGTCTGCTTCCCTTCATCATCTAAGCCTATTGTTAAACCACTTGATTTGACGTGAGGGTTATCACTTTGTTTGAACTAAAACAGTACAGCTGTTAAAACCAGTTTATCGCATGTTATTTCAGCCATTGTCCACTCTCTCACTCAACAATTGCCTCGGCTTGCCAGACCTCACATTTAGCCTGATTGGCCCCCCCGAGCCTCGATGGTCTCTTCTGGCGTTATGTAGTAGAACGATACGCGTCCTCTAAAAGGGCACTCACTCATCCAACAGTATTGATATCTGTAATTTGGAGCCTTTCTGTCGTGATTTCAGCTTTTTCTTTCTTTCTTTCTTTTTTTCTTTCTAAAGGTCTCATACGCCCGTGCAGTAACCAGTAGAACTGCATGTGCAGCACGGCATGAATCTTTAAACTCCAGTATACTTCAAAAGCTTTGTGATTTAAGTGTGAAACCAACACTTGGCAGAACAATTTACAACACCTAGATGGCTTTCTGTTATTCGTAGTTCAGCAGAGTTCTATAAAGAGTTTCTGTGGTGCTTTGTGATGCTCAAGGCAAGCTACATTAGCGAGGTGCTTCTCACCTCTTGCCTGAGATCAGGCGGCATGCAGCAACTCTTCCGGCCTTCACAGACACGAGGATCTCAAGTTTTACCAACATACAGCCTCACATTGGAGATAAATACAGAGCTGAAGCACAGTGTTCTTTATAATTGCAGGACATGATAAGGGAGAAGTAAAACCTCTCTCACACAAGTTCTTTTTCTATTTTCAGTTTAAAGAAAGATGTGTGCATTTGCAGCTGTGCTTTTGATCTCTCATGCCTTTCTTACCCGCTCCCCCTGCAGGCCGCAGACAAACACAACTTCACTCCACTGTTGACTGCCTGTATGGAGAATCACCTCTCCTGTGTCAAGGTCCTGCTAGAAAAGGTTGGTACTTTGCTTAACTAATGCGCCTACATTTGCACACAGAGGTGCCATCACGGCGTCCTTCACCCCTTAGTGCATGTTGATGTGTCAGAGGCTCCGTGTGAGCTATGATTGCTGATGAGGTAATTCATTGTACAAAAGGCCCTTTAACGCTGTTGCGTGGAGGCTGTTCTGGAATGTTCATAGAACATGACACAGGATCGCTGCTCTTCTTTTGTGTCATTCACGGGTGCAAAGGCCACGCTGCATCATTTCAGTGCCCTATCCTTCCACCTTGTTCAGCTCTGGAACTATCTTAATGCTACCTCAGTCAAATGGATGCGCGCACAGTCACAGCTGTGAGAGGAGAAACAATACTGAGTCAGGCCCAGCTGGCACACAGGCTGTAGTGATGCTACCAAATAACACACATACCATAATGAATGTCCAGTCCAGTCAGAAGGAAACATACTTGCGCAGCTCCGTCTCAGTCAAATACAAAGCCTCATTTGTAGTCGGAGGAGCCTTCTTTCAGAAAAGTCGATGCCTCTTCTTGCACATCTTACCTGAATATTTGACTCAGAAGTACACGTATGCCAGTCATATACATATAAATGGGGCTGCTGGAGTTCTGTTTCACCTCAGCCCAAATGAGCCAGACTGCAGCAGAATTGATGCCACTGTGGACAATTAATTTCAAGCAAATGAGGGCAACAATAGCTACTTGTCTTTCGGTGCCTCCGTCACTTCTATATCTCTGGAGCTCCTCCGTCATTTGACACTCCTGTTTAATTAGAATAATATCAGATATGATATATGTCAACGATTTGAGGTTTCAAAAATCGACACCCAGTTTTACTCAGAGAGAGAAGCGACTGTGACTTATAGGGCTGCATGACGTCATGTAGATGACTCCCACGCTTTGCAGTCAAAGTCTGCTGTGAACTGGTATGTGTATACGGGGAGAGAGATATATTCGGGGACTGAGTGAGCAGCTGTCTGTTCCCAGACAGGCTAAATGAGGCAGGGTAAATGAAAGCTCCTCTACAGAGTTGTTTCACTGTGGCTTCTTCTGGCTCGATGAAAGTAAAGGGAAGTTGGGGGAGGGAGGGCTAAATCACACCACCGATTTCAGAAAGTCATTTTTCGCACTCCATACAATCACATGTGCACCATTCAGGCCGGATTTTCAATCAGTTGACAGTTTCAGCTGCACCTCGAGGACGTTTGAAAAGGGAAAACCGTGACCTATGTATGGGAAACACTGGTGTTCAGTTAGTGTGACACTCGCCTGTGTCAATACCCCGTTTTCATCAACACAGCCGCATGCCCTGGCCCTGACATCAACAAGCCAGCAGAGTCTTGCGTGCATTCGGCCAGCAGCTGGCTGCTGCTGTCAGCTGGCCGTCAGTGCTGTTGGCACAAAGATAAACCAAAAAGAAGCAACCGATGCCAACAGGAAGAAAATGGCAGTTTACTACTCAGTAAGCTCTTTTCTATAGCAGTTGCTAGCGTAACATCGACGGGTACATCGTTCAGCTGCTTGGCACAGTTGGTTGTCAGTGTTCTCTCCATCATGGGCTCATTGAGTTTCAATATCATTGCGACATCAAGTTGGTAGAATGATTTCTTGGGTGTCTGACTTTGAGGACGCCTCGGCCTAAACTTGGAGGTAGGTCTACAAAAAATACAGAAGTTCACGCTGTAGTTCAAGATCAGATTTGTTTCCTAGTTAATGAGCTTTTCATAATGTCACTTCCACATAATGGTGATTGGATTTTAGTTTAAATCCAGCAGACCATCCCTTGTAAAGTACAGTATATCCCTGTGAAAGACGAAAGCTCTTCGGCATGTGCAACAGGCAGCTGTAGAAGTAAACCACCCCTGCTCTCTTGGGTGGACCTTTTTTTAAAAAAATAACTTTTGTCTGTGTTATCATATAAGACAAGACAGGCAGCCATAGCTCATCTGAACAGGGATTATGGTGGAAGGCAAAGATACGAGCGAACCCACGGGTCTGCCC
The DNA here is from genome assembly GCA_028641955.1 of Protonibea diacanthus. Lineage (NCBI taxonomy): Eukaryota > Metazoa > Chordata > Actinopteri > Sciaenidae > Protonibea > Protonibea diacanthus. The sequence continues at coordinate 14,766,657 of CM053997.1, read as the reverse complement.
CTCTCATGGCTCCACACTCATCTCCACTAAGCACCAACAAGGATTAACACCCAGATGCAGCCAAAAGGTCATCAGTCACCACGGGGGCCCGGATCTCAATACGTCCACCCCTCGCAGCTCTGAAAACTCGCCGTGTGTCTTAACACAAGATGAATAGATTGTCCCTCAGCCGCGCCATTGACTGTCACATGCTCACACTGTCTGGCAGCACCTGTAGCACAACAGCCACACCACAATGCAGTGGATAAAAGGAGCCCGCTGAGGATACTGCATTGTGACTGTCGGACATTCTTATGTTTGCAGGCAAAATGGCTCGGTTCCCCCGGCGCTTCATGGGAGCCGACCCCTGCCCCCCTGACAGCGTGCTGTGCTGTTGTTGGCAATGAATTATGAAAGGCCGCTTTAAACCCAATAGGTGACCCAGCTGTAAGGTCCTGGACGAGAGTGCTGACTACAGCCTGCAGAGGCTGGCCAGTTAATTTTAAGTCAAAAATGAAAGGGCACACAGAGGCATGCATGAATACACACGTCCTTTTATTCTACGAGGAACACGACCATTGGCTAGAAAAACTCTTATTTTGTCACATCAGTTCCCATGGTTGCCTTGTCTTTTAAACGTAACCACATAAGGCGTCCGTTTAAAGGTACAGTTTGTAATATTTAGAGGCCAGATCACAGATTGCAATCAACTGAACCTTACACCGTGAAATGTGTAAGAGACACTACGGTGGCCAAAAGAGGTCATCGTTGCGACCACACTGAATAGCTTTGTTGACGCAATTGAATAAGCAAACTTCCCCTCCAAATATAAACTACCGAGCACTGCTGTCGTAAAACGGTGTAAGGTTTTAATAACTAAATAAAATTGTGATCTGTAACATTTTTAGTCTTTTGGCAGTCCCTTAATTCAGATGTCATGATTACTGTCACTCAGTCCACTCAGCCTGAAATGACCCAAATTCCAACACCTACCTTTATTTCAACCACAGCTCAGCTGACGCAGCTTGTTCCAATACACAGATATTGAGCTTCCATTTTCCTTTTGGCTCGATATCATAAAATCTGCCTTCTTACAAATTCATACAGATCAGTGATGTTTGACTGCTGCCAGCGGGTCAATAATCTGATGTAAGCAGTGCATTTTAAATCAGTTTTGAGCGATTCTCTGGCCCAGTATTTGAAGACTTATGCATGGGAGACCTTTTCAGTTCCATGCACTGTTGGCATAATGAAAACTTAATGGACACTTTGGCAGGTCCGTGGCATTACGTTACTGACCCAGCACTGCTTTGCATGGCTCCATGATCCAGGATGATGATGTGTCTAAGTTTGACTGGAGACACCCTGGGAGTCTATTCTTATTCATTAGGCTACGTCTCACTTGGCCACTAGCTGCTCTCTGAGTGGATAATGTTTGGACTGTGTGTGACAGGTGTTCACGAGGGGGGTCATTATTCAAGTTGGGGAAAGCTCATTAATGTAAGTGGTGTCAGAAGTAAGCCACTGAGCCGGGTGGTCACTGGGGATGGCGTAAAGTTATTTAAAAAAAACTGATCTACAATCGACAACAAATAACTCGGGTGTGAGCTACGTCATTAACAGCAAGCCTCCTCAACACACAGCTCACCTGCTGCTGTGAACCACGTGTGAAAATACAAAATACGAGTTTTGTTTTTTGGTGACTTTATAAATACTGCTTTTCCTGAGATATCGAGGGAGGCGGGGGCAAGTGGACGTGTCTCCAGTAAGAGACGAGATGTAGGTGTGCGTGGTGTGAAAGCAATAACCTTCTAGAAATATGGTAAGTGAGCCCGAAGTGAGTATATTAAGCCAATTCTCCGTGATGCTATACTCTCGATACTCCCTCTGTAGCCTGGTTAGCGCCGTTAGCTCCTCCATCTAATTGGGAAGAGATCTTACGTTCCCCCTCGATAACAGACGTGGTTTGTACCGTCTTTTCCGCTCCCAGTGCTCGGAGCCAGCTCTGCATCCCAGTCGACTTCAGCAGGGATTTCCAGTCGGCTTAGCGCCAGCAGCTGTTCTTGAGTGTAAACAAGAGAGCCGTGGCTTTTTGTGAATGGGTCGCCCTACGTATCATGAAGTAGTCCATATAACAGGGTCCATGTTTGCACACAGAGTAACCGGCTGCTAACCACACAGCACCATGGCAACCACGGCAATTATTTATTTAAAAAAAATAAACAATATACCGTCTTTTGTGTGGTGCTGTATCAAGAGGCATTGAGTATACTTTCTAATACTGGTGTCTAGAGTTTAAAAATGGTATCATGGCAGTCTGTGGCAGACCCTTTAGAATACTGTCTAGGGTATTATGTGTGGTGCTCATTATGAGATCGTTCACCTGAAATATGGGTACACACAAGGCCTACAGTTTGTCTCTTCCCAGGCAAGAGCAGTATTGATGGTGAACGAGCTCGGGTCAAGGTGTAATGCTGTTTCTTGCCATCAAAATGAGGCCTGTAGAGTCTGTTACTAGATATGGTCTTGAACTGGCTACTAATGACTTCCCCAGAGCTGGAGCAATGAGTAAGGGGCTGGAGAAAGCTTCTTCCTGTCCTCCCCATCACCCACTGAACCCAGCAGAGGGGAGCGCACAGTGATTGGTTATCAGGTACCTGATATGAATAAGTTAGAAGCTATTGGAAAAGTTTAAGTAACACTCGGAATACTTTACCACTATTTATACTTTGTCTATTTTTCACAGACTCAAACAATGTTCATATCAGAAAAATATTAGAACATTACCAGAGTAGAAGGTTTCAGGTTTTCCCCTCAGGAATCTGTCCTGTCTTGTATTTGACAAGATGAACTACACTGAAAGAACCCTCTGTGTATTGAAATATGAAGACCTGGACACCAAGGCCCTCGTAAGTGAACCTTATTTCACACCTTACGCAGGTTTTCTGCTGCACCTCATCATCTCCTGAGCTCTGGTTTGAATGCAGGTAATATAAAAACTGAATTGCGACTCCAGGAAGTCACAGGTCTCAACAAAGAAATACACAGACGCATACGGGTACACTTTCTGTGGTTATAAAGATGTAATATGTTAGAGGATGTTTTAGAGGTTCTGGTAGGTGGATTTGGTCACCATTGGACAGAGCCAGGCTAGTAATTTTCAAAAAATATGGGCAAAGACGTGGATCACGGGTGGAGTTGAGGTGGGCTGAATGCTCTCCACAGGCTCACTGAAATAGGAGGTAAACATGTGTGCCTTGTTTGTGGAGCTAATGTGTACTATGATGCCCCCACCAGCCCAGATTCATGGGTTGTTAAAATTTTGGGTCAGCAGAGTTCACGCCTTGCATAAAAAGAGCTCTGACATAAGTGGAGTCTTAACAGGTGCACACTTACTGGAAGCATTTTATGTATTTACAAAACCCATTCATACTGTGTCTCTTCACCAATTAGAGATGCAGATCTGACAGGTTACCCACTCAGCGCTGGTAAATCTCTTGTGTTCAGCGCGCTCTGTTGCTCCTGTGGCAGGAATTTGCACCCAGACAGCCATCCCCACACTGCCGGGCACTTGAACTGGGCAACATTGTTTTTGATGGCTTGCTTCTCCAGGCAACAATAGACTCTCTCTGCCTTGGCTCCGTAAGCCCTTTGCTAAGAGGCTAAAGTTGGCAGGCCAAACAAAGGGACGTCTCTCCACTACATGCCCCTCCACTCCTCTGTTGCCCATTAAATCTGTTGTCACTACATGTGCATTCAAAACGCTGCCCGTTGTCTCATTCTCTCTTCTTTTACGTGTTGTTTGTTCTTAGTAATCCAAATGATTGGATCCGCTCCCATGTCTTCTTCATTTATTCTGTTATCCCTCAGAGCTCAAATGGATTTGTGCCTCGGCATCAGCGAGTTTGTTTTACATGAAGAGAAGCTGACAAGTTATTAGTGACTGAGTCAGAGGAAAATAAAGGCGACAGAAGTTTTGTCATTAGTTTTTTTTTTTTTTGTAACTTACTAAGGTAACTGTTTAATAAGGCCCCGTGGGCGAAGGCAAGATTTGTAGGAAGCATTATAGGCAAAGAGTGACCAAGCTATAAACCACAGAGACCCAAAATCTGTACACTTACACTGCAGGCACTCTCTGCATTGTTGGCTCTCCATGGCTCATTAATGGCCACCTAGATTTCCCCCTTTTCCACCCGAGAAACTTTGACAGACTCAGGAACGATTACATTTACATTTAACCCTGACCAACTAACCCAAACCTACACCCAACCCAACAACCAAGATAGATAACCAGCAGCGACAGCACTTGATATTTTCACTGGAAATCTTTGTGACTTTAAATTAAAACAATTTATCAGCCTTCAAAAGCCTACAGCTCCCATGAACATTTTCCAGCTACTTGGATATACATAATACACACCAACTGCTCCCTTCTTATTTAATTCCTCCAGCTTTTTAGCAGTAACCTCTGTCTATAATGTCTGTGGTGATTTTACTTTAGATTTTTTTTTATTAAACAGTTCATTTCCAGTGCAGATTGTTACATTAAATTTAACCCAATAAAACTACACGAGGATATGAGAATGAGATGTGGGTTAACCTTCCAGCTCGACAACGATCCAAAACATACTGCAAAAGGAGACTCGGCTGCTCCAGAGGAGGAAAATAAAGATTTTGGTTTGGCTCAGTCGATCAACAGATATTCAATTCGGTTCAAGTCTGAAGTCAAAGATTCACCAGCGGGCTCCCCCGAATCTCCAAGATTTAAAGATTGGGTGGAAAAAAAATGGAGCAAAATTGCGCCTGAACCCTGCGAGGGATTAATTTCTTTGTACAGGAAGCATCTGGAAGCTGTCATTGCAAACAAAGGCATCTCCACCAAGCATTAAATACATTTCACTTAGGGAGTTCTGTGAAGTTTTATTGAGTTATTACCAACGTCTGGTCTAAATTTCATGAGAATAGATGCTTCGGAAACATGTTGACGAATTGAATACTTATTTTCCCGCACCGTATGCACGCACATCCAAACCAAAAGTTGCTGAGTCATTGTACAATGTCCACCGCATGTGCCAACGAAACTTTGCAGTTGGTCGCCACCTTGGGGACAGGCGCTTCTGGATCAATTTAGTTATATACAGACATAGGACGCTTTATCTGAAAACTATAGATTCAGCGCTCTGCTCCTCACCTTAACCCTTGACTCGCAGCTGAATTGGCATCACACTGCGAGGACGACTTAATGCACCTGCTAAGCATATTTAATATTAATGTCCTCTCTCCTCCACAGGGAGCTGACAAAGAACGAAAAGGACCGGACGGCATGACCGCCTTCCAAGCAGCCGAGACCGAAGCCATGAGGGCTCTGCTCAAGTGAGGCACCACCGTGTGGGAGATGGCTGGACAGGTGGGTGAACGGACAGACAGACGGATGCAGTGGAGCCCAGACAGAAGATGGACTCGCCCCTTTTAACCTGATCAGCCTCTGTCTTAACACTGCTTTTGTCTGTTTGTTAGAGGGTCATTTTGTCTGTCTGGTGATTTTCCCTTTCTCCTTTTTTTGTTTTTTTTTTCCCTTAAGTTTTTGGGGTAGGATTTTCTCTTCTTTTGGCCTCTGTTTGTAGCCATTTAACAGAAGAACTCATCAGTTGTGTCTCCCTTCGGGTCCAAAAAACTTGGGGAGCGCTCTCACACCTGGATCCTAGAACACTGCTCAGACTAGAAATCACTATAATGTAAACGCAAAGCTTAGCACTTAAACACACATCCCTCTCTCTCATTCGCAACTGTAAGGAAATCAAACGGTAATGGATCAATAATCTGTTCACATTTTTAACTTCAGTATAAGTATTTCAAGGCGAGGGCTTAATCTCATGAACAGTAATTGCACTGTACTATACTAGAAAGGTTGTAAAGTTTCATTCTAGTAACGTTTCATTGTGTGTGGCCTCTTCCTCTACCTTGATTTGTTTTTTTAATAAACCAAACTGTCCCTCCAATCTTTAAATTTTGGAAAAACGTCAGTTGAGAGGTCCAGAGGTTTTTTTTTTTGGTTTTTTTTTTTCTACTTGGCTTATCACTTACATATCAGATGGTGTTTTTTGACAAATTTTACGTTGGTAATGCTTAAAAAGACATTGTGTGTTCTCTGACCAATCACCATGCTGGCTACTAGAAAGACTTGAATGTTGCAATTTAAAAAACGAAAACAAAAAAAAAAAAAAAAGATCTGTGACAGAATCCCTTTTGGAAGCTTTGTTAACAGCACATAATAGAATAAGGAATTTTAGAAACGTGTTCATTTTGTCATCCCTGAAGTGAGATTTCAGAGTGAGAATTCCCGTTTTGTTGCAGCTTCTCTGTGTATTTTGTAACTGATGGGCTCCGGGGGGCTCCGGATGATGGCTTAATTGGGGGGTTATAGTTGAAACGGGGTAGAAGGGGGCTCTTAGTATTCCCCTTGCGTTGGATTTGGTTAGAAGCCCTGCCTGTTTTTGCTGCATGTCAACATTGCCTCTGCTTTTACGCTACGAAATGGTTGCTGGTCCTCTCTTGGTTGCTTTAAAATGAATTACTACAATGTAATGGACAAAAAAAAATGCTCTTGCTGACTTTGTTGTGACAAAAAGTCTGTAAAAACAGAAATAAAAATATCTATAAAAAATTGTCATTTGAATTTAATTTGTGTGAAATCACCCATGTTGCCTTGGTATTGGTAATACATCCTGTTACAACAAAAGAGTCTTCATTTACTCAGAATATGCCACCTTGTATTAATGTTACTTTCATACGCACTCCTCTGTTTTTTCAGAATCAAATGAATAACGGGGGTAATTTTCTAGTACAAGGGACACCATGCCATTTGACAAATTTTGCCCTTGGTGTTCTCGCAGCCTCGGGCGATTTAATCAGTATTTGCGAACATAAGCAACTCTATCCCCAACGTAAAAAACTAACCAGAGACTCTAATCTTTGTTGTCATACCAATCTATCGCCTCGAGCTGTTCAATTATGAATCGCAGACTGATCTGAACTCCCACGAGATTTGTCCGAATGTCTGGATTCAAATAATGGTATATGGTAATGCGACAGTCAGTTTTAATACAGAAAACTCGAGCAATCACACCAAGTATTGCCCTAGTCATTTTGCTCAGTTAATTTTGTGACCACGGCGTTATAAACTTGAATCGTGCAGAACAGAAGAAGTCTCCAGATGCTCTCTGAAAAATTTCATAAACAGAATCACAAGCTACAAAATTTCTATCTGGCACCTGTTGCCTACTGCATTGTTCAGCCCACAACAATCAAGATTTTTGGTAGCAATGCCAGGTCAGCAACAACTGGGCCTAATGTCCCAAGAAGAACAACAGCGTTACTGTGCAGAGCTCTGTACTCTTCAGTATATTGTGGTCATTGTAATGTGGCCTTGTAGTTCACCAGATGGACCGTCGGGTAACCAGAGGAAAAGAAGTCAGGCATACAAACAATTGCCCTGCCCAAAGATTTCTTCGCAGTCATACCAATTCCTACACGAGAACCTCTGACCACGCTGGCAGAGAGTCAAGAGAAAATAGAAATTCTTCTCTGCCGGTGTTCTGTGTTCCCGTTCTTAGGTTTATATTCATAAATATTTTAGATTTAAACTTCACACTACTCTCATTTTAAAGGACCATTGCAACACACAATGGGCATTTTCACCTGCCAAAAATTGATTGAAGGCCAAATACATTCAATGAAAGGTGATTTCCACCTAAATATGATTTGATCTCATCCTGGAGCTTCATAATATAAAGATCTGAGCTCACAAGACAGCTTGGAATTGTTTTAGTTCTTTTAAAGGACCATTGCAACACAAAATGGGCATTTTCACCTGCCAAAAATTGATTGAAGGCCAAATACATTCAATGAAAGGTGATTTCTGCCTAAATATGACTTGATCTCATCTTGGAGCTTCATAATGTAAAGATCTGAGCTCACAAGACAGCTTGGAATTCTTTTAAAGGACCATTACAACACAAAATGGGCATTTTCACCTGCCAAAAATTGATTGAAGGCATTGTCACTTGCCAAAAATTGATTGAAGGCCAAATACATTTAATGAAAGTTGATTTCTGCCTGAATATGACTTGATCTCATCCTGGAGCTTCATAATATAAAGATCTGAGCTCACAAGACAGCTTGGAATTCTTTTAAAGGACCATTGCAACACAAAATGGGTATTTTCACCTGCCAAAAATTGATTGAAGGCCAAATACATTCAATGAAAGGTGATTTCTGCCTAAATATGATTTGATCTCATCCTGGAGCTTCATGATATAAAGATCTGAGCTCACAGGACAGCTTGGAATTCTTTTAGTTCTTTTAAACAGGTTGAGAGTTGACAACAGAAAACAAATCTGAAGATGTGACGCAACAGCAGGCAAACAGAAATCGACGGTTGTTTTCTGTGCAACTATTATATATAAAATTCACCACCCTGGAGAGAGACTACTGATGAAAACGCGGTTGTGACGGCAGTGGGTTAGCGCTCAAAAACCTTGAAGAGAAAAACCTGGATGAAAAGACGTCGGCTTGGATTAAAAATTGCAACAGCGGTTCTCAACTTTTTTTTGTCTAACGTACTTCCAACGTCCTGTCAGACGAGATCCATGACTCCTTTGTGTTATCGCTCCGACAAATGTATGACAACGACACAACTCTCCATTGCTGTTGCAGCCGATTGGGAACTCCCACCTCTGATCTTTGGTTCAACGATATGTGCATCAATCTACAGGCCGTGTAGTCAGCGTGGGTCTGCGTGCATGGCACTAATACATGAAATGTTACAACCTTACCCTCCATCATTGCCGTTACTGTACAACTAAACCAGGCTGGTCGGTAATTGAGATATGAGGATTCATGCAAATCATGGACCTCCTAATTGTACCCCTGGCAGATGGTGCCCAAATTAGCAATGTCCAAGATCTTCTTTGTTTGACACCACACTGATGCTATATTACAGTTTCGTTGAGTCAAAACTTTAAATCCTGAGTAAAAATAGTCAAATTTTGTGGCTGCGCCGACTGCGTCATAGCGAAAAACGTCTAGATGTCTTCATTTCAGCCTGACACATCTGGAATCTTTCTCGACTGGAATTTAAAGCAAAGTCATGACGGTTTCAACACTGCTTTTCCACATGATGTGAGTTAATGATGAACCTGCCAAAGAGTCCATGGGCAAGTTGGAGGAGTCAACACAGGCATGTCAGTGAGCTGTAGCATGTGGTGAAGTTGCATCAGGTCCTGTCAAATGAGAACATCCCAGACTGAGATGTGAAGTGCTCGGCGGATGCTGCAGTGCTCTGTTAATCAGACAGACGCGGGCCTCTCTAGGCCACTTGCCATGTTTGTGTACTCACACCTGAGAACAAAGACAAATCAATTACTGCGACGTGGGCAAACATCAGGATAAAAATGACTCGGCCACCATCTTACTTCTGCTCGGTTAAATTACTCTCAAAGTGAGCGGCCGCTCTCGGTCGACAGTGACCTCCTTGGAATAGTTTGTCTTTGTCGAGCCTGCAAATAATTTTGATGTCTGCAGAAGCAAATCTGAAATGAATCAATATGTTTCCATTTAGTCCTCGAATTTCTCTATTTGAATTATTCCTGGGCTTTCCCAAAGGCACAAATCCTGCTTGGGATCATTAGTTTAGTCTCACGTCACACATCGGTCATGACCTGTGCACATCACCAGTTCCCAAACCTCTTTTTCTCTTTTTTATCTTCACTCCCCCAAAAACAACCAGAAATGTTAATGAATCTTCCATAAGTGACAGAAATACGAGCACCAGTCTTTCCTCACACGGGTGTCGTCAGACGTCAGACACAACTTCACTTGAACTCTGCTCCCACCTGCTGTTTTCCAGAGAAAACTGCGTGAAGTTATCTGCCAAATCTGGGGACATTTCCCCACCAAACTATGAACACGGCCGCAGTTTTTACCGAAACAGAACATTACACCTAAGAAATAATTAAAAACACTGATGATGATTTGTGAGTCCATTAAAATTCAGACGGTTCTACCCCCTCGAACAGCGTTAGGGATATAACCTAATTGATTGCTGAGGATCTCTACAGTGATTACCAGATGCGGTAATTAGCACGTATGAACACATGCAAGCATGCACAGAGATGTATGCACACACCCCAAACACACACACACACACACACACACACACACACAATCTCTCTTTGTGTCTCATCTGTTTTTTTTTCTCCCCACACTGTTGCCACTGAGACTTCATGCGGAGCTACCCTCGTGTTCAACCAGCTCAAAATGGTGGTTAATGAAGTAGCAAATCCAAATCATTAGCATAATTAACATGGACTCCAGATTGCCTTTTGGGTACCTCTCCCTCTCCCTCTCCCTCTAATCTATTATTGACTCCTTGTGTCGTGCATTAATTGAGCTTATGACTAATTTTCAACAGATCTAAAACTTATTTCCCCAGTCGTGGTTCAGCCGTGATGAGACCTGAAGGTACTGCGACCGTGAAATCAACCGAGTCCAACTGATTGAAAATCACTGAACATATTTTGATTGAGCGATGGCAGTTTAGTTTGAAGTAGACCTGCTCACGTGCCTCCATGTGTATGAAAGATGGAAATCGAAGCTCATTTGTTTTCACTCAATATTCAGTGTTACCGTGACGCCAGACCTCACGTGAGGATCACTGTATTCTGCTCCATGTTGATTAACAGTCAAACAGCAGTTGCATGTTTTTTTTTTCCCACTTGTCTTGAAGGAACTGAGCCTGTTGTTGAGTGTTGTTGTTGACCGTGATGTATCCGTGATGTCACCCACAGGTTTCCGAAGAGCTGTATGTGAACCTCAGAGTGTGGTGGCTCAGACACCGGGTGGAGCCGAGGCGGGCTGAATGACACAAGGCACCCAATGAGTTATGTAGAAACTCACCATAACTTCAGCTGTCATAAACAGAGAAATTAGCTATAGAGACCATACATGCACACTGTTTGTACCAGCCTGTAAACAGGCTGTCTCATTTTGTAGCCCGACTCAAATAGCTGTTTGAGGAACTGCAGTTTTTTGGGACTTCCACATTCACACTTCACAACCACAAAGGTTGCGTTAGCTTCGTTAAAACACACACGCTCACCGGTGGCAGTTACATGCACCTGAGCGTGCATCATCTGTGGCGCGTGCCGGCTCCTGTGTCCAACGGGCAGCGGCTGGTTAGACGGTAAACGCTGACAATGCAGAGAAGTCATTTGCATTTTGTTGTTTTTACACTAGAAAGAAAGTCTTTGCCAGCAGCCACCGTAGACACGATAACACTGGAAATCCGCCAAATCATTTAAGGGGGCTTTAGTCTGTGCAAGCAAAAAAAAAAAAAATCTGATTAGGCGTTTTGTTGCTCGTTGTATTTATTACATCAGGTGACGGCACCTCCTGAGCAAATCTCCCCTCGAAGTTATTCATTGCAGACCCACCATATGTTGTTTATGATAAACTCCCCCCGACGACATTTAACCAATCATAACACTGTGGAGCGATACAAAACATGCTGTGTAGATAAATATTTTAAGGGGAGATCTGTACCAGCTCTGCAAGCCACTTTCTGCAGCTCCTGCATGGCACCCACTTGAAGTTGGCTGTAAACCTGCACAGCTAGAGGAGCCAGCTGTGTTTTTTATGCCCAATAAAATGATGGAGTGGCAGAGGCGGTGCTTTCTTGTGAATGCACAGATATCTTTACAGTATTGTGAAGTATTAACCGCTCGCTCACTCAAACTATTTACATCGCAATGTCTTATTTTAGCACAGTCATCTCATGAGTCACGGTTAAGAGTTCAAGAGTTCTGGAGTAAAGTGTAGCATACGGTGATGTGTACTACATATACTAGATGATTATGTCTTGTATCAGCAACAGCCAGCTGGGCTGGAAAGTTTGCTCAGAAATTTGTTGACTCAGTCAAAGCGCCGCTAGAGCTGTATGCTCGGTTAATAATTTGCAAGTGCATTGTAGGTGTATGTATTTCATTCTCATGTCTGTGTACAGGTACAAGTGCCTGCACTATATGCTGTTTGCATAAACTGAATGATTTTAAAATGGAGGGTGAGGATAGAGGTTGTACACAAATAAAGGAATAATCACTTCAGCATTTTGAATATCCGCTGCCAGACGCAACAACTGTCAAGTAAGTAAGTAAGTAAGGAAGTGATATTTCCCTCTCTCCCTCCCCCAAAACCGTCCTCTCTATTACTCTGTCGCTCAGAAAAGCAGAAGTTGGAGGGCGAATGCTGGTTTGCAGATTTACATCATCATCAGTGTTTCCTGATCGTCCACTGAGCAGCTGTAGAAGGCAAACGTTTAAAAAGCAGCTCATATGCACATGCATAAGCATAAATCTCTCACGGGCTATTTACTTATCAGTCCCTCTTTGTTTGTACTCGGAGCTAGTGTGCGATGAGCCCCATCCAAATCCCTCTAGATGCCTCGGTGCAAATGTTTTCAGCCATTTGCAGAGAAATCGATGCAACCGCAACGCTATCAAGAACATTTTAATTGGATGTAAAAGCCGATTCATTATTTCTGTTGTGACGGCTGAGAACGTCGAACGTAGCGCGGCTGCCAGCTACGCTGCTGCCAGAGACAGTAATAACAACGCTCCTGTGCCGACGCTCTGTCCTATGTGGAGAACAGAAATCTTCTCAAACTTCTCTGCGGAGCCAGATGGAGATTTTAACAAACAGGTGTCGATTTTGGCACCGCATGCGTCCCATGTGATGTAATAAACAATTACATAGAAGAAGAAGATTTATTTTAGTAATCCCTCAATGGGGAAATTCTTTTGGACTGGAAGTTTTACACATATAAGCTCAAAATATAACCTCACACGTAAATGGCTTATGCAAATGTGAAGACGTAGCAACACCCTGGGAGCAGTTAGGGCTTCAGTGCCTTGCACAAGCTGCTCAAGGAGGTGAAATCTCTCAAGCTAACAGTCCACGCTCCACGTATTGTGGTCCGTGCTGGACTTGAACCAGTGACAGCAAAAAAAAAATGGACAGAGCCTGAGTGATTTTGTAGATTTTGCCTTTTCGAAGCCGTAAACCATGTTGGATGTGCTGCTTCTTCCAGCCGTTCATCTAAATATTGGCAAAGACATGGATCATCATGACGCAAAGTGGTCCCAACGACGCCTGGGTGCTCGAGTAAGCCATCTGTAACTGCACTTACCTGCCAATCAAGCGGCAACGCTGTTAATTATGTATAACTTAAAGGCTTAATCATCTTAACAGGTGAGTTTTAAAAAAAATTCACCCCCCTTACAGGTGGAATTAGCTACAGGTGCCTGTACCAGGCTTATTTCTGCTGTGAAGTTGGACATTTTCAAGCTGTCGCTTGAGGAATTACAGTTTTTAGGACTTCCGCACTTCATCGGAGGTTGCCGCCTTTCGGTTCACAAGCCAAATTCCTACAGACCGAGCTTATGCCGCTTCGAAAAATGGTACAAACAGTGTGCATGTATGGTCTCTATAGCTAATTTCTCTGTTTATGACAGCTGAAGTTATGGTGAGTTTCTACATAACTCATTGGGTGCCTTGTGTCATTCAGCCCGCCTCCGCTCCACCCGGTGTCTGAGCCACCACACTCTGAGGTTCACATACAGCTCTTCGGAAACCTGTGGGTGACATCACAGATACATCACGGTCAACAACACAACACTCAAGTGGCAACTCAACAACAGGCTCACCTCCTTCAAGACAAGCGGGGAAAAAAAACATGCAACTGCTGTTTGACTGTTAAAGTCGAGTTCTTCCACAGTTCATAGAAATCCAAATAAAGATGAATACATGTTAGAATATACCAAAAGTTACATAATGAGATAAATAGTTCAAAAATAATAAATCAAAAATAAATCATCCAGCCTTTTTACTCTACTGATCCATACTCATTAATACTGATTTCAAATTCAGCTCATGCCCTCCGCTCATAAAGAATGTGTTGCAGGCAATCATCAGTCCAATGAACCTCTGAAGCCTTTGTGCAACCCTCTTAGATCCTGTAATCAATTCATAAGAGCGGGGCAATGTGTTCCATGTAGCAGGTTAATATTGCAATCAATAGGTTGATGCAATGTGCAATTATGTTTTGTTTGCGTATTTGATTTTTATAGAGGTGAAAGTTTCAGCCCTCATTCATTTTTTCAAAGAGGTTTATGTAAAACAAACAGGAGCGTATGGATTTTAAAACATTCTGAACAAGTGCTGTTGTTGTTTCAATCCATCACTGTATTTGTGTGATTGCTCCACAAGTCTGAATCTCACTGACATGAAGTTTCCAGACAGAGACATAATGCTGAATTGCTGTTCAACTACACGAAAGAATGGGCAGAGCATGTGATGAGAGCATGATGACGGGGGACAGCTGAAGAAACAATCTTGTGTGGAGAGGCAGCTCGGAAAATCAAGCAACTCTGACAGACTGTCCTGAAGTTACACTTCTGTCAGGTAAAAGAGATCAAGATCAAGCTAAAGTGGCCGAGTTACAGTCCTGTCAGCACAATTGGATATTTGAGGAGTGGGTGAAAGTGCTGCCTGGTTCAAATATTGGTTTCTGTTGTGACGTGCTGATGGCAGGGGGAGAGAGCTTGGTGTAAACAGCACAAATCCATGAATTTATTGTGTCTGGGGTCAACAATGCAGGTTTTTAAAGTTGTTTTTCTTCACACAAAATAGATTCTATTGTCTGTTCACGCCACCGGAAACTTTTTGTTTTCACAATGTGCACTTCATGACCACAGGCGACGCTTAATCAAATGTGTTATTTCTGAAGGAAACCAAGTTACCAACATGTTTCTAAGAAAAAGGGAGGGTATGAATCTGCCTGAACAAAAATAGAAGAAAAGCAGTATTTGGTGAGAATTTCACAAAGGCTGTTTTAGCTCATTGTTTTGGTTTTATAGCATGATTCTTACCTGCCTGGTTTACATTTAAAAAGCTCAGTGAGACCCATTTTATGCTACCTGCCCAGCACAAAAATGGTGGACAGCTAGCTAACTGTTTAGATAGCTAGCAACTAATTTGACAAGAAAATCAAACAAGCAATAAAAGAGGCTGTCTCAATTTGTGTACTTCGATATTGACTGGCTTGATTGCTTGTTGTTTTGAGTGTATCAGTGCATTCAAACTTCAAGAGCTGAGTCTGGTGTACCTCATAGTACACCAGTTAAGTAGTATCCTCATTAAGACACATCAATAGCTACAAATATATCATATATGGTCAGAAACAACTGCAGTGGCATTCTGCTGAATGAGTAAGCAGACAGTTGTTTACTAAAATGTAAGCCATACGTCAAGCTCTCTGTCCGTTAGCTTGTTTTAGGGCTCCTCTCCCTTCCTTTGGCTGAAAACCAGCTAATGCAACTTTGTGGCCGAAAGTTGTGAATTTCCTGGCCAACTTGCTGCACCGTATCCTTCCCCAAAGACTTAAGAAGGACTTCTATCAGCCATTTCTCTTAGTCAAAATGAATGAGGGCGCCGCACAGCCCTCTGAGTGCTCAGATGGAGTGCGAGTAGCTCTGTAGCCCGTGGTGCTGGGAAATCTTTGAAAGATCTTCTTTGTTTTTCCGATTGATTCATTTGTTTTCTCAAGGCGCTGTTTGTCTGTCCGTGGCAGAGTGATAGAGGGAACTGAGTGACTAATAGTACACATAGCACTTGAGGCAAAAACCAAGTCCATTACGACAAGGCTGATGTCTCCACTTGTGTCGTCCCCCTTGACTAATGTCAGCCATGCATTATGATCATCTCTCCTCTTGGCATGTCCATGGCAGTACGTCTCCATCCTCTCCTCTGTCTTAGTAGGAGCCAGTGAGGTATCGAATAAGGGCAGCAAACTTTAGCCACTGTGTTCAGTGAACAGACACAGTATTTCGTGGGAGTGTCTGACGATTGTGGTCTTCACCGTGTGAAAAAGAAACAAAGCATTTGCCGTGGAGTGGAGAACTGAAAGAGAGCAACATGCCAGAGAGAACTTTGAAGAGCTTAATCATCGAGGACCATTGTGGCCTCAGTGGCAGAGTGCTGCCTCATTAAGACCAACACATGAATGTCCTCCAGACACTGACACACTCCTTTACAGCGGTTCAGTAGCAGTCTGCACTGTGAAAAACACACAGACAACACAAAGGAGAGTTATCGAACAAAGATCCTTAAAGCTTTAGAAAGAAAACAGCTTGGTCAGTGCTCGCATAGAAGTATAAGTGTGTGGATTGTTTTATTCGTTCTATGCAGACGACCAAAGCAAGCAGCGTCCTCCTGGCAGCCTGAGACAGGCAGTATGTCATGGCATTGATCAGGTCATTAAATGGTCAGTGAAGTGCTGTTTATCATGGTTGTTCTGATAATAAAGTGTACCATTTTTATTGCGTAGCTAAGCCTGGGTGTCAGTTGCATGGAGTCCTGTTACTCTGGCCGGGAGCTGTCGCAGGTGGAGGCCGAGTAAAGCACGGTGGAGGAAGAGCGCTTCGGTGGACGCTCTGCTATCGTGTTACGGGACACCCGTTTGCCCGTTTATCTGATCATGTTCGGCTCCGGTGACTCCTCCTCGTGGAAGACACTACTTCTACACTCATTGATTTATAGTTTTGCAACTGCAGTTGTTAAAGTAGCACTTCCAAGAGTTTTATTGGATGTTCATGTGGATGATATTCCCCCAAATGAAAACTGGAAGCACGTAAAAGACTTTGGGGAATTGCTTGACTTCCCCAAGACTGGCAGGGCCTGAAGTCACTCCAGAGACAACTCCACGGCGAGAGTATATCTAAGGCAAAACTTTTGCCTTTAGACATGGTTGGACTACAACCAGGGAAGTTGGAGCTATTTTCCAGGGTGCTGTAAATATTGAGGCATGAATAGGACTGGACTGCAAAGAGAAGCTACACCGACTTGCAGCCAACGACACAACAGCTACAATCCACAGCATCTCAACAGGATTTATAGTGCGGAAACACTGAACGGCAACAGCACAATAAATTCACTTATATCTAAACGAAACAGGATTTAAAGGACAGATACACGCTACAGTTATAGTCAACAACACAATGACTAAAAACACCGATCTCAACTACAAACCAGTCGTACAAAAGCGAACCAGCTGGCAGAAAGCTATGGTGTTTGACGTCCGAAACAAGACTTCATAAGTCCAAATTAATCATAACATAACTGCTTCGAGCAAAATCATCCTCAGTACTGTCAAATTCTAATGTATTGGTCGGTTTGCTCTAAATTGCCATAAGAAAAAGTGGCTTGATGTGTATTTGATTTGGCAATCGCCCCCCAAAAACTGACTGTCCCAGTTTATATACGTCTACAACATGCAAATTTACACAACCTTATGTCCATGGTAATAACAACGGTTTGTCTTTATGAAACTTTAATGATTCTCGTAACTGAACGATTTCACAATTGTGTCCAAAGAAGTGTTAGCACTTCCTGTACCTGCCTTACAGTATCGATAGCCTATTGATAATTTTTGGGACAAGCTGTTTTAACATCAAGTGGGCCACAGTTTGGTTTGGTACAGTAAAGGGAAGCTGTCACACCCCCAGCATCCCTGCTTCAATCATCACGTCTGTATGACCTAGTTCACTTGAAGCATACTGAAACCTTCAGGCAACAGGATTGTGGTTCGGGACAGATTGCTGGTACGGCTGCTCGTAGTATGTGAAGTGACAAATTGTCCAGACTCAGGCATGAGGGTCACATACGCTACATACAAACACATCTTGTGACTACTAATGCTGTTGTTGGACATAAATCCTGCACTGAGGAATAATTCTAAAACTCGGAAACTGCTACAGGTCTGGGAGGTGCCAGATCTTGGGAACAACCGGAGTTGTCACCATTTCGTTCAACATACAGGTAGAAAGCGCCTGCTAGCTGGTTGTAATCAGAAACCCACCATGGTGACTGCAGCAGAACTGCGTCTAAAATCCTCAGTTCAGGTAAGTTATTAATTTCCTGCGTCTGTTGAGAAGGCAGAGCCACACCTGGATTTCCCAGCGGCACCAACACACTCCACTGTTCCTCAACTTTTCTCAGATCACTATCCGAGTACACAGTATCTCTTAACTTTAAAGGACTTCAGAGTTAAACAACTTCCTGCAATGACCATTAGATTTCTGAAATAAACCCCATATTGCCGGCAGAAGGTAGCGAGGTTTCAGGCTCAAATCAGGAAGATTCATCGATATGGAGGCCCCCGGGGACTTCCACTCAAAGCTGTCAGACGGATCGCGGCCAATTATAGGGCTTTTTTCAAATTATCTCTGAGTCCTAAACATCCCCATGCTCTGTCAGAGCTGGCACTAGCTGCAGTGGCTAATGGCTGCTGGCAGCCAGGGCACTTGTTTAACCCATCAGAAAAAGCTTCTCAGGGGGGCTGATTATGCTTGTTTGCATCTGTCTTCTTCTCCCTTTACTTGCCGGATGGAATTAGAGGGAACCACAATGCAGACGTATCATAGGTGCCGTGGCAGGCCACCGAATCGTGGGCTGAAATTACAACGTCAAGCCGAACTGACGGCAGAGGCTCGGCGTGGAGAAATTAAAAGGAGGAAGTAAAGCATTTACTCACTCCAGTGGTTTTTGTGCAAAGTGACAGCGGTGCAAATACCTGTACACCTTAATTTTCCCTTTTGTTCTTTTACTGATAGTTGAGCTTTTCCTCCAGGCTTGGAGGGTGATTCAACTGCAGTCTTTTGAAAAGAATAATTGTGTGCACTCTATTAACCTTTTCAGTGCCTTAGTCTTTTACAGTACACTTTTTGAATATCAACGCTGAATCCCAGCTCCGTGTTTTTCTTTCTCTTTATTGCAGTTTTCTGCTGTAATGGATGTTGGAGAACAATAGAAAAAATGACTGCAGTTTGATTTGCGAAGGTTCTTTTGTTTGACGGAAAGAGGTCGACCGCAGGGTAGGAATTAAATGTTTTGCTTGGCAACCGAAGTCAAGTCAGCTGTTTCGCAGCACATCTGATCCCCGCGGAGTCTCAAGTTTGGTGCGACGCCAATGTTGCTGGCTGGAAATATTCCAATATTGCTTTAGTTCGACACCACCGTGCATGCAGTTGTTTCATTTAAAAAGAATTGCCATTTTTAATCACGTCTGCTTTGTAGTGTTTTGCTCTCGTTATCATCGCTGAGGAGTGAGCGTTATTAGTGAAGGGCTGGTGGCTTACAAAACCGCTAAACACTTTTTAATGGGCGATATGCAAATTGGAAATGGATTTATGAGAATTTGTTTGTTCACTCCTCTGCTTCTCCTCCGACTGTACCAATGCACCTACGCTGTCAGCAATATCGCTCATACTAGACCGGGCAGATGAAGTTAATGCCATATAACTTCCCCTTTATAACATTTTGACTGAAAAATGCAATCAGACGATGCACTCAAGGCGAACAAGAGCGTCCCAGTTTCAGACTAATTGCGTGCAGTGTGAAATGTCATACTTTATTTACTTTCTTGCAGTTAGTACACAAGAAAACTCACAGGTTGCTCTTGTGCTCACAGGTTGTCCAAAGATTTAATGTTTGATCTCCAAGATATTTGTGGCATCAAGGCTCCAACATCCACAATTTATTATCACGTTTTGCAGCGGTGAGTAGCTTCTGTGATTGCTTTTGTGAATTGCTCAAATAAACGTAATTTAACACGCTGGAGGCCGTCTTACAATCTGTATGTGGCGTGTAATTGGGTCACAGCTGTTTGTTCCAGTGATTGCCTCAATTGAGGCCACCTGACATGGCGGTCACATGGGCTGATAAAGGTTCACACGTCACCTGTGTCACTTCAGGACGACTTGAAGTCTGTTTCTTGAAATCTGTTGCCTCAAAGTAAAACAACTGAAGAGGCGTGTGAGTCAGTCTCACAGGATATCCGTGACCGAGTCCCATCAGATCCGGCTAATAAAATAAGACAAAACGACCAGAAATGATGTGTCAGTTTTCCATCTTTAATCGAGTCTTTGAGATTGATGATCTGAAGGTTTTCTTTTAGGCTGATGAGACGTTTGAGAAACTTTCAACAGATTAAACATCTGAGAGCTGGTGACAGAAGATCCTCACATTTCCTGCATTGATATCTGCTGATGCACCACAGAAACTAATTGGGTGCGATAAAAGTTTTATGATTGTTCCAACTCAAAACAGCCCGAGCAGCGCTGTGGGTGACCTATTATTTAAAGAACCCTTGCGAAGGACTCTCCGTCCTCTCGACATGTCTCGTGCTTTTGTTAACTTTTACCCACTTTGGTGCGGCGCTTCCGCTGAGATTGACACTGACAGAAGGGATGAGACGCTGATTTCCCAACCGTCCTCCTCCTTTTTAAGATGATTAATTTCAAAAATATCTTCACGTTAATTCCTCGCGGTCCTGCCATCTGGCTATTCTCTTTGCAAGCGGTGGGCAAAACAAAGCAGCATTATTTTTTTTTTTAAAGATGGGATTTGTCATGTATTTTTAACATCCAGAATTATTCCCGGGGATCTCTAGGAAGAGATTGCTCATTTAAATTAGTGTTTTAAAGGTTAATTTAATGACAAATGCACCCTTATTTATCCTGCTCACCTCCATTATGCAGCATAATTTGACATATGACATTGATGGGAGCAGCAAAGATTTCTGACCCCTGAGAAGCGGGTATATCACCAGGTGTTATTATGTAAAATAAGCTATTAAAGCTAATACGTGATCAGCCTTCCTTCCTATCTATAAGACTTACGATGTGCCGTGCAGACCTTTTATAACCATCACATAGCCCTCCTTACCCACGCTCTGACTTACACGTGTCACATTTATCACTACAACCAGCCCATTAAGCTCCACCGTCACCTCTCCATCCTCTATTCCCCAGGATCATGCGCAAACAAATTACACTGAAGCCTCCATGAATCTCAGAACAAATGGGATGGGCGCCTGTAGACGCAAGAGGACGCCAACTCTTTCAACATTTAATTTGAGGAGAGGGTGGCAAAAAAAAAAAGATAACTTTCACTTCCCTCTTCTCGCCTCAGACACCAGTTGCTCTTTCAACGGAAACGGAGACCGCCTTTAATCTCTCAGTCTGATCACCACACGGTGCTTTAAGATGAGGTAACATAAGGAAGTGAAGAAAAAGACGGCAGCAGCAGGAGGAGGAGGGGGAGGTGTCGTGTTAAAAATAGAATTTAAGACAACTAAATGGAGAGGACTAAAAATTGTATGAGAAACCACACGATGTTCTCATGCCATAGTTTGCTCCACGCACATTGCTGAGAAAGGACATAAATAGTAGCAGCAGGTGTCTTAATTTCTAAATCAATACGTCATTAGGTGAACCCCCATTGGTCACTTGTGTTTAAATTGTTTTCATTCCTCAAACAGCCAGATAATTTCAGGCCTGAATTAAGAGTAGCAGTTTGTGACACCGCTACACAGGTGTTAGCCGCCTTTAAAAAAAAACAATCTGGTTCTTTGGCTGAGACTTTCAAACGTCACAACAAGTTGGGATAAAACGCTGACAGAAGAGCCACCAAGCTCCGGAGAACCTGGAGAGGGAACAGGTGGCTGTCAGGTGATGAGTTAGACGGAAAAGGTGAAAGGAGGGGTGTAAATCTTGGAGCTGGACTGTCATGTGCTTTTTAAGGTGTTGAAGGACCACCAGCTGTTAACAGCCAGACTGAAATATCCCAACAACTATCAGATGGATTGCTATGAATTAAAGTTTAGACATTCGTGATCCCCAGAGGATAAACCCAACTGACCTTGGTGACCGTCTGACTTTAGCTCTAGCGCCCCCTTTAGGCCAAGATCTGTGTGTTAAAACTGGAAGTGGCAACAACTCCCAGGAAATTTGTTACAGACATTCATATCCTCTTCCTGGATTGGCTGTAACGCTTTTCCCATCAGCCTCGGCAGTATGTCTTCTTAGCATTAGCATTAGCATGTCAGCACTGCCATTGTGAGCACGTTAGCAGTTAGCTGAAAGCACTAGTCTTGCTTTGATATGATAAAATGAGTTATTCATCGTGACCTGCACATAAAATTTAACTTTAAGCTAACTCTCTTACAATACATCATACAGTAACACAGTTACTTCATCAAACTTTCATTTTATTACTCATTTTAATTACTCATATTTTCTTGTTGAAGTTGCATTGGTAATACAAGTGGCGCTACTCTCTAACCAGCAGCTCAAACTTGTAGTGCTGCGTATCTTGCAGGTGTGAATGTAGCTGTAAGAGTTTGATCGTTGTGTTCCTGCAGCACAATAAATAAAGGTTAAAACAAAGGACATGTTTATGATTTTTGGCAGTTACAATCGTGCATAAAAAGCTGTGAACTGAGAGCACGGGTCATATTTAACATAAGCAATGCGCCCTTTTATCTCATTATGTATATGTCTCTGTTCCTGCTTGACATTTCATCATTTTCAATTAATCCTTCGTATACTGCTCAGCTGACCACGCTCACCTCTCCGATGATTTCTATTAACTCCACGGAGCGGGTCATTGGTTGCACTGCCAAACTTTTTATTTATTTAGTTCAGCTAAGCCGCAGCAGTGGGCATCATCTTCCAGACTGAGCTGTTGCTCAGCCTGACTGCTGTGGTCTTCAGTGCTGCTTTGTGGTTTATCGCCTCGCTCGGGTCGCCCACTGGTTTTTAAAAAAAAAAAAAAGCATCTTTCACAGTCGATATTGAGGACGTCGACGGGGACTTGAGTTTGGAAGGTCGGCTTTTTTAAGTTGAGCACATCATCTGTGGCCTTGTTTATGAGATTTTGCAGCAAGTATTGAGGAAAACAGTTTTTTTTTCTATTATTTTGTGCAACATCCACCCGGCAGTTAACAGAAAGTTGCTACTGACTTGGGGATGATTAAGCACCGTGGCAGACTTGATAGACAAAACATTTCGTTTTTGAACGCCTCACTGCCTTCTTTTCCATTCCTTGAGCTGTTTTACAACCCTAACCGCCACACACTGATTTTTCATAATTAAACAAATACCAAACAAATCAAAAAAGAAAACTGCCGATAAACCCACTAATGAAAATGCTATTACATCCCTACCATGAGCCAGTGCTCCAGGGGTGAAATAATATAAATTATAATATTTCAGGGCTGATTATTTTGTGCATAATTGTATAAGTAAAGAATACTTTTAATTACATGAAAACAGCACAGTTAATGATCTGATACAGGGGTTTAGGATGTCTTGCATATATTGCTTTTTAATTATCGATATGATCCTGTTGGCCGTGATACGGAGCTGGTATTTGCGTTCACAAATGATCGCACTGTTTGCTCATTGTTTTGCGAGTTAAATCATTTGTTAAGAGCAAACCCTGTCGGCACAGAAGAGCTGATTAATCTGCACCGTGCCACTGCGGAACGATGCAAAGTTTGAACTAGTCGAAAGCCCCCGCGCTCTCAGAGTGGAACGATTGTTGACAATTATTGATTACACGTGATGGAGAGCTCATTTGGAAAGGTTGGAGTCATGTCGCCCAACGGGAACTCCAGTCATTTTGTTTGTCTAACAAGCTGTGCAGCCACAAGTTGGTAATTTTTCTTCATTAAAAAGGGAAAATTATATTTTTGATTTATGTCGAATGCACAGAAGGGTTGCACGTATTACCATAAAAATAGACGCAGACTGACAATTATTTAGACCCAACACACATCGCAGGTGACAGTTATTTCCCTCCGGCCATGCATTTATGCACTCAGGCTTATAGGCAGACCTGTGTGTGTGTGTGCCTCAGCGTGTGCTGCATGTGTATGTGTGTCTTTATCTAAATAGCTCCTTGCCCAAGGGACATTTCTATCAGCTGGTACCTGAGTCATCTGACCTGTAGAATTAATCTGACTCTCCTGCTGCTGTTTTATCCAGGACTGTTATACAATGGAGTGCTTCCTCGGCGGCTGCATTACAGTTCAGTGTCTGGATGTTCCACTGTATGCATTTATAGTCTGAATACATCATGACGGGTGAACAAGGTCTGTCTCAAAAGGCTCCTCCAAATATATCTGAGGAACGCAGCTTTGAATTCGGAAATAACTAGTGAAACTTTTTATTTTTTTCTCTTGCAGCTTTGACATATTATCACCTCGTAAAGCTGTTGCGGCAAATGTGTTAGCAAACAGCTACCTGTTTACACATCCAGGAGTAATATTATTCGTCATTTTAGCTCCGTTTTGGGCTCCAAGTTTTAATATAAAAGTTAAATAATCCATCATGTTTGCCAGCAGATAAAGTTGGTTTATTGGAGCGTTTTTTTAAACAGTTTCCTGCTGCTGCTGTAAATAAAATGAAAGCGGTGACAGTGACCTAAAACAATAATAAAAAACAAAACAAGGAGCTGAAAGACACTAAAACACTCCAAACAGCTCAGCTGACTGTAGATGGATTTAGTTGGATTAGACTTAAAGCCAGGTAGACAGAAGAAGATAGATTCTCACAACAAAAGCTTTTTCTTTTAAATTTTTCATTAAAAAATGTTTTCATCTGTGGAAAAGAAGTTTTGCCAGGTAGAAAAGAAACTATTATGTCAGCACAGGAAGTGTTTGATGTTGTAA
This sequence comes from Protonibea diacanthus, assembly GCA_028641955.1. Taxonomy (NCBI): domain Eukaryota; kingdom Metazoa; phylum Chordata; class Actinopteri; family Sciaenidae; genus Protonibea; species Protonibea diacanthus. The sequence goes on along the minus strand of CM053997.1, from coordinate 14,742,050 downwards.
AGCCAATTTTGGCCACAAGAGGCACCGCTACCAAAATAAAGGCATGCCAGTAGTGTTACACACTGCCAATAACAATAAATATAATGCATGTGTTTTGTATTCACCTGAAAGAAAACATGAATGCTTCTAATCCTGTTCAAATCATGGTATCACGTAGGTAACAAAGAATGCAGTTTTTACTTTCTCCTAAGTTCGAGATCAGGCTGAAATATTTCTCAGGCAAAAACAACTTTCAAACGATCTTTACCAACTCAGAAAGTATTTAAACTTCTTTACCACTGGTGTTTACATTTAATCAGCTGTTTGTGGGCACTGTGTCCTGAGGGAAACTGTGGAAATGTTTACCTTCACAGGTTAATGAGGAGCTTCTGAATGCATCATTAATTCTCTGGTTAATTCTCTGCGAGGCTTGACCATCTGGCTCAAGTCCTTCAGTCCGGCCTTCAGATCTTGTGGGCTAAGGAACGAGCACCAGAGGAGACACACCTGATATCCCAGACAGCCAAACCTGACTAACAATACTTCTTTCTCTACTTTTATGAACACAAACATTTTCCGAAATCCCCCCTCGCCGCCTTCCCTCCCGCTCTTCTCTCCACACATGCTAATGAAAAGACGTTCATGGTATTTCAGGAGCGTCTGGTTCATCGTGTCATTTTGTCCCACTGAGATGGCAAAACTTTCCCCGATGTTCCCCATCCTCCGTGCACTCCTGTCAGCGGCGTTGAAACACCGGGACAGCTCCTCTCTAAGAGCACCTTTGTTGAGATCCTGTCTCATCCCCGCCGTGCTCGCTCTCCTCGAGCCCTCGCTGTCAGCAAGTCACCGGCTATTAATTGCACGGGGCCTCGGCTTTGGTAATTATGTTGTCAAGCGCAGAGGAGTACTGAGTGCAAATAATGTGAGCGGTACAGCGCCCGGTCTCTCTCTCTGCAAGGCTGCTTCATCTTGATCGCGGGGACACATCGCTGTGAGAGGATAAAAAAGCAACCCAGGAAGCAATTGAGCATACAAAGAACATTGTCACCTCATTTGCAATCAGGAAATTGCGGAAAATAAAGAAACTATATTTTTCTATAGGCCTGAAATAGAACCACGCAAAGAGATTGCAGCTCATGTGTTGTTCCGTATTATAAAATAAAAGGTTTGTATCTTACAAACTTAGAGAACGGCTCTTAATTACGGTGCAGCTGCTTTAATTATACAGAGCTTTGTTTATCCGCAGTTCTTCTCCAATCTTTGAGAAAGTTTCGCAGAACTTTAATGCTAATTCATCCTCACGGGTCGTGAGTTGTTGCTGTGTTGGAGTTTCTGCCTTTTGTGCTCGACGCAATTAAATATTTATGCGTTGGACAAAGCGCGGCGTCTTCGGGGAGGAGTTTGTCTACCTGTAGTTGGGAGGTTTGAATCAATGGCACCCCAGAGGAGGAGCTGCTGAGGTCAGCCACGCAGCGCCGCATCGAAAAAGAAAAGCGTCTCTCTCTCTCTCTGCGTGTGTTCTCGTGCAAAGAACCTTTTTAAAATGGGGTTTCGTTACTCCTGACACAGGTTTCACACAGGTTTTCTCACCCATGTCGATGCAGAAGTTCAAAGTGTAAACCTTTTTTAACCTCGAGGGTTTCTGCAGGGCAGAACATGATCCTCCGTGAACCAGAGGAAAGTAAACAGAACTCATATAACTCCAGACGCATCATCTAATATTATCGCGTTCATTGACTAGGAGAGATTTTTAAAAATATATATAAATAAATAAGCTTCCCAACTCTGCTTCCAACCTAATATCTTTTCTCATCTATTGCAAAAATAAATTCTATCGGGAGGCTGCGTGTGCTGCGCTCAGCGCTGATAATGCCTTCGGATTTAATAAATATTCTTTATGTGATTTATTTTATATGCTGTAGTAAAGTTTTATCAGTACAAAGCAAACCTCAGCGGGGTAATGCAGGATTATGAGCCCAGCGTTGCCCTGGAGTCTGTCGCTGCAGCTCGGTAGATGCTGCGAGGGATGACGGGTGGCGGGGTGAGGCGAGATGGGAGGGGAGGTGAGGACGTTTGCAGTGCGAGAAGTGATCAATGGGGTTCCCGGCTTTGCCAGCGAGCTGCCAGGGTCGGTGTTCCCCTGAGCACTGAGGAGTATCAGCAGAGAAAAATCCATGCAACCGCACCGGTGGCCTCATTCTCTGTATTCACAAACATACACGCCTTCATCGAGAATTCTATGCAAGGTCACAAATCCCTCGACGAGCGAGCGCACACATGTGGACGGGGAGCGAGTATGCGCAGCTGCGGCGCGTTGTCTGTGCCTGGTTTGCCGGGGTCAGAACAGTCATTGCCAGAGGGGGCCAGAACGCAACCTCAGGGATGGACCGGGAGGCGTGACAGTAGAGGACAAATGATGATAAACAAACAAACCGGCGCATTCGAGCAGCACGGCCAAAATAACACGATGACCCTGCATGACCCCTGACGAAAGAGGGGGAGGAAGGCAGAATCCTGAACTGAAATGCGCATCTGCATGGTGTTCTGTGCTCAAGGCTGGGTCGCTGCCAGACCTGTTACATCTGTGGAGGAGGTGTCTGTGATTAAAACCGAAAAACTGACCTTGACACCGCGAGCGAGAATCCTCGCATCCTCCTAACGGCGAGGGGAAGGATTAAAAGTGAGGGAAATTGACGGAAAATGAGCGAGACAAAGGAAGTGAAAAGGGAAGGAGGGGCTCGGGGAGTTGCAGCGAGAAGGAAATGGAGAGACATAATGGAATAAGTTATGAGTAGGCAAGATGGACAGATAGAGAGCAGGGGGAGATAAATAACAGAAATGACTGCTGTGGAGGAGAGACGCATCTAGGGCAGTGTGTGTTTTTTTTTTCTTCTCACAGTCTGGGTTGGTACGCAAAGTTGGGGCACAGAAAGATTAAAATGAATCCAAAAGATTATCCTGGAAAATAAAAAAGAAAAACAGTTTGAGGATCTTGATTGTATAAATTCCACATTTTTGCGTAAAGTCTCTTCCTTTATTGTGCTGCCAAGCCTCGGTATTGTAAGGGAAGCTGAATGAAACGCTGAGGGCGAAAAGCTTATGCTTCACAATTGCCTTTAAAATCACTTTGGATCATCAGAGAGAGGAGGGGGGGGAAAAAAAAACTCTAGGTGTCTGTGTTTTGAAGAGATATGAAGGGAAGATGTGGAGGCAGCAGCAGACTCTCAGACTGCGTTTTAAGGAGTGCACATGAGGACACCGTGAGCTCCAGCACTTTATCCTTCCTTCCTATCACTTAGCTGATCTGGCAGAGAAGCCCTGAAAAAGCCAAAATATTAACTGTGGTAGCCTTTGTAATTATACCCAAAGTACAAGGGCAGCAGCCGCATTAAACCACATCTACTGAACTTGTATTGTCTATTTATGTCATGTGTCAGAGGGGGTGCATCAAGGACAAGGAGTTAGTTCAACATTTTGGGGGAAATTGGCTTTTTTTTACTCTCTTACAGAGTTAGATGAGAAGATCTATATAGATTAAATATGAAGCTACAGCCAGGAGGAGCTTAGCTTAACTTAGCATAAAGACTGGAAACAGGGGGAAACTGTTAGCCTAGCTCTGTCCAACCTCACGTTGACAACAGACCAAGAAGAAATAGTCCAACTTACAGAGACAGAGCCAAGCTAGCTGTTACTGCATGTGTCTGCTACGCTAAATTAAGCTAACCATCTCCTGGCTGTAGCTAATCTGAAGATGTTACACTTCCCTTATAGAGGTGACCACAAGTAATGTGAACTAGAGAATATTACGACAAGGATATTAGTTGCATTAAAAGGGCAGCAGAGGCCCTCAGAGACAGAATCTGAGGGTTTAGCGGTCGTTTAATTGGTCCTGAAGGACCCGAAAACTCCTAACAAGCTTCACTTCGCTGCACTTTGTCACTTTTTCCACAAGGGTACACAACAAATTGTGATATTTAAGGTATCCGTAAGAAGCAGTGTCAGAACCAAGTGTGAACCTGTGACAACGTGACATTTGTGGATTACTGTTTTCAAGCCTCAGGTTTGGCATTATAGATGTCGCCATCTTGTTCTTTTGGGAACCAGGAGTGACCATACTGTGCGTTCTTTACTGTCAGTTTTCAAGCAGGAAGAATGGCGACCCGGTCACAAACTTTCTTGTATTACAGAAACAGTACACTAGAATATGCTTCTGAAAACTTTACAGGTGAGAAACCTGTAAACTTTACAGGTGACACAGTAACAAAATCTGGATTCATATTTGATCAGCACTGCCTAGTTTCACAGTTTGATCTTAGTTTCATGAGCCTGGTGTGTTGCCGTGGACACGCCATGGTAGCAACGTGTCATCGATTTTACTCAAAATAAACATCATGCTGCAAGACAATAACTTACATGAGCAATCTTTGCACATAAAAGCCATTCATGGCCTGTCAAGAGGGGAGTTCCCCTTAAACCCTGCATCCTTTCTGACACCCACACATCTGGACAGTTTTTCCAATATTTTCGAGATTAGCTGGGACGCGGTTACAGATGCTGCTCAGCTATCAGACTTTGTGTCCAAAGGCGTGACTATACTTTAAACAAAGAGCCAATTCAGCTCAAAAGTCAGATCGCAGAGCCAGTGTGGTTTTCTCCAGCAATGATTCATAGACAAAATCTGTGTGGCTAACGATTCACTGCAACTGTTAGTTCACGACCTTTCGACTTGATACTGCTGCAACGGGCGTTACCGCTTTTCCCCTTAACAAGCCGGCAACACGAGAGAAGCAAAATGAGAAAAGCGCCTCCTGCAAAAGGGGAGTCAAGACTTGGACGTAACAACTGAGCTATTACTATTTTTTAAGGCGGCGCTGTAGTTGAGTGGCTAAGCAGATCCCAGGCTATTTGCTGTCACTGACCGGTCCTGAGAATGTGAGGGAACAAACAAAGCAACCAGGAAAAGCCTCGATGGAGGCTGAGAGCCGACTTTACATCGGTACGGCTAATGAGACGAGTGAAGAGGAGACGAAGGGATCACATTCTCAGTAAATAACCTGGAAAGAGAACACAGAGACAAGAGGGGAATAACTTGCGGCCAGAAAAGTATGACAAACTAATTACCACCGGTTTGAGTTTCTGTTTAGAGTACATGCTCTTTCAAACGTGTTGCGTACTTTTAAATTTCTTTGCTCATTCTCACGAATCTGAGTGCGTGTGTTGTAGCCCCTTGTTTGTGCTTTGATGAGGGCTTAAGCTTTGAAATGCAAAAATGTAGATTTTAATTGTATAATCCAGACTTTGTGTGGCGGGGATATTGCAGAAGAACCGGCGACAGATCTGATCTAACAAGGCACTTTGCTCTCTTGCGGTAGACAGCTTTGAGAGGATTGTGAGGAGAGAGAAGTGTGAGATTTTAACAAGGGAGAGATTTGGATTTGGTTGGCTTTGTGACTGCGTGACTGCTTGACAGTCACAAAGACGTGCGCACAATGAAGAGAGAAAGGCAGGTTCAAGCTGAGCTCCACTCCCTCCCGCCCTCCAGATGTTGTTTTGAAATCGTAACACAGAAAGTCAATGCTCGAACATCGTCAATGCCTGAAAAGACGAAGCCGACGCGAGCCTCGAGATGAAACGCGTTTTGAATGCCGCTTTTCATGCATACACACCCCTTCTCGTTGTTTATGTTTTAATGACGAGGTTAACATCGATCCGTTGGCTTGTTTGATGTGTTTTTAATGAAACATTCTCAACAATGCCGGCATGGTCACGTGATGAAATTGGATATTGAGTAATAGCATGGATGTTTGTGGGATTTTATTCATTCTGCTCTGACAACAGCAGGATGTCTATACATATATCCTCTAGTTCCTCTCCCTCTGTGTGTGTGTGTGTGTGTGTGTGTGTGTGTGTGGCTGGGTGTGTCTTCCCATTTCCCTCTCACCTGCCAGATTGCCTCACCACCTGTTCCTCATTCACCAATCAAACGCTGCAGCTTAAAAGACCAGCTCTTCCTCCCAGGCACCTGGCACGTCCGGCTCTGTCACGTTTTCACTCCTGCACCTTGGAAACGTGCCGCAACCGGCCCTGCTGCACCTTCCCGGACACCCTCTTCTCTAAATCACCTGCACGTTCTCCCTTTGTGAACACACTGATTCAGCCTCTTGGCTATTTGCATCTTGAATGGTAATCTTCGTTACTACTTGCAGGTTTATAGGTTAAAAGCTGTGATGAGCCTGTCCAGGATGTACCCCACGTCTGTCTGTCCCAATGACTCCAAAACCCCGATGGTACTGGAAATCAATAGAATAGAATAGATACTTTATTGATCCCTCTTTTTTACATGCATTTTACCTGAAACACAGCCACACACACAAAGGGCTCATAGACATGCAAATGTGGAGAGATGCTGGAGTGATGGGAGCAGTTAAGGGTTGAGTACCTTGCTCGAGGGTCCAGCTACTTTGGTCCATGCTGGACTTGAACGTGCCGCCTGCCGCCCCAATAATGTCACAAAACATTAAAATATTCCAAAATGGTTTGCCTAAATCGCTAACCTTGTGTTTGCATCAGATGGATGGACAATATGCCTCCATTAGCTGTTTATTTTGTGTTACATACAGGTGTTTTTAAGCTTCTCATAATGTTTCTGGTATGACGTGAACACAGCTGCTCAGTAGACAAAAGACACAATTTTTCTTTTCTTCACTCGATGACAACAGCCAACACTTTTCACTTTTCACAAAGCTTTTCTTTACTTTTCTGGAACCATCTTTTGAGGATGAAAATATTTGGAGCTACAAATCACACACTATGTTTAGTCATAATCTATTTTTCCTCTTTTCTTTCCCACTGATTACAAATTGCTGCCCAACTATGAACGTCTTTCTATCAAACAGTCTACAGGAAGTACCATCGCGCGCTCATTCACAACAAGACAAACAATATTTTTGCATCATTTCCTTCCCCTTCTCTCCTTCGTCACATCTATTTAGCGTCCTCCAGTATCAGTCGGATAAATCCGTCCCTCTACCTGTTTGTACAGCGCAATCAGCAGAAGGCTGCAGTCTGATCCTGCTATTAGCCATCTGGGGTTCGGGCTGCAGAAGCTTTGATGTGTTGCACAGCTCTCCATTTGAAGGCCAACAGCAAACACTTCAACCCACCTCCCCAAACTCACCTCCCACCTCAGTCGCCCGTCTCGCACACAAATAATAATACACACACACACACACATGCTCACACCTCACAGCTTCCCAGACCCGGAGCTGACCTCATTTGCTGGGTTCAGCCAGAGTCTTCTGCTCTCCATCTTTCATTCATCCACATCATGTCTCTCACAGGGCAGCTTTGTTCCGTGAACCAGGTGCAGAGAATTTTGTATCCGCTGAGGTTGAAGAAGCTGCCACAAGAGGCACAGGTGTCAGAGAGTGAATGATGCAGATGTCTCCAGTCATGTGCTTTTAAAGTTCACTGAAATAAGTTATTTTTCATGTCATGCACGCAGAGCTACAGAGCATGGAGGAAAATATAACACAGTACATTTCTTTTTATATATATATATAAAAGTCATAATCCCAAGGAAGCTTTGCTTTATACAGAGAAATATTTTCCTCTTTTTCCGCCAGCTGAACAACAATCAAACTAAAATCATTCAATTTATGTCAAAATACTGCTACACTCGCTGTTTTATCTGTAGCTGTGGCATCGTGTCAGAATGGATTTAATTCATTTTCACGTTGTAATTCAGAGCAGAGTTGACCACCACGTTGTTTTTGTTTTGTTTGCCTCGACTCCAAATTTCTCCTTGAATCAAACAAATTTGGGATTAGTGTGAAATTTCTTTTGTCCAAATTTTCTTCCTCATTTTGCATCTTCTATGCCACAAAATTAGCTGCCATCACAGACATTTTCATCCAAAGAAATTACTCTTATTTTCCCCAAATGTCTAAATTATATACAAATGTGTGTGAAATGAAAAGAATTATCTGTAATTAAATATGTGTCTCTATAGAAAAGTTTGTCCACACTAACAATGTAACTTTTTTGTTGTAATTTTAAGATGAAGCTCATTAGTTTTAGATGGATGTGTACCTTTTTACATTCAAACTATTGTATTGTCTACTGTAACCTGATTTGCAGAAATTTACTCTAAATATATTACAGTCATTAATAATTCAGGGAAAATCTGTAAAATGACAGTGCTCCTCTGTAAAATCTTGACTGAACCACCATGTTACTACAGCAGCCCAGAAGGGACAAACCAAACACTGGCTCTGCATAGGACCTTTCATGTTTTTAATAAGCTTCTGTAAACCAGTGGCAGTCTTCAACTTCACCACTAGATGTCACTACATTCTACACACTGGACCTTTAAACCGCTGCCAATCATTTGACAGCGAATAGAAATATATATTTTTCTCAAAAGTCCTGTGGTGCACACCGGATGTTGTGGCTGCTGCAGCTCATTTTACTTACTGTATGAAACCAACCGGAGCGGTTTCTCAGATTGCCAGGTGACCTGAGTGTATTATCTGACCAATAATGCTGTATATTCCGGTCTCTTTGAAGATATGGAGGAGCAGTCTGAATAAAGCATCAAGGTAAACCAAGGCGTTTTTTTTCCATCAAGACTTTCAAACTCTCTGACTGACCAGATATAAAGTTTCGAAGTCATTTTAGTGAGTCATGTGTCATGAAACTGAATCAGGATAAAGGGAACATTCCCGTTCAGCCAAAGGTTCAGCTTCTATCAAAGAGGTACAATTACATCAGGATTATATGGATTGATATCTACGTCAGGGGCGCAATCTTTCCATCAGACAAAGTCTAAACCATCCATCTTCTTCTTTGTCAACGTCTTTGGAATTTCCTGGAATAAAATTACACAAACATGTCTGTGGATAAAAAAGAAACCTACTCCATAAGTGCCAAAGTCTTTTTCATTATCTAGTTGTATGTGCACAATTCTTGGCCCAGTGCATTTCAGCGCCTCTGGCTCACGTCGTGACTCCGGACTCCCTCTCTGGGGTGTGTTAATACGGAGGCGCTGATGATCGAACCCAGCAAACACATCCTCATTACTCACCACCAGCTGATGATGGTAACTGGAAATCGTGAGTCCAATTCATGCATCGGTCATGATCACAGTGACAGATGTTATCGCTCTGCCCATGTGTTTGCCTCTCACCACGACTCCATAAGCACCTTTCATTAGCATGCAGATGCCCGCCGACGCACGCTCAAGCATGAGCGGAGCAGTGATTACACAGGAAATGAAGTATACATATCCATCATTATTCTAGTTATTAGGCAGCTGGGTGACACGGGGAGCAGAGCAGCTTCCCTTTAGATTCAGACCAAGACGCTGACGCTCTGTTGAAATTACCCAGCAAGACCCAGAATCCTCACCAGGTCTGTCTGATCTTGAGATCAATGAAACATCACATTAATATTGTGTAATTTTCACCGCACTTGCTGGTTTCGCTCCAAGCAGTCTGAACTTTCTCAGTTTTGCTTTACCCTCACTAGAGAACAGAATTCCCTAAGAGGCCTTAAGCTTTATATATTAACATGACTTGGCATTTAAAGCAACACTGTAACTTTTCTACCATAAAATAACACTTTGAATCATGTTGAGGATACACTGACATGCAATAAGGCCAATGGTGCCTCTGTTATTCCCACTCTGTACAGCAAACCGCTTTGAACTGTAGCTGCTGTTAGCTCAGTTTGTTAGCCGGGCTATGAGCACAGAGCATCACGAAGTGTTAATGTTTGTACTTTTAGCCTTTTTAGAGATTTAATTGATTGTGAGTTTCTATGATTAAGGCATCTTGAGCTCAGGATGAACGTGGTTTGTCAACTCGTGTTTCAACGTGGCATTTGACAGCAGTTTAAAAATTCATATAAATAACCTCTTTGACTGTTTTCGGCAGATAATTACACTGAAATTCTGCACAGTTCCACTTTTTCTATAACAACCAAACTTCACTAAAAGCTTTAAAAAGCTCAAAAAGCTGTGCGAAGCACATTATTGGCAGAGCCCCGCTAGGATCCCCGGGGCTAAAAATGAATTGTGGGCCCCTATTTAAAAACCCCACATATGTTCCCCCGACCCCTTTTCGGTCCAGAGCCCCATAAATTAACAAGTTTTCTGGAACCTGCTCTAGATTTGTTGTTTGTCAGTTAGTTTGTGATCAGTTAAAAGAATACACATTACGTAAGTATAACATCCACCGAGATAATAAATGTATTCAATCTGAATCTGCAATTAATCAAGTTGCCACAAATTCATTGCTGCATAGACAACGTGTGGCCTCATGAGAGTCTGGAGCCCCAGAGCAATTGCCAGCTTTGATTGTTTTATCAAGAGCTGCCTCCGAGGTCAGTAATGAACAGTCAAGGTCAACGTTTAAACCGACATGGACAAGAATCCTCATGCTGCTCACAATAACACAACGCTTCTACATCTACATGACAAATGACCGAACTTCACGTCCCGCTGGAGAGCACGTGACAGGGTTAAAGAGTGAGAATCTTCCAGTTTTTAAACGCAGTGAAGACGGTTATTTATTTGTTTTGTCGCGCGAGCTTAGCCGTCGTAACGGTGGCTGCCATCTGGGCCGTGAATAAGATCATTACAAATTAATTGGTCAAAAAAAAAGAACAAGCAAGGAAACAAAAGAGGGAATTAGCGATGTGAACTTCACCAAGACGTTCTGTTAATTTCACAACGGTTGTGAAGCTGTATTTACTCTGATGACTAATTACGATATTGTATGGTAATAAATAGAGGATGCCACAGTAATGAGACAGGTGGTGTACTTAGACTAGACTGCTGCAGTAGCTGTCTCCTCTCCACTGTGTTGTGCATATCAGACAGACAAGTAGCTTCTTTTTTTTTTGTTTTGGGGGGGCACTGGAGACACCCGGGCGCCCACCAGGGCCAACCATGATAATGCAAGCTGTCCAAGACATGCCAACTCCATTTAAAGACTCAACACTGAGCTGTGGCTTCTATTCAGATGGGCCTTGATGAAATTGTTTGCAGAGGTGTGATGGACAGTCGAGGTAATTATTCTGCTTGAGGTATGATGATTAGGCATTGTGGCTGAACGCTCATGCACTCAGTATTTTGTCGAGTTGTTTTGATGCGCGATGCACCTCCTGCCAGATAGGTAGAGATGTGCTCGACAGGCTATTCTCGCACGCGGCCTCACTCGTCGTGACAGCTGCCGTGCTGCCAGTAACTGTGGTCAGTCAATAGATCTCGGTTTGAAACTTTTAAAGAGTTCCTTTCCAACTGTTCTCAAACCTTTTTTTTTTTTTTTTTTTTTTTTTATCTCGCAGTTCAGCTTTCTGAAAGACAAAGAAGTTGTAATTACCCTCATGATGCACGCTGTCCCTGCTTTTTCTCAATTTTCTGCACTTACTTGTTGATTTAAGTGAATATGATCCCACAAAGAACATTTTATTCACCGTCTGTGTTTTATTTTTTACCTTTTTTCAACCTTCACGATCAAGCAGTAAGAACAAAGTCTCATTTACAGTGAAAGCCTGACGGAGGCTTTTTTCAGCACAGCCTTGGTTTGGGGATTAAAAATAATTAAAATTTCCGAGTCCTAAACTCTTAAAGGCTCCGCCTCGGCTTTTTACGCAGACTGTGCAGACCGCAGAAGTGAACTGAAATATAGTGACAATGCACACACTTTTCACTTCATAGCTGGAGGCTGTCCTCCAGGAAGCCGGTGTGTTTTACATCCACTACACGCTGTCTCCTGCTGTGGCCTCCAGGCTTCAGTTCCTGCAATCTGTCACGAGCAATATTTGATATATTATAACATGGCTTTAACTTTGAGCTATTACTCAAAACATTCCCCCATGAGTCACGATCCCTCAACTGGAAAGAAGGAAAGAAACACCTTACACATCTCAGCGTTTTCTGTATTTGCACAAGCAGGTCAGGTTTACCTATTATCCGGACTCACAGTTTTCCAAAAAACTGCAGCTGCAGACTTTTTGTGTGATAGCAATTTGACTATTAAGCAAGCTTAGTACAAGTTCGGATGTACAGTGGCCTCATAGCAATTTGCATATTTGAGGCATTCCAGTGATTTACGGCGTAGAAGCAATTAAACTAAAGGATGTCTCGAGGGTCCCCACCTGGTTCGAACCCAAACAACCCTTTTGATCTGCGTTAAGTGGCTGCATTCATATTGTCAGACCTTATCTGAATAGATTTCAATTATTTCTGAATTCACGCAGCATCACCAAAGGAGAGCTGAGGAGCGGCTGCAATCACTGCAGGATCTTTGGATGAGTTGAGAAGAGTCCCGGGATGTGCGTCGTAACACTGCCCCCTCATGGTCGTAACCGGAGAAAGCGTCTCCAGTGCACTCAAGTGGGCTGAGTGTTCATAACCCCACACATTCAGGGGTCAGTACCATTTTTTCTTTCTGCACCTGCAGGCAAACACAGAAGACGTGAGCTGTTGTTTTGGCCATCTGCCTTCACCTTTTTGTGTTCACATAGCAGACAAGAGTCTCAGCGTTCCTCCAGCTCCCTCACACATGTAACTATGTTTTATGTTCTGCAGGCTTAGAAGGGTGTCATGCCTTTTGTTGCCCACCTGCTGCAGGCAAATATTCAGTCTAACATATGGCAGCAGCGGAGCAAAGAATAAAATCATCCAGCGCTGTGTAGATTAATCAAACCTGTGAATGCCACTGGATTAACAAGATGTTTTATGTCTGCTAATCAAGCAGAGACGGGTCTTCCCGCCCAGGCACCTCATTTCATTTCCCGGCATTAAAATGGAGCACATGAACGCCGAGTTGTTGACAACTTTTTTTTTTTTTTTCTTTCTCGTCTTCAGATAAACGTCGGGAGTTACGGCTCCCACGCGTCCACTCGATATTTTTATCGCCCCTGAAATGAAATGGGAGCAACGCTCATCTCTTGCTGCCTTTTATGATTGCATTTTGTCGCTTCATCTGCCGGTGGGAAGCTTTTTTTTTTTTTTTTTTTTTTTCTTTGCTGAAAAAAAACTTCCCATTCAAAAGGCAGACGCGCAGATAGCAGACTTCATTGTTTATTCCAACAGCGGAGCATCGATAAGGAATAGTGGGCTCTTATCAGGGTTACATTGTTGGAATAAACATTTTAGTTTATATCTGCAGCCTCCGTTTGAATAATTAACTGTTGCTCTCTAATCTTCTGATTGGGCATGAGTGCCTTTCTTCTTTCTTGAAGAATATTATCTGTATTTTTTTTCTTTCATTTTAGCAGATGCAGCATTGGAGGCTGAGACAAGAAAGCAAACCTACACAGTCTATTATATGCTCTGGCACCAGAAGAAGGACTGCGTGTTTTATTGCACATTCTGTGACAACAAACAGCAAAAAGAGGCTGCGGAGGAGACAGAATAAAGACGTGGAGAGAGTCTTGACAGCCTTGAATCAAGATGCTCTGAGTGGCCCTCGTCGTCTTTGTTGATGACTGTGCGACTCGTCGCCGTTTGGCTGCCTCTGTCTCAGTCTGGTTGCTGCACGCTACCTGCAGTCAAACGGGCCTCTTATAAGTCAGGACTTTGTTGTTTGCGATGCAGAATTTCGGTTAATTCAGCTGGAATTCAAGTCCAGATGAAAAGAGTTTTGTGTACAGTGGGAGCTCGATGATTTCCATTTTTAATTCATGGATTAAAGAATGGAAAAAAAACTTGGATCTTGTTGTCATACAACATTTTATAAACCAACCTTGGAGCTTGATTGCTTTGTGGTAACGCTGTGAAGGTCCTGGGGCAATGGGGCGAGAAGCATGAGTGGTCAGATGATCGTACAGCTTCTAACAAGAGTCTGTAGCCACGCTAGCAGTTCTATGAGGCTAACATGCTCACAATGGCAATACTAATGGGAACATTTAACCGGTATTAGTGTGTTAGCATGTTAATATTTGCCCAGTTGAGGTTGATGGGAATGTTGGACACATGTTCTGTTCTGTCATTGTTTTGTGTTTCTTGTGTAGCGTTTCCTGTTTTATTTTGTAATTCCCTCCTCGTATCTTTAACTTCCTGGCATTGTTGCGTTCCCCGTCTGTTCCACCCTGATTAGTTTCACCTGTTCCTGATTAGTTTTACTTGTGTATTTAGTCTGTATGTTTCTGGTTTCACTGTCAGTTCGTCCTCATTCAGCCGTTCCTTGTATCTTTGTTCCTGGAGTCTGGTTCAGACTTTGTTTTCTTGGACTCTGGATTTATCTTGCTCCTTTATGGATTTGTTTTTCTTGTTTGGACAGCCATTCCCGATTTTGAACCCTGACAGCCAATCTGTAAACTTTTGTACATTCACTTTTGCAATATTAAACCATCGTTCTGCTGCATTTCTGCCTTTGGAGTGGTTTAGATTTTATTTATAAGTTATCTCATGACACTTTCCTCAAGTTCCCAGTTACCTTGCATGAACTGTGATAATTTCATGGCAATCCATCCAATAGTTACTGAGACATTTCACCCAAATCCACAAGTGTCTACCTCATAGTGGTGCTAGAGTAAAATCAATGCGAGGATTCCTCTGGGGACCATGAATGTGTGTATGTGACAAACCATCCTGTAGCTTCTGGGATATTTAAGTCTGGACTGAATTAACCTTACTTGAACTCTTTTATTATTTATCACCCCGATTTGTAACTATCTCGTCTGCTCACAGTTCTGACGTTTCAGATGATTATTTTTGTTTCACCCTCAAAAATGTGAATCTGGCTGTTGCCGTGTTTACAGTCTGTCAAATTATCAGACTACTTGTTTCCTGTTCCCTCTGACTTCATTGTAGTAATATTTCCTTGTTCCCAGATCTTAGGAGCTAATGTGTACAATGTTATCAGAACTGACAGAAATTGTGGCCAAAAGCAATGAAAGTAAGACCCAACCAGTGTTATCTATTAGGCCGATAAGGACGCTAAATCAAGCTGGAGCACCTTTCTAAGTAGACCATCCATCTCGTGTACTAGCACCGGTTTGGTTCTGGCTCATGGGATGCCATTACAGCTCAGTCAATCAATCGGAAAGTCGGCCAGCCCTTTATCCAGTTAGTCAGTCAAGTAGTTATCCAGTCAGTCGGAGAGTCACTCTGTAACTGAACCAGTCCGCCAGTCAAGCAGCCAAGAGGGCAGGGACTGCCCGAAACCTGATGAATTCCAGATGAGAGTCCAGACAGCTTGGCCTGAGCGGAGAACACACACACACACACACAGAAAAAAAATAAAGACAGAGAGGGAGAGAGGATGGATGGAGGGAGGGAGTGAGCGAGGGAGGGAGGAGGCATCAAAAAAATGAATAGCGTGAATGAAAGAATGATCCTGCATATAAAAGTAGCGCGCGAGAAATGCCAAAACTCAACCGTCAGAGCGTTTTCGTCCACCGTTGTGATGTTCATTTGCGTGAGGATGAGCAGCATGTCGCAGCGGTGGACTCCACTCATCGTTGTTTACCTGTCCTTCTACCTGGCAGCCACTCAGCACCACAGGAAAGGTAGGCGCATGCATTATACCTGTATCATCTGTCATAGGTCACAATGCCAACATCTGGAAACAGGCTGATTTTAACGATCCCTTAAACACAAATTGCTTACGGTATGCTAATATGCACGCTTATTAAAGCGTGGAAATTAACTTTCATGATAGTTTAGTTGCTTCTGTGTGTGTGTCTGCGAAGGAATGTGTTTATCCTCTGGAGTTATTGGGACATGTTGACATCTACAGATCATTTTCCGCTGAAGCGTATGGCCTGTTGTTACTGGAATCACTCACTGAGGAAATTCCTTTGTCAAGGACTCACATAACTTAAAATATTTGGATGAAAATACTGTGACTACTACAAAGGTTCTGTTGTATTGGGTTTTAAAAGTCACTTCGAAACTTTATGTCCCAGAGATTTACTACAAACTGGTTTCCTAAGAAGCGTTCTCTCTTCTACCAGGAATCAAATTCTGGTGGGGGAAGTTGTTAAAGTTTTAAACCTGTTGAGCAGTTTTATGTTGGGTTCAGTGGAACAAGCTGCAAACACATCACTGATATGTTATCACCAATGTCCACTTTCCTTTTTGATAACCTTCAACTGTATTTTTGTGTATTATATTTTTGTTTTTGTGTGTTTTTAGGTCTGCCGTGAGTTAGTAGCAAGCTATGTACGCAAACTAGCTCTGTGTTCAAGGCTAAAGATGAGGGTCAGATTCACCTGTCAGGGTGAGAAACACACTGACCTTTCACTAATCAACTTGAAGGTTTCCGATCACTTTAGATGCAGGAACAGTACACATGTATGTTAACCACCTTGTGTGTGTGTGTGTGTGTGTGTGTGAGGATCTCTAACCTTTTCAGATGAAGCTCTTGACCATGGCTTGGTGTTCTCTGTGGTGTTTGTATGGACATATTTTCTTCTTGACCTCATTTACCGCTGAATAACACAACGACAGCTGGATGCTAACTTTTCTACGTGCTATTTGGTGCTGGGCGGGTAGTGTACTGTGGGTTTAGCGGCCGATTTGTGCGCCCGCTGCATCAAAGTTACGAGCAGCGAAACCAAAACAATGAGCTGAAAGATGCTAAAATGCTGAAGAGACCTGAAAACTGCCATGTCATAATTCTAATGGGTTTTTGCTACAGGTATCCCCTTACACATTGGAACAAGTCTTAGGATAGGCTGAGCGCAATAATTGTCCTTGTGTTATTGTGAAAGCCAGTATTTAGACCAGTATCCCCAGTATCTAATATACAGTGTCTTTTTTGCACCATAGTCTCCTATAAATTGTCCGTATTGATTGGGAAACTCTGTGTTTACACCATAAATGGTATATTTTGCATCAAAATATGCAAATGTGGAGTTTGTTTGGATTTTAACATCATTTGGAGGTGAACTGAAAAGCTAAGCAGAGAATGGGCAAAGATTTTTAATCTCTCCCGTGTCCTCCTCACCCTTCTTTACCGTAAACGGGAGGTGATCCAGATCTCTCTCTCTCTCTCTCTCTCTCTCTCACACACACTCACACACACACACACACACACACACATCGAGACATCTCTCCAGCCAGGAATACCATTTAGCGATGCTAATTAATGGAGCTTTGTTGTTCCCTCGTCTCTTTGCAAGCAGTTAGCGGGAGATTACAAGTTCCCTGCCTGTGCATAATGACACTGGGGGAAGCCGGCCCATCCAAACACTGATTGTTTGGAGCGGTGGATGAACGGGGGGAGGGCAAGCATGACGGATGAACGGGTTTAGAACAAGCTGCAGGAAAATCTGCATTAGATATTCAACCTGAGAGAGAGAGAGAGAGAGAGAGAGACAAAGAATGAATGAAATGAAAACGAAATGAAACTATGAATCATTTTGTTTGTTCCCCTGCATTAACATGATAAAATTTGATACTTCATGCACAAATTACAATCGTTTGCGTCCTCATTTCAAATGTACAAGCCCATTAAAACATGTTAGTTCACTCTTGGTTTGTGTGTCTGTGAAAGAATGTGTTTATCGTCTGCAAATATCAGAATTATGGGACACGCAGGAAATCAACAGATCATTTTCCATTGAAAAAGTGACTGGTCCGTTTGTTACTGGATTCACTCGCGGAGGAAATTCCTTTCTTAAGACTTACATAATTTATAAGCTTTGGATAAGTCAGACACGATGCTAAAACCAGCTACAGGACAGAGAAATACGGCGGTTCTTGTTTTGTTCTTTTTAAATTCACTTTAATGTCCCAACCTGTGTCCTAAGAGCTTTCTCCTTTATGCCAGGGATGAAATTCAAATTGAAACTCAGTGCATCTCTATAGATGTATATATTTCAGTGCCTAACGCTTATACTTGAATATAAGTTATTTCATGGCTTTGCGTACTTAGCTAATAGGAAGCTAGTTGGAGTGGGAATCAAAGTGTCCATCCATCCATCAGTTTCGTATAAGTTTACTCATGCATCTACACTGCTGGAAACTTGCAACAAAAAAGGAGTCACGGTGGAGCAGAAGAAACATTCCAGCGTGGCTTCATTTCATGAAGAAAGATGACAGCAGTGCTGGTTGTAACGTCTGTAAGATGCTCATTTCAAGTAAAGATGGAAGCACCAGCAATATGCTGAAACATCTTCCTAACACAACATTCCAGCAATGCTCCCCAACCAAGCGGCACGTCTGTTACGGAGGCTAAACGTCCCGTTATAATAACGTTAGCAGCACAAAGGCAGGCAGAGCGCATTCTTTCTTTGGCTGAGAAATCCTACGTGAAAAGGAATGCTGTGCAAATATTCTCTCATTTCATCCCTTTCACATGATGATGGACAGGCTGTTGCTACAGGCAGCTCTCAGGCTGCAGCCAGGTCTCGGCTCCCCCTTTTTTCTGCCCCGTAGAGACGATGAAACACTGGCATTGACACTGATAACCTCACGCTCCGCTCCGCTTTTATCTAGACAGAACATTGCTCAGGAATCAAAGAATCGGACTGATTAGCACGATCGATAATGGCACTGGTATCGAGGAAATCTTATCAGTTCCCTTCCCTGTAAAAAAAAAAATCAATATCAATATCCAAGTCAAGGTTATTAAACCAATATGTAATCAATATAGTGTGATACTGTCCATACACAGCATTTTTAACCGATGCCAGTTGTCGTAGCGAGCAGCATGTGTTGAATTTTCTACACCATGACGTCTGTTTTTTGTCTGCCAGACACTCATAACACAAATATTAAGATTAATATACACCTCTTCGTGAAATGTTTGTGTGATGGAGTGACTACAGGCAGAGCTGCTTGGTAAACTACTGTAGTTATCGACTTACCTGCCCTACCTGACGCTAGTCAGTCTCAAAGGCTGTACAAGTTTCTTTCTGTTCTCTTTGGACTCCCCGTGGCATCTTGTTGTCTGGACTGTACACCGTTTAATTCAATAGACGCTCAACGCGAGTTATCTTAGTCACTAACGGGGTAGTAATCTCACACAGTTTACTTAAGTTTGTCTCACCAACTCCCACCTCGTTATAGTTTGCACACCATCCCTCTGTGGACGAGTTTATTCTCCGATAAAGCAAGAGGATGGTGCGACACGGTTAATAACAGAGCATCCCATCCCTCCATTTTTTTTTCTTTTCCAGCACAATTGCCAAGTTTGCAGCAAATTCACCTGCCAATGTTCACCAAAGTTGGAGCTGGAGTGAAAAATTCATGCAGATTTACTTCGTCAGAGCGAGGAGCAGCTAAAAGCTGATTTTTTTTTTCGATTCTGTTTTCATTTCAGCGCCTTCCCTCCCTCCCTCCTTCCTTCCTTCCCTCCCTCCCTCCCTCCCTCCCTTCATGCCTTTGCCCTTCAGATTTTCTCTCTCCATGTCTTCACCTGACCTCCACACTCCCAGCACCTGTTGCCAATCCCCTCTTAAGCTCCTCGGTATCTATCTGTAACCCTTTCCCTCAGTTTCCTGCCAGCTTGCCTGTTTGTTTCAACCTTCTCCTCCTGCCTGGCTGCCTATCTGTCTGCCTTTCTTATTATTATGCTTTGCCCACTTTGCCCTTTTTCTCCTGCTTCTCGTCGGCCTGTTTTCGATCATCTGCACTATAAACTTTGGTTTAGCTTACCTGTGTGCCAGCACGTCTTGTATTTGAATCCCCTGTTATAAACATGCAACATTGAATTATTTTTTTCCATGCAGGGATTTTTTTGTTTATAGCTTTTAAATGTTATAAGACACATGGCCCGTGTCTACAGCAGCGCGGCGGCTCCAGCCATGTGAGAATTATCCAGCTATAACATTTTTTTTCCAAACTGCTGTTTGCTGCTGCTGGAAACATAAAACACAGACGCTCCAGCATGCCAAAGAACTATTGTGTTACAACAAACAATGGCACAGAGTAGTAGACAACTTTTATGTAAATCACAGATTATTAATTTTAAATGTAAATCACCACTGGGTCGGCTTCCAAGCAGTCATTTCCCTGCAGCTCCTCCATCCGTTAGCAACATAACCCTTGTTCTAATGAGCACGCTTTCCCCCGGGTGTTGTTCTGTTTACGTTGATGCCCCACTGAAGCCAGAGTGTCTCTTCAGTATCTAATACGGCCGCACAGGCATTCCTCCTCCGCTGCTGATCGTGCATTCGGGAGTTACGCACTCGACGGGGAGTGTAAATCTTCACCTTCGAGATGTAGTGCACTCATAGCTACACACATCAGCGTTGGATGTAGGGAAATCATTTCAGCGCTGCTGGAGGGGCAAACAACTTAAGGGAGGAATTTACATTCATTTACATTCACTTAAACGATGCATTTTTATACACTGGTTCTTCAGCCGTAACCTTTTCATGGTCAGTCTTCTCAAACTTGACAGTGCTTGTGCAGAACATCTTGAAATCAAGCCTTGAAATCATTTTTTGATTTGAGATTACGTTTGCTGAAAATATTGTCACACTTATAAATAGTTTGAAGTTTTAGATGAGGAGAACGACACATTTATATGGTGAATCTGAAGCTGGACGTTAGCGTAGCTTAGCATAAGGACTGGAAGCACAGCGAGAAACAGCTTTATGACTGTCGATTAAAGATCCTCGATTGACATACAAACATTGGTGGTTTAATTTTCTCGGTCTGTCTGTACAGTAAATAAGAAGCTAAAGCCAGCAGCCTGTTAGCTTAGCATAAAGGCTGGAAGCTAGGAGGAAGAGCTAGCCTGGCTCTTTCCAAAGGTAACAAAATACGCCTACAAGCCCATCCTAAGCTCACAAATTAACAAGTCTGTCACATTTATTTACACAATAAAACACAAATGAGTGAGTTTTGGATGTGCTGGTCGCCACTCTTTATGCTAAGCTAAGCTAAGCTAACTGGCTGCTGGCTCCAGTTTAGGGTAGAGGCATGAGAGTGGTGTTGATTTACTCGTCTAACTCTTGGCACGAAAGCAAATAAAGATGCCAAACTTACATTTGGGGCAATGTGGGGAAGACACAACTGACAGACTTTATTTTTAAGTGTGGTGTGGTTGCAGGTGTTTGGACTCTTGACCTCAGTAATTCTAAAACCCTGGCTGTTTGTGTGCGGCAGGTTTGAGAGGTGAACGGTTCGAAATAATATGTCGAGGATAGCACAGTTTTACCAAATTGGTAGGTTGCATTGCTCTCCCAGTGTAACATAAAGCTACAGATTTTCTTTACATTCTGAATAGTGGCTGGATTGTGAAAACAAAGCTGGAGCTGCGACTGGCAGTCACCCAAGCAGGAAGCAGGTACATGGGGAGATCAGCCAGTGCATGTGGTTTTGGCTGGTCTGACAAATGCTATAAAGCTAAATGTATCTGGCTGGCGAGGCTGTGGGCAGCAGAGCTGATCATTACTGCAGAATTGGCGAGGCAGCACACCATAGACGCCGCTTTAGGGTAGAAGGACGATTGGATCTGAATTCAGATGCAGCCCAGTGTTTATATACTGTATACCTCATTAAGATCTGTGTGTGTGATCTGTGTGTTGGCTTCTGTGCTAAGCCAAGAACTGGATGGCAGCACTATATGTGAAACAGTGGAAAAAGAGAGTGAGTGAGATGTCTGGAGACGTTCAAAGAAGTAAAGTTAACTTACTTCTTTATGCTTTGAATGCCTTTTCAGCTCTAATCAACGCTGCTTCGCCTTCCTGACGCAGTGTCACCAACAGGCTGCAATATATTCATATTAGAAACAGTATCTAAGGAGAAAATATGGATAGCGTTACTCTGCATCCTCGTTTGACCCCTCTGCTTTATTTTCTGTTTTCATTCTAGCTTTGTTTAAAGTACATATGAGTGGGAATATCTGCTCTCTGTCACACAGCGGCTGTCAAGCAAAAATGTGAACACAAATATAGGGTTGTAATATTCGAGTAGTTCATAAATCATTTCTTGGACATGGATATGTTCTGATTTCATTAAGAATTTAGAGAATTTAGCCTTTATCTCACTCTGGCATTTTAATGAAGTGAACTAAATGTTAGCTCTCAAAGAAATAGCAGGAATCAAGGAGTCAAATCCTTTCAGTAAAAGAAATACAATATTGCAAAGATGAGTATATGAGTATTCTGACATACAGATGCAGTGACACTATACAAGGACATATTAAAGCTGCAGTAATCACTAAAAGGTTCAAATGACTCTCTTGTACTGATGAATCCATTCAGAAAGATCTCCCAGATCTGCAGTTCTCTTCGCCTCTACAGAGCATTTTAGCGTCTTTAAGCTCGTTGTTTTGGTTTTACAGCCGACGAGACGGTTCGGTCTCACCTCACCCACAGACGTCAGACAAACAAAGCAAGTTTGTGAATACAGTGGAGGAGTTAGTGGGTAAAGTGCCAGATATTTTTCTCAGGTAGTGGTGGAGGCCAAAAACAGAGTTTAAAAAGAGTAAATATTGGAGTCACATTCATCAAGTAGGCAACTATTTGCAAACTAATTAACTACGACAATGTTCATATGGTTACATGTTGTGAAGATCTGTTTACAGCTGGATATGCTGCCCCCAAGTGGCAAAAAACCAAGGTCCAATGTGGTAACTGGAGACGCTGGTATGCAAACAGAGCCAGTCTAGCCCATTTCCTGTCTTTGTGCTAAGCTAGGCTGAGCTAATCGCCTGGTGGCAAATATGACAGTGGTATCTATTCTTTTAATTAACTCAAAGGAATATATTTTCCAAACTGTCTAATCATTCCTTTAATTCTGCTTTAAAGCTAAATCCTGTAATTACAGTAACGCTACAGCTATTAGATAAATGTAACACACAGCAACCAGTACCTCAAAAATAAGTACTTGAGTAGATGTACTTAGTTACTTTCTATCTCTGCAGTTGAGGTGTGTGATCGTGGGGAATTGCCTCCGGTTATCACCTGCAGTGAAATATGGATTTCATGGTATTTTATCATAGAGATGTAGCAGCAGCATCTGGGGGAGTTCATTCCAGCCCTATCTGGACACCTCAGATTACGGGGTCCATGGTCTGCTACACACATGGACTGACACTTTGAAATCTGACTAAATTAGGTCAGCGACACCTGCCCCTCTGTGAGCACGGATACCTCACCTCTGGATGCACCAGCCACTGCCACTTGTAAATATAGGAGCATCTGTGGCTCGGGTCGAAGACCAATTACCCTCTGCACATCTGGGGCCAGATTCTATCACACCTGCATAATATTTGAGCAGTAATGTATCTGTGTTTACTCAACCGCTGGCCCACCCACAGGCATGCCACGCTGGATAGTAGTGTGGTGTCTAATTTCTTGAAAATCTGCTAATCCAATTTCCTATCCTTATGCATTCCAGCTCTGTATCCATCTGCATATCGGATAAAACGCGGGACGTATTCGCTGATCAACCCCACGTTCCAGCGTTCGATGGAGGATGTCAACCTTCTTTATGAGGTCAGTTTAGATCCTGTGGGTTCTGAAGTGTTCAAATAGTTCACGGCTCTGTGGTTCATTACTGGAAATCAATTTAAATATGTTGAGAATGTGCAGATCTGTCTGTCCAGATCGCATATTTGTGGTGCATCTTCCACGTGCTGTAAGCTCTCAATTTAAAAAATGAAGACGCTGTAATGCTGCCGCCCTGCTAATCATGAAAATATATGTGAAGTATGTGTTTACACAAACTTTTCTGGACATTTATGAGGAGCATTTATTAAAATTGTATGGTGTCCTCAGTTAGGTGTTTTTTGGTTAAAATAAGTAGTAGTAGTTGTAGTATAAGTAGATAGTTCCTGAGTATTTTTCTTGATGGACCCACGATCCCAGATCCTGCTGGCTGGAATGCAGATCCAAGGCGTGGAGCACACAATGATGATCCCAGATGAGGAGCTGGCCTCCCTGAGGAGAGTGGAGAAGCTGGAGGTCATCTGTGACGACGTCCTTCCCAAGAGGCTCTCTGACATTCGCCGTCTCACAGCGGAGCTCGCCCGGCGTCAGCAACCTCTGAGCTGGCAGGACTTTGAGCGGACTGTGCTGACCCTGGTGCACACCACTCAGACGCTCGCTCGAGTCAGCAGCCAGCAGCAGAGAGAGGCGTGGACGGACGCTGTGATACAGCTGTTCAGAGCCGTTCGAAAGGACCTCAAACCCTACTGAGGTGACATGTGGGTGCGTCCTGTAACATCCAGCATCATGTCCTTTTGTCAAAGATTGTGAAAATGAAGTACCTTCTCTAAAGATGTCTCTTTTTTTGTCAAGTGCAAATACATGCTGCCTTTTTTGTAATTTTGTTGTAAATAGAGTTTTATCGGACGATAACGAGAGAAGAGAGGTAATGACATTGCACCCTTGATTTAGTTGCTCATGCTCACATCTCATACATGTTCAGCTCTTTCTCACTCTCTCCCTTTTATAACTGCAATGCATCATGTTTGATTCTACTCATTTGTACTTTATAGGAAAGGTAAATAAAACATGCAGTGCGTCTGTCTCCGTGTTTGCGTGAACCACAGGACGGCCTCATTAACCAAGTGTGTCTCAGTGACCTCTAATAAACTTCCACATTCTCACAGTCTTCTTGTGCACTCACTGTGGCATTAAATATCTGAATACTCTCATATAATGTGGTCGTTATGAAGGACCCATAATTTGTGACTTTTCTGATTATTCTAACAGTATATTAATTCCATTTTATTCATAGAGCGCCAAACCACAACAGAAGTTATCTCAGGACACTTTCCAGAGCAGGAATCGTCTGTGATTGCTGTAAATTTACAGATACAATTTCCACCATGAAATCAACAAGCGTTTGTTGGCAGTGGCAAGGAAACACTTCTTGAGCAGAAATCGGCTCATGGTGGACGGCAGTCTCCCGTGACTAGCTGAGTTTAGAGAGCGGGAAGAGACAAAGATGCACAGAAGCAATAATAATAATGATAACTACAGCTGTAATTACAAAAGAAATATGACTAATAGAGACAATAATAAACAGTATTTCTAGTGTTCGTCATGCAGGACCACAGCAGAAGGCACAACCACAGTTCTCCACTATCCATGAGCACCTACAAGAGGAGGAAGCGGAAAAACTGAGTTAGTCAGATGTGTTTATGGGACATGAATGTGCACAGATGGAAAGGGAGCTCAGTGCATCATGGGAAGTCCCTCGGCAGTCTGGGCCTATAACAGCATAACTAAGAGGGATGGTTCAGGGCTTACCTGAGCACAGCCATAACTCTGAGCTCTATCAAAAAGGAACATCTTAAGCCTGCTTTTAAACGTGGAGAGGAGTGTCTGCCTCCAGAACCCGAACTTATTAGTTTGAAAACTCAGTGCTGAATCACCTCCGCCACCTCCCCTGGGCTGACTGTGGGCATGTTTGATGTCATCATATTACTTTAGACGGCATTGCTATGTCTAGAAATGATTGCTCAGCTCATTTGATTTGTCAGCAAAAGTCCTTTGAACAAAAACCACAGATTTGTACTTAAGACTCTGTGTACATCAATACCCCTGATTGCTCATTTGAGGGAACTGTAAAACGTTTGATAGATGTTTGCTTCAGAGCCATCCATTTCCCCACTCGTTTTGGGAAATAGGTACTTGCCGTAATAGGCTTTCGTGCGGTTCACTCATCTTGGAGTGGATAGAAAGTATATATCAGGTTGTGCTGTTTTCCCTGCTTGACTCAATTGGTTTCACAGTTGCTTACGTTTGAGCATTTTGGATCAATTCAAGCTTTTATCGAGTCCTGGAAATGTCAGTCGACCGATGTATGTCATTTCCTACCACCTTGGATGTTCTCCAACAACACGCCTTTAATTTCTGTAAATGTATATGATGAGAACAGGACTTTCAGTCTCTTTCCCAGCATGTCAGCATTCATCTGATGCCCAAGCGACCGGCGCTGACTCTGGGAGGACTGATTGATGAGGAGGTAGTGATGGAATTTCTTTCCAACACGGAGGATCAGCCTTCGCTCCTCGCACCGCTCTAACGATGATGATGATGAGTTTTGGGATGCTTCTGGCCGCTCCTTGACAGGGCGTAAAGAAGACGGGATACTGGAGAAAACAGCACAGCTCAGGATTTTGTTCCAAGTGTCGAGTGTGTGACAGCAGAGTTTCATTAAGACCTCTGTGCTCCATGTATTATACACGACAAGTGACAGATTGTAATGCCTCCGAGTTTTGGACGGTGTTCACTTTGGGTGAAGCACAAAAAATGTCCTCAGATCCTTGAAACAAAATATGTTTTTGCACATTCGTTTAACTTGTTTCAGCAATTCACGTTGCTTTTTACAGATGTTTATTCAATAATTAGGGTTTGTGAAATATTTTCTTCACAGAAAATACAAACTATCACAGACATTTTGCTGATATTGAACTGCAGCAACTTTTGCATAATCAACACTTTAAATGTCTCAAAGTTTAAAACAACCGACTCTCTGCACTGCTTCTCTTTATGTTCATCTCCTCTGTGATCGTGAAATAGATCTAATAAGAAAAATGAGGCTTTTACCTGGCTTATTGACTTATCAGTGTACCTCCAAGAAAAATGAGCCTGTAATATTTCATCCATTTAGTCTATTTTTTTTTTAAATGTCATGTATAAGCCTCAGCAGCATCAAGCATGTTGAGAGAGCATCACCAAGTGGCTGCAGAAGGAACTGTAGACGTGGAGCTCTCTATCTGAACTTCATGTTCTCAAAGCTTGTAGGACTTTATCATCCATCCATCCATTTTCCATAACCGCTTATCCTTATCGGGATCACGGGGGGCTGGACCCAATCCCAGCTCAACCTAGGACACAAATACAAATACAAATGTCCTGGTAGCATTCCCAGATTTATAATCATGAGTAAATGATCTCCATTTTAGGACTTCGTATCTCGTGGTGCAATATTACTGACCCAAAAGATGAAGAGATTGAATTTCTGTAACAGTAATAACTCTCAGCGGAGATAATCAGATGTGTACATGCAACCGAATCCTGAAGGATTTAACGTTGTAACATTATTAATACAGAATAGTACAAGTATTCAATAATAAGCCATTTGCCTGTATTAATCTGGGAATATATGTATATGTATAGTACCAGTTAGTACTGCTGCAGCGTCAAAAAACATTTGTATCTATACACGTCTGATAATCAACTTTGTCACCTCTCTAATCTCTACAAATGTCTCAGACCGTTTATAATCATCCAATCAACAGAAATCATTAAAGCTGAATGTCATATCCACCCCATAACTTCTACATTACGAGCAATAAAACATTTAAATTACTATAACTGCCTGTTTCTATTGAACCGGAACATACGTGTGCAATATATTTGTAACTCAGGTCTAAACTTCATTTTAAACTTCTCTGTGCAAACATTATCACTACATCTCACTAGGTGGCAGCATTACCAAATTTGATTCCCTCACTCATGTTATCAATCATGATTTTGTCAGTTGTTATTGATTTGTGCAGACCTAGCGAGGGGAAATAGGTCCAGAGAGACGCCTGGACTTCAATAATGACGTGATATTAACAATATGCTAATAGCAGTAATAATCTTTTATTCTCTGAGTCCACGTTGTGCACACATGCATGCATGTAAGACTTCATTAAGAGCTCTTGAACTCATTGCAGTATTTTTGTGGGCTGCTGACAAAAAATCAACAATGTGGCATCTCTTATTTTCTTTCTCCTTTTTCTTCCCTGGGTGTGTTTGTGGTGGCTTAATTAGAACTGAATCTTGTCAAAACTGGAATGTGTCTTTCCTGGTAAGAAATATTTTGTGATCACCTCCAGCTGAACACCCAGTTGTTTTAACTCAAGCTTATCAGCTGCACATGTTTCCCCCCCCACAGCTGTCAGACATATTTTCATGCTTCGAGTCTCGCTCCGCTGGCAGAGAGGGGACCAATGAGAATCACAATGTGTCGCATATACACACACACACACACACACTGTGTGTTTCTGCACCAAATTAAACAACTCAGTACCTTTTCCATGAGTCTAGAAATGAGCGCACGGCAACCTGCCACAATAAAAACATAAAGGTCACATGATTTGCGGTATATATCTTGGCGGATATTATGAGAAAATGTTTCAGGATCTCAATGCCGGGCATCAAACGCTCCCGCCACACCATTGAAAACATTTCTTTGGCAAAATATCAGGGCTGATTCTTTTCTTTGAAGACGCTTTGAGACAATATGCGAACAGCGAGTTTTCTTTAAAATTAGGCAAATAACTGTCATTCCGAGTAGGAAATAAAGAGCAATGAGAGCTGTGACTGAAGAACTCCAGATGTAAGAGTGCATGTTAAGAGGTGATTTATAAGCTGCAACTGCAAACAGGCTGAAATCATCAATGTGTGCCTGTCAGCTAGTGTCACGCCAGTGTCTTTCTTGCATTGCTAATAACTGACACCACACTGCAAGGTCTTGAACCTGACTTTAAAACGGGCTATACGGTTATGATTGTGCAACCTTTAAGCTGAAATCACAAATAGGTAACGTATCATTGTGTGGCCAGTGTGGTGTGTATAATAGCAGCTGAGACTAGAAGAGACAAGGTGCCAGCAGGGGAAACTGCAGAGTTGGATGACTGCGTAGATAGATGGATGGACAGAGGTGGGAGTGGGTTACCTCGCTGTGTCCAAGAGCCAATTACACAGCATGAGCGAGAGCTGCTCAAAACAGCCTCCTGCTCTCTCCGGCTTCCAGGAATGAGCACAGTATATTTCATGAAAACACCACAACAGCTGGGAGACTGTCAGGGTGAATCACATAAGCATGAATAAAACAGGATAAACAGCGTTGCATGAATTATTATTATTGTCTGGATACATTTGGAGTCAGAACTGAAGTTTTTGTCGTTACTTTGTTCATTTGTCGTCCAACACATGCTCTCACAACAATCCCACCGGTGGAGATGCTTTCTCATCTTTCTCACAAAGTCGGCATAGCTGTGTTTTTGATAAAACGATGGGAGCAAGAAAGTTGGCAGAGAAACGGGATAGCAGATAGGCTAATGCTGTCTTTCCCTCCCAGACTCTTATCGCACATTGCTATGAAGAGGTGCAGAATTCACATGGGGAGCTGTGGTATGCTGTTTTTCATCACACTCCGGGTCCCTAATTTGATTGGACGTGGTGAAGTCCAGCCACAGGTGGAACGGTCTCAACGGGAAGCCTCAGTCGGCCCATTAAAGCAGGAGTGACTGATAACGTTTCTGTGTGTGGATGATGCTCGTGGTGATATTATACCAGTGTCTTATCTCACAGACTCTCTAAAGATCCTTTTCATTTGGGCGATGGAACTTAATCTTCCAGTCAGCCTCCAGAGAAGCCAACATAGATGAGAGCTACACAAGGGTTGTCTTAAAGCTGCACCAATCAATACTTTTTCAAATTAAAGGAATACTTAAACATTTGGGGGAAATACACTTATTTGCTTTCTTGCCGAGAAATAGATGTGAAGATCAATACTATTGTCATATGAAGCTAAAGCAGCAGCCTGGCTTACCTTAGCTGAGCACAAAGACTAGAAACAAATGGAAATAGCTACCCTCTCCAGGCCCAGCTTCATATTAAATGGACGAGGTGAAATGGTTTCAATTTAGTCATCTTATATTGGCAAAAACAGCTCGCCTCAGCCCTACCTTACTTTTTAGCAGCTTTCAGCTCGTTGTTTTGGTTTCACAGACCACGACTTCACTATTTTGGCTCACCACCAGCTTCATTTCCAAATGTTTTCAGAGAAAAAGCTCAGATAA
The DNA here is from genome assembly GCA_028641955.1 of Protonibea diacanthus. NCBI lineage: Eukaryota > Metazoa > Chordata > Actinopteri > Sciaenidae > Protonibea > Protonibea diacanthus. Next base: position 14,712,345 of record CM053997.1, on the reverse strand, counting down.
ACCTGCTTTATGTTCCTGTGCAACAGCAGGTTAGTGGCTAGCCGGTGAACAGTCGAGAATTAAGAAGCCACAGAGACAAATATTTCCCTCAGGAGCCGGAAGAGACCAAACCAGAGCTAAAAAGAGAGTGAAAAGTGGTCTTACATTCTTTAGGTGGACTCCAAATGAAAGATAATGTCGCTACATGTCTGCTGGATGTGTAAACAGGCAACTGTTTGCTAACACATTGGCCACAACAACTTTATACAGTGATAATTTGTCAATGTTGCGGTTACTGCTTGATCTGCAGCCCCCAAGTGGGCAAAAAAAGACAATTAATGTTGGCTCAAAACAGACTAAAGCAGTATTCAAAGCAGCCCTCTCTTTCAATCGTGCAGTAAACAGCATTGTACATGCTTGGCAGGTGGCCAAGACAGCAGTAAATCCACGTTTTAACTCATCACCGTTGCTGGAGATGGTAGCTGTGACAAATGGCATATTCCATCTCATGTTCTCCACACAGCTCTTTGCCTTCTCATTTACAAAAGACATATAGGATTAACGTAAAGATTTATAAAAAAAACTATAGAAGGTCGTAATTGGATTTTGATGTGCTTCAGATGTGTTACAAGTATGTTGTCTTGAGCTGCCCTCATAATGAGGGTCTGCTGATTCGGTCAGATGCCTCTTGTCATGTTCAAATCCAAAGCTCTCTGATGAAATGTTATGGCAGAGGGGGAGGAAGACCCCAAATAACTGTGGTTCAAAGCTTTTTGTGACCCCAACCACCCTGTAATTGAAAGCCTGAAGATCCTCAACACTGCATCACATAACCACAAAGCCGTTTTTTTCCCCCTTATGTAATGAATCCTTGCATGTTAGCTTCGTATGGCATTAACAGGCATTCTTTTGATATGAACTTTCATATGAAGTTTCAAAGCAGTCTCATATGCAGGATTGCGGGCTGCCGAAAAGCCACGGCCAGAATTCCTCCTAATATAGCTCTGTAAAATTTGCAAACTTATCCTCGCAGAGATTTCTGAAGGAACTGTGGGCCAAAGATAGATCCTGGCGGGACTCCGTGGAACCAGACCCTGCCTGTTTGAGCGATGAGTAAACAGCCAATTGCAGGAGAGATGGACTCGCGAACAGTAATCCATCGTGTAAACACAGTGAAACATTTGATTTCCTCTTTAGAAAATTCATGTTTGTTGATGCTTTGTCTCGCTTCCGTTGAACTCTATGATCAATGGTAAGTGATACAGCAACAGCAGGTGGCTGAGACTCCAAACACTTGACTGTAAATGAATTCAACTCAATGCAGTTCAGGCCATCTGGCGGATTTCTTTGTTTAGAGAAAAATTAATCATTAAGTGACTCTGAGGCTGGGGAGTCTGCCAGCTTTGTTTTAAATGCGGCCATCTTAGTTTGGTTTTAATGGACGTTGTGCTTTCAGGAAGCTAAGCGTCAGAATGGGGAATAGCAATGAAAGGAAGTGTGTTTGTCTGTGTGTGGGTGTGTGTGTGTGGCTTGAGTGGATTTCCACAGACCATCACCGTCACCATCTGTAAACATACATGTCTCATTAATGCATATTAATGCATGTTACCATTTAAACTTCAGGAGTTTCAAAATATTGTAATTTATCTATTTTTGAAGGATGCAACTGATAATTGGTACATAGATATTAGAGTAGGTTACAACAAAATTAAAGCCACAGGACTCCAATAGCTACAGGTAGATGCTGATATCTGTTTGCTCTGGGAAGGGGGTCCCAAGCCTAGGTCAAGTCATAATCAATTCAATAAATGCAAATTGCAGAGAAATCACTGCAATTGTTTGCATTCAAACTTTTTAAAAACATTTTTAAAGCCTAAATTCTGATGAATTTTAATTGTGCTCAGTTGAGTAACTGAGAAATTATAAGTGTCTAAAAGTGATCATGAGGATATTGATTTTGATATAAGTAAGCAAAGACTAAATCTGCAATCAATAAATGTCTATTGTGTTTCTTTTAATTTTAATTCACACAGTATGTCACGAATCCCCGGCTGGGACGACTGGTCCATGTTTGTGTGTGGGTGTTTGTGTGTTTGTCTGTCTTTCTCCTGGCAGGGCTTGAGGGGGCGTGCCTGTACCTAACCACTCTCACCTGGCTGAGGTCTTCTCCTCACCTGCTCAATCCAGTCCACTCAGCCTTCGCCTCGTGAAACCTGCGTGTGGACCTCCACCCTCCTAGCCTGCCGGCCGACCCCTCTCTGGACAATCCCCTCCTCTGGGCCCCCACTCTCGCCTGCCTGCTCCCTTTTTGTGTCACGTATTCACTCTTTGCCAAATAAACTGTTACACTCAAACTCTTGTTCCGATCTGCTTCTGGGTTCCCCTCAGAACCGTGACAGAGCAGCCAAGGCTGCACTGTCTTATATTATATTACACCAATATATTGTAGAGTGTCTTAGCCAAAAATTAGCCAGGACTACCAACGCTTCTTGTAATTCAAAAAATGCTGTACAGTACCAAACTTGATATTTAAAGTTAAAATCTAAATTGTTAACATTCATGAGTATGGTGTGTGTACACACACTTGTTAACAACATAGGCCCAGAACAAATTATTATATATTTTGCGGTCCTATCTAACACTGGATTTTGCACGACCACCAACAAAGGACAGCAGAGGAGCTACACATTTTAAGATCTATCTTAAAATAGACTACACACAAGGGATAAAACACACCATGCACTAAAACAAAATAAATAAATAAAACATGTAATGATAAAAATGAGCCGTCTGTGGTAAGTCACCTGATTCACACCACTGCAGTTCTCCTACAAACGTTTTGAAGAAATATGAGTATATTAATGAAAATTAGGATTGATACTATATGTTTAATCGTGGTATGGTTTTTCCTTGCACACATACCGGCCGGTAAAAAGAGAAAGCAGAGGCATCATTTTGGGCGAATGTGGTCTGAATCAAAAATATAGTCTTTGTGTGTGTGTGTGTGTGTGTGTGTGTGTGTGTGTGTGTGTGTGTGTGAGAGGACTCCTGTCCGGGCCAAATCACCAGAGACCGTCTGTTTGCCCCATTATGTGTTTGGTGTCAAACTGAGTGTGAAGAAGTGTACAGGGCCCCTGGGAGTCGTATACCAACCGTTAACTCACACTTTGCTTACACTCTCATTTCTCTAACTGATTTGTATATCATCTGTACACACTCTTCACGTATAATAATAAACCGTGCCGGCAAATGTCCTTGACCTCGTGCTTACCTTAAAGTGTTAAGATACAGTATGTCATTGCTTCCATTCCCTGCGTCATCCCGGCTTTGTTTTCTTTCACATAAAGGAAACATGTTTATGGGGAACAAATGACAGAAAACAAAGACAACAAAGATTCATCGGCCTCTCGTTGGATTTTACAGCAGTCCAATTTGAAGAAACACATGTGGATGTAATCACAAAGTGGCTCTGCAGATGCTTTCAGTTTGGAAGTTGGACAACAACGCGCCAGTCACAACACAGCAGACAGACGCTCGCCCTGTAACGTGGAACTGAAAGTTCAGTTATTTGATTTAAACCCATTAACCCTCTTTTTCCAACTTCAGTGTCACAGTGAGTGAACAGGTGGGATCTTTTCATCCGGAAGAATCTATAATTGATGTTTAATGAGCAGTGTCACGCATAGCTTGTGGTCATTTCTTTGAATATACCAGCATACATGATCCTTCGCGGCTGTCGTCTGCCCTCACCGTCAAATCCACCCAACTTTACCCAGGAAATACCTCGTCTGGCTGCAGTGCCAGGGTGGCCCAAAGTCACACAGCAACATATAAAATACAGCACATTTTTCCTTATAAATTATTTCATTATTTATACTTTGCATTTAATTAAATACAAACAGCACGGGGCGGTATTTAGCTCAGTTGGTAGAGCAGCCGTCCCGTATACGAAGGTTCAGTCCTTGCTGCGGAAGCCCAGGGTTCGAATCCGACCTGTGGCTCTTTCCCGCATGTCATTCCTAATAATAATAAATAATCTAAAAAATAAATAAATAAATACAAAGAGCAAACTTAGAACTGCTTATTGGCTTACTGAATAATTAACACTCGTTTGATGGTATGACCTCATAAAGAGTTAACTTAATTCACATTTTTTTCAATGAGCTATGGGATTAGTGTGCCAATCAATGATGATCTGCCAATAAAGCTACTACTGTATGTAGATCGATCGTGCAGGTCTTGGCCTAAAAAGAAGTGAGCTCCATAAATAATGCAATCCACTGAGTAAATCAATATTACACAATATGATAATGAAAATTCATAAATAACCAGATTGGGTAGTGATTCATGTATATGTATGTGTGTGTAAGAGTGCTTACTGTGACTGTAAAACTGAATACTTTCTGGATGTAGGTAGAAGGTTTTGGCACTTTGCATTGGCTTCGCTTCACAGCCACGGAGGTTGCCGCTTGACTGTTTTCCGGTATGTTATATTGTCCCTGCTCTCCACACAAATGTTGTTCTAATTTATAGAATAGATGTCGTTACCATTAATAATTATGTAAACCATCCCAATAAATGTCGTGGCCCACAAAATAAATGTCCACAAAGACAAACCTCATCTTACTCTAATGGCATGGAGCAAAGCGTGCGCTCCAGAGCTGCCACACTCACATGACGTACAGGCAATAAGGCATTAATGTGCTGCATATTTAAGCTTTAATGCTCCGCCATGCAGCTGCTTCACTGCTCACTGTGTTGTAGCATGTGTTGCAATTACTGCTGTTCATGTAGCGTTTTATTAGCGAGCTCACCTGTGATCTCCCCAGCTTCAAGTCGGCTTTGCGGAAAGATAATTATCTTCGCCCTGCGCTGCCTGCTTCTACTGCTACGGCCTCCGAGTGAGTTCCCTGTCCTGCTGTCGCGGCTTCGGACTGCTGCAGCTAATATGCATATCATGACTCTGTATATTAGCCCTGTTGGTTTCTGTGTGCTCGGTAAATGTCAGTAAGCTACAATATGAGGCTGCAATCAGTTTTATTGCTCTACCACAGATGTCCTTGTGGGCAATTACATAATTTACTATGAGTGACATCATGGCCAAGTCCTTTTGAATAAAAATGACTGGTTCTCCTTTATGAAACGATATGATATCCACTATTTACACTTAGAGTACAAATTGTAATAAAATTAAAGGCTGTATCATCAAAATCTAACCTCTAATAATGTTATTAGCCTTATTTAATCATGTATCAGTGCTTCTTCTCCTGCTTTTACGTAATTCTCAGGCAGAATATGAATGGGGCATTTGTATTTTTCTAAGAACTAGTTCCTCGAGTAATCATTTTAGTTCTGCTCTGTATTCATATTGCAGATCTGTACCATATGAGGTTGCTGACTGACGTGCATTAATACCGCAGCGCCTGTCGTTAGCCCCCGAATATGGAGGGTACAACAAAGCAGCCGCTTTCCTGCTAAAGGGATGGTCCCACTTGTGGCAGATGGGCGTCCAACCCAATCTGGAATTGAGACAAAGATGTCTGCCCCACGGTCCCATGAGAAAATGAGTCCACAGGTTAATGCTGGACTAATCAATGAGAGCCTTGCATGGAATTACCTGTGAGTATTCCTGATCTTCCACTCAGCTAATTAGCGCTATTCATCAACTTGGGGTGGAGACAGTCCCATGGCACTCACGGGGTCAAACTAATTAAACATTTTGGCTCTATATGGCCCCCTCGCTGCTACCCTCCTCCCCTTTTACTCAAAGTCTGAGTCGCTTCGTGGGGGTTGGGCTGGGCATTTCTTTTGGTCTGCGGACGAGCACTGGGTTTGATTATTGATCTGGACCTGAAGTCCGTTGGGGGGTCAAGTAATCAAGAAAATGGGGAGTGGCAGGTCGCAGTAATTGAATTGTTGTGTGGCAGACAAAACGCCAAACAACTCAACGTGATATAGAGAAAGGGGAGGCGCAGGTCAGGATGAGGACTCGTGAGTGATTTCCATACCTTCGTGATTTGTCTTCCATTGGCAAGCAACCAAATTAAAAAACTGACGGTTGATATATGGACATATGGGCGTGTTTGTTTGTTCCAAATTTTTTGAACATCCTCCAAGTTCCAACTGATAGCTTAATTATGCCTCTTGTTCCCATATGTTTATAATCCTCATGACGGCCTGATTGTTTGCAGTAATGAGCCTCTTCCTTATGACGAAGCAGAGCTAACCTTGGACACAGCAGCAGCCCCCCATATGAGGATGAAGTCATGGCTATATCCTTCTATAATACAATCTTCTCTACAATTTCAAGCCTAGACAGTACTACACTCAGCGGTGTGAGTGATTCAAAACTGAACTGATAAGAGAAGTGGAAAATTTGATTTCCAACGGTTATACTCGGCTGCTAAAAATGCTGCATTACCTTCACGCTGCAGTGCTGCGCTGTCAGAGGAAACAACTGGATCCTTGGCTGTAATGAGAAAAATGGCCTAAAGTCAAAATGATACTGCAGATCTTGTTGTTCTAATTTTCCTGAAAGATTGCATGTGACTTCTTTAAAAGGCACCACGAAATACTGCTAATAGGGAGCAAATAGTCTTGGAAATGGGATCAGCGTTCGAGTTAAGATGGTTAATTAAAAGCACCACCTTGCTCCAGCAAGCGAAGCAGTAATGGTAATTAAAGGTAGCAGTTATTCAGATGACACTTACTACTAATCTTGAGCACATTGATTAAACTGCCTGAACCTCAATCAGTGTGTCACTCAGGGTTTGATTGGTTTGGTCTTTAGAGGCCCCCCAGATTGAAATGTAAGCATGAAATAAATAACGGCTACAGAAGCTATACGCCGTGTTAATAAAGCATGTCATCCACCTGCATGACTGCTCTCAGTGCAATCAGCACATCCTATAGCTTGTTGCTTCATTAAAAAAGAGGAAATAGAGAAATTATTAGATTAACCAGGAGGCATCAGAGGCAGGATTGCCGGGATGTTGGGGGCCAGAGTCCATGTCGGGTGCCGACGGCTCTTCAAAAACTTATGGGTGACTTCACAAACACAACATCCATGTTTTACAGACTTGACACGATGGATATTTGTAGAAAATTTAATGGTAGTCCATCAGAGTTTGGACCAAAGTGGTGTATGGACCAAAGAACATTGCCCTTCCAACTGCAACCCGGGCTTAAAACACTCACGTTAAAACTGCTTTAATACATTTTTTGGCCACCAAGGAAACAAGTTGATTAACATTGGCAAGTTTTTATGGTGGACGTGTTAGAGAACAATTGTACAATTTGCACACCTTTAACCTAAAAGAAAAGGCTCACCCGCTAACCTTAATTAATTTGTGATGTAATTCAAGACAAGTGTTACATTTCAGCACTTTCAGCTAATGCAGTGTCTGCAGAGTGTATATGTAAGCTCGCTGTTTAAAACATCATCCATCAAGATGAGTAAGAACAGGTCCAATCGAGGCTCTTTACAGTGAATTAAAGCTAATCGAATTCTGCTATGCCGATGACAAAATGCTTTCAGACGTTGATTTATCTTGTGATTGGTCATGCTCGTCGGTTGAACCCTGACCTCAGGAAGCATATAAAACAGCAGGAAGTTTACACAAGCCCCAATTTATAAGTGATGGGTGACACAGGGCCAGTATATCCTCCTTGTTCCTGCTATCCGGGCACTCTAATCTGACAAATGGGCCTTTGTTTCACATGAATTTATACATTATGGGGACATAACCCTAACTCCTGTGTAATATTTGGACAACTATGCTGAGTTTATAAATTTATTGAAACAGTCATAAAGTCATAAGATTAAGTCATGATGTTATTAATCATGCAAGTCCATAAAAAGTGAAACTAGAAACACATGCAAAGAAATAGTTGGTAGAAGCACTCTGAAAACTTTAAATGGTCGGGGATCCTGAAGGAGTCAGCTGGTGAGGAAAAGCAAAAACAAAATATTGTAATGAAATGGAAAACAAGCCACAATTTTTGGAAAGACAGTATCTCTGGCAAGAGTTTTTGTTTAGAGCGAGGCCTCATTGTGTAAAAACAGCTGCACGAAATCAGCTTTTTCAGTAATGACACAGATAACACATTGTTAAATTCAACATCTGCTCAATGCAGAGTTGCATTCATCCTTAAAGCTGTAGCAAACAGTGTCAGCTGGGGTAGTTCTTCCATTTGACTGTGAAGAGAGGGTAACTGTTGATAGTGTGTGATAGTCACAAAGCGGCGGGTCTGTTTAGTGTTCAGTAAATAATAAAAAAAAAAAAAAAAGAGCTGCAGGAGTTACAAGGCCAGGATATAGTGATGCCATGACCTACAAGTTGAGACATAATTTGAACTTCTTCTTGTACTATGTGCTTCCTTCCACAGGTGAATGGCTTTGTTGGGTGTCTGGGGACTGGTTGGTAGAGGGGAATGACGGGTGAAGGTGAATGGAAGAGAGAGCATGCAGCTCCTCTGGGACTAAATAATTTGAGGTGGGTATCTGGGAACCGAAGGTTCACGGTTCATGGTGAGTGGTTACCGGGATTGCAGCTCCGAGGGGAAGTCTGATGTGTGTCAAAGGGTCTGCAGTCACCAACACATGGGAACTGACATCATGCATCTGTGTCTAATGCCAGGGTCGCGTAAGGGATACGACTTGACCCTTGGCCTTTGGTGAAATTTAGCCATTCGTCATGCGTTGCTGGATCAGGGGCTGCAGCTCCTGGCACATCTGTTCATAATGCAGGTAGCGTGTGGGGGCTGCTGCTTCCGTGAATCCGAACAATCTCCTGATGTATATAAATTGATGGCAGTTGAGCCACGTGCTTCTAGAGAGAGCCCCGGCTCTCAGCTTAATGAGGTTGTATATCCTTCGAGTTTTAGCCACTCTGAGGGAGGCGGTACTCACCTTTGAACTTCCAACAGAATCTTGATAAGATGCATTGAGATAGCTGAAAATGACAATGCATTTAAAGGGTTTACTTTTGCCCGTTGATGCATAACGTATCAATCCATCTTTACACTTCAAACAATGCCACGATTGTTGCAAAGTGTCCCATTTAGCTGTCCGCGGGTGTTTAAAATGATTGTGAAAAGGAGCCTTTAGGGAACTTCAGGTGTTTACATTGTCCAAGATGGATGACGCTAGCTCACTTTAACTTAAAGACTGTGTGTACACTGTTACTCTTTGTTTGGCTATCTTTAATGCCACACTTCCATATACTGTCATGGTGGTGGTGGTCATAGAGAGAGAAGCCTTTATCTAGCTGGACATATTGGTTAAAACAATGACTCACAGTTATTCCCACCATGATTAAGATCCTGTGCAGTCAAAATAAGTTGGTGCTTTAATCAATATGCCCCACTAAATATAGATTTTTAATATTTTAATGGACTGGGTGACATGTTTAGCTTGGACTGTTATGGTATGGATGTCACTGTGTTTAAATATAAAACTATTTCAGTTAAAAGTTATAAAGCACCGTTTAATTGGAGTCGCTGAGATTTCCAGGGTGTAAGTGAACGTGTCAGCTTAGAAGTTGTGAGTTACTCCAGCTACTACAGTATGACTTTCATTTGTCCAAAGTAATGTAGAGGTAGAGAGAAATTTTCCTGTTCATTTTTACAGTTCTCAAACATATGTAAAAACAGTTTTACTAAACTTTTTGTGGCTCCAGAAGGAACTAAAGATGATAAGCTGCCTTAAATTATGTCACTTGAGTCAGCAACAGAAAGAAATCAGCTCACTATCTCTGTAGCTCCATCCTTATCTCTGGATGTCCGACAAGGTGAGCAAGGTAAAGCGGTGAAAATATTCTGAATGTTCTGTACACTTTTAATTACCTATATTTTTATTTACATGTTTTTGAGGTGTGCCTTTTTATGTGGCCTGGCTGTGCCAGGATCCCTGTTTGCTTCTCCACAGGGGGCATGCTGACCGACATCATACAACCCCACTTGAAAATACCTGAACTATCCCTTTAACAGTCACCGTGTTTTGACTTGTTGATAGGGGTTGCGGCGACAGCAGAAAATCTGCATCTTCTCCATTTCCCGACTCGGTCAGAGAGGTCAATCTGTGATTGACACCAGGACTCTGATAGACAGGTGACCTCTGACCTTAGATGAAGGCTCAATCGGACAATCATGACTGTTCACAACTGACGCTGACATGATCTCCTTAAAGCTAGGGACGCCCACAGAATATATATTGCCATCAAGCGCATTGAACACAATGGCAACTATTGAGTGACCTTGCTGCTCTGAGCCGATTGAGAAGAAAAATCCCTGTGGAGAATCCCCTCTCCACCTGATTGAAATTCCTGCAGAGGGGCTGCGAGAAGATCTGAAGTCGCAGCAGTGATCCACAGTGACGGTCAAATTACAGGAACTCAGATGAAGAAGATAAAACAAATTTCAGTCCACCCCGGAGCAGACTTTTATCTCTGTCTCCATCCTTAACTATTCGCTGAAGTCATATAAATTGTGATAAATGGTACCCGGGTGGAATGTGCGTGCTGCAACAGGCCTTTTCTTTTCCTTTTGAGGATTGTCTCCAATTGATAATGTAGTATCTCATCAGTATCAATCACAGAGAGTGTTTACTGTCAAAGTAATCACTGTAGATCTTATCAAAGTGTTGGTATTCGCTGGCCAAATCAGCCACACTCTTTAACTGGAGGTTAAACCAACATGTTCCTGACACATGAGACAGGAAAATCAACTGATAGTAAAACAGCTTTCCTATCAGTTGATCAAAGCTGTTTTTGGAGGGTCAAACAGTTAGGTACATATTAGTTGATGATAAGACTTACAGCACTGTGTTTTTCTTTTGTTTTTTTTCCTACTTGTGAATTGTGCTTGATACTAAGGCAGTTGTTTTAAGGGTGCATGTCTGGGAGTGTTTTCACTGTAAAAAATAAAGGAGAGAAAGATGGACACAGTGACAGTTCGGGGAAATGAGGGATGGAATTCAATAAAAATGCGGCAGAAGGCACAGTAACAAGATGGAAGCTGGCATGGCAAGTTAATGAGCTGTAGCTGACAGGCCAAAATGGATTTTCTTGCGTCGTGACGCTGTTGAATCCGAATGTAGCAGGACGGGTGGAAGTGTTTTGTGTCTGGCATAATGTACCATCTTATACTGCTCAATCTTCAAGTCTTTCTTTGTCTCTCCGGCGTGCTCGTCATTAAAATAACTTATTTAGCTGACAGCGTCTGCTGAGTGGCTATGTGTTCTCACTGTGAATGGCAGTCTTTCACTATAAGGAGCATGGAAGGAAAAGAGAATTAAATGACTTCATAGATTTGGAAATAACGCCACCCCACATTTAGAAATTTCCTCCCAGAAACACATGTATAATCAATCTTTTTTAATCGGCTTGGATCACAAACATGAGCACACCCTGCCTGTTAAATACCTGAATCGTTCTGTAGTCGAACCCCTCTGTGCATTTTTGGAGATGTTCTGTTGTTTTAATGGAGTAAACAGAAGAAGGAGCTTCCCTGCAGGCTTACTTCCTCACTTGGGAGATAGGCAGGTAGGAGTTGCAAGCAAAATCAGCTGGAGAACTTCATTCCACCCATTGATAATTTTCTGTCATTTTTCAAACACGCCATTGCCATGACTCCTTTTTCTGCTTCAAGTCATGTGTCATTGCTTCTATTCTGTTTTGCAACACACACAAAAGTAGGAACAATCAGTAACTCCTGTAAAAGAGAAGATGATCCAAAAATCTGTCTTGATCCTGTTGAATATTGGCAAGTCAATTCAGTTAGGTTGAAGGTTGCATAACATGTATGGTGTGAGATCTATTTGGCAACCTATTGGTGTACTGAAATCAAAAGGAATGCAATTAATTTGTGCTGCAATTTTATCTAGTGCTCAATTTTGAGTACACACATAGTACACATAACTCCTAATGCCAAACTGCCTCATTTAACGGCAGCTGTTTCTTACTAAGCCATTCTTAAGGAAAACATTGCCAGACCTCAATTCCAAAGAATTCCTTTAATTTGTCTCCTTGCCATCGGCCCGAAAGGCCAAAAATGTCTTCTGTGTCATCCCTTCAAACCTGACTTGACAATCTGGATGACCACATCAACGTGATTGTCATAGATGGACCAGGTGTTCAAAATTGGGGTAACTGACCTCAAGCTCCGCAGTATACCTGCCTCTTTTCTAGCCACGTCACTATCCTTTGGAATGCTAGATTGTGTCATCTTCTGGCTTTCGGATGTCTTCCCTATTCTTTCCTTCCACAATCCCTGTTGACATCACCTTAGCTCAAACTGTCCTGTTAGCAGGCTGCCTTGTAATGCTTTTATATTGAGACATCGACACGCCATTCCTCTCCAAAGGCTTGCTGCTTGCTGCGTCCTCCAGAACATATGCCGTCCCCATGATCTCCAGGCGTACTACAATCTTCTTCCAAGTTTACCTGGCAGGAACAAGCTTCTTCGAGTGACAATCTGGACTGCACTGTAGTTGTCTCAGCATGCCTACTCACCCTGTGTTTCATACTTGCTGTGCCAAATTTCCATTTCAATTGGCAGACAACTTTCTTCAAAGCTTTCATTGAGGCAACGCTTTTGCCTTCTTCTCTGCACTCCAATCTCTTGTCTCAAACCTCATCCTCAAATCCACTCTTCACTTCAAAGACTGGCTTGGTATCTCATCAGATACTCAACTCACCTGAATAGTATCCAACACTATCATCCTTCCAAACACCCAATTTCTCTGGCCACCTAGACCTTCCAACATGGCATCCCCAACTGTACAGTCCAGCATGGTGGCCAACAGATCTCTCGTTTGAACAACCTCTCCACCCTCCGGCAAGGCCATTATTCCAGGATCTGCTTCCAGGATTCTCCTCCCAGCAGCTGTCACTTGCCTGATTCCAAAAACTCAATCCAAGCTGAGAGTCTCTGGGGCCAGTTATCTCATCGTGTAATCCCAAAGCGATCAGCTTCATCTAGAGCCAAATATCTACATACACAGCATTAATCTTGTCATTACATGGTTTCTAAAAATCCCTAAAAATCCCTGCTACCCCGGCCTGTTATTGTGTTTGAATATTGTCCAGGCGTTTGAAAAGCCATTTTGACTAAATGAAATCTCCAGTGTTTCATGTTTTTATTCATGTTGTCTCATTAAAAAAGGGGGTTCAGTTCAGCAGCCTTCTCTTGTTTTTTTCAGTGAACACTCTTCACACTATCACAATCTAAATATATACCTCACACTGTTTTGGAAGATGAGGTTCCCCCCAGCCAAGGGTTCAGGGAGTGGAGCTGGTGTTATGCCAGAACCGGAGCTGGGCAATAGAAGATGCAATGTAATCATAATAAATACACATGTGAAGCTGTCCGTATTAATAACAATGCTGCACTCTGAAACTGGTGGTGCTAAGCTCCCAAAGACTCTAAAGAATCCCAAATATGTGACAGTGAACTGCGGGGAAATACAAAGAAACCAAAATTTCCCCTTCATAAAAATATGTAAAAAGTCAAAAAGCCTTGAAACAAACAGATGTGTCACTGCCATGTACGCAGAATGAAAACCTATTTCTTTTTAACTTGGATGCTACTGAAGGGGAAACCTCAATCTCAACTCAAGAGGTTGGATGTAATCTTGGAAGTCATCTTGCCGATCCCTTAAGACCAGTAGATCAGTATGATTTATGGAATTTTAATGTCACTATCGGGAAATCAGAAGCATGTATAAAGAAACGATCATCGCAGAGCACAGCTCTGCCCTCACAGAACTTATGTATATCTGGAAAAGAGCACATAAACTAGTAAACAACGTATAAATCCAACGCACAGCTCGTAAAGCTGCCTCCGAAAACCACAACTACTGTAACAGTGGTTTGTTTTATGTGTAAGTTCATTAAGTTTATTGGACAGACTAATAAACTTGTGGATGTGGATGGTGTTCTCGATTAAATCTATTAAGATCTCAACCCTATTGCGGAGCTCAGTATCACTTGAGGTACAGCAGCTACACGAGAAGCAGGACGCCGGGTAAATCATAACCAGATTCCATTAGCTCCCCTGTGGAAGTTGATGCCTCAAGTAAAGAAGTTTTAATTTGATTTATTGTGTCCCCCACCCACTGAGATGGAAGCGTGCAGGACAGGAAATGATGTGCAGTGATGGGAGGGGAGACACACATGAGGAATCACCGGTATAATGTGTCAGGTAAAGCAGGGACAGATGGGCTGCACACCAGCCATCGTGGTCGAAAATAGCACAAAATCATGCAAAGATGTGCTCATTCATTTCACTAAACACAGCCGCGTCGTGCTCAAATCAAATCAAGACCCCATTAGCTCAGCACTCTTCTGCCTACAGAAAACCCAGAGTGAGATAGTGACTGTGACACCACAACATAATACCTAAAAGCAGAGGTATGAGAAGGTTCACAAGAGGAATGCAGATTAATGTCAGCATGTCGACCTGAAAACGGGACGTGTTCATTGATTGGATATTTTCTGTGAACATACATCGTGTTTGGAGGGACAAAATCAAGACAGCAGAGGCCGTATCCTGATATGGCCGACGATAAGGTCACTGGGAGTCAGTGGACCAAGCTCATGCACCTAACCTAGCAACTCACTGGACCAGCTAATGGCTCGGCCAGTCATTAGCCTTTGAAGCTGGATACAAGCATGCCGAGGATAGATAGATTAGCTCATATCTTAGCCGGTCAACCCACAGTTGGTCAGGACTGTACCAAGTGGGACTGAGGGGGGAAAGCTGTCGCTTCTTTGCTTTGTATTCTGGTTTTCCTTCCAGCACAAACAGTAACTCCATCCTGAGTTACTATTTAAAGTTTAGGAGAAAAAACTTAAATGTTGCTAACTGATTTTGCAGGTGTAAGTGGTTTTGACCATCAGTGATTGAAAGCTGATGTTTGACCGAGCAAGAATTTCTTTGTGGGGAGTTTCTTTCTCCTTTGTTTAAGCAATTGTGGCTTTGTACGATGTGTATTTAGCTCTGAACCACCACCAACCACCACCACTGTTGTTGTTGATGCTCCAAGCCACTCAGAAATGCAAGCTTACGGCCTCATCAGCTGGGTTACGACAACGTGACAACATGTGGGACCGGTTGAGTTTCAGCTAGCGGAGATACAAGACTCATTAGAACATTGGTAATCGCCGTAATGACTTCACTAATCGTTTCCTTCCTGTAGCTCATCACCGGCTTGTCTCGTCTCCATTTTCACCTTTCCTCATTCCCTCCTCTCTGTCTGTGCTGCATCTGCAGAGCGAGACTGTGCACCGCTGATGCCCTTCTGTTATGGAAATGACCCTGTCTGGCAAAGTCACACTCCAGCTCACTTTTCAGCCTCCAGTCGCTCCGTATTACAGAGCAGAGAGACAACCTCAGCCGTGCTGACTCCACCAATACGCTGCACTGTACTTTAACAGTAATGTATGGATTCCAGCTGATGACTTCAGACGCTAACAAAGAGGTGCTGCGAGATTTCCCTCGAGCTGTTTTGACACCGAGCGTGACTCTGGCAAAATTCCTCACCTCCTTTTGCAGGGGTGACTAAACCTCTCGATTCATCTCTCGGAGAATGAGCTGTTGAAAGTGAAGGACGCCGCCTATTTCTGTTTAGGATTTATCAGACCTGCCCTTTGGTGCCCAGCAGTTCATTAACAATCCCATTATTCACATCTCTACCTCCCTCTTTTTTTGTCTTTCCTCACTTTCACTAGCTTACACAAGTGTCGGCCGCAAGTATGCCCCGGCTGCACAGATGGAATGAGCATATGTAAAAGCAGATCTGGTTTTTATTCCTAGAATAGCGACAGTTAGAGGTTTAATCAGGCAGCAAGCTGGAAAATGACACGCTGTCTGTCTCCTTGATATTTCAGTAATCGTTATCAAGCAATCAACATGCTAATTGGGATGTTTTGCTGTGAGACTGCTCGCTTTGCATGTTTAATTGGTCACGGATTAACTGGAAAATTTCGTTACTGTACAAGATAACCTCATGAAACTCGGTTAGACTAAGAAATCTTGTGACAAACATATTTCAGACTTACAAATATTGGCTTATTCCTTGAGTTTGTGTTTTTCTTTTTGTGGAAAACTATCCGACAAAATCAAAGTGAGTATTTTTATTTAATAAAACATGCCTGACAGGGAAGAAAACTTCTAACTTCCAGCTCCTTAAATGGAAATATTTTTCTGTTCTGTGTCAGTCCAAAGAGGACTTTGTGCTCTGGGGAAATTATGATGGGTATTTTTCACTATTAGGACAGAAATAAGGAGAAGATCGTTCATTGGAATAAACACGCAAACCACATGAGAACACTCTGGTCATAGTGAAACTGACTGGCGACCTTTCAGCTTTGATAGGAAATACGTGGATTTCCTGTGTTAAGTCGCATTTCTCGCAGCCTTGAGCTCACAGGAAAGAGCAAAACCATAAAAGATCCACGAGCAGTGAACCAAAATAAAACAATACGGCAGTGGTGACAGCGCATTAGTACGCTGCAGTCGTGTCTGCGACTAGACAATATCTTACCAAGTGCGTACATGTGCACGTCGCAGGAGGGCTTCTCCCCCGACCTTGGCCTGCGCTTGTAACGTCAGTGTGACAAATGAAAAACATCTGCAGTGCTAACAGGGGACAGGTTGTTCAAAGATGTGCGCACGGACATCATTGCGGCATCGTCTTGCCACCTGCAAATGGTGTAACAGAGACACTGCGGATTGGATGTTTTGCGTGACAGGTCTGTATTTCTGATCTGACACTGGATTTACGTCACTTACTGTAAGACGCAGCTCCCTACTACCACATCTCCTGTCCGACGTTTCACCTGCGCGGCGTTGTCACCCCTTTACACCCTCTTAACGCTCGTTAACTTAATTTACTGCTGGAGCTCTGTCGTGGGGACAGTAAAGGTTACGCCTCATCTCTATTTTGCTTTCACTTGCCTCGTCCCATTCTTCTTCTCCTTCTTCTTCCTTCTCCACCAATGACGAGCACGCAACCGAGGCCCAATGAAAAACCTGCATTGCTCTGGTGGGCCATCCTGACACTTTAATTGGAGAGGCGTAAATCAGGCTCCATTGTCAGAGAGAAGGGTAATTATTTCCTCCTGTCTCAGCCGCCAGCAATCCCTGCTGTCCTCCCCCATTTTACTCTCTCCGTCTATCAGACGCATTCATCAGAGACCTGGTTAACACACTCTTTCTTTCTTTCTTTCTTTCTTTCTTTCCTTCCCGAGCTCTGATTTTAGCACTAAGCTCTAATTTAACCGTAAAATCCTTCACATCCTGCCTCATACCTGCAGTGACGTGACATGCGATGCTCAGCTCGGGAGGAACACAGATGCATCCATTCATGAAAATGCAAACAAAGCATAATTCATGTCTCTGGAGCTCACAGTGGAAGTGGTTAAATCAAATGCATAGTAGCTAACACATGATAACACATACTGTTGCATTCATCTACCAGGCCAAGTCTAGACTCCTGACTCCTCTGGTTTGGGCTTGTGTCGAAGCTACAAATATGTACTGGAATAAGCGTTTGTGTTTATGCAGGTTTGGCATGGGTTTTGACCCTCTACATAGCATTTTAGCTCCCTGTGCTGAGTAAGCTTTCCCCCAGTGAGCCCGTTTTGAGTGATCGTGTGTCTGTGGAAATGAGCCGAACATATCTTGTCTACAAGTTTGGTTTGCGTGCTCCCGGTTTGAGACGGAACATGCTTCTCCTGACCACATCGGATGAAGACTGTCCTATGTTATTACTCTGCTTCACTATCTATTCTGGTGATGAAATGCCATCACTTCTGTGGAAAGAATACCAAAAGGAGGCAGGCATGTAGATGTATATATGAGTTTTTAAGATCAGCAAAGTAAAAAAAAAAGGAATAAATCAGCTGTTTTAGCCACGCTAGCAGGGTGGCTGATGGTATGGCAATTTTAGTCTGTTGACTGATCCACCACTTTGGTCCAAGCTAAAATATCTCAACAACTAAGAGATAGATGTTCCCCATAGGATGAAGCATGCTGACTTGGTGGTTTTTGGGGGGTTTTTATTGTCTTTAGAAAAATGTGATACCAAGCAGCAAACTCAGTGGCTGTGAAATGAAGCCAATGCAGAAGTCCCAAAAACTGCAGTTCCTCAAACGTCCACTTGAAGCTGGCTACAGAACGAGTCGGTCTCCATAAGTCCCCATGTTAAAACGTCCAGCTTCATGTTTACAGCCTGGTACAACAAACGGTTTGGGGTTTATTCCTCACAGTCTATGGTATTGGATCAAAATCTGGTCAAATACTCTTGGTTACCATGCAATGTGTCCTCATAACTTTGGTGATCCCATGACTTTTCATAACTAGTGGATGGGTCGCCCTTAAATCCAGATCATTTGCATTGTTTGATGGCCGAGTTTGATAAATTTGGTGATTCTGTGTCTTTGTATACAGCATTATCAGGTCAAAATGTAAATTTGTCTAACATTTTGGCTGTAATTTGTGATTAGTGCTGACCATAGACGGTATAAAACATGGATGTAGTACGCATGACGTCACCCACAGCTTTCTGAAGAGCTGTTGTGAAACTGAAACTGTGAACACTCTCAGTACAGCTGAAATTAGCTATAGAGACCAAAACTGTTTTTTGTACCAGGCTGTAAACATGTTTATTTCTGCTGTGAAGTTTTAACATGGGGACTTGGAGACTGACTTGTTCTGGAGCCAGCCTCAGAGATTGCTGTTTGGTGTGAAGCAAGCTCAACCAGAACCTTTTTTTCAGTGGCACTCCCCAACACTTTTAAACATTTAGACTTTTATGTGTAAAATGGTGAACAATGTAAACACTATACCTGCTTAACAACAGCATGTAAGCATACTGACACTGGTACTTTGAGCTGAATGCTAACTCCAGCCTCACTAACACTCCACATCTGAGTTATAATTTCTTTCTCTGGCTGTTAAAATGGTTCCAGCACATTCTTACAAGCTGATTCATTATGATGGAACAACTGATGTGTGGATGAGAATAGAAATTAACGGAAAATGTTTTCATTCACATCACTGAGGGCAGATTTAATATATATATGTATTTTTAAATTTCAGCTTCAGTCCTAAATGTTGTGACCTTTGTGGCTTCGCCCGGTGAGGTTCAAGTCCTCCACCTCTCAGATGTTTGGAGCATGAAGAAGTTTGCTGTCTTGTTAACAGAGGCAGGGAGGGAGGGAGGGAGATCATGGGAGGGAGGGGGAGGGAGGAGGGAGGAGGGGGAGGAGGAGGAGGAGGAGGACTTCAGTGGAGAGTGTGTAATAGGACACCAGCCCTCTCTGTCTTTTCGCTCTCCTCCCTCTCGCCTCTCCTCTCTCCTGTGCTCTCTCAGTCAAGCCTGCTCTGTGAGCACTTAGATGGAATAGCAGCATTTTTTACTCTATGGTGTCCCTGAAGGAAACTGCAAACAAGGTGTGTGTGTGTTTTTTTTTGTTTTTTTTTTAAAGGGGGATTAAGAAGATCCAGATCTGCTTTTGGTACCTTTACTTAAAGTGGGAACAGCCACTGGAGAGAAGCTCCTGAGAGGTGAGTCCTGGACCAAAAGGGGGGAGACTTATTTAGATCCTGTCTGTGTAGGTAGAGGGGGTCTACCTGCTGCACTGCACCGTACTGTGGTGGAGCAGCGGAGGCAGAGCGGAGGCTAACAGGTGCAGGAGTCCCACCGTGGAGAATCGGTGCTAAACTCAATCTGACTGTTCAGAGTCGGACAAATTTGAACAAATATCACTTGCTGCTACTTTAAATACTTGTGAAATGTTACATCAGACGACCGTGACTTGCTTTATTTGCCTCACATGCTTTGAGTAATACAGTATAAATTTCCAGAATATGAGTCATGACTTTGTTGCAGCTAAAAACTGAGAATTTGGGTTATTTAAATGCTTATTTTAGGTAGGTTTTGTGTAACTTTATCAGTCCAGAACAGGTTTCTGGTCCGGTCTTATAAAGTTAAAGAAAAATAAAGCTTAAACCAGCCACAGATTTATGCTTTTGGTTATCTATTTCTACACACTCTGAATCACAAGCTCCAAATGCTGCGATCACAAGATTCACACGTCACTTAATGAGTAAATCTGAGGTACAAATGCTTGAAATAAACACATTTTATGCTGCCCTTGGCTGCGCCGTGCCAGTCATGTGCGAGGGAATGTGTGGTTGTAACAGAGCCGCTGACAAGTGAATGACAGGGTGTGGTATGAACACACACTGTCCTGTTAAGAGCCGGGACACAGGGAGCAACTTGTAAGTTGTTTACTATTTTCAATTCTTGTTCTGCGCTCCAGGCAAAATTAGAACCAAACACTGAATAATTAAATCTATAAAAACCTGAATCCAGATGAGAGAGCTTTCAGTTTCTAGATAAATTATATTCATGTGCCGTGTGTGGGAGCCAAACAATCACAGACCACGTTTGTAAAATGAAAAATAAAAGAGTATTTGCTTGTGCAGCTCTTTCTACTTTCATCAATATTAGTTTTTGAGCAGTGCCGCTGAAATACTGAGATGGAAAATTCATTAGGTCGTCAGCCAAGGAATGCACAATAAACACAATTATCATTACACCCGACTGGAAATATAACTCTCCACTCACTCAGGCTGACCTCCTTTGTTGAGACATTTAATTGCCGTCGCAGAGATTCCTGGCAGGCTGCAGCGCTGGAATTTCTGGACTTTGAAGAGCTCAACAAAAATTAATTGAAGTATTTATTATTTTTGTTCATGGCAAGCAAACACTGGTGCACATTTTTATTAGGAGACCCATTAATCCAGGCGAGTGAGAGGTTGGTGCTGGTGGTGCTGGTGGTGGTGGTGAGCTCATTCATGTCTCGTTTGTGTCGGTGAGAGGCGGAAAGGAAGTGTCCAAACCTGACCTGGTGGGATGTTATGGGACGCTCAGAGGGAGACCAACTCCCCTGGCGATGAGTTTAGCAGCTGCGAGGCCAACATTTCCAGAGCAGAGCCTCTCCCAGGGAGATCACCCATCTCTCTGAGCAATGCAGGGAGGAGTTAGGTGTGGACGTTAAACGGTTTAAAGGATCGATTCGCTCAAAATAATAGAAAAAAAAAACAGTGCAGACTCACTAAGTGGAAACTCGGCCCTGACGCCACACAAGAATGTCAATATTGGGCAATTCTGCAAAACCTCAGATTACATTCAACGACAACATTCTCGTGTCCAACGTTTTGTTTTTTAAAATTCTCGCTTGCAAAGCGTGGTCTAGCTCTAGGAATGATTGTGGTCACGGCAGGAAACTCAGGGTGTAAGGTCAAGTTTAGACAACAAAAACACTCGGTTAAAGTGAGGGGGAACTGCGTGGTTAAGGACAATAAAAAAAGGCAGTTGTTAATTGGTCCAGATCTCCACACCCATCCACCTCCTCGAGCTCCACTCCTTTACTTTCCACCTCACGCTACATTTTATCCAATTATTCAACGTGGACAGGATTTTTAAGGATGCTGTGCTGGACATTTAGTTATTTTTAGGTGTGTTTGCTCAAGTTTTGACAAAACCTTGTCTGACATTTCAGCTCCCACCAAAGTACAAACTGAATTTTGTCTGTGGTTTTTTAAAAAATCAACAAAATGTCTTCTTACGCAGAAAGAACCTGAGCTCTCGAGGTCTGTATTACTGCGAATAATCCATTTTACATTTAAACTACTTTGCACTAAATACGTTCTCCCTATTCTCAAAGCTGTAGACCAAAGAACTTTGACTTAAATCACAAAAAGGGAGGATTTCGTCTTGGCTGCTTTGAGACCTGAAAGCGAAAACCCAAAGTCTCAAGTTCTGACCCGGTTAAGTCCTGAAATAACAAACTATAAATAAGACAGAGACAGGAGGGTCTTGAGTGACCACAAATGAAATTTTAACTTTGTTTTACAAGAACTTTGTTCAGCTTTGGAAGGGAAAAAATGTTGAATGTTGTGTCATTTGCATGGTCAACATTCAGAGACTAAGTCTGGACTGTCAAATCTGATCAAGTGAAACCAAAACTGCCTAAAAAATCCTTAAAGGAAAGGAAAGGAGAGGAAATGTATACTGTGTACTTGGCTGACCCAACCCGTTAAGAAGTCACGACGTGGGCTGAGCCTTCAGGACGGGGGTCAGAGCCGTCCACCTGGAGGATAAAGTTTTGGGAGACGCCTGAAGCCTGGAGCAGGCTCTTGGGGGTGGAGGAGGGAGGGTGGATGATGCAGCAGGAGAGGGGCTGCAGCAGAGCGGCCGGGGGACGTCTGGATGAGCCCTCATGCTGTTTTATTCCTCTCAAGTGCAGCCAAAGAGATCTCATTCCTCTGCAGTTTTCCATCTGTTATCCATATGCACCTGAACTGTCGAATTCCACCTCAGCTGTATATCAGTCACGCTTCACTCCACCCCAAACACACACACACAGATTTCTCAACCTATTTGTACAAAACACTCCAACCTGAAATTTTCATAGCAATCATGCAGCGTTTCTATCTCTCCTCCATCAATTTTTCATTGCACATCTATAAGCCATGAGATCCACCCTCTTGTAAAAACATTATCTGCTTCCTGCACGCTGAAGTGACACTGTCTTTCTCTAGTGTGCCGCTTTTTGTGCACACAGGTAGTGTAACGGCGATTTTTGGGGTGGTTAAAGCAGCCTTTCTCCAGCCGTGGAGTTTTGCATTGCAGGAGTTAGTGCCCCGCAGGCTGTACAGTACCTGCCACTATCAATAATTGAGCTGCTCTTGTCTTGTTATGGAAAAGGAGGGGTGGGGAGCGTTTCTCTGGCAGCTCTTTTGTGCAGATTTAACTCATCCATATTTAAGAGAGGTACATCACAAGGATATAGTAAGTGATGGGATTTAACTGACATGTTCTGCTCTCGTCTGTTTCTCCGCTCAGTGTAGCTTGTGCTACGCTTTACTTTGTAAATCGCCGCTTCTGGACCTGTCAGACTGAAGGTTTAACTCTATAAGTCACGTGTGTTCTCTGAGGTTATTTCTGTCCACTTGCAAAATTCATTATCCTCATAAAAAAAGGGGATGGTATTGTATTTAAATTAAATAAATATGATCATGTGAATATAATCAGCTTAGCATCCCAATAAGCACTGATTTGATCAGACGTAGATCCAAAGACACTGAGCTGAAGGACACTGTTTCTAAAACTTTTAACGCGATTATGGAATATTTTAAAATATTTTATTGGCAGCAGATCACAGTTAAAAAAATGTGTAGTCCAATTGTAACTTTTTTTTGGTATTACCACTAGGGGGCACCAATCCGAAATGTCACATCTTAAACTAATATATTTATATTAACAGTGGATCGGACGTGCTTTATTATTATGAACCAACATAAAAAGCAAAAAAAAAAAAAAGTTTTATGAAGCTTTTTAGCGTCTTTCAGCTTATTGTTTTTGTTTTCTTTTTGTTATTTTGTCGGCTGCAACTTCATTCAATCATTTCATTTCATTTATGTTGTTTCCAGGCACAGATATTAAACCCAATATACGCTATAGCACATAGCAGCTATATGACATATGGCAGACCTGCAAAGTTAACAACTAGCTTGTGAACAAGAGGCAGATATTCCCACCAAGAGGTTGTTGCCAGATGTGTAAATGGGTAACTGTTTGCTAACACATTAGCCATATCAAGTTAAGTGTTAATGTCATTGTGAATGTGTTTACATTGTGTTTTTATTGGCTTTAAATGGCTCTATTCAACCTGTTGTGTGACCTCTGTTAAATGCTGTTCAAACAATATTACCCAGCTTATAATTTAGACATTTTTAGGTGGATTTCTTTCAAGAAATCTCCTCAGAAATGGCACTTTATTGAGGCTACACTGAAGAAGTGGTTAGATAGCCTTAGCAGTGATCACTAAGATAGCTGACAAAAATCTGAAGTACTGAATATCTTTTTCTCTTTCAAACACCTCCAACAGGACAGCGGTGACTGGTCGGGGTTCCTGAGCGGTGCAGTCATGGGCAGGCCAGAGGGGTTGGCCAGGCCACCTCTGGTGTCAGCTATGGCGCTCTCCCTCCTGGCTCTCTCTCTCCTCTCCAGCGGGGTCTCCAGCCTCCAACAACCCCTGCCGAGAGTCTTCCTTTCCTTTGAGGGTAAGAAGAAATAACAAGCATGCAAGCCCCCCCCCCTCCTGAAACAAATGTAAACCATCAACTTGGCCTTCGTCCACTTGCTGTTGTGTTTCCCCGCAGATGTAATGAGGTTTTGCTGATGCCACGTGTTTGCTGAACAAATGCTTGATAATCAAGGTGAGCCTGCGGGGCTGCGTCATTATGGAGTGGTATACAGCTTACCTATACTCTGAAGATCTCATGCAGCTTTGCTTTTTTTGCATCTGATTAATTTTGTCTGCACAGTTGGAAAAGTTTCACACACACACACACACACACACCAATCCTCGTCCATCCCTTGTCCTGCTGTGTGTCAGCAAAAAGTCAGACCTCTGCAGGAGGTTCTAACCTGAATCTGTTCCTGGTTAAACTTTAATCACACCCCTGCACGCTGCAGGCCTGCGAGCATCGTTGCTGCTCCTGCTTTTGATTCTCTTGTTTTGTTTAAATTTCTTTGACATAGATTATTTTATGCATGTTTGATGCTCCCTCTAAACGAGAGTGGAGCGTCACAGAGGGGTTTAGGGTTTAGGCGGGTTTAGCTCGCGTGAGTCAGTGTAGATGAGCTGGCTGATCACTCACGCTCCCGAGCTATGAGTGGTGCAGTAACCTTTTCGCAGCGGCTGGATAGTGTGTGCAAGGGTCGAAGGAGACGTTTGATCACCTTTCATTACCTCCTCGCTGTGGAACAGGCGAGCACGGAGCAGCTGAGGCTGTCCGTCAGCAGAGGCTTACAGCGTGAGGCTGAAGCAGGTGTTCTTCCCTTCCTCTGACTGCATTTAACTCACGTCTTTTCCCCCAGTTTGGTCTCATTCTTTCCTCTCTGGAAATGTTCCTCTGAATACTGTTTCAGCTGTTTCTGCTCTCATACTGTAAGTCGATAAATATGCTTGAAAATCAGCCAAAACTAATGAGTGAACACAGAACGGGAGAATGACACAAATCACAATGATATCTTTTGGTTTTGACACACTCCTCGCTCCTCCGGTGTTTCCAAACAAGCATCTTAAAAGGTCAGAGGTTCCCACGCTGAAAATGAGCCAATCCCTATAATCCTGGAACGCTCGATTCCTTTTCATCAGAGCGTGGATTAAGATTTGTGTCGGTCGCTGTAGTTGCCTTTCGCCTTTCAAGGCAGTAAACTAATTCTTTAACAGGCTCTGGACTTTATTTTTAATGAGTGTTTATCCATATGATGAGCTAAATGTGAGTTGTTACTCACCTCGGCGTACTTTGAGGTGAATTTATGAGGAAAGAGCAACGCGAGGCGGAGCAGGAGGATGTTTGTTCAACGCTAAACAGACAAGTTCAGGTGTGATTTTACACTCCGGCTTTGATTTATGACGAAGATGCCCCTTTTCGAGTTTGAGAAAGACGAGAGTCGTGACTCTCTCTTGGCTGCTGGGGAAAGTTTCAACATGGGTGAGCAACCAGATGTAGGGAGACTCTTAGGACAGAAAAGGTGGAGGCTCATTTCTCCCATATAAACACTGGAAGTCCTCACCGAGACAAGAATTCAGGGAGTTTGGGCTCCGTCCAAAGCAGCCAGAAAGATGAATGAAGAGTCAAAGACTGGAAGAGGATTGTCCCAAAAGGGGCTGAAGGTGCAGGTGGTCTGGCACCTGCTGTGTGGCCAAAAGTTTAGCCCTGCAGCCTGGCTTCTTCTGCTCCGAGACCTGTTAATTATTACAAGTTGGAACAAACTGGATCAAGAAAATAAACCGAGTGAGCGAGGTTGCAGATAGATCTGGATGCTGGAATATCCTCCCCCCCCCCCCTCCCCCACCCCCTTTTTCCTCTTCGTGTCACTGCTGAAATCCAATCCAGGGGTAAGGCAGGTTCACGGGACTCCCGGCGTAGCCTCGCGTCCTGCGGAGAAGTTGCTGTCTCTGGCATTCCTCTCTCCCCTCGCTCTGCTTACTCTCGTGTTCTTCGGGCGAACGCAGCCAGACCACAATTAAAACCGCATAATAAACAGTGAAAAATGCAGCTAACCCAAATAATAAACTCTCAAGCGGTGCCTTTCTCTTCCGTGCCTCGGATAATAAACACAGCCCACCCCTCTCCTTCTATATTTAGGGATAGCCAGTGTGATAAAAGATAATTACTCCTGTACATTTGCTTTAAATATCTGCTGTGTTCTCCGTGTTTATTTTGGCCTCTTTTAGTGGCATTTGGTTTGATGTATCTGCTGTCAGAATGAGGCTAAAATGCTGCAGTGTGCTGATCTGAAAGAGGCTGCAACTTTCTGATCGATGCCTGCAGCTGAGCTTTGTGTCTGTTTTGTATTTTCTACCCACATCTGTGCAAAAGTTTGGACTGATATGATTGGATAATAGATTTATAAAAATCCCATTTCTAAGAAGCCTGATTTGTTTTGTAAATGTCCTCTTGTATAACGTCCTGATTAGAGCTGTCAGTCTCAAAAACTTTGAATCACTTTGGGCTAAAGTTAAAATGTCACCTAATCCTAAACTACAATGTAGAACTGACTTTGTTTCATGGTGTTTTCGCTGTTTTACACTTCAAAAACGCTTCAACAACATGACTTCTCAGATAGTCACATGTTAGATCAGCTGATTTCTTCATTTACTGTTTGCAAAAAGAGAAACAATATCATAATTTACTGATACAACAAAACATGCAGTGAGAATCAGTGAAGCTCTTACATGAACTGCACTAATACAAAGTGACAGCGCTTGTCCAGAAGCCTTATTACGACGTCTAACAGCCTTTTTGTCACTAGAATAAAGTAATGTGTGAATATTTGAAGTAGGTGTTTGATATTGAGCCTCATACTTCTTTATATATAATCCAAAATGTGTCAGAAGAAGCAGATATACTTCATTAATTCCTCAGTTCTTTTTTTTCACTTATGTTTTACACATATAGGCCTGAAATACAGCCACACACACACACACACACACACACACTGAGCTTAAACAAATGCAAATGTGGAGAGGTGGTGGAGTGACGGGCTTCCATGCACCCTGGGAGTAGTTAGGGGTTCATCGCCTTCCTCAAGGCCACCATGGCAGTGCCCGAGGAGGTGAACTGGCACCTCTTAAACTCCCAGTCCGCACTTCATACTGGGGTCCATGCTGGACTTGAACCGACCACTCTCCGGCTCGCTACAGAGCACCAAATATTGTCAAGTACCATCAGTTTTTGGACAAATGTGGTGGCTGTATTTTACTTCTTTTTGTAGAAGAACATTCTAGCTTTCCTCAAATGTTTGGTATCAAAAAATGTATCTGTACCAAAACTCACTCACCCACTCGTAATTAAAAATTTCAACCTAAATAACACTGATTGTAAGTTGTGTCCACCTTTGTCAAACCTTTGTACCTCCCAGAAAACTTGCACAGGCAAAACTACATCAAGGAAGTCAACGTACCTGCAAGCATCCACATACAGTAGCACTCACATCGCTCTGCTGGGCTGCAAACTGGAAGAGGAGCAATACCGAGAGACACGGCACGTTTAATATGTTGCTTTGCTACTGTATCAGAGGTTGGCCTTACCGTTGCCGGCATGCCATTCCAGGAATGGTGGGATCAAAAATTCAGCCTCATTTATCCCTTCAGTTGGCAGTTGCGGGCAGTGGTCTGTGTTCAGGATCATTTAACCTCATCAGCGCTCTCACCCTGTTCTGGCAAAACTCCAGTATTCAATACAGTATTAACTTAGAAATATATACAGTATGCATGTCAAACCGTGGAAGATGTTTATTTGAAAGCGAGCGAGCCTAAGCATGCTTTTGTGTGGATGATGTAGATTTTGCACACATGCTTGGCCGAGAGCCTGGCTGAGACATAGGAGAGACTGATTAAAATGATGTCTGTAGTTTAATGAGCGCTCCCTCGCACTGCTATGGGACACATGGGCTTCATTCACAGCCTGAACAGAACCAGGCGTGGGGACCAGGAACCAGGCTTCAAGAGAGCGGATACACCGGATCCCTCTTCTCTTTTATCATGCCTCATTACAACCTCCACTCACCCCCCATTATTCATGCACAGCAATGATACTGTTCATACACTGTATGTGGATGTCAGTCTCTTAGGGATGTTTACTTGGCGGTGAGGGTTTGCTGGAGAAAGTGAATGTTTGTCCGTGGTAAGAGCCTGAATGTGCATTCCTCAGACTCGCTTGCATTTCGGTGGAAGAGACGTTCTGCTGAATCATTGTTAAACTGCGTGGTTTTCCAGTTTCGTAGGTTATGAAACAAAATCTACAAGCTGCTTTTGCTAAGCGGATACCTCGAATACCTGAAGCCCCGAGGAGACCACAACTATTTTAAGACTCCGATCAATCTGAACAGGACTGTGTTTTCCGAATTCCTTCGAGTCCGTCTACGCAGCTGATGTTACGTTAACCTCTTGTGAGGTCTCAGATTTAAATCAAATAAGAGTAGACAGAAGAATAATTTGCCTTCTTATGCCTGGGGTTTAACCGCTGCTGATAAATCATCTCACTTTTACAGAAACAGCCTCTTAAATGAACATCCAGCGAGACCAGACTTGGGTGGATAACTGCATGTGGAGCCTTTTGGGGGTCAGCAAAAGGTTAAAATGTCAAAAGATCAATGCTGACAAGTAGCCAGAAGCAGGCCAGGTCGTCTCTGTCTGAGCCTAGACGTTTGTTCTTTTCATTTCAGGGCAGCTTCCCGTCTCTGTTTTACATTAGACCTGCGCGTTAGCATCTCCACTTTCCTGTGGTAAACATAATAAAGCCTGTGAAGTAAAATCAGTGATGCTCTGTGATTCTGGGGAATTCCTGGCAGGACAAAGCATCGTCCTGTCAAAGCTGTCAGCGATGCAGAGACATGCCACAAATAGCTGTAGGTTAGATGCATGTGTGTGTGTGTGTTCTCTGACCCTGAATACTGGTACACATGCCTTGAAGTGAAATATTCCTTTGCGCCTATCCCCCAGACTCATGTCCTAAGATGTCCATCTAATTGCCTGAGTTGCAGCGTGGACATTTTCTGCAGGAGGGCTAGCGAATGCGGTGAGCTCCAGCTTGCACCGCCTTTGGGGGGCTGACAGTGTGTGAGATGTTTGACAGCTCCTCTGTTAGCCTGCCTGTCTCTCCCTGTGTTTAGCCATTCCTGTGTCTGACCTTGCTAGCCCTGTTGAATGTTTTATTATTCCTCCTCCACAACATGTTGAAAGGTAATCAATAGCCATCAATACGAACAAAGACGGCATCTCTTCGAGGACAGACAAGGTCAAACTGGAAGATCCTTGGCATTGTCATAAATCAATGACCTATTCTTATTAAGAATTGTTCTGTTATTGAATTGTTCCATAGCTACATATATTTGAGCTTTTCCATCTGTTAGCAATGCCGGCGTAAAAAAGGCATTCACTATCTCTGGATTAAGGCTTGAGACAGATTTATTTTCCATTGCTGGAAAGCATTGAATGGGTTTTCTTTAAGCACCTGGATAAAAAGAGTATGTAAACAACCTTTTTTTCCTGGAGTCCTCGGCCAACTGCAAAGAATTCAACAGGTGCATCGGTCATTCAAATCTTTACCTTCAGTCAACACCACAGAAACAACCACTCAACCTCAGCACCTGAGAAAATATGGCTTTCTTTAACCTGGGAGAGTTTCAGACTCGGTGGCAGAGAAGAGTCCCACCTGGTTGAGTTTTTTCCTTCCTCCATGACTAGTAAATTCATCAACTCTGAGAATCCTCTGACCCATATCTCCTGCAAGCCTCTGAGCGTCTCCACCAGAGCCTCCCTGACAGTAAAATCACAGAGATTTACTGTCTGTTGGAGGTGAGCAGTAACTAAAGGTTCCCGGTGTGGGCAGGTGAGAGGTCATGGCTAAGAGATGGGGTGACTGGTGGTACAAGTTGGTCCTGTGCTAAGGGGCGGCTGCCGGTGACATGTGAAGGAGAGGCCAGGTGCTAATTGGAGCATTGAGAACGCAAACTAGCTGCCTGGCGGCGCTTCGTGATGGACAGGTTGTCATCTCAAGTTTCGGCTCCTACAGGGAATATTAGCCAACACCTTAGCGGGTCAGCCGTGCAATGAAACCAGCAGTTGACATTGGTGCTGGATACCGTCACACACACACAGCCAAGGGAGAAAATATAGTCCAGCTCACATGTCATATTTAGATGCGGCGTCTGCTCTCAGAGTCAGTGTGAGAGAAGGCATACATAAGACCTCAGGCATTCTGTCCTGCCATATGACTCCCATTACAAACGTCTGGTTACAGATAATTGTCGACAGACAACAATCAGAAAATGAATGAGTCGTGATTGATATTAAGTCTTCCCTCTCTGAGCCAACACTGGCTTCTGTCCACGACAAGTAGTCACAGTACAGTAAGGTTGTGCATGCTGTTTGCATTTCAAGCGCTGAACACAGCCAGCCTGGGAATGTGCGGTATGTCTCTTGGACAGACAATCGGACGACTCTGTCAGCCAACGCAGGACGTCCTGGGTGGTCTTTACGCACTGGAACGACACCTTAACTTCCTCTCTGACATGTATACGCCACCAGTCATTACTGCGTACCATCAGGCTAGTCCCCAAGGAGAGTGGATGGCCGTCTCCGTTCGGGGCAACAGTCATTTTTTATCTCTATTGGGGCCTGTCAGTTGCCAGGATAAAGTCTTTTACTGGCGCAGTATGTGCAAGTGGGCCAACGCCGTGTTAGGTAAGTGCAGTCATCCAGAACTGAACCCGGAGAGCTTTTAAGCACTGTCCCGACAAAGAGCAATGGTATTTGGCACCAGGTTTGAAGTCAGGCCTCCATGATGAAACCCACTCCATCTTGTGAGGAGAGATGAATTGCAAGGGGGCGGTATAAGCCCCTGCTTCAATATTTATCAAGACGGGTGATTGGGGTCCTCCCACTGGCTGCCCCTGGCAACCACAGAACAGGTTCTCCTTGAGCTGAATGGAAAGCGAGCCTCATTAGCATGGAGTTAATTTATTCATGCTGGCCTTTCAGGTACAAAGCCAATTGATGAGGGCTGATTTGCATCGGAGACACCAAGGTTGGTTTGTAATTGGCGCACTGTCCGACGCTGAAGTGTTAATTAGTTGCAGGGACCTTTTGGCTTGTGTTCAGTCACTGGTGTTAATCAAAAAACCCAACACTCCAGAATCCAGTCAGTGTGGTTAAAGCTGTTCATCCCTGCTCCACAAGGACTGAGCTAATGTTCTGACAAAATAATCCCATATTGTTGGCCCCATGCTGATTTTATCACCTTTTCATGTAGACAGAAAAGTCTGTGCAGATGGATGACTCCCTCATTTGGCAAACAGCAGGAGGATCTTATAAACTACAGCTGTGTTTTTCAGTCTCAGCCACTTTTCTCTCACCGGGTTTCTCATCGCAGTAAGTCACACCGTGTCCTTTCATGTTCCCACACCTCTTGCAATCGCCCATCAAACTAGAAGAAGAGGCCACTGAAGTGACACCAGCTCAATCAGCTGGCACCGGCTCCCAAAACCTCAGTCGCAGTCGGTCCAAAACTACAGTTGCCTCTCTCATAAAGATCCCACATACTTTCCAGCCACTGTGAATCTCTAATTTTTTATGACGCTGCATTACAACAAGCCGCTCCTTGTATGGACATAACAAACCCAGAACCATGGAAGCGTTGTTTACTGGTTGAGGCATTTCTGTAATACTCGGTTATTTGATCAGGAAAACAATTCAGGAGGCCAAGTTTCTCAGAACATCTGATTTGTTGGAAACCTGAGTGAATCTTCCTTGTGGTTGTTGCCCTCGCTCTCCTGACTATATAATCACAACAGAAAAAACACAGAGAAGCAGTTAAGCGAGCACTGTGATCTCCTCTGTACTTAAATTGCTGCCATACAACAGGTCTCTTTCTGTTGCCCACATTTTTGCCGATTGCTACTTGGCATCTCACCACAATGACATGCTGCTTCACTCATGGAGGATGTGCCCATGGACAATCAATTCTATTATGGTTTACAGGAGGTTACCCACCACAGTGGTCACAGTCTGTAGCTTCTTCAGAAATCCATTTTTCAAAGCTGTACTGACAGCACGAACAAAAATCTGCTGTCAAGAACCAACGGGATGTATTCAGGTCTAATTCTGTCTCAGACAATCAATTGACATGACCTACATGTTTGAAGATTAACACCGCAACAACAACACCACCTCTGTAAATCTGACTTTGATTTAGGGCTGCACCTATTGATTGTTTTCATCATTGATCCACCGACAAAATAATCATGAAAAGTGATCATAACATTTGTTTTTGTCTTACCAATAGTTCAAAACCAAACTGGATTTACTATCTAATCTTGATTTTTTTTTTAAGCAAGCATGAAGAAGGGTTATTTAAACCAAGGGTTTGATTATTTCTTCTCAAATCTCTGACACCTGCAAACTCCATCAGATGAAGGTCACGTGAAATGACTGAATGCAGCCTTAGTAGCTATTCTGGAGCTTTCAGGATCCGTTGGTATCTAATGGTTTGAGAGGAAGAGCAGTGGTTGAGAGACATAGACAGTGAATGAGAGTGAGGGAGCGCCGGCATTGATAAAGCTGATTAATTTTTCTTTTGCTGCAGTGCCTGATCCCGTGTGAATGTGGAATAATAAACCTTGTGGTGACATTGTTCTTTTCAACCATAGATTTAGAAGATTTAAGATATTTTGTAAATCTGTCTCTCACAAGTTCCCAGAATTTGCAAGACCAAATTGCCAGAGTACAGTACCCCTTTAAATAATGAATCAATTATTGGAAGGTTCTTTCAAGAAAACTTTTATCTACTAGCTCCTTTTTATTCCGTTGCTTTAGAGCCCTTCCTCCAACGTGTGAGGAATGTTTTCTGCGAATACGATCTCTTCTGCAGCAAAAAAAAAAGGCAACCTGCTGTTTAATATTGAATGACCAGCGCTTCAACAAAAGGCTTTTGTACTGTTTCCGCTTGGCCACTTCACACAAAAAAACACATCAAAGAGAAGAGAGAAAGTCTCAGCTCTCGAGCCACCACCTTGTCCTTTCCGCTAACCCCCACTGTCCAGCGCATGGATCAGGCTGGATTGTGTCACCATTGGTCTGCCATCCAGACCAATGGGGCCACTATGGGTCAAAGCCCAAAGTCAAAGGCAGGACACAGGGGAGTGCTGTGAGGTCTGCGGGGAAGTGTCAAGCCCACCTGCCCTCATCAATAATAGAAAACCCACCAACTGTCAGTGCTCAAACTCGGCTTCCTCTTTCTGTTTTTTTCAGTTTCCTCCTTCCTCTACCTACAAGATAAGACATTTCACCTCTACTCAGCAATTCCCAGTCAAATGTGCCGACCCTACCTTTGTATCTCTGTATGAAATATCACCCCTAAAACCACAGACAGGTTTATTAGTCTATTATCCACAGTTCTGTCCGTCAGCATCCTCAAATTTCTTAAATCAGCATCCTCCAAACACAACCCTCGCCATAACGAGCCGCTCGACAATGCCTGAGTAATGACGTCCACAAACACTTTAGACACTCTTCTCTCTGGGGAAGTTTGTGTGATCTCAACAATGAGGAATGCATATAAACTCACGACTAAAAGAACCACATGTGGGTCTAGAAGATTTCTTCATCGCAGGCAACAGTTGCGCTCCAGCTTTTTGTTTTCTGTTTTGATAAATTGTCATTCCTGATGTTTCAGTTCGATGATTTGTGAAAGCTGTGAGGTCGCGGGTGCCACAGAGGGAGTTAATTTGGACTCAACACGGGTAGCTGCCTCAGCCTGCAAAGACCTCATACGAAGGTTATGAGCTGGCATTGACTCTGTAAACACTTGGACCCAGTGTGTATATATTGAATGACTCTGAAAAACCTTGACAATTGTTTAGCACAGCCCCCCTCTTCCTGATAAAGCAGGTGCACCATCTGGCATTGTGAACTTTTGATGTTGGTCTACACTGCTGCAACAGTGCAGGCATGACTCATGTGTTTGTACAAGACTGAAAGCAGAGTAGCTAGAAGATACTGGATCCATCGGTATGCGGACTCCAGAGGGTTTGTCTCTCAGAGAATAAGCTCGATCCATCTGACACACCCTACACTTGCATCCCATCACAACACCAGGCTTAACTGGTCTTCCACCTTCTTGAAGGTGAATGGAAAGTCTCCCGTTTCCCCCCACTGAGACAACGAGGCAAAGTTCACCATAATATTAAACAGTTATTTCACCCCACACCACACCCCTCTGAACAATTTGTTCCCCTTGTGGAATGTTCTGGAGGGATGCAAAAAGATAGTAGGAGTGTACCGTAATGTCGCAATTTTTTTTTTTTTTTAGAGCATAAATTAAATAAAAGCGAAGAGAGAGAATAAAAAACAAAGCTAAGATTTACTTCTTAGAAAAGATGGGGAAACCTAGCCAGAGCCTGATGAATTGCTATTTAGTTAATGATTTCATATTCAACAACAACAAACCTAAATCTTTGTAATATGTCAGTGCCTGGTGATGGGATAAGATTTTTTATATCAAATTTTTATATCAAAGATTTAACCACAAATCTTGAAATTTTATAGATTTATACATTTGTAAATCAGCCTGTTAATTGTAAGTGTTAAGTCAGTTGACGTGGAAATAGTAATTTGATAACCAAAAACTGAACTAAACTAGTCTAAACACTAGACCGCCAGCTAACTATCTAAAATAGCTGCGGCAAAGCTAGCTTAATTTCTCTTCTTAGGAAAGCCTCAACAATCAGTTTTAGTGACAAAAATGTTGATGAAAACTGTGAGCTGGTTAAAAAAGCTCCAGAAAAAAGCTTCTAAGTGGACTTTGAGTCAAGATTTTCTTCATAATATTGTGAAAAATGCATGCTGTTTAAGCTATACGACGTTAGCCAAGCTAACGCTAGTTAGTTATGGCTTTAGCTAACTTAAACCCCAAACAGACTTGGAATATTAGTCATATTGTTAACTATATAATCCAAACAACATTTAGTCCTACTCCTAATGATAGCTTTTGTCTGGTTGTTGTTTTTTTCACATAGCAACTGAGGCTTGGATTAGCTAACTTTAGCTAGAAGCCATCTATAGCAGCTTCATTAGCTAGCCTCATCTTTTACCTCTGCCCTTTTCACAGTCCTTCACCACCATCTTACATAACTTTTAAAAAGCTGCGGTTCTTTGGCTTCTACCCACTGAGGTTTAACTAAACCACTGAGATTATTTCTGCCTGCACGGGCTATAATGTACGGCAGTAAAACTAAAACTCCTGCCCGGGCCGTCCATAGTAAGCAGCTGTATGTTTAAACGAAAGCTGCCACCTTTAAGCTCCAGAAAATCATTTAAAGAGAATGTTTAAATTAAGATTTACCTCCGAGTGTAAAAACGAGGTACAGTATTATGGTTTAAAAGGTTTTCCTGAATCACCTCCAAGAACTTATTTCGGGAAGATGAATAAAATTGATTATTTTTGGCAGAATTTTGAGCCCTGCATGTTTTTAATTAGCTGTTAGTGAGTCTTTTGCCCTTGGTGGCTCACACTCTGGCAGTGCAAAGCATGTAACATCTTAAGCCTCTTCGGCGTTAGGAAAATATTGCCTCTGCGCTGAGCTCTCTGTGAAGTTTTCAGCGATGCTATCTCTTCGGCTTTGAAGCCGGAGGTTGATGCCATCTTAGATGTTTTTCTTTATTAAACACACGTCTGCTTGGCAGGACGCGCTTACTTTTAATTTGGTTTCTTGGATAGTCAGGTGAAAACAGAGTCGGTTCTTTATTAGCAACCAGATGATGCCTTTGTCTCAGATGATACAATGTTCAAAAACACTCTACTCATGCTTCAAGACATGAACCATATAAGGCTTATTACCTAAACACTGTCGTGAAGAGTCGTGGGAAACTCGCTCGTGACTCAAGTGGTTAACTTGCCTTTATTTAAAGTTAAACACTCCAGCCTTTACACAGAGAACGTGCCAAACAACAGCCTGTGATCAGAGTG
The DNA here is from genome assembly GCA_028641955.1 of Protonibea diacanthus. NCBI lineage: Eukaryota > Metazoa > Chordata > Actinopteri > Sciaenidae > Protonibea > Protonibea diacanthus. The sequence continues at coordinate 14,676,246 of CM053997.1, read as the reverse complement.
AGCGCTGCCATAGAAAAGCCACTTTCCTTCGAGATAAAAGGCCCCAGCCTTAAAAGCGTATGTCACACAATAATGAAAATGTGACTTTAGCCCGAGGCGTGGAAGCAAAAGCACAGGCCAACCTGTTTGTTGATTAGAGGAGGGAACAGAAAAAGAGCTCAGAGAGGGTCAGCGGAGGGGAGGAAATGGAGGGTGTATGTCTGCGTTGCCCCTCACATCCTCTGCTCTCAGCACAGATTGAAAAAGTGATAAATATGCATGAGTTTGGCTTCGACAGTGAAGGCCTTTGATATGGCTGAGAGTTCTTTATCTCTGCAGCAAATAGGCTGAAAATAACTGTCTGAGGATGTTTACTTCATGCGTGTGAACAATGTGCGCCTTTTTAATGAGCAGAAGAAGAAGAACACTTCTTCACCCGGTGTACACTGTATCTCTCCTGAACACGTACTCGTGTAGTCGCAGCTTCTCTTTAACTGACCGGATGAAAGTTAAGTGAAATGTGAAGCAGCTTTAACCGCAAGTGATCGATTTCACGGCCAATTTATTAAGTGTCATTAATTCTGATGAGTTGTCTTCCAATTTCTTGAGATAAAAGTGATCACCTATATTTGACACAATGAGGATTTCACACATTTCATCTTAAATGTATCATAAATTACATCTATCGTTGTATATTTTTGGTTTTCAGACTTTATTCTTAAGCCTCATGCGGAAGCCAAGAGCAGCCATGCTTGTAATTATGTTTTTAATGCCATTATCTCAAATTAGTTGTTTCCTCTTATTATTTATATTTATTCGAGATCAGCAGTCTCATGCCAGCGTGCACAGATGCCGTCTTGACATCTGTAGCAACTGAATTCGTCTAAAAACGTCCGATCAGGGAGTATCCGTTATTGATTTAGCCCAGGACTGAAAGAGGTAACGTTCAGCGACTTATACTGGCTTGGCTGTGACTTCCAAGTAAAGTGCACTTCAGTCATCCTGCTGAGATCGTTTTCTCGTGATAAATTGCCTCGTTATCCCGTTAAATCTGCCTATTTTTATCTCGAGGTAACGAGATAAATTATCTCGATAATAAAATAATTAAAAAATAATAATAATGTGATCTTGAGATAATGGTGTTAAAAAATGACTCGCAAATTGCCATTCTTGGCCGTGCTTCTTTTGAATACTCTGAGCTACAGACTCATTTCAGTTTGATGATATCATGATCCGTACTATAGCTCTAACTTCATTCTTAGTTACCTTCAGTAACATCCAGCAGCAGTGGGGCTACTTTGTGAGAATTAACTCATGATTAAAGAGCATCATCCAAATGCTAGAAGTTAGTCTGAGTCTTGAGTTTTCTTTCGAGATCCCTCTTAAAACTCATAGATCTCTTGTTCTGGTCAGAGATTAATGTGGTCTCTTGTTTTTTGTCTGTGTCTCCCAGACCTGCAGGCCTCCCAGTCCTTTGAGCACTACACTATATCAGACAAAGCGATGGACTACAGGATCCTGCAGATGGACGAAGACCAGGACAGGATGTATGTGGGCTGCAAAGACCACGTCCTCTCTATGGACATCAACAACATCACACATGGCACGCTTAAGGTCAGCGGATGCTTATTATTAGAGCCTGTGATTAACCAACGCCGGCGTCTGTGTTCTCATTGTTTGATGAAATTTAACAGCACACACGTGGCACCGTTCGTACCTCCGCTGCGGTGGTGTTATTCATATCTGCAAATTACCATACATTTGCCGCGATCAGGACAATTTTAGGGTTATTCAAAAGAGGCATAAAAACGCTGGAGCTCTCTGATAACTGATTCGGCATGCAGTGAAGGAGTTATCTTCAGTGTAATTGACAGGCATGAAGTGCATAAACAGATGGGGAAGCATTTAGGCTCCCCCGGGGAGTGCTGCACCGCATCCATTTTTTCCAAGTAAATTGCTTGATATATTCATCTAGCCAGACCTTTAAGCACCTCTCCCGGGTTTGAAAGCACACGTATTTTCCACAGACGGTAGCTGGCTGCGGCTACAGACACTGACACTTCTATCGAAACTGAAATTTTTAGAACATTTGTTTTGTTCATTTTCCACTAATTTTCCCCTTGATTTGTGTTTTTTGTAATCAGGATATGAGAAAACCTCAACGTGGGCAACATCATCAATCTGTTACTGGTTTCCTGGGCTCACTTCCATACTTGTCACTTATTTATATGCTTTTTTCTGTTGTTTCCCACCAGGTGTTCTGGCCTGCGTCTATAAGCAAGATAGAGGAATGCCAAATGGCGGGAAAGGATCCTACGGTAAGAGTCCTGAAAGTAGAGATACGAATAACTTCTCAAAAACTGGGATGCAACAATTCAATTTTGATGGTACGATTATAGGAAAAATATCTTATTTATTACATATGTTTCATCTTGAAGACCACATGTTGGCTAAATATGTACAGCAAACACATCTACTGCAGATCTTTTATATTTTCTTCATCGTGTGTAACAGGTCTTCTTGTTTTTGTTGTTTTGTTATACTTGAATCTTCTTTTTAAAGCAAGACTATGTCATATGAAAGAAATGATAACACACCTCTCTTCTTATTAAATTAAAAAGTTGAATGGTTTTGCTTCTACAGCCTGGTATGACCAATGACAGTATAAAAAATGGACAATGCATGAGCAACGTCACCTACGCTGTTTGACGCTTAAAGTATGCGGCACTTCCCTCCTGAAATGTTCGCTGTGCCGCCTCCCGGCTAATCTAAATATCGGCAAATATATGGATCATCGGCGGGCCTTTCAGTTAGAGCTCAGAAATCTTCCGAAACCAACAATTCAAACACGAGACAGGAAACCTGGCCACGTCCTGCAGTAAGGACGTTGATGAAAGACAAAACTGAACACTGGTATTTGCGTCGAATTAGAATCAAATCTTCTGGTAATTAAACAAATATCCAGCTAACATCTGTCGAAATCATCACCAAGCTAAAATTGTCCCAGTTGTATGAAAACCACCTGTGTCTGCCGTGACTTGGACTATTCCACATTATTAATAGAAGTAATGGACTGAACCGTTTTGCACCTGGTCTGTATGGTTCGTATTTGTCCAGCTGGACTCACATTAAACTGTAATATTGCACATATTCTGCTGAAAGTCCTGCTAACAGAGGATGGAATATGTAGTGGAAGCACAGCAGGGATGGTGTTTATACCAATACAGTTTTGGACCCCATAAATAGTAGCTTATACTGAGGTATTCAACAGGTATGTCCCGCTACCCCTTCATGCTTTTCAGCCATGACTGTTGGGATCTAAAGGTTTTGTCAGCTGTTCCCAGATCCGTTCTTCCGAGTGAGTGTCCAGCGGAACTGTGCGTGTCACCTCCTGGGATTTCCCCAATTTGTGAGTCAGCGTCAGGTCCAAGCAGCACACATGTGTAAGCAGGCACCAGATGTCTGGAGGGTCAACCAACTGGCCCGGAGTCCTCCTGGCATCGGCACAGTGTGTCAGGACGAGAGCGCGAGGCCGTGGGAGGATCGAGAGAGGCACGGAGCGCTGTAGAAAAATAAGCCACACTCTCGAAGCTCGCAAATGGGACGCGGCTCAAAGACGGAGAGGTTTCATAACCCGGCCTGATTCTGAGAAACACTTGTTAGCTGATTTAATGAAGACATACAGTACGGCTCAGAAGACTGATCCCTCCTCCACCTCTGTTCTCCCCTAATTGGGTTGCTCACAGTTGCCTATAGACACTTCAAGGGAATACGGAGAGAAGTTTTTAAAGAAGACGCAACTTTTTACATAAATTGAAACCCCACTTTTCAAAGCAACAGCACGAGTTACCATAAAAAGCATCGCGCTACGTCCAGCGACGCCCGTTTGTCCTACATTCTCCACTATCTCTCCATCCCCTGACGGCAGCAGCTTGGATAATAGTGCCAGGGTTTTGTACAACATGCTGTAGCAGAAATAGAGAGGAAGCTGTTTCCAGTTCCTCTGAATGATTTGTGCTGCTCATGAGTCACAGACAAGCTCCCACAAATATTTGGGTGAGCCATTTCTGTGTGGAGCGATGGTCTTCCTTCTGTCATCCCTTTTTTTTTTTGTTTCTTTACTCACAGCTCTGCCAGTTTCTCTTCTACGAATTTCAGTTTCTCTTTCTGTCGTACTGTTTTTTTGGACTTTTCTCGGTCACTTTTTCCAGCTCTCGGTTTCTTTTTCACCGCAGTATGTGTCATTTTCTCTCTTCCATAATGCTGCTCCTCTTTTTCTCATGGGTTCCTTCATAGGAATCAGAGCCCCCATCCGTCTGTTGTAGTTACCCTCCCCATCTGTATATATTAAGTTCCTCTCCTCCGATAGAAGCTGCGGTGAAGCGGGCCTCCAGAAAGCGACCACACATTGTTTGCGGCAGAGTGTGACATCAAAGTAGAAAATATATAGACCAACTAGGTTGATTAAGTCTGTTTGGGCTTAGCTCAAAAGCTCCCACTTTACACTCTGTGTGATCACCACTTGAACTTGAGGCCATGAGGTCGGGCGCTGTTTATCAGGCACAGTCACAAAGTCTACATGTGTGCGGAGGATAGGATATATATGTGGCTCACGATGAAGGAGGTTCACAATGCCATGGAGAGAGAGAGATAAAGAGGAGGAAGATGAATAACAGAGATGGGCGTGTGACGGTTAAAAAAATTCAGTTGTTTTTCGTTGACAGCTCTCGGTGGAGCTGTGCACCGACCGTGAGCTGCAGCAGCTGCCATTCCTGCAGCCATGGCCAAGTTCCTGACGGCTCCCTGGATACGTGTTCCTCTCCTCCCCACTTCTTTTCCTCTCCCTCTTCCTCTCTCCACTCGTTTTCTGCAAGCTCAGGCTTAATTAGCCACAAAGTCCAGCACTCCTGCTGCTGCCGTTCGGGTTTTTTTGCGAAGTGAAAGCAGAGATGGAGGGTTAGATCAGTAATCCGCCTTACCTAGATATATCACATATACAACTGACGCTCTTTTTCCACCGGCCTTAATACCAGACCACTGAGCTGTGGGATTGTTTGATCGCGCACCATGTGATTGTATAACCGTCATAGCGAGTGAGATAAGTTTGAATTACTCCCTCATATGGAATAGGATACTTCACGAGAGATAAACAAGGTCTGTTCACTTGGCTGTGCATCAGGAAATAGAACTTATTCCGTGTTAGGTCTGTTGTCGAGTTGTTGAGATTGAAAAAAATATGAAAACAATAATTTTGTAATAGATTGGAGGAGTGTTGCCAATCTTACGTTATTTAAACTAACAGCTTTAAAGGTCCAGTGTGTAAGTTTTTGTGTGAACATGGAACATAACATGCGTAACTATGTTTTCAGTGATATATTATCACCTTAAATAACAGATGGTTATGATCTTAATACCTTCAAATTTTATATCTACATGGAGCGGGTCCTCTTACACGTAGTCCGCCATCTTGCGCCACCATGTTTTGTTGCAGAAGAAGGTTGCTAACGGCTAACTGTTTTGTGTTTCGTTAGAAGTTTAAGGAAGTTAAATGTCGACAAATGGACGATCATAGTTAATTATTTGGCACATGAAAAGCCAGTCAAAGAGGAAAAAACACGAAAAAGCAATGGATTATCTTTTTATCCTTACATCGCTAATCTTAGCTTTTATTAGCATGCAGAACAGCTAGCTAAAGTCAACAAACACAATGCAGAACAACAGTGACCTTTGCATCTAACTAAATACTGTACTAAATACTACTATATCTGAATATTTAACCATTAGTTATAATGCTAAACTATTGTAAAAGAAGCCAGAAAGTCATAAAGTTAGAGTTTTAAAACAAAAGTTAGCTAACATTAGCCATCGTAAGCTACTGGTCATACCAGATCAAGTGAGGTTGTAGCAGCAAAACTCCTGAGTGTGTTGAACGGATCAATGGTGTATTTTATTGCCTTTGAATTTAATTTTTCATTTGTATACGATCATCTTAAAAGCTCCATTGTCTTGCTTTAAAAGGACACAAAGGACGTTATTATTGTTGTTTTCTCGCCTACTGAACTTTACTCATGCGTCTCTCTGTTTAACTGTTTTTTTCCAGCACGGCTGTGGGAACTTCATCCGGGTGGTGCAGCCTTACAACAGAACTCATCTGTTCATGTGTGGCAGCGGAGCTTACAGTCCCGTCTGTGTGTACATCAATAGGGGCCGCAGACCCGAGGTGGGGGAACACGATGACGGATACTCACTTCACTAAATATACAAACTTGTGATGGTTTAAACAATGTTTGGGCGATGTTGGGCTGGTGGTCAACGCATTATTTTTGCTATAAACCAAAACTTGTCTTGTGTTTAGTGGATTATTTACTCTGAATGTCTATTAAACACTTGATGCTGCACCTCTAACGTGACCTCAAACAATAAGAACATCTTGTACTTCTAATCCTAAATAGTACAGAAGTCTTATTAAAACTAAATTATGTGAAGGGAGTTTGTTGAAGAGGCATAATGAGCAAAGGAAGAATGTTCAGTAGTTCTCCTGTGGTTGTTTAAAAAGTAAACCTAATTACATTAACTGAACTGGGTTAATGTGATTAATGTTCTCATTGCTCACCTGGGACGGTAATCCAACTCTCTTCCTCTTTGTTCCTCCCTAAAAAACACTGCTGAATGTTAATGTCACCCCGGAGTGCAATAGAAACAGAAAGCAGTGGGAATACTGCCACCCAGAGCTAGTAAACAAAAATCTTTTTTCTTCTTGGAGAGAGATTAAAGGTCCAGTGTGGGGCTCTGTTTACAGAATATGGCAGGAATGAAATATAATATGCAGAACTGGGTTTTTTTTATCACCTGAAAATAAGAAATCCATGTGTTTTTGTAACTTAAGAATGAGACTTTTATACCTAAACACTGGTTCTAGATAGGCTGTTCATGTTTTTTCTGTAGTTTCTCCTTCACACATTGAACAGGAGGGTGAGTGGAGCGGGTTGCAATCTGCATCTACACTCCTCTAATCTTACTCATTCATCCTTTAATTAAGGGATGATTAGATGTTCAAAACTGTAGCTGTAATAATATGAAACATTTATAATATTTAGAGTCACGGGAAAGGTATGAAGTGACTGTTGCAGTCTTGCAGCATCGGTTATGAATTTGAAACACGTCTATGTGAGGGGGAAAAAAAAAGTTGCGTTGAGACTACTCATAACTTTATATGGACAAAAGTTTTCATGTAGTCAGTTCGATGCCACATGAGAGGAGATTCTGAGGATAAGAGGGAGAAAATGGAGCTCTAGTGTCAAGGATGGCGGAGTTGATTTTCTGGGCGCTGCGCTCTCATGTCCGGCCACACAGCTCTGTAAGCGAGAGCAGGGAAGCCCTCCAGGAGAAAAGTGCTCACTGAGCGAACAACATTCAGCCACAGACTGCCGACTGCTGCCAGACACTAATAAGCAGAGAGAGAGGGAGAGAGGGAGAGAGAGAGAGAGAGAGAGAGAGAGAGAGAGAGCTCCCGACCAGGCTCTTTCCGCACTGCGGTGTCTCTTTGTCATTTTGGGGTTTTTGTTTGAAAGGCAGACTGCTCTGTTTGCAACTTCTGAGCTCAAACATGTCAGTGTCTCAAGAAAAGGGATCTGTTAAGTATAACAAGCTGCTGCAGTGGGAAGTTGACAGCAAGCTCAGCGTGGACCTTTGCCCTTGTGAACGTCCCCCGGACTATTATGTTGTTTTATAGCTTGATAGGAAGGCTGCGGCAGACACGTTACTTGCGCGTTAGTGTTTTTAATATCTTATTTTTCAAAAGTGCTGCTCAGTTACATGGTGATTTATACACAGCAATAAACGTCCATCACACTGACTCATTTATTCTTTTATTCAGTCTTAAAATCTTTTACAGTGTGTGATAATTCCCCTCATTGTCAGAGAAGTTTATCACAGCAAACAGTCGTCACTTGTTGAGAGAAACATATCATTTTAAAGATCCCCTCATGTTTCAAATTGTATGATTTGGAAACAATGGATCTGCAACTATGGTTGCTCGCCAACGTTAAACTGCCTGATGCAAGATGTCTCCTACTTCACTTAACTTTTAAGTGTTTGCCTGTGTGCTGGGAGTTTCGACATCGCTCTTACAAGTTGTATATTTCACTGCGATTGGCTCACAAACTATGTGTAATGTCACGGCGTACACATCTATATCTGAGAGTTGAGGTGAGCACGGAGAACGTCCCTCAGCAGATTTATGTGAACTGTACGGAGGCCCGAAGCCGTCATGTGTTTCATTTCCTCTTATTTCCTCTCTAATTAATTATGTTGTTATCTCTGGAGAACAAAGTCTTGTTAAGTCAAGATCTCGAGAAAATGACCCCGTTATCTCGGGATAATTTGTCATTTTGAGCTAAATAACTTGAGATCTCGAGAAAACAAATTAAATTAACCTCATTATCGCGATAAAAACGGAGGAAATAAGACGTATGAACGCATGACAGCTTCAGGCTTCCGTAGAAAATAGCTTTCTACGTATGTGCATCTTGCTTTGCGGATGGTTTGTTACACAGAACCATCTGGAAAGCTGTGTTTGGAAAGGGGTAGGCGCTTTTTAAAAAAATACAGGCGAGGTCAAATTTTTACCAAAGCCAGTGTGGAGAAAAAAAAAAATCTTTACCATGAAGAAAAGCCTTCAATGTTGCTACTAGCATCCACGCTAACGTCTTTAGCAGCTGCAATAGCATTTTTCAAGGAAACAATCACTTCTCACCCACGTCGTCACACATCCTCAGCTCATAGCGTGGCTAACAGTAGTTCCTCCTGGGACGCTGATTGGCTTGAAGCCTGGCAAGATTGGTTTCTCACATCATCTTGTGACGTTGCCAGTCCAGCTGCCTCGCGGGGTTATGTCAGACGTGCGAGTGAAGTACCAATAAACAAGAAATGTTTGAGTGGATGGGGTTTTAATGAGCGACTGCAACTCCAGAAAGTTCAAATGAATACTTGACTTGCAGCGTGGAGGTTAATGACAGAACTACCAGATGGATCGAGTCCACCTCCAGAACTTCTTAGCGAACTGACACATTTTCCTGGAAAAATCGTCCTCAGCTGACGTCACTCATCCCGGTCGAGGAAGTTGCATCGCCGCCGTGGGTCAGACCTAAATAAGACGGGACAGGAAGCTCTATAATTCATCCAGGTTACTGTAAGAGCTTCTTGGACCTTCCAGACCGCCACCAGGAGGGGGTTGAAACTTTGGCAGCCTCTCCACCTGAGTTGGAGAGATTGCTATCCAACACATTAGCGGGGAAATTCCTCCTTTCCTCCCCGATGGAATGTTCTCTTTTACTGTCCACATGGGCCAGTTAAGGTAGACCAGGCCAGGAACCATCCTGCGCCTCCCTAAAAACCAAAAGGGAGGGAAACGTGAGCAGGGCTACCTTGTGGGACATTTTCTTTGCTCATACGTGCAGTTTTATTGTGGAAGAGACTCACTAGACTGATTAATGTATCATATAAAACTGTCTCCAAGTTCTCTGACTTCCTCTTTTATCTGTGACAGGAACAAGTTTTTCACATTGACTCGAGGACCGAATCTGGAAAAGGGAGGTGCTCCTTCAACCCTCAAGTGAACACAGTCTCCGTCATGCTCAGTAGGTGCCTCCCATACCTCCGCCTTAATGATTTATGCCTCTTCAAATAAAAAAATTGGAATCACCAAAAAAGAAAGTTTCCACAGCAACAGAATTTTTACTGTATTTTGATTTTTGCGGTGTCTGTTTGGCCGAGCGCTACAAATAGTTCACTTCAACTCCAGCGGACACACACACACACACACAGTCCACCAGCTGGTTTGGTGGTTGTTGTGTTGACGTCATACGGGATGAGACGGGAATGATTGGCATGTTAATGGGACAAACAAACTTCAGAGCTGGTCCTGTAAAGGTTCAAAATACTGGACGTTAACGATATATAATTATTTTATTACACTGATAGATCAGAAACTTCCCGGTCATTAATTAATGACGTTAACATTATATAAAAGTCGTAAATTTGTGATTAAAATACCTCAGATATGAAACCAACATGGACTTAGTCCTGTCTGTGATTTAAGCACTCCCTAATTTATTGCGTACATGTACATTTGGTAACTGGACACATGGAAAAGAGAGTTTACGCTAGTTTGGGATTAATAAAGTATTTCTAATCTAATCTAATGTATAGTTGTTGGTCAGTGTTGTAGACATTAAATTATGTCCCCGTGCGTTTGCTTGACCCTCAGCCCGAAACTAATGTAATTTAGTAAAAGTCAAGTTTATATTTAACCAGCGTTACACCAAAATCTTTAAATTTTTAAAATACATTAAACACAGGACGACAGAGGTTAACTCAGTACCTCCTTCAGGTCAGGCCGAAACCTCTCCCCCATATTTGCTGTCTTTTCATCTCTGATTGGTCGAGGGGTGTTGGGTTGCTGTCGACAAGCCTAAAGGCGACGCACTGCACCCTCAGCTCTGCTTTCTGACACCTGAGCACGGCCGTGTCAGCAGCAGCCTCGCCGGCTAGTAAGCAGCTTCAGAGATGCACAGCAGGGAGCCTGAGAGGGCGGCAGAATAACTACTGAAGGTGCACGGCCAAATAGTCGAGGTCAAAGGCAGAGATGCTGCAGAGGACAATCAGAGACGGTATCTGTGCTTGATCAAGTCTGCACTTCATGTTTTGAAGGCCCGCCTGAGCGCTTTGGGCACTAACTCCTTGGAAAACCAGCTTGGAATGCGGGCCACATACCCCTAATCCTCCCCTAACTTGCACCACATCCTCTGAAACACATGGTCTGGAACTGATGGATGATGAAGTGAGAGTAAAGGAATGATAAAAAGCATGAACCGCCTACGGAGAGCACAAAGCCTCTTATTAGCAGCGGGACACACACAGACTGTAAATCCATTCACAGAACAATCTTAACGTGATTTATCCGTCGTGGGATAAAATATTGGTGCATTTTATCCTTATTATCTTAATTTTCTGAGGCTGTCTCAGCATTTCGGGTTAGATGTACCGTGAAATGTTGTATTTTTAACAAAATATGTGAGCTTATTGTTCCTCTGGTGTGTGTGTGTGTGTGTCCTCTAGACCAGGAGCTGTTCTCAGGCATGTACATTGACTTCATGGGGACAGATGCTGCCATCTTCAGGAGCCTGACCAAGAGAAATGCAGTGCGGACAGACCAGCACAACTCTAAGTGGCTAAGTGGTGAGCACACAGACATCCTCTGGATTTTTAATGTTTACATTTTGATTTATTATTAAGTCTCTTTGTCTTTTTTTTCTTTCATTCAGAGCCAATCTTCATCGACGCCCACCTGATACCGGACGGGACCGACCCCAACGACTCCAAACTGTACTTCTTCTTCCGCGAGAGGCTCACAGATAACAGCGGAAACACTAAAAATATCCACACCATGGTGGCAAGAGTGTGTCCTGTGAGTTTGGGCCTAAATGCAGTAATAAATAAGGAGTGTGTGTTGTGTGTGTGTGTGATATCGAGTTGCTACGTGTGGCTTTTGTCCGCAGAATGACATCGGAGGACAGCGCAGCCTGGTGAACAAGTGGACCACCTTCCTCAAAGCCAGGATGGTGTGTTCGGTTCTGGAGGAAGACGGCACGGAGACTCACTTTGACGAACTGGGTAGGTTGAAACGAAGGTTATCCGTACATGTCGTGTATTTCCTTTCATTTGCTGAGTGTCTGTTTTATTTCCACGCTCCATGAAAGAAGTTTAAAACAAACTTTGTGTTTTAGAAAATACGCCGCCAGAGATCCAGAGATCATAATTCTCGGGCGCTCGCTACTTTCGTTCCAAGGTTTCCAATGATTGCTTTCTCCATAAACAAATCCATGGAACTTCCTTTGTTTGGTCTGGATTAGCTGCAGCCCTTTATCAATTTCCATAACAACTCTTCTGTTGTTTCTGGTTACCTTGTGTTCATATATGAGCATATTATTCCAGTCCTTCTTAACCTCAGCTTTGAAAAGTATAAGCATCAGCACACAGCGTCTTAGCCCTGTTTTTCTATTTAATCATTGGACCGGTCCATCTGTCAACATGTGCAGTTATTAATTCATGCGTTCATCACTTTTTGGCAATCTCACCTGCAGGATGAGATGATCTGGGATGCAGGGAATTTGTTAAAGGTATTACGCGTGTGCACATATGTGTTTTCTCTTTCAGAAAGTATGTTTTTGCTGGAAACCGATCAGCCCAAGGGCCTGTTGGTGTTTGGCGTCTTCACATCCACAAGGTAAGACGTCGCGGCGGCGAAGCCAACTGTAACATTCCTGCAGGCCTCGGCGGTTACGTTAATCACCGACTGGATATCAGCGGGATGTGCTTGTCAGAGAGCCTGATACATAGAGACGTCATGTGTCATGTCGCAGAACAGCTTAGTCAGAGGGCGAGCTATCAATTACAGCTTCCTGGTGGCTTCACCATATGGCTTTCGTTTTGATGTTCTTTCCCCATGATGGCGAGCAGCAGTGTATTATTTATAGTACACACTGATACAGAATATGTATTACATGATATGTATTGTTGGACGTCTTCCACAAAAATGGAGTAATAGTACACACAGCAGGAATTTTGAGTGCAGAGAGGGTTTCATTATTGCATTTTTCAGATGGAATCTGACTCCTGTCGGTCCGGTTTCAGAGAAAATGGGGAAAATATACTCAGTTTCTCTGTCTTCACTGTATCTTATGACGCAAATGAGGAATGATTTAATGAATACAGACAGATAAGTAAGTATGTATAGGTACACTGTATAGAAACATTTACTAAAGTGGTCCCTTTTTGACCAAATATAGATGGGAGAAAGAGAAAGACAGAGAGGGCAGAGCGTTAAATAAAACTGAAATGACATCTGATCTTAGAATGTCTGTATTTATGTCCATCTAATTTATGTTTTTGCCTTTATTTGAGAGCAGCGTGCAAAATTAGGTTTTATGTCCACTTCCCAAAAGGCTGGTACACCGGTACGACTGGTGGTACACGAGCCTCCTTCAGTGGTACCTGGGGGAATCTATAAAATCTATATATACTGTTGACCATAAAGTTGGAATCATTTTATTTTTTTATTCCTATTTATACACATCAGGTTAACTGTGGTTTCATTTTCACTGTGATACGTGTGGAAGAGGCTAATCAATAAAGTTCTAAGAGACACTTTATCTCTTCAGAATAAATCAGATTGTAACAATCATTTCATGAGAGGAGGTAAAAATATTTTATTCCAACTTCATGAAGTTTAAATATAATTTAAAGTATGTTTGGCCTTTCCTGTAATACTTTGTGTGCCGATATCACGTTCATGCAGTTACAGACTTCCATGATTAGTTATGAGCTAAAATGTGACGTGGAGTTCAATTAAAAGTTTCAAAAAACTTGGACGACAGGAAGAGAAGTGCAGATCAGAAATACCACCTTTTCCACCCGAGCAGCTCAGAAACACTCAACAGTAAACAATCTTTTTATGAACAATAAACCTGCCGCCTGGGTGAACTGTCTGTAGCTGAATAGGGTCGACTGGATGTTAACGTCTGTCATCATGGTGGAACTTTTAGAGTAAAGTATTTTCTGAAGTGGTGCAGGGTGTAAAAAGTTTGAAAACACACGGTTAAGCAAATCTACCAGCCACTTACATATTTTACCATCATTTGGCCGGTGGATGGTGCTAACTGAGTGCCCTGTTTGATAGTCTTTTATGGCGTTTTTATTGTGCCCAATTCCCTCTGCATTACAGTCTTTGTCCCTACTAATTGTTATGGTTTTCACATGACATTAAATACTATTATATGTTTCAAAACGTAAACTTTTCATGAGCTAAAAATGGAAAGAATTATTTCGTATTTGAGGACTTATTTTAATGGTTTATTTAGCTTCAAATGTTTGAGAAAACAGAACACTTAATCCTTTAGTTTTCCTCAAAAATTCAAAATCAACAAATTCAGATAAACATGTTTTTTTTTTTTTTTTGGACAGCAACACGATGTAATACAACAAGTATACTGAATTATATATAAAAAGTAAATACAAGGCAGAATGGTTATTAAAAATGATGCTGAACATTTAAACATCACGATTTTCGACATCTGTGGTAATTTATGGAAGCCACACTGCGTAAACTCTCATCCTGCTGAAAGTCGGCAGGGTTGCACTGCAAATTTGAGGGTTTAAGGAAACGGTCACTTGATCCGACTGTTCTGATCTCTAATTGGGTTCATCTGGTTAACCCAGGGTGACACTGCCACAGGCCCTCAATCCACTTGTTACCTCAGGATCTTAGAAAAGGCTACAGCAGTGTATCCCCGGCTCAGAGAACACAGCCAAGACAAACAGTGAGGTCTCTTAGCTCAATATTATTCCTATCTCCACACTGAGTTTCTCCCTCCGTGTCCACTTCGCACAATATGCTTCTGTTCTCCTTTTCAACAAAGCCTCTTTTATGTGCTAAGCAGTGTGATTTTAAACTGACGGAGCCAGACCACATCAGATCAATGAGGGCGGGAAATATGCAAGCTCTGTCCCCTCTGACAGCGGTTCCACCCAGACTGCATGACTGGCACAACCTTAAAAAAAAACACGAGTGCAGAATATTTTAACTGGGTGTGTGTCATTAAAGTATGCATCTCATTTCCTCCAGCTCCGTGTTTAAAGGATCAGCAGTGTGTGTGTACAACATGGCCGACATCCTCACCGTCTTCAACGGGCCCTTCGCTCACAGAGAGGGTCCCAACTTCCAGTGGGTGGCCTTCCAAGGACGCATCCCTTATCCGAGGCCAGGAACTGTGAGTTTCAAATTCTGTTATGTTCATATAAAATATACATCTTAATCTCACCTCCTTACACATCTTGTAGAAACATTAGACATTTTAAAGGTCCAGTGTGTAAGATTTAAAGATTTAAAGGGCTCTATTTTGCAGAATATGTCAGAAATATGTTTTCATTAGTGTATGATTACCAGAAAATAAGAATCTTTACGTTTTGTTAGCTTAGAATGAGCCCGTGGATCCTCTTCCATGGAGTTAATGTGGGCCATCATGTTTCTACAGTAGCTAAACTAAATAAAAAGTGAGTCTAGATAGAGAGTTTTGTACATTTTCCAGCCCCCATAGTTTCTCCTACATGCTAGGAAGGAGAGGCCATTAAATTTTACACACTGCTCCTTTAAAATATATTTTGATTTGTTAAAAAAAAATGACTATATTGCCTTTATATAACCTATAAGACAACCAAGAAGAAGTTCAAAGCTAGAAATTTTTGACAAACTATTGTATAAAACAAATATATATATATAATAAACAAAGGCCCCAGTATCGACCCTTGTGGTACTCCATATTTAACCTTCATACATTCAGATCAGTTATTAGCATACATACTGTACATATTGTTGTCTATTGTCATAATAACTGTCATCTTTACTCCCACCTATATCCCACATAAATATGTGTACTGTCTATTGGAACAGATGGGACTTTCAGTATAATTCAATAACTTACAGTAATTGTGTCAGATTGTGGAATGACACATTGTTATCATTCAGATGAAGGCATGAGAATGACCTTACTTAATACACAATACACTCATTTCCACGTTTTCTTTCTCCAGTGTCCCGGTGGAGCGTTCACACCTGACATCCAGACAACAAAAGAGTTCCCAGACGACGTGGTGACCTTCGTACGGAACCATCCGGTCATGTTCAACCCCATCTACCCAGTGGGAAGGAGACCTCTAGTGGTCCGGACCAACGCTGACTACAAATACACGTCAGTGGCAGTGGACCAGGTCATGGCTGCCGACGGCAACTACCAGGTGCTCTTCCTGGGCACAGGTAGGAATGTAGAGATTCGACAAACATTTTTTTTTTGATAAGGAGGCCTCTAAAATAGAAGAATTGTGTACTAAGCTTTATAGTTGAAGAATGTCAACATCAATAGCCAGCTAATATCGGCTGTTATGGAGCAGCTACAGTCACATGAATCCTGTAACCGAGTAGGCCAATTTAAAATAGCAATAACACTATCCCTCTGTCATATGAGTCGTCATTGAGGTGTTTCATAAGTAAATGATTGTCGAGTGGAGTCCTGTTGCAGCAGCTCTTTATCAGGTAAACAGATAACAACAGGCTGGTACACTGCGTGGTTGCGGTGGCAAATTTGAAAACAGAGCGAGCATGACACAGCACGCAGCCAATTATCATTATCATCATCATCAATGCCATAATTAGATCAGACTGGGTGACCCGATGGAGTCGTGTAAGGCAAGACTTTGACCTTTAATTTTACTCAATCAGGTGAAGGAACATGCAGGTGTGTCGAGATCAGCTCACTTGTCTGTGCCATATTTGTTTTAATTTAAGACCTGCCTACGTCTGCTGTTTCTGTGCACATAACATGTCAGCTAAGCAGAATAATACGCATGTCCGCGTAAATAATTATGCATGCATTCATGTCCACTTGTGCACGTTTGCTTTGCAGCAAGCCGCTCTGGGACTCTCTCTCTCTCTCTCGCAGCTGCTTGTGTTTATCAGTCAGCCGCTCCTCCACTCTGCCTGGTTTTTCTTGAAGAAAAGCCCAGTGCTGTCTCACCATATGTGGGGCCCGCAAAAAAAAAAAATGCTGCTTTGTCTGAATAATGAGGGAGACGCTCTCTTATCAGGCATTTCCAGGAGCCGTTACTGTAACTCCTTCGTCCTGCTCTGATGCTCTCCCAACTCCCAGGACAAAACAGCCATATTGATGATGATAGTGTTGCATTTTACCCTTTTCATGGCCCTCGTCCTCCCTTTCGCAGGCTTAAGAGCTTCCATTCCCACTCCTGCCACAGTT
The DNA here is from genome assembly GCA_028641955.1 of Protonibea diacanthus. Lineage (NCBI taxonomy): Eukaryota > Metazoa > Chordata > Actinopteri > Sciaenidae > Protonibea > Protonibea diacanthus. The sequence goes on along the minus strand of CM053997.1, from coordinate 14,659,399 downwards.
GATTTTGCTATGGAAACAGGCCATTGCCATCATGCTTAATTTAAAAGCAAACACGGGCAAAGAAAAACAGGCTTGGAGTTTATTTTTTGGGCATAGCCATATTGATGGTTTTGAAATGTGTGTGTTTGGTTACAACTCATGACGTGTCTGCTCTCTGCTCCCAGACAAAGGTACGGTTCAGAAGGTGATTGTGCTTCCAAGTAACCATTCCCTGCATGAAGATCTGATCCTGGAGGAGCTGGAAGTGTTTAAGGTCAGCTGTCTGTTTTTCTCCCCTCTCTTTTATTATTCCACTCTTACTTTCATCCCTTTTTTTACTCTCCTAAAATCAAAGGCAGGGAGGAGGAGGGCGAGCTTGGCCACCACACAAAGGCCAGGGGGCAGACAGACAAAAGAAGGGTGGCATTCGGGAGATGGATGTTCTGCAGTGTAGTGCAGCGTGTGATGGCGAGTGATGGGAAACATACTTACATGCTGCAAGAGTCTGGCGGTCGCTCCCGCGTGAACCTTCGCACATGCTGTTTCATCTTATCGCTATAAGTGTGATCGACCTGTGATCAGACGTAAAGGCCGTGGCTCCTTTGATCTTCCACTGCCCTGAACAGATTTATTCTCAAGAGACAGACCATATTTGTTCTAGAAGGCTAAAGACATCTGGCGAGAAGCTGATCCGTGATGGCTACGCTCTCTGCTATGATTATTTTAGTCTTTAAAGAACTCTAATGAGCTGTTTTCTACAATAAAAAGACATTTCAAAGGAACATTTTGGGAAATGGTTGCTTTCTTGTCAAGAGTTAGAAGAGAAGGTCGATACCAGCGTCATATCTGTACGATGGATATGAAGCTATCATGGGCAGCCAGTTAGCCTAGCTTACATAACCCACTGATAAAACCACAATTTGTTGTTTTTGCACTTTGTTTTTTGGTTGGCTTGTACAAATGAGAAATGAGATGTTAATGACACTTTCCATAGATTATTTACACGGACTTAACAATTGCCACCAATTGAGCAAGCACTCAGCGACGGCGGCAAGGAAAAACAACCTTTAACTAATCATCAAACTCTCATCAATAGAATTAGCATATTTCATCCAACTATTCCTCTAAAATGTTTTGAAAATGACTGTGAACGATGGCTGCAAGCTCTGAATTTGGTTCTTGTATGTGCTATTTTTCAGAATCAAGCTCCTGTTACAAACCTGAGAATATCCTCCAAAAAAGTAAGTGTCTGTCTCACTTTGCGCACTCACACATTAAGTGCAGTTTTATTGTTTTAACATGTTATTCACTGTGCGTGGCTACTATGTAATGCACGAAACAAAAATCCCCTGTGCGTATTAAGTCTCCCAAAGGCAAGGAAATAATAAGCCATAATTGTTTCTGCGCTCTGCCTCATTTTCCTGTCAGCCGGCCACTTATTAAGACAAACAGGGCGGCTGACATTTGAACTGTTTACTTTGCAGCAACAGCTGTACGTCAGCTCCGAGTTCGGGGTCTCTCAGGTCTCCCTGCACCGTTGTCACGCTTACGGCTCGGCTTGCGCTGACTGCTGCCTCGCCAGAGACCCCTACTGCGCGTGGGACGGACTCAGCTGCTCCCGCTTCTATCCCACCGGCAAAAGGTACACAAAGGTTCACAGTTTCAAGGTTCATAACTGCGGTTATGTGTCCGAAATTTCAGGCAATAAAGTATTTAGTGTCCACCAAGGGTTCTTCTCTCAGCGGTGTAGAAAAAACAAGCTTTAAGGCCGCAGAACAAAAAAATTCAGTATTAATAAGTGCTGACAGGTGTTGATTAGAGTGCCTGTTCATGGAGGGAGCTACTCAAAACTTTGACAAATGTTAAATAAACATAAGCACTGGGTGGATTTTTGATTAACATGCAGGATTTCTGGTCACTTTTTGCCCAATTTGCCATGAAAATCTGCTTCCAAAAGTCGTGCTCATCTGCTATAAAACAAATATGAAATCACTGCACCACGCCCAGTCCTACTGAGCGTGTGTCAAACATGAATATAAAAGAGCTGCTCACAACTTGTGAGGCCCAGAAGATCACATGAAATCCTTCAATGATTCTGCTTTTGTTGGTTCCCTCCCTCCGTCTAGACATAACACAGACAAAGAGGTATGAGTTCGACACCTCGCCTCTGAACCGATACCTCTCTCTCTCTGTCTCTCTCTCTCTCTCTCTCTGGACTCTTTAAGGACCCAGCTGCCTGTCTCTTGACATTCCAGTCAGACGCAGGTCAAGTTTAGCTTGGTCACAGAACAAAAAGCGCGGCGCCTGTTTTTCCTGCGGAAAAAGTGTCTGAAAAGTGTCTGAAATGTGTCAGCTGTTTACATGCTCTTTTCCTCAAGCTGTTATATGTGACTGTGCGCCACTGAGTGGAATAACAGTCAGATTTTCCTCATATTGTTTTGGCACTGGCCGCTCTCTTCCACAGTTTTTTATTTATACTCGCTGCTTTTTTTGTCTTTGTTTTAGGAGAAGCAGACGGCAGGACGTGATGCATGGGAATCCACTCACTCAGTGCAGGGGATTCAACTTGAAAGGTGATTAAAGCTGCGCTTATCACTCGTTTTATAATAACAAATGACTGTGCAGAGTGTGAAAAGGGTCGCTCATAGGGACAACTTATCATTTCCTTTGCAGCTTAGCCTCTTTTAGCTAGCAGTTTCGATTTCATGGCCCACAAACTCCGCCATAAACGGAGCAGAACACAACAGCAGGCAGTTGAAAAAAAATCCCATTGAAAGCTAGGGGAAACAAAATTCCCTGTAGCTTCGCTTCTTTTAGTCAATAGTTTAGATTTTACGGCTTACAAATGACCCTGTCAGCAACCACACAACAGCAGGCAGTTGATTTCAGCAAGAAAACGCAGCTGTAAGCTAGCAAAAAGAAAAGCACCTAGTAGCTATAAAGCTAGACAATCAAAACAAAAGGAAAAACTCAATTTACATTCATCAGGTGACCAGAAACACAACTTCAAATGAATGCTAATGTTGCTATGCCTCAGCAGGATGTGTAAATCGGCTCCTGTTGACTAATGTGTTTATTGTAGTTTCTCCTTCATGCTACAAAAGACAGCACGAGGCTGCTAGATGCCACTCCTACACACTGTCCCTTTAAATATTTGCCTAAGATATGGACTTCTAAAGGGATATTTGTCATTTCTCTGACACATTAAATGTAAAAATAGTTCCACATTTGATGCCAAAACTGTCATCAACAGACGATGAGATCATAGTTGTTTTTGCCAGAGCTGTAGCTGCGACTGTTGTGTGTCTTTATGTGCCTATGTGCCTGTCCAGGGGTTGTTTGTGTTCATCCTGCGAGTCCGGGCGCTGCACAGCATCATGAAAATTCACACAGTCGACTGGCAGGGTGCAGTCTAATGAAAGGAGAGGGTTTGCTCCCCAGAGAGTTTCATTTCCGTGAACAGTTTACGTCTCTAAATGAACACGAGCTTGGGGAATCAACCATATGGTCATTACCACTAATTATTCAGAACCCTGTCATACATCCAGCTGAGTGATGGACCATTTAGCTGCAAAGGAACACGCCACGGTAAATGAGATGAAACTGAGTCAGTCCGACGCAGTGGAGGTTGTTTTGTTTGTCTGTGGAAAATGATGAAGTCTGGGTGGAGTTCGGTTTATGCTGCAGGTGTCAGACTAAGCTTTGTGTCAACATTGCTGTCTCACTGCTGGGACTTGAGACAGATTTGGGTCCATCTGTGGGGTTCGTGTCCGTCAGCAAATGACGTCTGTGATGTGATCGACTCTGTGTTTGTGTGTGTGTGTGTGTAGCCTATAGAAACGCGGTGGAGATGACGCAGTATGGTGTGAAAAACAACACCACCTTCCTGGAGTGTCTCCCAAAGTCTCCACAGGCCTCTATTCGCTGGCTTATTCAGAGGGACAATGACAGGAGGAAAGAGGTCAGTCTGACATTTTTAAGGAGGTCAAAAGTCGACATCACACTCCACGCTCACTATCAGTACCACATTAAACATGTCAAGCGATCAAATGAGCTCACACTCTTGATAAGGACTTGTCGCCAGTGGCGTTTATTGGCAGCATCCTAATGAACAGTTAAAACACGATATAGACCTTGACTAATAACTGGATTCTCAGCAGGGAAACATTTTCAACCTTTCAAAAGGCTGTTTAAAGTTTAAATAAAGCTGGTCAAGAGAGCCCCTGCTTGATAAAAACACATCTTTTATGGATTTAGCTCTCGCCTCTGTGGAGTAAAGACTCAGTAATGACCGTTTTATAGCCGTTTCCTCATGAGAGTACAAGTTGGCCTGAAAATAAATCACTTTAGTTTTATGGTGTGTAATCAGAGGAGTCTTTTCCAAACGGCCTGGCTGATTTTTTTAAAGCGATCAGTGCAAAGGGAATAAAAAATGTTGCATTTAGGCTGCAAGTATCAGTTTATTGACATTGACTTTGACTCCCATTTTAACCTCTTTTAGCAATTTTATTTTGGCAACAATTCTTAGACAACTTCTTTCAGCTATTTTAGGTGCTTTGAAGCAAAGAAATCTTTAGGAAATGTATTTCTAGTCAAACATATGTAGTGTAACCTACAAGAGAAACCAAAATAAAGAGTAATAAAATAGTCCATCTGGCCTTTTTTTCAAGCATTTGGCAAACAAATTACAAAGCCTCTCCAATGTTTCTGAGATTATTTCAGGATATTTCATGTAAAACAGTCTTTCCTGAGTCATTGCAGTATATACAGTACAGTCTCTTAACCTTTTATGAATCTAATTTGCATATCTATTTTTAAATGCCGCTATACTTGCAACCAATGGCCCACAATTTATTTTTTGTGGTTTATTTCATTAGTATGGACATAAGTCCAAGTTGTATTGATGTATAGCATGTTAAAATGCTACAAAAAATGGCATTACAGCATGTAAAAATGTAAAGATATGCTCGATAGTAGGTCAATGGGTTAGTGGTTCTGCATGTGACAAATAGAAGGAAAAATCTGCATCAGCACCATTCTTCCACAAGATATTCCCTCATTTGGTGTTTGAAGATCAAAAATAGGTGTTCAAATGACAGCAAAGGTTTAAATTTTACTAAATATTAAAGTTTTTCTTTGATTTGTCGATAGACAGGTAGATTTAGATCTTCCAATTCTCTCTGCGCACCATATGGTTGGGGTTATGACACAACCCGATTGTGCCAATCACAGGTGAAGCTGAGCGACCGCGTCCTCTCCACGGAGCACGGCCTCCTCATCCGCTCCGTCCAGCTGTCCGACCAGGGCCTTTACTACTGCCTGACCACCGAGAACAGCTTCAAGCGCACCGTCGCCAAGATCCGCCTGCGAGTGCTGAGCGAGGCCATGGTGAGCGTGCTGACAGACAAACAGCAGTCGCCGTGGGCGTGGGCCAGCTCGTTGCACCCTAAGGTCCTATTGGCAGCGTTCAGTCCAGCAGAGAGCCTGGCAGTACAACAGTACTGCAAAGAAAGGAAGGAGCTCCAAAACCTCCAGCAGAGGCAGCAGCAACCACAACCGCCTGGACCTCTAAGGGGGGACCTGGCCAAACTGAAGCCCCTGCTGGACCGGAGGAAGAGCCGCAACCGCCGCAATCACGTCCCTGAGGTCTGACACAGGAGGCAGAGACTGACACGCACGCCTTCCTCTGTTTCCACATTTTCCAACTCTCATCTCAAACCGCAGAGCTGCACTGTGGACGCGCAGTAAAACGAGGAGGTGGGTGCGGGGAGTTGTTTATCCGGCAGTATCTCTATTTCTTGCATGAGGCACTGTGACCAGATGGCTGTGACATACACTAACGCACACTCACAGGCACCCACAAGCCGTTCATCACAAACTGAAGTGGCCCTGTTATGAGTGCCCACGAAACAAAACAGCGGCCTGGGTTGATATTGCTTATGATAACGCAGCTATGATCTTATCGTACGTTAGATATTAGAGGGGTAACGGTTGGATTTTTAGCACACAAAAAAAAGGAAATCATGATATTAAATGGAGGAGACAAAAGGGAGACAGATGCATGTTTGACAGCGGGTGCCCTCTCGAAGTGTTATACTAGTATCTTAGTAGATTCTACTCACATTTATATGTTTACTTTAAACTAACAAAAATGTCTCCACACTTTTCTTGTCACGGGTTTGACAGCCTCACATGCTGTCTATAATAACTCATACAAAGCGCAGATGGTAACATTTCCCCATAAAAAGCGTTAGATTCCAGCGCTGTAAGTTACAAACGTGTTAGTTCAAAGGCCAAACAAACAGAAATAGTAGTAAAATACTGAGTAGAATAAGTCTGTGTGAGCTGTTGCAAATATCTTACGTGCTCTCTCCTCATATTTATTCCCGTTAGTCAGGCATACACGCAAGGCGACGTGCCTCACTGCAAACTCAGCTGTGTCATACGTCTGTTGTTTCTAGCACAGAAGCATGTTCGTAGATATTCATAACTAACGTAGAGATCTCTTAATGGTTGGGTTAGATTTGAGTAACCAGACTAGCAGATGCGCACATTTTAGTTTGTGTAAAACCTAAAAAAATATGGAGTTTACATCAGGAGATGCTGAAACAATGACAGTATCCTTCTTTGGATCCACGTTTTCCACATCGTCTACAGCGGAAGTGGACATATTTTTAAATCATTAATTATCTGTGAGATAGACCTTTTGACATTATGTGAATAGACTTTTTTTTTTGCAGCATCAGCAGCATAGTTAATGTAGATAGAGATTATTTGTCGTTTGTGTACAGAGTATTTTTTTTGTCTGTTTCATCCTTTTTAATTTAATGTTGTGCCGAGTTTTGTGAAAAACGTGTTTTTTTTTTTCATTGTGTATATAATTTCAACATATTTCACCACCTATGACTGTATCTGCAAATTGCGGAGACATACAGGATTATTTTTATTTTTGAGAAAAAAAAAAAAAAGACTTTCTAGCTGTACTTCTTCCCTCATCTGCTCCACGTTTAATAAAACTGTGTGACCGGCATCATGTCAGCTTCATGTCACTCGGTGTAATTTCAGTGTTATGAAACGTGTATTTCTATTTATTAATGTCATGATAGCCCGAATAAATCTGTTCAGATGAATCTCAGTTTTACAGAAAGATCATGCATTTTATTGTCAAACATTTTTCTCAAAATGTGAACGTGTGAACACGTCATCCCTCTGTCCATGATCGGCCATGTCATGCTACTGTATGAAGCCTTGTTATATTGTTTTAAAAGAACATTCACACTGTTATTACTATGTGATTTTGGGAAATAACCTTATCTGCTTACTTGCTGAGATTTCGATGAGAAGATTGATACCACTCTCATGTCTGTACGATAAATATGAAGCTAAAGCCAACAGCCGGTTAGCCTAGCTTAGCGCGGAGACTGGGAAAAACAGCACGCTGTGGACGAAGCACATTTGCATAATTAAAACTCACTTATAATATCTCATTAGTACATTCAGTACAAAAGACATAATGCGAAAACAAGAGGTCAGTTCTATCAAACTTTATGTGGGGGATTTGTTACGAAGCCACGCTTTTGCTACGAGAAGCTAACAGCCATTAGCCATGAAGCTACAGCTTTTAGCTAAGGCTAAGGTGAATACGGTTATTTCTCAAATTGTCAAACTATCATTGACATGAATACGTTGACTACTACTTGGCGGCACAGTGGTTAGCATAGTTTTTAGCACAGTGGTTAGCATAGTTTTTAGCATAGTGGTTAGCGTAGTTTTTAGCACAGTGGTTAGCACGGTCCCCTTACAGCAAGAAGGTTTGAACCCCCCAGTCAGCTGGGACCTTTGTGGGTAACGTTTGCATGTTCTCCTTGTGTCCGCCTCCAGTTTAACCAAAGAGCTGGTTAACAGTTTAATTGGTGACTCTAAGTTAGCTCTGTGATGAACTAGCAACTTTGTCTAGGCTGTACTCCACCTCTTGCCCGATGTCAGCTGGGATCAGGTCCAACCAGCCGCAAACGGTTATGGATCATTTATGAGTTTAATATTACGTGGAAGCTTAAAAGGGTCTAGCTTTTCAGACAAAAACGTCTGTCCTAAATTTCAGTGGACAGTCCCTCAGGGTTGCAAACTGCGCCGCCTCAAGGAAGAAATGTAACGTCTGTTGTAATCTTAATGAAACACATATATGCGTGTAACATGTCAGATTCAGACCGAACAGTAAAATCAGCGACACAAGGAGGCTGCAGAGGGTCATTTAAAACCCATAACATCCAAAAGAGGTCTCTCTGCTGGGCAGAAATTCTGCTTTCTCACCAAACAAACCCAAGTACCGCTCATAACCACAGTATAATCATCCCCCAGTTCATTTTTTAATACTCTTTTTGATTTATGGGCCACTCAAGGTAAAGAGGAAACCAAATACTTTGCTTCAGCGTGCACAATGTGGAGGTTTGTTTCAGCAGCGTGACGGGTCTCTACTCTATTTTTGACTGAGAGGGGGGGGTGGACCAGATTGGAACAACCCAACATTAGGAATAGGACACCCAGTGAAAAACTCTTTTTCAGATTTTATTCATTTTTGAAGGTACTAGTTCAGCAAAGGACGTGAATATTGGTGTAAGGTTAGGTTCATGTCCATTTTATTGTACAGGATGTCAAGCGAATTTCTCATTTTTCCTCTGTGCGGATTGATGACCTGACAGTTCAGAGGAGTCTCCCCTCCCTTTAGAAATCCCTGATCAAGCTAATGTTACAGTGTTTGCAATTAAAACAATACTTGGCAAAGGAATTCAGCTCTTTGAGTTTTACAAAATCACAGTATCTCCCCCTTTGTTATCAAAGAAGGTATGACATTATAAATAACACTGAAATTCCAAAAAAGTGCAGGTCTATATCAAAAGGTTTGATGTCCCATAGCAGCTTAGATGCACGGTGCTCACACAACAACAGATACTTGGATCACACAAACTTGGACTGGGTTCTGTTCCTTCCCTTCAACACGCAGTAGAAGAAAAAACACAGGACGAAGACGGCCAAACCGACGCCCAGCAGCGCCTGCTGTATCATCTCCAACATCTCAACGCGGGAGAAGAGCTCCCTCTTAAACATGTCCGCCGTTTCGCCATCCAATGCAGCCGTCTGGTTACGTAGACGGAGACAGAGAAAGAGTCACTGATTATTACGCATCCCAGGCTAGCAAACTATACACTCCACCGCTGCAGGGTTCCCATTATCTTACCTCATTCAGCCAAACAATGGGGAATATGGTGTAATCCTTGACTTTCTTAAGCACCCTGCAGAGAAAGAGTTCATTAGTTGGCATTCAAAGCATGATATTATCTGAAATGCTCTTGTTTGTCTATTTTCAAGAGTCAGTAAAGATACAGCAAATACAGGTTTCTTTGAGGAATAGATTGACATTTTGGGAAACACACCTATTCACTTTATTACGGAAAGTTAGATAAGTAAACCATCTAACCACTTATGTGCATGCTAAATATGAAGCTACAGCCAACAGGTGGTTAGCTTAACTTAGCACAAAGACTGGGAACAGCTACCTGTCTGGAGAGATCAAATTTTTTGTCTAATTAATAGGTAGTATATCTCAATAGTGTAATATGTACAAATAATATATATAAATTTGAAACTACAGCCAACACTTTATCTTAGCAGTTAGCTTAGCAGGTCATATAAAGCCAAAAGAAATAATTCAGCATATAATCCCTGTACAACTTCAAAAAAACAAGATACAATGTGTTAATTAGTGAGTTTTAGAGGTTTTGGTTGGCAGGCTAGCTATTTCCCCCTGCTTTCAGTCTTTATGCTAAGCTAAGCTAACCACCAGTTGGCAAATTCCCCAAATTTTCCCTTTTCAAAAGGTAAAACACAACTTACGTGATGACCTTTGATGGTCCGTACATCATGTTCACTTGAATTCTCTTGGCAAACCTCAAGGTGAAGCCGGTAGTCTGTTGGGAAAATACCACAAAAATGAAATAAGATTTAGAGTTGCTGCACCGAAAGGTAAAAATCCCAAAGATAAAAAGTTTAGAAGGTCTTACAGGTTCCACATCCAGGTAGGTGAAGTGGTGCTCCTCGCTGGGATTGAGGCCCAACACCGTTTCATGCAGTAAGGGACTGCCATAAAGGAAGTGAGGCAGAGAGATGTAGATAGGTTTTCCTGTTTAGATGGCAAGAAAATAAAGACAACTTAAAACACAGAATGATAAAACAGAAGAAGAAGATCCTGGGTGGACAGAAAAACTGACCATCCTGACAGGAACTGATGTCCAGTACTCCAGCCATGGTGCAATCCTTGGTGACCACTGGGTCTTTGCAGTAACACTGGTTGCCTGGGTTGACCGTAGGGGCGGCCAATGTGTCTGGCAGCAGGGCATAGCGGTACACTTGAATCCCCAGCAGATCCAGGTTCTCCACGAAACTTGCTGGCACAGATCTGAAGACAAAACAACACAGAGATGAGTTCAAAAGCCTTCCAACATCTGTCCTTCGTGTACCTTTCAGTAATGATACCAGTACACGACTGTGTTGGTATTGGAAAGGCTCTGACCTCTAGTGGTTACCTTGAAGAAATTGCATGGTTACAGTTCTCAAATTAAGATGGTAAACTTCCCGTCAGTTACACTTACTGGCCTACTTATTGGCCCACTTAATGTTAGTCAGACTAGATCGGATGAAATTGCATCCACAAAATGAAATGTTTCATCACCTGCAGATATCCGATGAGAAGAAATAGAGGGGGTCTTTCTTGTCCACAAAGGGAGGGAAAGACGAAGCGTCTGCGAAAGAGGGGAGGAGAAGGAATCAGGTCAGAAACGTGATCATGGACATTTAGAGGTGCAGAAGTGAGTCGACGTATGAGCCACACCTGTCCCGTTGATCATGTCACAGTACGGGTCGTTCCAGAAAGATAATTTCCTGTGAAACAAAATTAAATTTGTCAGACAAACTTGCACAATTTGATTTAAGAGTCTGGCTGAATATCTCCTAAACTGTATTCACAGTCAGACTCACTTCTCTCCTCGCCACCTGTCAATTACTCCCACTTTAGAGATGTCATCTTTTCCATTAAAGACGTTGTAGGGGCCGTCAAATGTCTCGTTGTACTAGGGAAAGAAAAAATGGTATTTCTGTGTTACTACTAGTTCTTTTATGCTTTATATGTAGAAGTGTAAGTAATAATATCTGTTTACTCACATTTGGAAATAGAGCCACTGCTTCTTTCAGCATGGGGTCTGTGTAACCCCAAAGGATTTCTTTGACTGTACGGCGTTGGAATAAGGAGGAGTTGCTTGACTTTATCATTTTGTCCAACACAATATGAAGCGGTTTTGGAACCAATGAATAAGCCCCCTGAAAAGAAAAATCAAATGCGAGCTTATAATTGCTTCATCTGTGATGTGTGTCGACTATAAAAGGCAACAGTGTTGTTCTACAGTGATACACGTGCAAAACATGTGCACAAAACCGATGTCATCGCCTGAGATAAGTCAGTAATTAACCCTCTTTTATGATTACAAACAAATGCTCAAACTGGAATTGCTTATTTATTATTTGAGCCTTATCAAAGTCTGAAGAGAACGCATAAAGGCTACGGTTAGTGCACGCATAAATATAGCCTGTCATTGCAAAATTATGATTTCCTTGTTGCTTATAATTTCCAGACTCCAACACAGCAACATCTTTGTGTCAGCGTCACATCTGTCAAGTTTCTTGCTCAGGTTCATGCTGTTTTTACTACCTGACTTAAGTGCTGTGTTTAATGTTATTAAAACACAAAGGTTTGAGTATCTATTGTATTGTTGCTCATTGTAGCCATAAGAGGGTAAACCAGTCCAATGAAAGACATCAACTGACCAGAAGATGCGACTCTTGCTGACTCGCTTGACTCAGTTGCTGGTATCCTTTTTGGCTGCTATACAGCTCATCCCAGTTAATTTGTAATTTAAACTTACATTAGTTCTGCTCTAGTGTTTGCAGCGCTGTCCATGTTTATCGCTAACCAGATTTCTGGTTGCCATGACTGTGGGTCATGCTATCTTTGCAGGTATTGTACTTGAGATCTGAAAAACACTGACTCTTGCAAAACAACATCTCTCGATGGTAAGCAATATCAGCGTCCAAGAGATTTTTTAAGCCAACTTCAGTTACATAAATAGTTCCCAATCTGAAGCTGAGTCCAGAAAAGTAAAACACAGAAATTAGCCTACTGAATCGGCTACTGTTGCTAACATCTACGCTACTTGGCAGCAAATGAAGCTAGCTGTCCGTTCATTGAAAATATTCTTAGAGTCGTTGAAGTTAACACAAAAATTGGCCCACTGTATTTGCTTGTGTTGATAACTTCTAAGCCACTCTCTGAAATTAGCTATTGGTGCTTAACTGCATGCTACTTCCTTCCTTCCTTCCTTCCTTCCTTCCCAAGCTATTCATCTACACACACTGTTTACATGTGTTGTGCTGTGAGAATAAAACACAGGTCCTCAATCTGAAATTAACTCTTCATGATGTAGCGCACTTTTTCCAAATCTGGGGGTCAGGGATAAATCTAAAGAGTCGCAAGATGATTGACAGAACAAAAACATACTGTATTTCTGTTGTACATAGCATGCTGGTTGTCTTTTTGAGCCGTACAAATCACCGTGTTGAATTCAAAACTCACAAACAACCTGTCCAAAAGGGACACCCGCCAAAAAAGCTAGCGAACCAGTAAAATGAATGGCTTCAGACCAAAGCAACCCAGGAAAGCACAGCTTGATTTGGCATAGGCTTGGCTTTAGAGGCACAGTGACTATTAACAGCAGAGCTGAGTCAAGACAGAAATCACCGCCCAGCGGGGTGACAATCACTTACGGCCACAGCCAGGTTGAGGGAGGTGACTTTGTCTTCCTCTGGTCCTACTGACATCGACGGCTCAAAGATGGCACCGAACGGCAGCACGTAGGAGACAGTGTTATTGGGGTTAAATGTGATGTTTTCCTTGGGAAGATATCTTGTCCTGCATGAGGAGAGAGGATCTTACTTTCCTTAGAAGAGAGACAAATTTGTGTTTCAGAAAATGATATACAAGAGGTAAACAAATCAACTTTACCTGTATGTGTAAGGTCCTTTTTCCACTACTACTGGAATTGCGCCATACTCCAACACCTCCAGGGGGTTTTTCAAGTCAAATAACCAGAACTGCCTGTACACCTTTCCCCCTACAGTCACCCAGTTGTCGTAAGCTGTCGTTCCATTCTCAATGACAGCTTCCTAAACCCCGCAAACACACAGACAGAGTCTATTTTTAACATGCCTCAAGATTGCCAGCAGGCCAGCCACCCCGCTGATACATAAAAGCGGTGCATGCTCTGTTATGAAAAAAAAATGTCCAAACGGTTTCAGTTATTCTCCACGGTGCCTAAAAAGATAACAGACGCTGATCTTTTGATGGATGACAGCAAGGCACACTTCCTGCACAGCTTCTTGTTTACCAGTTAAAGCAGCTTTCCAAAAAGCACGCCTCTCATTTCTCCTGATTCACCTTGATCTCTATGTACACACACACACACGCACACACACATTCACACCCTCTGTCACTCCTTATGCTCCAGCCCAAGGGTGAAACTGAGCACCTTACCTTCTCCACTGTCTTCTCAATGATGCTGTTACCCAGTGGGATAAGGACACCTCCCAGGATGGCTACCACCGCCCCAAACACAGCTCCGGCTATCAGCCCGCACTCTCTGGTACAGCAGCCCATGGTGGTGGTGTACGTTTCCCTTCTGTCCGACTGTGCGTCTGTCTGTCTGCCTTGCTTGCCTGGCAGACTGTTCTCCTTCTGTCTGTGTGTTTGTGGTGTGTGCTAGTATGTGCGGCTCGTCTGTGTGTTTGTGTCCCAGAGGCAGCAGCAGCACGGGCAGGCTGTACCATCAGAGGAGCTGACGGAGCAGTTGAGGCCAGGTAAAGGTACAGACACCTCTGGGAGGTGCCCAGGGACATAATTGGTGTTATATAATAGCAAAAAAAAAAAAAAGAAAGTTTAAGGTTCAGCTGAGAGACTCTCTAGGTATCTATCTAGGCACAATCAGTGCTATGTGATAACAGCTACTATAGTACATGTGCAATAGTCTGAGAAGAAAGGGTGAAGAAGAAGAAGCAGTGCAGAAAATTCATTCAAAAAATTCACGTCTGACCTCAGACTCACGCCATTTTTGATTTGTTTCATTCACTTTGTTATATTTTAATCTCTTGTAACTGTAAGATGAAGCCAGCTGGACTTGACATGACTGATGATTTGTCAGGATGTGAGATATCAGTTCTAGATATGCGATGACCCGCCTGTGACTTTTATAGGCATGCTTTTATTTCCAGTTTTCTTTCTTATCTATCTTTCTTTATCTGTTATTTCTCTTATCACCTTGCTAAATTCTGCCCGTCTCAGCTGCAATCCTGCCAGAAAACACAGAAGGACATTTATATAACTTATTTAAGTTGTGCAGGAGCAGTTAAAAGTGATTGTGTGTTTTAATGGAAATAGTTAAATGAATTTCTTTTTATCTCTTAAAGATATTTCCCCGTGTTTATCTTGATTCACTATCGTGATATATGACATGGTGACTGATGGATACAACACCCTTGATTGTTACACAACACTTCAGTTTATCTCGTAGGATATGTTCAGTCCCCGATGGTCAAACTCCAAAACACTACATCCTACACTTCCCATAATGCAAATGCCTTACATAATCCCTCCCTGTTAAACACATGTCTTTCAAAATCCACATCCTCACTTTGTAATCCATGTTTTTTTTAATTATAAATCTGAAGTCTCAAGTCCGAGCCATGATAAACCCGATGACATCACCATGACAGCAACATGAGCTATTTTCTCCAACTACATAAAGCCCCTCTGAAGCTTCACTTCCAGGCTGTGCTGTCCCCCCTCTGTGACGAATGAACTCCTCCTTAAGTGTAAAATTAGAGGAGTGCAGCTGCCCCTTTAAAATGATGACATTTTAAAAGCCTTACAGCAGCAAAGCCTTTTTTCTTAAAGAACCCTTTTTTTTCTACCCATTGAGTAAAGAGATGACCCCTGACTAAGGGACATGTATTATTGATGCTGCATATTATATTTAATGCGTAACATTACAACTGCAGCACAGAACAGCTGACAAACCATACGTCTAACGCAAATAGTGAGCACAACATCTGCACAAATGTGTGTGAAGTAAGTGGTTCAGGTTCATTCTGAGAAGGTTATGTCCTGTAAATATCGCAACAGAGACTAATTTTGAGATATTTCTGGGAACATTTTGTTCAATCATCTGCTTGTAGTATGTTTTTTTATTTGTTTTCAACAATCATACATAATTAATAAGCTTATTCTTTGACAAATCTAGTGTTATCGTCTCCCTGATGCATTGTTCTATTAGCTGTTTGATAGTTTTAACATGCAGAGGGTGAAAGCTCCACTTATTTAGATTTTTGTCCTAAATCTTAAAAAAAATCTCATTTTAATCAATTTCCAATCTTAAATAATAATCTAAACATTTAAAAAATGTTTTTTTTCTTCACATAAATGTATGTATATATGTGTTTTTAAAAGTTTCTACACTGTTCTTAATATCAGGAAGCCTTTTCAACCCTGTGTGAAGCTTTGGCGACCTCTTGTGGGGGTTGTGATCAGGTAGCCTTAAGGTGCAGCACTCCCAGCCCCATATATTTATATATATGTACACTGTATACCCTACAGCAGTACCCTGAAGTTATATGTTATTACCACTGGAGGGCAGCACCATCATTCCCCTCACCCCTCACTGCCTGCCACCTCTCTGCCAAACACCTGTCTCTCCCTGTTTAAACAAAAGTTCTTGTCAAAACAGTTTGAAATGGACGGTGAGTTTCACCTGACTGACTTTATTGTTGATCTAGTAAGTGCAGCTTCGATGTTTGGATCAGGTTTGAGTTTGTACAGTCACACACTGAGCATATATATGTTGTGTTTGCCAAGAAGTAACTGTTGTTGCGTTTGCAAACGCTCATTTTGCTGGCCTCCATTTCTTAAAAACATACAAAAATGCTGTTGATAAACCATATT
This sequence comes from Protonibea diacanthus, assembly GCA_028641955.1. NCBI lineage: Eukaryota > Metazoa > Chordata > Actinopteri > Sciaenidae > Protonibea > Protonibea diacanthus. The sequence goes on along the minus strand of CM053997.1, from coordinate 14,643,324 downwards.
TGAGTCCAATAATGCAAAAAAGGGCAGTGAAAGTGTTCCCAAACTGCAGGAATATCTCACTCTGGTGTCCTTGTATAGCAAAACCAGTCCACTTGCCAGCAAGAGCAGCACAACTGACGTCTTTGTTATCGTCTCCTTCCATTGAATACAAGAGAAAGGCCTCTGCCAGCATCTTTGGAAACAGAGTTTATCAAATTTTAATGATTCATTTGGGTTTAAATATCATTTTTACTTCTGGTTTTAATTAGTTATGTTGCTAAATTAAAGAAATGTATGTATCTCTGCTCCTACGGAGGTCTGTTTTTTTCAAAGCCTGTATGCCATCGTCTTTCTGTCATGATTTATTTATTCACATGATTGAATAAATAAATGTAACTGTACAGCACACAGCCATCCCCATGTTACCTCTTGCATAATGTATAAATGTGCACACATATCGCCTCACATGAATGTACACTTTATAGATATCTGAAAGGTGTTTTATAACTCTATGGCACATATTTGCATGCATCTTTTATAAATAGGAACGCCGTCGTTTTCAAAGAGCACCACTTCCCTCCATGTCTGTGGTTTTTTTTTCTCTGTTAGATGAAATGACATGACCTGTTTTGCCTAAGGGATACACCCTCTGGCTCTTGTTATCTCAAACCTGGAGAGGGCCTGGATGACAGAGAGAGGGAAACCTCCAGCCAGCATAGGATTAGAATGGAAAGGTCAACACCACAAATTTGCATGTGTTCCCGAAAAGCCACATTTGAAATGAAAATTACATGGAAAGGATGTTTACACCGCGGGGATCCGTGTGGAAAGTTTTGAGGCTGAACGCTGCCAACCTTTAGACAGACTGCTGTCTTTGAAGACTCGCACTAGACTTTGTCCGACAGGCTAAATTATTTAAACCACAAACAATGGTCATGTACAGATACATGGGCAGACTGCAGGTTTGGTTCCCATGGGAACAACACATGCTAGAAATGTAGGTTACATTAGAGCTTAAACAGGCCGTGTAGGTAATATGATCAGAGAAATATGAATATGTGTGTATAATATTGGAAATATATCTATAATATAGTTTAATGTATCTCTTAAAGAATCACTTCTGTTATTGATACTGGCAAGGTAAATACTATGAGCATAGTGTGTCAAAATAAAAGTCACATGATATACCCTATAATGGGAAAATTATGAGCTTTTATATGGGTAGCAGTGAGTAAAGCCAGAGGGGTGCACGTTTGAAATGCGATCCACTGTGAGGAAGTTTCCGGTTTGGGCGTTTACCTTCAAAATAAAAGTGTCAGAATAGTAAATGAGAAGGTTTGACATTTAGTCATCACACGCAGCGAATGAAAGCTCAGCTTCATGTTTGATTGAAGAAAACTGATGGTATATCTTACTGCACATAATAGACTGCAAAAAATCCAGTGAAAGTGCCATATCAACTCGTCCTTGATTATAAATATATATAACATATATGCATGTGTTGTGTAATATCCTCATAAAGGCCTATAAAAGAAGATTCATAATGTCAAAGTCAGCTATACTTTACAGGTGACACATTTAAAGACAAATGTATACGGTACACTGTTTCTTTATCTTTGACAGGTATGGGACGTACATATCTTTAAAGGCCAAACACTGTCAAATGCCTTTATCTGACAGTGGAGAGTACATAAGTGAGAAAAACTGAAGAGAGAGAGGCTTACAACAAAGATCCACCGCCAGACTCAAACAAAAGAGATTGCAGTTGATTGCAGATGTCCCATTTTAAACCAGTTTGGCATTAAAATGTCAAACTGGCAACACTGGCCTGTTGTGATTTTTTTTGTTAGTTAGTTAGTTTGTTTTATTAGTTAGTTATTTAGTTGTTTTTCTTACTATAGTCTAAATGTTAGATACATGTATTGTTTTTTTTAGATTCTTTCATCTGGAGGGAAGTTCAAGCATCCAATAGCAGCATGAGACACAGTAAACATACATTAAAATCAACCTATAAGATAAATCTGGATTTAAATTAAACCTGTGCTGAGATCTTTACACATAGAAAACTATATAAAAAGTATAAAAACAGAAATACATTTCTTTATAGAAATAAGAATTAAAACTACAAATAGAGATTTTAAAAAAAACTATATATCATTAAATTCGGCTGTAGACAAGCAGAGTAAGCAGATGCAGTGCAAACAGAGTCATTTATTCATTTATTAGAGTCAGTTATTGCCATAGAAAATACAGCAGAGGAGTTTGTGGTAGTGTCGCCTTTATTTTGAAGAGCCGTACCGGAAGTGTGTTTGTTGTTAGTAACGGCGCACACCGCGCTGCTTCTCTCTCTCTCCAGTCGGGGCTGTAACACACAATACTGGCAGTCGCCGCCGCAACGAATGGAGGCGAACGGGTGGAAGAGACATCACCGAGGAATTTGCCCGCTGTCCAGATAGCTTTTACTCGAACAGAGGGAGGATTTAACACCGAGAACACGTCAGCGAAGAGAAGAAACCAAACAGTATATATATTTTTTAAAGAAAGTCGAGCCGCTTCCCTTTTTTCCGCTCCTCTCTGCTGAACACATCGATCGCCTGTCATTTAAAAAAAAAGGGCGTGTGTGTGTGAAGCGGGGTGAAGGCAGTTTTTAACCGTTTAATGTAGGTGTGTATGGTATTTTAGATATATATATTTTTTTATATATCCACACACCATCTGGGGTCTGAAGGACACGGTCGAAGATGGGATGCACGCTGAGCACGGAGGACAAGGCGGCGGTGGAGCGCAGTAAAATGATCGACAGGAATCTGCGGGACGACGGGGAGAAGGCAGCCCGGGAGGTCAAGCTGCTGCTGCTGGGTAAGGAGGGGAGGAGACGTCGGTGGACTTGGCTAACTTCACCCACCTGCTCGGGAACGTAACCTACCTATTTAAAACAATATTATTTTTTTTTCTCTGGAGGGGGTTAACGGTTAATTTTGTGTGTCAGTTATGAAGTGTTAACGGCAGTTTCAATTCCGCATCGCTAGCATACTCCCTCATACCCTCCCCTCCCTTGCTAGTTAGTAGCAACTGTCAACTCTGGTCCTTGAACGCAACACGACTAGGCAAATACTAGGCAAAAAAAAAAAGACATAATTTGTGTATTTAAATTCAAAATACAGTAGAATTACACACATGGCAGGTTTCTTTCTTTTTCCACCCTCTTGTTGGCGTTACATCCACTGAATAGACCATTTGTACTGACTAAATCCTTTCAACAATGGCACATTTCCCCCCCTCGTCCAACACCGTGCCATGCAGTGAAAACAGGCCTCATCAGGCGGGTGGGAGAGGGGGGACCCAGGCCTGACTTTTGTTTGAGAACTTTGTTGGGTACAGTCATCTCTGGGATGTTTAAAGTCACTAAAGTTGAACCTGAAATCCTTTTATTCTTGTATTATCTACAGTTTTTCCTGCGTTTCATTTCGAGTACGTGCAGAAATGTTTGGACATCTTGTGCAACAAATGCAGGAAATTACAGTAATGAAGTCACAAAATGTAGTTAGGAGCCTCATAAACATAGCAGACGTTTAAACTGAATTGCCGCTGATTAACTTAAATAACTAACTCACTTGTTTGACATGGTATACCAGCGTAGAGATGGGCCCTTTCATTACTCTCGGCCGACCTTTGTGCACCAAACTTATTTTCTCCCCAGGCTCTTATTTTGTTAAATTGAGATATCTCCCTTAAAAATCAACCACAAGAATGTGTCATGTACGGCACGGTACGCCCATTGACGTCGTTTATACCTCATTGGTACCTAATTTTTCTATTCACCTCATGTGTTTTGTCACGTCATTGCTCCTGTTTGCACAATTATGCAAACTGCTTGCATTTAGAATGAAGCCATGTGTAAATTAATGGCATTACTTACATGTCGGGAAACACTGTTATCCTTGTAAATAGAGACCGTAGGTGAAAAACTTTTCCATCAATCCCTCCCACCCTTCCTTTAGCTTTGGGAAATGTTGACATGCACACACATGGTATGTGGGTTACCAGGACACGAAGTCTAAAGCCAATACCAATACGAGGCAAACACCTGACAGAAGGCACACAATAAGAGCTGTTAGTGGCTTTTGTGGGCAGATTTGTGAGCCGGAGAAAGATAAACAGCATTTTGTCATGTCCTTCTGAATGAACTGCGACACTTTTTCTCCCGTTCGTCGCCGGAGCGCACACAAAAATGACACAGTCTTCACATTTCTCAACGTGTTGGTGTCTGAACAGGAGTGTACATATTTCCTCGCCAAAGGTAGACTGCATTCCTCAGGTGCTTGGAGGCTTGATGGGGCCTGCTGATTGAAAAGGCGAGCAAGTTAGGTCAAGTTTCTGCTATGTTGCTGCAGGCTGGAATATAAGTTTTCATCTGCTGTTGCTCTCAAATCTGATGGCACTCTATGTTTTTTTTTTTTTTTGGTAGAATGGCTTGTTTTCGTCGGTCGGTCGCGTGGCTATTTTGGCACGCTTTGTGTTTGATCTGCTCAGTGTGATAGACTCCTCGGGTTACCGCCCCGAAGAAGTGACACACAGACACACACAGGAGGCTGGAGAAAGGAAAAGAGGGGATGTAAGATGAGCGCACGGCTAATGACCGAAGCATTAAAAATGAAAAAGCTCGGCTGCAGAGAGACAAGCAGATGGCGAGGAGGTTGAGTCAAGAGTTTGTTTACCTCATGGGTAAACAGTTGTTAGAAATATACCTCAGGTATACTCTTCTCTGAACGCATCGCGTGGCGTGGTAGTAAAAAAAGCTGACGGATGAGTGCGCAGAAGGAAACGTGTACCACACGGACGTGAGCAAGCAAACCTCTGGTGATCCGGTGGTCAGGTTCATGTGTTGACCACCTGGTTCTCCATCCAGCCCTGTCTTTGAATGTTAATCACAGGCTTTATCACAGACTCGCCGGCCCACTGACAAGAAATCATTATCCTGACATAAAAAAACCTCCATTTGCATAAAAAATGATTTGAATCTTTGTGCTGGCACAGGCTCAGGTGTCTTTTTTTTGTAGAAAAAGGAGAGCGAGAATGTGATCTTCCAACATATTTCTCATTTAGCGCTCAGTCCTTATTTGGCTCTCATTTTATTTCCATCATCTCCAGGACCCAATTATCCTACTATTCATATCTACATGCTAAAATAGATTACAATCTCCTCAGCCTAATTACTCTTTCTATAGCTGTCGCGCAACTGTGGGAAGATTTTATTAATAATCCGTAGCCTTTGTCTAACTTTTGTCATTGTTCTCGCTTTTAATCTTTTCCATATTCCCCTTTTTTTTTTACAGTTATGTAACCAGTATTGCCAAACATGCGGCACAGCATGGTCGTGTCACTCATCCCATGTCCCTTCCCCCTCTTCACAATAAACACAGCCAATCAACGCAGTTAAATCGTTCACATTCCTTTAGGGCTATAAGCATCATTGGACGTCTCCGTGAATGCGCTGGCGTCTGAGTGTGTGTGGGAAACAATCTTTTAGCCATCGATCTGCGCCTTGCCGGATCGATCCCTGTGGTCATTTCCCCCCCCCGGTGAGGTAGCATTGCTCGGAGGCTCCTGGAATCTTTTATGAGTGACTCATACTTAAATCCCCCCAGAGAGAGGGTGAGAAAGAGGAAGTGGATAGCGAGTGAGAGGAACAATAAATTATATAGGGACAATGACTGTATGAGATGGAGATGGAGAGAATGCAAAAGAGGAAGAAGGACGTATACGATGGGATGAAAGTGGAAAACTGCGAGGGAGGGAGGGGGGGGTGTTGAGCTCATGGTGCTAATGTGGCATCACTAATGTGGTTAGCACATTGTGCCAAACTTCAGCCTCACTCAAGCCATGGACTTCTCACCTAAAAGTGGACACAAACCCACAGAAATGTATCTCCATGCCTTCGATTTGACCCGAAAGCCTGCAAAAAAAAGACGTTTTTGCTAACTTTGCTTGGCACGCAAGCGCGTATTGCAAAGATTATAAGCAGCGACATATGGTTAATCTATAAATGGAGGCAGTGGTAGCCATTTTAATCATTCATTTCCATGATGCCATTGTTATAGAACATTCCTCGTCCTCGCTGCCGTCACACTTTAGTGGAAGATCGACCAGGCTGGGGGGGGTGCTCCAAGAAGAAAGATGTGTTTGCGGTTGGGAGATAGAAACAGCTCTGTTCTCTGCGGTAGAAGAAGAAGAAAAAAAACCCTCCATTTTAACTGGAAGGGTTAGCTCGGATTTTCCTAAAATAGTATGAACCGCTGAAAACAGAAACCAGCTGCTCCAGTGGTTTTTCGAGACCGTGGCTGTATTTTTTTGAGGTGGGCGTATCAAAGCTGTGGGTGCGTAACATGACTCTGCGTGAGGAGCGATAGGTCAGGCCTGTGGTGCTGTGTAACCCTTAAAGGTCTGTGTGTGTGTGAGTTAAAATCAGGACGCCCCTGTGTTTTGTATTGCTCAGGCCAAGAGGCTTTGACAGGATCCACACCCTAATGATATCACTGGCGTTGAGAGGCCAGAGCCAAGCCACTTCTGTAAACACATAGCTTCACGTCTCATTGATCATAATGGAGGCTAAGAGGCTGAATTTACGGTATCGGTCCAGTTTTAACCATCGAAACGCTGGGTGTCATGGCGGTTCTGCTTCTGGATGAACTGTCTACCCGTGATGATCGGCTGCTGTCAGCAGTCGTGGCAGAAACATTTCAATGACACATGATTTTTCGCAATTAGAGGTGATTCAGACATTTACAGTAACGTTAAATTCCCTGAATGATTCACCAAACGTCACTGTTTATTATGTCTCGGTGATCACATTCTAGTATTCCTCATCCAACGCAATGCGTGTCATCCTGTTGGCACACGATTTGACAGCAAATTGTCACTTGCGCTCACGTCGTTCGAGCAGCTAAAATCAGGGAATATTTTGACTCTTTTGCTCGATGAAAGGCTGAAAAAAAAGAATAAATTGTCAGAATAGCTATCACTAGCTAAAATCCTGTCAATAAAGTAGATTTATTGGCTGAAAAAATCCATAGAAACCACTGAGAAATCATGTATTTTGTCTCGGTGATCACATTACAGTATTTCTCATCTAATGTGATGCACGTCATCATGATCTGACAGCAGATTATCACATCCCAGCAGCTAAAATCAGTGAATATTTAGACTCATAAATAGATAAAAGGCTGGAAAAAATGATCAGAATAGGTGCCCTTTAATTATGTGTTGATTCACTAATCATTGCGGCTCCATGTGTGTGGCCTCTGCTCTTAAGCCATGTCAGTAAAGTATATTTCTAGGCATAGAAAGTCACATTATTAGCAGTTAGCTGGAAGTTAACTTCATAAGAAGGCTGCTTTGTGCCTCATTGTGAGCTCACAGCTCGCCTGAAGTGCATTTCCATGTGTCCCACACCGAGAGGCCAAAGCGTCGGTATGTGAAGTGTCTTTGGCATGGTCCAAACTGGCTCTCGGGGCATAGCCGAGGGGCGCGACTGTGCCAGCTCACGGGGGCTCAGCCGTGCCCAGTCGAGCAGCATATCTTGCCGTCTGCGTGTGCCGTTCCCACGGGGATTCGCGCAGCCAGTGTTTGGCCCTCGGTGCACAGGGAGCTGCCACTGTACCATCACCCTGCTCCGGGGCGCTCCGGCACCCGAGTGGTGACACGTAATTAAAATAATGTTCCCTCAGGTGAATATCCTCCAATTATACTGAAGGTGAAGTGCCATGGCTGTACTATCGTCACGCGGTTATCGCTGAGGATAGGCGGCGTGTAGGAATTCACACAGGTAGCGAGTGCATTACAGCAGGTTGCACATATATTTATGCATTCATCTGTATAAATAACACTCAGGGAGAGTTGTTACTGACAGCGTGAAGCGCGCTCAACTACAAGTGGCATGTGTCAAAAAACATCTTGAGTTTTTGCAATCTCCAGGAAAGTGGAACTAAATTTGCCGGATGATTTGTTACGTAAGACGCCATCTCGTCTCTGCTGACAGTATCACAAGGCACATATCATGGTGTGATTCCACTTCCCCTTTTATTCTGTTGTTTGTAGAGCTGAGGCAGAAGCCGGGGGTGTCGACTCTGGGAATAACCGCTCCCGAGGGGTCTGAAAAATCCTTCCCTAGTGGCAGAGCAGCGTTACGTCACTGACAACCGGCCAATCGCGCAGCTATAACCAAGCATCCGCTGCTGTAACATGAGTGCACATTAGCAGATCTAATGTAGTTTATGGTAATATTGGCCATTAGAGCACACGAGTCAGACAAACGTGGTTTACGAGGACGTCAACAAAAACTTCCAAGTGACCGCTTTATGAGGACGTGAAGTACAGTAAGAGAGCAGCATATGCATAATACATAAACAGCACGTCACCCACACACACACACACACACACACACACACACACAACAGAACCACAAAGCCTCCTCAGGTGACTGTGGCCTCACACTAAAGATGTCCTGGATACAACAAGAGCGGTTGCCATGGCGCCGTGACGTTTGAGAGATCCGCGAAAAGCAAAACCCGACAGTCTGATTCGCTTTGTCTCTCCCTCCCTCCAGCTTCTGCTCTTTTTCATCACGGCGTTGTCTCACGTAGTTGAGACAAGCGAGCTAATTGGTGTATTACGCCGGAGCTGCATGGAGCGGAGGGTCCTAGACTCTTTTTAACTTTGTAACTTTAACACCCCGTGCAAACTGCAGGTCGTAAAAACGGACAAAAGCGAAACAAATGAACCACGTAGCATATTTAAACATGTAGAAGCAAGTTTGGAGGCACATAAACCAGAAAAATGACCAAATTTGAGCAAGTAAACAAAGTTTGGTGGGTTAAATGCTCGTCGTGGCCGTGACGCGCCTGGTGGGGTTTCAGGGGAAACTCTCTTTGTGTGTATCACGTGCGTGATATTTTGACGTAACTGTCATAAGTTTTGTAAGACATATGTCTGATTTGTTAATTTGGAAATAAATGTTTGTTTAACTTTACATGTTTTTTATTACTTATTTTATTTTTTTACAATATTTTATCCACATATTTTCAAAGTCAAAAAAGAATTCACCAATAACACAAAAAGTATTTCACTGAGTTCCTTTTTAAAGTTTTGAACACTGAATCATACACACTCCAGGTTACACACACTCTTCAGTTCTCCTTTGCTTGATGTGGTGAAGCTCCTGTTTCATTTTCATTGTTCGTTTGGCCACGTTAGGTCATTTGTATTAAAAAAAAACCACTGAAACAAAAGAGGAAGTGAGCTGGTTGACGTAAGGAAAACTCTTGTTAAAGGCGACATTAACTTCAATGAACGTGTTTCCTCTCTGTCTCTTCCAGGTGCTGGTGAATCGGGGAAAAGTACGATCGTGAAGCAGATGAAGTGAGTTCGCTTTGCTGCTCTTGCATCTTGTCAACAATCAAAACAGTTTTTCCTCGTCCTCCATTGTCTCCGTTCTCTCTCATCAGATCTGCGTAACGGCGCAGAGTTTTCATTTTCCACCATACACAACTGTGTCAAACACCAATCATGCTTTCACGGCGTCTCTCTCACGGCTAATATTAACAGGTACCGCGCATAATGGATCATGAACACAACCCGGCAAGAATACATTATCGTAGACGCTGCCCCATACATCATCCGCACGCCACGTGTGTCCTGCATATGAATTAGATTTTTAATAAACACTCATCAAACAGCAGACGTACAGAACACACGTCGGACGTGGCAGCAGCTGTTCAGCTATGATATTGCTTTTTCTCTTTACCCGTGAAGGACGTAGAAATGTTATTTTACTGACAGTGAACAGTCATAAATCCACTAGATTTATGCTCAGACATATGACGGTACAGTTCCTGTCTCATATAACGACACTATTTACTTTACAGAATATATTTATTGTATCGTAACACAGACAACATATTGTTGCTTATTTCTGATCTTTTCCTGTGTAGATGTCGAGATATTCTATATTTTTCTTTTAGATTAAATAACAAGCAGACAATTCAAACAATTACTTATTGACTGATCTAAAATTAGTCTTATTTTTAAGAATTTTCGGCTTCTCAGATCTCAGATTTGCTGCTTTTCTTTGTCTGCTGTGATGGAAAACTTCATTTTTAGGTGGTTTCAAAGACTTTTTTACCTGTTTTCTGACATTTTATAACCCAAACAATTAGTTAATTAATTAAAAAAGCAACAGACAGATTCATCGATAATAAAAACAATTGTTACTTGCAGCCTGTAGCCTGATATAGCTGACTCCTCTGCGCCTTGGGTCAAAAAACTAATAAAAACACATCACTGTGGCACACCGGTGCACTGGGTGACATGTTCCTTCATTATATTGAATATGGGCTCTTAAGATTTATTTTGAGTCAATCCCACATTCACCGGTCTGCTGCCATATATATAGCCACGAGCACACCAAATCCAGCGCTGGAAATAGTCCCCAACAAATGTAGTGTTTGCTCATTTTTAAGTATGTTTTATCACAACCAGAGTGTGATCTGTAGGGATGTTTCTGTTACAGACGAAACTATAAATTAATCATTAATCGAGTCTCTGTTTGGATTTTTACGATGAAATAAGTGATGATTTTATCCAGACGGTACAAAAAAACTTCTTTTTTTTTTGGGCGACCATGATTTAAGCAGACAAAAATGAGGAGCACAGAGATCAGGGGCCGTTGTGGTCTGACAATATCGCTGCCATGAGCGTGTAAGGTCATGGTTTCTAAAGAGATACTGAATAAAAGCTGAGCAGGAAAATAAGTGGTTTCCAAGAAAGCGAGACATCATTCAGTGGAGAGAATCGCCATGGAAAGATGTTTTTCTACGTGTAATGGCAGCGTTTGGAGCAATTTGGTCGCTGTTGTTTGTGCCTGCATCGGCTAAGTTTGACTGCTGACCTCTCTCTCTCTTCTTTGTGTGTGTTTTTTTTTTTTTTTCTGCAGGATCATCCACGAAGCCGGCTACTCAGAAGAGGAATGTAAGCAGTACAAGGCTGTGGTCTACAGCAACACCATCCAGTCCATCATCGCCATCATCAGAGCCATGGGGCGCCTCAAGATCGACTTCGGCGATGCCGCAAGAGCTGTGAGTGACGGAGAGACGGGGGAGGGGGGGATGTAATTTGGTGGGTTTAGAGTAGAAACATGGATCGAGTTTGTGGTGTTGGAAAACAAGCGGGCACTAACATTCAGTAGTTTCCCAGCAAGGACTCTTAGGAAAGTAGTTTTTACAGTTTTTGGTGATCTTTTCTTTCCAGCTCAGTAGCACATTATTCTTAACTACGATAAACGTAGATTCGTGACAATGACATCTACGCCGCTCCTCTTCCAGGACGACGCGCGGCAGCTGTTCGTGCTGGCGGGCTCAGCAGAGGAAGGGTTCATGACGGGGGAGCTGGCTGGTGTCATTAAGCGGCTGTGGAAGGACGGAGGTGTTCAAGCTTGCTTCAGCCGTTCCCGTGAATATCAGCTCAACGACTCGGCAGCATAGTGAGTCACACGCGCACACACACACGACACGCGCAAACAAACAAGAGAAGGTAACAGTTGCAGGGTTTGCAAGAGTTGCACGGTTTGCCAAAACCGTTGAGTCACCCGCTGAAAAAAAGGACACACTGGTCCTCCATGCACCCAATTTATGTCAACAACTTTTAATGACAAAGTCTTCCACGTCGGCCCATTCCGCAGCTGCGGTTGCCAAAAGCTACAGTGCCGTGCGTCCGTCTGGACTTTCGCACTGTCAATATTTGCCCTCCTCTACCAAAGCTCGAAGAGCCGCGGCTGGAAAGACTCTTTAATCTTTGACCTCACACCTCAGCACAGGAACATGTGCCGCACGCTTCAAAAACAAATGCAGCGAAAAAAGGAAAACCGTTTGACTCTTTTCCTCGAATCTTTAACATATTGTGCAATAGACCTTGGAGTCGAAACAAATGATATCATCACAACTGCAGCCCGTGTTTTGTGGGGAGGAAGGACGGTTGCCTTGTTTTCGCCGCTGCAGAACAATCATCGGTTACACGGTTTACGTCGCGGGCCGAGGGAGCTGCTGTTCATTCTCGGCCCATTTTCGAATTGGTTCCTCTAATCCTGCTGTCCTGGGGCCTTCCATGAATAGGAAACACCATTGCTAAACCTTCTGTGTGTGTGTGTGTGTGAGTGTGAGTGTGTGTGTGTGTTTTTTACTCCACTTAATACCATAGAAGACAAACAAAAGGCTTGTTTGCGTGAAAGGGGGAGATTACTTATGTTTGCCCACTTGCAACCGGAGGTCACTAATCTCTTTCCCTTGTAATTTATCAGCAGTAACCTTGAGGTATTAGCTCGGGTCATAATACACCCACAAGAGTGTAAAAATGCAGGTTTATGTGTGACAGATATTAAAGCTGTGAGCAGCAACAGGAAGGTCGGGCTAATTTAGACAGGAAATGAGAAAAGATTCTATAAAAGTTTAGTTGCCGTACGAGGTTGGAAGATGAACAATTAAAAAAAAAAAAAGATCCTCTGTGTGACAAAGTAACTAACATGCCTACATGGGCAGAATATTGACAGCAGCATTGACAGTTAAATGGGCAATAGCAGCTGACTCTTACAACATTTGTCAAAGTTTACGTGGTTGCATTACGATCGGCAGAATTGTGTTGGAAAGTCTTGAGAAATTCTCTGGGGTGTTACAAGAAGAGCAAAAAAAGAAAAGATTAAGAGCATACAAAAATCCATCCATCCTCTGTACCTCCATGCTCGCGTTTACTCGTGTATTTCACGAGAACACTCGAGCCGATCCCGGCAGGTATTCAACAAAATGTGGGACAGCACCCCGGACAGATGGCTGAATAAACACATTCACACTTGTGTCTGTGTGTGTGTGTGAGTGTGCGGATGCAGGGATTTTCCAATTCAGCTGCAAATCTTTGGACCCAGAGAGGAACCCAAGAGGGGAATCCACCAAACACGGAGAAAACAGTGCACACACATCACCAGAGCTCAGGTTAAAAAACCCAGGAGCGGCTCGCCACCATGTTTAAATTCACCACAGGCAAACGATGTCGCTTATCTCGTAACTTAACTGCGCGTTTAGCTTTTCATCGTCAGATAACTTTTTCCATTTTTATTTGAACTGGAAATGTCAAATTTCATCGTCAGGTCTGTCCTAATTGTTCAAAATAATCTGCTGAGCTCATTTCCTTCTCAGATGTTCTCTGAAATTTGGAATCCAACCTGCTTTATCACAGAGATCGCACTGTTGTGAGCTGTTCTGTTTAACACATTTGACCTTGATACTTCTGACACATTTTCTCCCACTTGTTTCCCTCCTCCTTCCTTCCTTTTTCTTTTCTTCTTCTTCTCCTCCTCCTTCTCTCTGCTGTTTTCGTTCTCCCCTCCTCCTCAGCTACTTGAACGATTTGGACAGGATATCCCAGGCCACCTACATCCCGACTCAGCAGGATGTCCTGCGGACCCGAGTCAAGACCACAGGCATTGTGGAGACGCACTTCACATTCAAGGACCTGCACTTCAAGTGAGAATTTATTCGCTTTGGCTTACATTCAAAGTGTTTTACGCGATGGCTTAATTAGCTTTCCTTCCTGTTACTGACTCACTCAGTCCTGTTAGAAATTCCCTTTTGTACGCGTACAGCTGTGAAGTTGTGACACAGTCCGTGAAGGTGTTGTGAGCATCATCGATGACCCAGTTGTGCCCGAGAAACAGGAAGTGGGGGCAGCAGGCCTGATGATATCATGACAGCAGAAGTTTTGGCAGCTGACGGCAGTGATATCGAAGCTCATACTGCTGGCCAGAATAGAAACATTGTGTTATATGATCCACAACCACAACTACAAAACCTCTCTTATGTTTCTTTTACTTCCTTTTTTTTTTTTTTCCTCACGCCGTTGTTGTCACTGTTGTATATTGCAACACATCACAGTTCTTACATAAGACAGTCGTCGCTCTGTAATATAGGAATTACACAGAAGCGGTGAAGTGTTCGTGTCCCAACAGTTTAATGACTAACTTTTTCAGCTGTGAAGGCAAACAGAATGAAAGGGGACTGACCTGCTGAGCCGGGATGTCATCGTCGCTCACATGTTTTGACAAGTCTTCTTTTTAAGCGCTAATTAAATATCGATTACTTTCTTTTGACGATCCCTCTCCTGCCTCTGAAGCCAGAGAAGCCGGAGTTATTACAGGAGCTAATTTAGCCTTTTGCTGGTACTCTTGCATGTTTTTTTTTGTTTGTTTTGAATTGCTCTTTATAGTTGGATTTGTTTGTCTAGAAATTGTCCCTGAATATGAGAAATACGTGAAGATATCTGACGTGCAGAGATCATGTCAGAGTGGCACTACATTAAACATATTCAAGTCCATCTAAAGTAAGAAAAAATGTGTGTTCTGGGTGTCAGACCAAAGAAGAAAGTGTTATTAACCACCCAGCCAAATTTGAATGATTAAAAATATCGACAAGTTTATGAAATTAGGTGTCAAAATCAGGTAAAAATGAGCAGCGTGCTCAGCTCCAGGACTGTGGGGGCATGTCCGCTGAACGTCTACTCGTGGGAGCAGTCACGCAGCCATTTTTTGAAGTGACTGAAACGTGTCAGGCGAGTTCAGAAAATGACATGACTAACTTTGAAACACTCTGAGCTGAGATGAATTCATCTCTATCTCTCTGCTCAGGGTGGCCTCAGCGTGTCATCGAGCCACCCTTTAAGGACCGCCCACAAAATCCTGAGACTGAAAACTGCTGAAAAACTGTTTGAACTTCTAACTCCACACTATTTTCCAACATATTTAAAGGAATAATTGCCTTTAAGGGGAAGTAAGCAATGAAATGCTCCCACATTTAGACCGTTTTCAGAGCTACAGAAGTAACAATGGACAAAGAAAAGCTTTTATCACTATCTGCCATCACTAAACACCGCAGCAAACTCTTCGGGACATTTATTTTTAACATTGGGTTTCCTAAACACTGCTTGTATTATGTTTGTGTGTTTACTTCTTTCCTCCCTCCAGAATGTTCGATGTCGGCGGTCAGCGGTCTGAGAGGAAGAAGTGGATCCATTGCTTCGAGGGCGTGACCGCCATCATCTTCTGCGTGGCCCTCAGCGACTATGACCTGGTGCTGGCCGAGGACGAGGAGATGGTGAGTGCTCAACATCCGCTGACTCACGGAGGCGCATAATAGCAGGCACTCTGTGTCCGTACACAGCGGGAACACTGTCTCTGTTTTCCTGGAATCGTGACGGGTCGGAGAAGGAGAGATAAAAGGATGGGTCAAGATCTCTGCATGTTTACGGAGCGCGACGATCAGCATCACCCCCCCCCCCTTTTTGTTTTTGTCCTCCTTCAGAACCGAATGCACGAGAGCATGAAGCTGTTCGACAGCATCTGCAACAACAAGTGGTTCACGGACACCTCCATCATCCTCTTCCTCAATAAGAAGGATCTGTTTGAGGAGAAGATCAAGAAGAGTCCTCTCACCATCTGCTACCCAGAATACGCCGGTAAGAAGGCGACGACTGTCAGGCATTTAGCTTAGCTTAGCATAAAGACTTGAAACAGAGGGAAACTGCTAGCCAAGCTGTGTCTAAATTTAACACGTCCTGCCTCTTATTATCACATTGCATGTCGTTTCTTGAAAGCACAAGTTGTGGTTTTTATGGAGGATTATGTGGATGATTTCTTGGCCCGGGTGCAGCGTTTGTTATCACATTATGTTGGCAAGCAACCAGAGAGAGGCTTGAGGAAGCTGGTGCTCCCAGCCAAGAAACAGTTTGGCTCATGACCCTCCATAAAACCACAACTTGTCGATTCCACACTTCTTTTTTCCTCGAATTAAAGACACAAGATCCATATTAATGAGTGAGCTTTTGTCCGACTGTTAGCACATGATGAAAAGAAACCGCTCACAGTTCTTAACTCTAACGGCAAAAACAAGAAAGAGCAGCACGTCTGGTTGGCAGGATGAAGCCCAGCCGTGTCACTCAGTCCTCAAACAATACGAATGTTCCATTTCAGTGCCTTTCCCCATGTTGTGACTTCCTTCAACTTCCTGCTCCGGCATCTTTTCCAGGCTCCAACACGTATGAGGAAGCAGCTGCCTACATCCAGTGTCAGTTCGAGGACCTGAACAAGAGGAAGGACACCAAGGAGATTTACACCCACTTCACCTGCGCCACGGACACCAAGAATGTGCAGTTTGTGTTCGACGCCGTCACCGACGTCATCATCAAGAACAACCTGAAAGACTGTGGTCTGTTCTGAGGGGAACGGCATGAGGACGACGAGCTTTTTTTCTTGGTAAGGAGCTCTTTGTCGTCATCGCTGCTTAAAGAACCGGAGCTCCACGTGTGAGTGAGCCAGGAAAAGTGGGAGCTGCTGTGGGTTTAAGCCCGTCCCCGTGTTCTAGTTTTTCTCTTTGAAATGTGTCTAACAAATTGGCTTCAAATGATTTGTTTCCATTCAGAATTACGGAGTAGCTTTGGTGCAGTTGACCACAAAGATGCGCCGTAATCCGTCATAATTAAACGCATAATTTAATCACTGAATCGACGAAATCAGCATCTTCTTTTTATCAAAAGGTTTAAATACATTTTCTGCTCCATTTAAATGTTTGGGAACATGATCGAGCCGTCTCACTTCCTTCATGTGTCTTCTCTCTCCCCCTCTCTCTCTCTTGTGTCTTCAGGCAGTGGAGCCAGTTTTATTGTGCATCTTTGGTGGGGAAGATGAGAAGAGTCGGGAGGATCAGTCACGGACCAGTGCTGTACTATATGCCACTTTTAACAGCTTTATTTATGTTTTTGTCTTGGAACATTTTGAACTAGCGTTGCAGCATTTGTGTAGGATGTTTGTATCATTGTAAAAGCCTCACCGCAAAACTTTTCCGCACATTTTTTTTTTTTTAAATTTCATTTTAAATTTACTTTTTTTTTTTTTTTTTTTAATTTCCGAGGAGATCACGTTTTTTGCCGTTCCTTCTGCCGCTGTCTCTGGAAAAGGAAACTTTGCTGTTGGTGGAAATGCTTCTTTTCTTCCTTCCCGACAACCAAAAAAACAAACAAAAAAAAACAACAACAAAAAAAAAAAACAGGGGAAGAAAAGGGGTGGTACAACTTTGTTGGTCCAGTTTGTTGGTACTTGTGCCTTCGCATGCATTTTACTGCGGTCGTAGTCACGATGCTTGTTCTGTTGCCTGCTGAATTGTTCTAAACATAAAGAGGTAAACTGTTTTCATATGTTAGTGTCCCTGCTATCTTCTATGTGCACACCACTGAGCTATTGGGAGGAGGAAGATTTCCCTCTGGTCTAAAGGTACATGGGTCTCCATGGTGACCAACATGTAGCCTCCACAGTCCCCTAACCCCACCCCTCCATCCCTCCCCGCCCTCCCACCCACCCGCCATGACAATGGAAGGCCTACTGGCCAATCATGCAGTACAATACTGAGATGTATATTGTTACATTTGCCCCAAAGATCTGGGGTTCTGGTTTTTAAACAGTGTACAAAATATCCATTCTTCCCAACCATTCAGAAAATGGTTAGTCAAGGCACCGAGAGTAGACCAGAGTAGGCACATTTTAATGTATATTTTAATGTATTTGGAGGAGAGTTTTGGAGGGTTTTTTTGTGTTAAGGAGAGAAAAACTGAACCACAGAATGAGATGTAAAGGATGAGGTCTGAAACGTTTTAGACCCGGTTCTTGGATTCGGTCTAGATGACGGTTTTACGAGGTCGAGGCGCCGCTCGAGGATCCGTGAAGCCTTTCGTTCGGGTGATTGGAAAACTAAGACGGCCGAGTGAGCCTGGTCTGTGATTTTTAGATCAGTACTACTTTGCCAAGACGAGTGATAAATATGGTCCTGGATCTGTTCATATAAAGAAACTGCCACAACTGTCAATGTATGTGTATGTTCTCCACGGACGGAGAATATTTGTAGACTCATCTCCCTTATTTTGCTAATAAAAACCATTTACAAACCACGTGGAGTTGCTCTGTCTTTTACACTAATTAGCTAAATTATTAAACTGTTAATTAGCTGCTGAAGCACAAATCAGCGTCAAATTCTGCTCCCATTTCCGGTTCCCTGCTTCTTTCCTTTAAAATGTCATGCTGCTCTCACGTATCTCGTCATTTAACGTCTCAATCTCAAATGCAAATTCCACTTCATCAAAGATGCTTTGATGCTTCACGCGTTGGTGTTGCGGGACCGCGTGCCGCGTCACACTTTCGTGACTGTTGTGCATCCCGTATGCATTTCCCATGACGTGAGGTACATCGCTGTCTCCAAACGGGGACAGACACACAAACCGCCATCACATTTGTAGTCCTTCGTGGCCTTTAAGGCCGTGTTACCTGCGGTAGAACTCAATGCAGAGGTTTGTGGATGAAAATGGAGGCTTGAACTTTTAGCCGCGACAAAAAGGTTTAACGTGTCCTGATATACAAACCACCTTAATATTATTTTCCTATTTGCTGCTGACTGCGCTGTAAAGCGCTCTAGGCTGCCACTTGACTTCTTCATCTTTGACACCCTGACACTGTTTGCATTGTAAATTTGCTTTGACGTAACCTGCGAATACCATCAGTGATGGCTTCCCTTTCTAACAACACCTCTTCAGAGGAGAGATTAGTATCGCCGAGTATGTAAAACCAAAGGCACGGAGCTGCACAAAGATAGACTTATTATGATATGCTATGATCAGTTTGCATTATATGATTTTACAGTTGTAAACACAACACAGACATTACCTCATAAAGTTGATACAGCAGACTTGTTTGCATGTACCAGTATTTTGTTTCCATTTTCTCCTCCGTAACACGAAAGAGAAACTACAGTGGTCTCGAAACCCGTAAAAAACGCTTATTTGGAGCCAGTGTTTAGTTTGTCTCTTCTAGGCTACTGTAGAAACGCAGCGTCTATGAAGTGTATGTTGAAATAAAAGGCTCATTCTTAGTTAACAAAAACGTAATTATCCTTCTTTTCACTAACGAAAACATATTGATGCATGTTAAGTTCAATTTCTGCCATATTCTGTCAGTAGAGCACCTTAAATTTGACACACTGGACCTTTAAAAGACGTTAAAATATTTTTTTTCCAGCCGATACCAATAAGCTAACCGCTAATTTTTGTGTTTTTTAAAAAAGCCTATCATCTGATCATTTATTGGCTTTAATTTCATGATTGAAATAAGACAAATAAATGTCAATTTTCACCATAAATTCAGTGCTCATGTGCAGTTATGACCGACCTACCGACACTCTTTTTGCTCGTGTCTGTGACCCTGTAACGAGCCGGCCTCCACCACCTGTGTATTTGTTCCACAGTCTGTACAGCTCTGCACCTGTGGGTTAGCGGTTACGCGGCTGCGGTTGTGTGTTTATTAACTACGTGTGTGAGGGTAACTGGAGTTGGCAGCCGGGTCAGGTCGCTACATGCTTTCTATCAGGTGTTGCTCTCTGGCGTAATGAAATACCAATGACTTAACCAGTAACACCGTACATTTACTCAAGTATTGAAGTACTTATACTTCATTTGAGCCGCTCTTTTCATGCTTCACCTCCACCACAGAGGAGTTTCAGAGGAAAACATTGTACTTTACGCTTCACTACAAATATTTGACGGCATTACTTTGAAGATTTCTGCGTACAAAACATGCAAAAGAGTTCAGCAAACCCTATGCATGCGTTATGTATCGTAACAACAGCACATGGAGACGTGAACTGGAAGTCTGAGGACTGACTCAGTAGTGTTTACCAACAGGTTGCTAACATTAGCCACCACAGCATGCTGGTTACATCAGACCGAGTGAGGCTGAAGAAGCGTGTATTGAACTGAGCAGCTGGCTCTGTTTTATTGCTCATGAGCTCAGCTTTTATTTATAAGAGAGAGAGAGAGAGGGAGAATGTGTCGTTTGTTCTCTGTAAACAGTCAAAGGAAGTTTCGGTCTTTGTTCGAGAAAAATGAAGGAGACGCCGCTTCAGACATGAGGGATGCCCTTTTCTGTTCGTGCATCGTAAGCGATCCGGGCGCCACAAAACACTTTGCATGTGTGGGCTGTTTGCACACAAATGCACACTGCCGCATTTGCATGCTCGCTGGCACACTCGTGTGCAGCAGCAGCAGCAGCAGCAGTGTCAGCGTCAACCCCCGGCATCCCCGTGTTTGAGCTTCAATTACAACTTGACAGAAAGGTGGAGAGATAAATGAGAGAAAAGGAGTGTGACGCCGAGCTTTGAAGGGTGGGGATGGGGATGGGTATGGGGGGAGTTATTGGCTCCCGTGTGTGCCACCAATTGGAGGAGCTGAAGTGTGTGTGTGTGTGTGTGTGTGTGGGAGAGGGTGCATATGCTGTATTTATAGCACCTTTAAAAGATGAGAGAGAGAAGAAGAAGAAGAAGAAGACGACAGAGTAAACAAGGGGGCGGTCATGATGTAGCAGTGTAAAAGCAACACGGGTGACACTGTTGAGGTTTCTGCTGGCAATAAACAGAGGGTGGGGAATGTTTGAAGTGTGTGTGTGTGTGTGTGAGGGGAAGGAGGAGGGCCTAAATAGATGGAACAATGGAGGCATTATTTCAGTGTTGTTCCACTGCTCTGTTTACTGTCTGCTCTCCTCTCAGTCACTTTCTCCGGGGGCTGCAGTTGGCAACGGAGATAAGACAGGCTTATCAGCTCCGCAGCCGTGTCGGACAGGACGCGCTGTAGCGCCCAAACTGGACACACTTTCACTCTGCACATTCTTCCACACAGTCGCAGCAGACGTCATGTGTCGGCAGTCTGTCTCTGGGGCCACCAATGCGTGCAGATTATTTATAGTCGAGTCTTTTATCACATAACTCCTCCATCCTCCGAGCAACTTCTATTTTCTGACGCTTTAGCCACTCTTAAGTGGTCTGCCTCAGCCTCACTGTGTATTTATACATATTACACTTCTGTATGACACACAGACAAAGCTAAAAGGAGACAAAGGACGGCTGCCAAAGGCCGTCAGCGTGTCAGCGATTAGCTCCCTTTCTGATGAGCAGTTGGCGGCCAGTGCTGGCAGTGTGTGAATCTGTGCATGAACGGTTGAATGTGATGTGTAGTGTGAAAGAGCCTTGAGAAAGGCGCCATAAAAGTACAGTCCACTGACCGTAAATTCCCCTCAACCCAATTAGCCTGTCATCTAGAAGTGTAATCCCCGGTAATTATATTAAAAGCTTTCGGGAAAAAAATATAAATGTTGACCTGATTTCACGGGAGCAGTGTCACATTCACCTTTTTTGTTTTGTTTTTTTTCCCAGGATGGCACGTTCTGCTCTGATGTTGTCCAGTTCAGATGATATTAAAGCTCCACGTCTTTGCCGATATTTAGATTAACCGGGCCACATATTTTCGGCTTCTGAAATCTTCAGTCATGAGTGCAGCTGCTGTTACAGAGCAGCGAAGAAGAGTTGATTCCTTTTAGTTAGAGCTAGGTAATAAAATAAAGCTCTGAGGCGTTTGTTCTCTGTGTTTGTTCATGTTTTTAGAAGCGGTGTAACGTGAACCAGCCGTGCAACAGTGACAGTAATCATACAGGGTTACCTGTGTTGGGTCGGCACTCAGTATCAGCCAGTACTCAAACTTTCCTTCCCAGTATTGGGAAGGAAAAAACGACGTTGGAACAGCAGCCATTTTAACAGGAAACAGTACACACACGTGTCACCAGTGATACTCGTCAAGGCCACGTTCCATTCAGGCTGCTGCTGTGGTGCATGTCGGCTCACTGGAAACTCTCTGCTGCATCTTTAAATGAATTTATACTTCATAATTCATATTTATACTTATAATAATTTAAGTATTTAAGTAGAGATTCCTCTGCATGCCAGTAGAGGGAGTTTGCGTACCACCACCAGAACTTTGCACTAAAAGATGATTAATTAATCAAACTGACGTGGAATTTCCCCTTTAAGACACATTTAATCAATCCGTGTGATTAACCTGACAGACCTTGAGTGTGTGTGTGTGTGTGTGTGTGTGTGTGTAATTATTAATCAGAATTCTGTCTGAGGTGTGTGTATGGATGACGTAACAGGGCAGCCATTTTGAAAAAGCAAGTCCTGTCATCATTATCAACCCAATTAGCATCCGTGTGTCTGCGTGTGACAGATTGTGTGTGTGTGTGTGTGTGGGCGGGTGGAAGGCCGTATGTTGTGTGTGTGTGTTTTCTTATTTGTGTGTTACGTGCAGGAAGCTGCGTGCGTGCGTGCGTGTGTGTGTGTGTGTGTGTGTGTGTGTGTGTGTGTGTGTATGCACGATCCAGCTGGACGCCTGCTGTCTGTGCTACTGCCCGTCACCTGATATTTGCAGGCCATGTTCATTCAGTCTGCAGATTCCTGCTTTCATCTCCACACACACACACACACACACACACACACACGCTTCCCTCGTGATGTCACTGATTCAGAGCTCCATGGCAACAGTGAGCTAGGAAGCAAGAGCAGAGGCTGGGAGAGGAGAGAAATGGACAGATATTCCTTCATAGTGAGGGGATGAAGTTGTTATAAATAGCTCCTGATGTTTCTAGGTGTCCGACGACGACGACGGCAGCCGGGTGGGTGGGTGGGTTCTTGGGCAGCGGGTGGTGTTTCACCGAGGGGGAACATTGTGTCTTTGTCAAGTGGCAATTTCATACCACTCAGGATGACGCCAGCCGCTCATAGCCTGTAGGAGAAACTTTTGGTCAGAAATAGGCATGTTATTTCAGAGCTTTATCAATGCGGTAGGTGGAGCAGAAAGCAGAAAGCGCTGCTGGTCCAATGAGCTAAAAATGGCTCACAGCTGGCGTGGGTACCCATTTTTAATAACTTTCTTATCCTTGTCTGTCCTCAATCATTCCCCTTTTCTGCGCTCATGCGATTAGTTTTAATTCCCCGCGGCTCTCTTCATTTGTTCTGCCTCATCCCTGGTTTTCTCCGATTGCGCCGCCGCCTGTATCGAATCTGACGTGAGGTTTTTCTTTCCACGCTCCAGTCAGTTGATTGGTGAATGTGTCTATACCAGTTTTTTTTCTTTCCAGCCTTTGGGGGACGGGGCCTCTCTGAGGGGGTCACAAGATAAATCTGAAGGCTTGTTATACGATTGCCGAGATAAGAAAGATAAAGTTTGATCCACTGTTTGCCTTCTGAAAAGAAAATACCGCCTCGGTTTGTAGCACAGCTGTCTAGATCTCACTCCTGCTGGGTTTGGTTCTTTTGTTTGAGCTGATATGACGCCATATTTCTTGCTTTCCGGAGCAAGATGATGACAGATAGGTGCCAATAAAAGGATCATTTGCAAACAGTCCATCGCAGCTTCAGTTTGTTAAACCCAGTTTGCAATTCTTGTGCAATGTAGTCTAACCAAACAGCTGTCATGTAGCATTTGCTGCATCGTTATTTATCCGACAGATGTGTTTCTGTCGCCCGCTTGTTGCATAAACTCTCAAGCGAACATTTTAAGTGACATTGCTTCGTTGGATTGTGTCTCTTCCATTCAGCTTTTCGAATCAGATAACTGAAGGGTAAAAATGGCTGCACGGCTTCGTGTTTGTATAGAAAACCTTTGAAAACAAAGTCGCGCATCCTTTCACAGGGACAGGTACTGTCTTGAAACATATTAGGCACACCTACACAACAGTTTGAGAACAACCTATTTAAAACAAATCCAATTATGGTAAAATGTGCAGCAGAGAGAGGTGAAACTGTGTTTCTGAGTGTACACACACACACCAGGCTTGATATTGAGCTGGACCAGACCAATAATACTACGTTTGACCACAAGGTCTCACAGCGCGTCCAGCGAACCGGACAAAACTGTTTCTGCACGAACTGACACTCGTTTGCCAACGATCGCATCGTTAACTACGACAATATTGCTGTTTACATGGCTAATAAAAATGAATATTGCACTCATATTCCCCTTCACTTGGTTAATGTAATGAAAAGGTTGGCTTTCCAGTATTTCCACGCATCCAAAAACCTGTTGCTATCTAAATCTTTGTAAATCTTGGGTAGTTGGTCCGTTTACAAGGCCGACAGCTGACCATAAACAAGCAAACTCTGGTAAAAACCCCAACCCCAATTCAAGACGCCCTTAAAAACCTGAATAATGCTGTTTTTAAGACCAGTATCAAATTTCCAGGAATCAAACAACAATTAACTTGAATTTACCAAACACAGCAGCACTGTGGGCACATTTTGGTTTTAAGCCAAACGAAAAAGAAGGATAACTTGGAGGAGGTGATTAGCTGAATTAAGAAGTGCTAATACTATAACGTCGAACTAAACGATGGAGTGAAAACAAAGAGTAAAAAGTGGCAGATGGATGTTGTTTAATTTGAGGTGTCATAAGATAAAAAGGTTGAGAAGAACTCGTCTATCTGCCTGTTTACACTGTACGTCCTGTATTTACATAAAGTGAGGCCCGTTTGCACAAAATCCCTCATTAATAACGAGTAAAGGCCACACCGGGCGTTGAGCTCTCTCCCTTGACCGTTGAGCAGTCTGAACAATGGTCCAGTGAGAGCAGTCCTCCAGGCTTTGATGAGGATGTTTGGGATTAAACGGTGCGTTTCCACCCTCTTAACATTCCTGTGTGCCCACTACTGAGGAACAGCAAAGGTCCGGCGGCAGTCACATGAGCTTTTTTTTAACACTTTGGACGGCGTTCGCCTGCGTCAACCAGCCCAGAAATGTCATCATAAACAGCATGTGCGAGGCTGAATTTGAATTATTCAGAACTTATCGATAGTTTCAGTCGTCTCTCTCTCTGTGCTTGTGTTTCTAGAGCGCATCGATAGTCATGCATATTGCCGTGATTGCAAACTTATCTTTGCCTAATAGAGGATGACACGAACACTAGATGGTCTGATTTCCCTGATTCATGACAGGAAGAGATGCCGTGCCAAACGTGGATGAAAAATCAGTTATAAAAGCTGATTATCTCCACTCAGCACCTTCTTACTTCCCTGTTCTGGAGATTTAGACCGTATCACAGCCACTTTTGGGAACTTTTACTGTAGGACTTCTCATGCATGTTAGTTTAAAAGCTGAGAAAGAAAGAAAACTTTAACAGCAACTCTTCCATGCTAACAGTTGATTGGCTGATGAAGACTAATATCAAGCTCCAGAAGCGGTTCGTTAGTTGACCTGAGGGACTGTACAAAAACTGTATTATAAGTTTTCCTTTGGCTGAATGCATGGCAGTTTAACGTTTGTGGGAATTATGTTGATTATCGGATAATCAGACAGACTAATTAGTAGATTTCAGCATCATCTGATTGAGCTGATGTTCATTTGAATCATTTCGAAGCCGGATGGGTGAAATATTACAGATCTTCCATTGAATGAACATTCGAGAGCTCAGATGTGTCGGGACTAGTCCACAGAGATGATGTAGTCAAATAAATAAAAGTTCTTGGCAGGCAGATCAATACAGAGTTCTTCAGAATGATGAAACATTTCTACCCTGATGGGTGTGGTCTCTTCCAGGATGACGCCGAGCGCCGCAGGGTCACTGAATGTTTTGATGAGCACGAAAATGATGTTAATCGGACACTGTGGTCTTCGCGGTCGCCAGATCTCGATCCAGCCGACCTATTGGAGATCGACCGCTGTATTAGACAGCACTCTCCATCACCACTTGTGAAAGAAAGATGCACATCCCTCCAGCAGAGCCACAGCAGCTTGTAGAAGCAATGTCAGGTGGCACTGGTGGCCATCTGTTTATTCAAAAATTGGAATATCCAATATATATTAGAATATGTTACGTTTGCAATACATTTGGCATATTTGGATATGTTCATTTGTGGTTATAGAAGTCTGTGAAACATCTTCATGGATCTACAACCAAGTCCAGTCGCCCGAGATTTAACCTTTCTTGTACGTTTGTGGTTATATTATTGTTCCACTAAGACATTAAGGTTTAAATTGGACTCTCTTTGCACGCAAACGGCTGCTTCTGCTTGAGGTCGTGAAAGAAGTTTGTTGTATTGTCTCTGGGGTTGTAGCAGTCTCACTTAAACTTTCAGCAATATTTTTTGTTGCTGGGTGTCAAAAAACACGAATAACTTTAAAATCCTTGACTTGCTCTAACTAAAATCATTCTGTAGAGTCTCTAACTGTCCCAGCGAGGTCACAGAGATTAGACCACACGTATATTTTCAAATGTAGTGTCAGTCTTTCACCTGAATCTCATCCCACTTTCCTTTTCCACAATTTAATTAAACAAAGTATTTTGCAATTCAACTGCTCTATTTTGTCTCTCCTCGTTTGTACTTCATCTTGCATCCAAGTCTTTAATTGAGTTAATTGAGCTGCAGGAAAAGATTAATAGATTTCAGCTTTTTCGTGCCACGCGAGGTCAAACGGCGACGCTTTGATGCCGCTCTTGTCATATTCCTTTGTGAGTCTTCTGTCTGCTGAGCGGACCCCCCCTCCTCCTCCTCCTCCTCCTCCTCCCCTCCTCCTCCAGCCTGTCCGTGGGCAGCATCCTTCTGCTGCTCTCGCTGTGAATGAATCACTCCTTATTCATGAGATAATTGGCACGAATTGATGGTTTTGTCCTGTTTTTTTGGGGGGGGACTCTTCGTTTGCGTGCGTGTCACCTGAGAGCACCTGCTCTGAAGAGACGAAGAGTGTTTTCAGATTCATCCACTCCAGAGCACAAGTGCTTCTACGTATAGTAAATATGCTAATGGGGCTGCTTTGAGATGAATGTATGTTGTGATCTGTATTCTTCAGCTGATGATGTGAAACACGAAGAGATATTGTTGTTAATGGAAGAGGGAGTGTGGGGCTTGCAAGGTTCAGACCAGCACTCATCTATATTTAATCCTGTAAATGGTCATTTAGTGGCACTTCCGGTGGAATCTGATGCCTAATTACAAGGGGGGGGGGAAATCTCTCGGAGGCAAAGCACATAATCAATAGGAGCCGTAATTATCAGCCTCTCTCTGCGTCTGTGTGTCTTTTCCAAATTGTTTCTGTTCCCACATGTTTTACGCCAGAAAACTGGCTTTAATTATTTATCACTCTGTGATTGCTCATCCGCACGTCCGCACACCCATCACCCCATAAAGACACACACACACTCAACACAAAAATGCCTGCCTCATCTTTGTGTCCGGAAATTGCTGTCAGGGTGGTTGAGCCGAAGCTGTCTGTGATCTAACAGGCAGAAAGAGAGGAGGAGGAAGAGGAGGAGCTGACTGTCAACAGTAAACAGTGTCAGAGAGGATGCATCACGGCCAGCATCCACTTAATGGCTTTATGTGGTGTCACTGCGCATTAGCAGGCTGCTGCACTGCAGCATTATCCAATTTAACCAGTCATTTAATCGAACTCTGACTCCTCTAATCGCACTTTTCTTACAAGGGCGAAAGCGTGCCAGTATTGTTAATATATGCAAAACACTTTGCTTTTAAGACTTACTTGGGTCTAAAAGTTTTTATTTGATACAAGCCTGGCTTGTTTTGACATAAAAACATGGAATCATCTCACTTTTTTCACAAGGTTTTTCCTTAAATTGGACATTTTCCGAAGAGCATCAAAAGAGAATCACTTGTTTTTATTCTTCTGATGACAATTTGATGGTTGATGCATCAAAATAGTTTGATTTTGGTCTCCTTCCCTTCCCACATGCAGTACCATCAGCCCTGGCTTCCATACCCATAGCTCCCTCTAGAGATATTCCTGCAGCACTGCAGCTATGAGGACCACAGGCTCAACACTATGCTTCCCAATTAGTGCGAATTTCCTGAGCTATAATATCATCATCTGTGGAGACGTTTAGATCCTATTGGATTAGACTCTTGGCCACTTCCTACATTTCCAGTCGCTGGAAGATGCAGCTGATGTCAAAACACCTTAGCGTTGACACAGCTCTGATTAATGTTTCCCGCATGAGTCAGCCCCCACCCACAACTCGCTGATAATCTCATCTGTGACTAAGCACTGTGGAAGAGATGATGTGTGGCCACGGGGGGTGTTTCTGTGTGTGTACGTGTGTGTTTTGTGTGTGCTGAGTCTGTGCAATGCAGTGGATGAAAAATGCATGCGTTTGCTTCGTAGTGTTAGTGGAAAAGAAAAGAAGTAGCAGTCAAACGTTTGGACACAGCTTTTCTTTATTTTTATTACTTTCTACATCATGTATTAAGACTGAAGATACTGTATTGCATTAATAATGTGTAAACAAAGCTATATATATGTTGTATTTGAGATTCTTCTACGTTTTGCTTCGATGAGTTTTTCCACACATTTGGCATTCTCTCAATCAGCTTCAAGAGGCCGTCTTGAAGGACTTCCTATATAAGCTGAGCACATTTCGCTGATTTTTTCCTTCACTCTGTAGTCCAACTCATCGCAAACCATCTCATTTGGCTTTAGGTCAAGTGATTGTGGAGGCCAGGTCATCAAATGTAGCACTCTATCACTCTCCTTCTTCGTCTAATAGCCCCTACGTAGCCCAGATGGGTGTTTTGGGTGATCGTCCTAATGAAAAACAAATGATGGTCCCACTAAGAGCAAACCAAATGGGACGGCACGTGGCTGAAGAAGGCTATGTTGATCATGCAGGTGTTGATAGCCAACAGTGTCACCAGAAAAACAGCTCCACACCATCAAACGTCCTCCTTCAGGCTTCAAGGTGGGAACCACACATGCAGATACAATCCATTCACCTTCTCTGCATTTGAGCTCAGATTTCCACTGATCTAATGTCCATTCTTTGTGTTTCTTAGCCCAAGAAATGCTCTTCTTTTTCTTCTTCTTGGTCTCCCTCAGTCATTTGCACAGCCTTCTTTGTCACGTCTCAGTTGACACTGAGATGTGTCTGCTACTTGAGCTCTGGGAAGCATTTATGTGGGCTCTAATCTGAGGTGCTGTTAATTGGTGATTTCTGAGGCTGGTAACTTAATGAACCTATCCTCTGCAGCAGAGGTTACTCTTGGCCTTCATCAGAGACAGCTTCATCAGAGCGTTTGATGGCTTTTACAAGGGCACATGAAGACACATTCAAAGTTGCTGAAACATTCCGGACTGGCTGACCTTCATGTCCTAAAGTAATGACGGACAGTTGATTCACTCACTAAGAAGTTTCATTAACAACTTCTGCGAAGGCACTGCTATTAATTGAAAATCATTCCAGGTACCTCAAGTAACTTTGACATAAACATGTGCACCTGTATAACTACTGTATGATTGGATAATATCAGTCAGCTGGTGGCCGGTCAGCTAAAGAATGACCCACTAATGGTGAAGCACTTCACATGTTGCTGCTTAGACCGTAAGCTGCCTCAAACACAGAGTCACTGTAGCCTGCAGCAGCTCTTGCACGTGTTTTATATGCAGAAAAGTGTATAGACTTAACATTCAACTGTACGCGCTGAAGAGATACTCAGTAATCAAAACTGAGCAGGGTCAAAACAGAAGAGAAAAACAAGCTCAGCAATGAAAGGAAATGTGTCAAGTGTCATGGGTCTAAATGCAGAAACCGTAATTTGAAGAATATCTAATCAAACTGCAAATGATGCCGGTATAAATAGTCTGAGTTGATGGCGCGTGTCCTGTTATTTGGCTGCTGGAGCTGAAAAAACTCATTAAGGCTCCGTGGTACCTTCACCTCGCCTCGAACACATTCTTTTTTTTTTTTTTTGTTTCATTGTATTTGAAGGGGAACCAAGTTATTCATAGAATGTTTTTAGCTCTCTGAATATACTCGAGCAAATGCCTGCGTAAGTATAAATTAACCCTCAAGCAGCCACCCTGCAAGAAAAAGGCATAAATGATTTGAACGGCTTCAAAACAGGCAGCTAAAAGCTCTCCCCATGTGCTCTACAACTGGCTGCAGCCGTGTCGCTTTGTCTCTGCGAAAACTCGCAATTAGGATGTATGACTCAACGCCGCATGCAAATCAAAAGCTCTGCATCTTTCTTTGTAAACCCGGTGTACAAATGGTCGAAATTTTACTATTAATCAACGTGATTACAGACAATAATTCATTGTTCTAGAGAAAGGATCATTACTACACTCTTATCACCTTTACTGTGCTAATTAGGCTGCTAAACTCCACCACATCTCCATGTTTTTACAATGCTAATGACCAAGATAAAGATGTGTGTGTGTGTGTGTGTGTTTTGGGGGGCATTTGTAGGCTTATTATCTTATGGCTAAAGAGACTGAAATAATCAAACTATTGGATGGATTGCCGTGGCATTTTGTACAGACATTTGTGGTCCACAGAGGATGAGCCCTGTTGACTTTGGTGATCCCCTGACTCTTGTAGCTCTACCAACAAGTCAAAGATTCAACTTCAGGTTGACATTTGTGATATTAAGACTTGTGAATGGATGAATTGCCATGAAATGTTCCAATACTTTGATTCATGACCAAATACCTGCAAAACAAATCCATCTGCTTTGTCACTGTGAGCATGTTAGCAAGCTGATGTTAGCCTCTAGTTCAAAGCACCATTGTGCCATTGAGCTGCTAGCATGGCGGTCAACTCTTTGTTTAAATAGCTCCTGTAACAAAACTCGACTTTTAGTGTAACTAAACCTCCAAACTTTGCTAGTTCTTGTTCTTCTAGCAGGAGGACCATCACTTTCGGGGGCCTCATGTTTGTCATGTGGACGGTAACTGCGATCAGATACAGCTGCTGTCGGTCACAGCTAACTGAACTTATCAGTTATGAGCATTTGCTGTCAGGCTGTCTGTGTCCACGCTGGACACAAAGAGAGTCGGCTGGAGCTTTGACAGTCACTGAAGCACGTTCACGACCATTTGTAGAAGTTTCTGTGTGGCACATGTGTTGTATTGTTAGCTTAGAGCTAGCAGCTTGGAGCGGCTGAGCTAATAGCCTTGCGTCTGCGCTGGAGCTTTGATACACTGAAGCACACTGACAACCATTTGTAATAGTTTCTTTGGTTAATGTGTTGTAACGTTAGCTAAGAAGGCTACATCTTTGGCACGTGACAGTCTGAGAGTGTTAGCATGGCTACGTAGCAGGCTATAGTCTGTAGCGTCAACCTGTCACATATCAGCCAATAGCAAAATTCAGTTGCAATAGCCAGGTTTCAACCAGTAGAGGGAGGTAGCTCTGTATATATAGTCCAATATGCTGTTTTTTATCTGAAAAAGTGGTTTGAGGGTTTAGTTACACTTTAAATTAGACAAATGAGTAAAGGCGTTATCTGTCAACACTCCTTTAGTATTTTTTTGTATGTTTCTGTGTGTATAGTCATGCTTCAGTTCTTATTTAGTGGTCTGCTGTTTATTCCATTTGTTGCATCTTGGTTCCATCGCTATAAATAAAGATTATTACTGGCAGTGACCATACAGGCCATTTTAGAGTTCGCAGAAGTTGGCCTAATCGTGTGCTGTTGTGAACCGCTGATGGCTATTTAAAGAACTCCTGCACCGGCATAAGCTCCCCATGTGATGACGATAAAGACCCCGTGTTGCTGTGGAAACAGCACATCAACCAAGGACACGCGTGGTTGGCATCCATCAGACGATGCGCCTCTGTGTGTGTGTCTGTGTTTCTGTGTGTGTCTGTGTGTGTGTTCTCCAGCCCACCCCACCTGCTTCAGCACAATATCATTTCATCACAGCAAAGAAACAAGCCCCGGCCAATCATGTTTAGTTTTTTTCAGGGTAGAGGCAGAGAAAATGAACAGATGTCCCCTTGAAGTACAACATTGTTGTTTGATGTTCCACCATTCAGCTCCTGTTTGCCACAGCCCCCCTCAGCGAGTCCACGGTTCGGATAAAGTTTAATGGAGGATTCCCCGTGTCTAAAAATAAGCAGTTTTGCTCCAGTCGTGCAGTGTAATGCGTTGAAAAGTAGCGTTATCGCATGAAACTAAATCAGTAAGTGAGTATTCAGAAATCAATATGTCATCCGTGCCTTTCATCCCAGCATGCAGCAGTGTCTCCCTCCTACAAGAGGGGAAATGGATTTTTGTGAGAGACAGTGAAGCGACTGATTGAATAAGTGTAAAATAGAGTTTGTCCCACCCCGACTTCCTCCTGTCCGTCTCCCTGTCTGTGTGTCGCTGTGTGGATGTCAGATAAGCTGCAGCACAAAGCCATCGATTTGTGCCGTGGGGTGTGTTTGTTTCACCCCCACCCTCCCGCCTCCTGCCTCCACCCCTCTCCCTCTCTCTCTCTGTCTGCCGATGTGATCGTGCCTCGAAACAACACCCCGTTGTTTGCCCACAGAGGGGATCACGCCTGCCGCTGCATATCTATCCAAACTGCCTCCCAGTTCTGAACGATCGTCCTTGGCTTTTGTCAGACAGAGAAACTCATTGGAAGTCACGTCACGGGGCTGCCCACAGGCTGGGGAGGGGTTGTAGAGATGGTGGTGGTGGTGGTGTATTGCCTATATTATTAGTTTTTCTTAGTATGCCGGGCACATCTGAGAAAATAGGAATTAAATTACGCCGCGTTCCATTTTCTGACACACTCCAGTAATTAGGAAAGCATAACTGGATTAAGCTGTAGACAGCCCAGGGTTGTGTGATATGGCTGTGAAATTTATCTTCAATCAGCTCTCTGATAGGTCGATCACCGCCGCTGCTGCGAGAGCACAGGAGATCAATAAAAGAAACTAACTAAGGCACGAATCGCCGGCAGAGGTGAAGAGTAGCTTCTGGATCAATATGACAGTCACTCAGCCGCAGCTTCGGACCTCTGCTATGTGGATGACACACTTGGCGCGCACAGCAGTGTGTGTGTGTGTGTGTGTGTGTGTGTGTGTGTGAGTGTGTGTTTGGAAAATTTGTTGATACAGCAGGCTGACATGATGCCATGAGGTTTTTTCCCAGATTGAATGAGGGGATTTACTCCTGCAGCTCATCCAAACTTCAAGCCTACAACCACGTGAGTGCGCGTGTGTAGCTTTTGTTACCTGCTGAACATCTTCTTATGTGTTTGTGTGCCACAGAGTACAAAAGCAAGTTTTTCCTGGCCCCTAAACTGGTCTGTTTTCCACCAGCAGATGGCAGCATGGCTGCTTCACTCCACCGGAGCTGCCAGAGATGTTTTTCTGCTGTATCAGAGAACACACTGAACACACTGAGTCACCTGAAATTTCCTCTCCCTGATCTAAGCATTCATGTTGAGGATTGTGTGTCTGTTTTGAGCTTTGAAGATAATTTGTCTGTCTGTCTACATCGGTTGGGATGTCAGGTTCTGATATGTAGATGATATACTTCTTAGGGTTGCAAAATTCAGTGAGAATTAACAGGAATTGACCGTTAATTTACAAAACTGAAGGTTGGCCCTTAACAGGGAACTTAAATATGGTCGGGGAAAATATATTTTAGCATAATCTTGACTAAAACAACCAGATTTCATGCAAGTGCACTTGAATATCTATGCCATTCCTCAACCGCATACCACACTGATTGTTGAGGCCATGTACATGCGCTGTGCATTCATCCATCACATGAACAGATGATTTCTACAACCCTGGGCTACAATTTTGACAATTGACGCTACAGATTTTAGCCTGTGGACGACATAAAGTGAGGTAAGTTTTGATGATGTTATGGGGTAAATATATTTGATGTGTGGTATTAATGTTAAACTTTTAAACAGCACATGAAAATATATTCATACAGTAGATAGCCATGTTGAATGTACTGCTTCGTCCGAGTTTTTAGCACTTCTGCATTGGCTTAATTTCCCCAAATTTCCAGTTAATTCCCATTAATTCCCATTAATTCCCCAAAATCCCACAGAAAGTTTCCAATTTAGAATATTTCCAAAATTCCCTGGCTTAACTTTCCATAGAAAATCTACCCGGAAATTTGCAACCTTAGTACTTCTTGAGCGCTACAGTCCCAGTATCACAGATTCTTCTCATTAATAGTGATTCAAGACATATCGTGACGCTCTAATTTCCCCGCTTCAGCAGCCTGAATCTTATCATAAAGACACGAGACGCGCACGTTTCCTCCGCTGAGTTTTTCTCCAGCCCCCTCGGAGGTCACATCTTAGGGAAGAGGAGGTTAAACTCGTTGTCTGACCAACAGTGTGTTGATTTGGCTGCCAGCCTGCTTGTCGACAGTGTTTTTCATGCTTCAGCGGAGCGTGAGAAGAACACGCATTCTCCTCATTGGAGGAGCTCGCTCGCTCACAAGCACAGCCTCTATCTCCCACACACACACACACACACACAAACACACAGAAAAATAACAGAAGTCACTGCAGTGTCAAACCCACACCATTGCACTGTGAGACCAGTTTGTTACTCCTTGCCCTCAACACATACTTTGTTGTTTGGGCTTCATTTTATAAGCCGCCTCAGGCTGTAATGACTTCATGATCAGCAGGAGTAACTTGTGTAAACAATATGGATTGCCCTGTGGAAGCAATTTAGACACTGCAATGCCTCTCTACCCCATCTGTGCCATCTGATGTGGTGGTTTGAATCCCAAGACTGAATGATTAGGGATGAATAATCATCCTCTCCTATAGGTGGAGGTTTGTAACCTCTAAACTGCTCCGCTGGGCCCGCTGAACACTGTGGAGGAGAGGCAGAGATACCGCGTGAGGTGAAACAGACAGATCCATGCTGATGTTCTGAAAACAAGAAGAAGTCAGCGATGTGTTGTAGTTTAGCTCGCTTATCGTCACAGTCAGCAGGTGCAGCAGCAGCTGTGAGACACAGTTTACGGACTGGAGGCACCAACAGCCACCAAGTTTGTTCTCCTCAACCATTGCCATTAACAGCAACCACCTGTCAATCAAAGCCGTCATTCTCTTAATTATGCTTTAAGCTTTAATACTTTAAGCCTTAATATAATTTGAACAGGTAAGTTAGCTTGTAGAGACCAAAACTGTTTTTTGTACCAGGCTGTAAACATGTTTATTTCTGCTGTGAAGTTGGACATTTGAACATGGGGACTTATGGAGACTGACTCACTTCTGCAGCCAGCCTCAAGTGGACGTTTGAGGAACTGCAGTTTTTAACACTTCTGCATTGGCTTCACTTCACAGCCACGGAGATTGTCGCTTGCTGACTACACAAACATGACACACATCTTTTTTAGATACGGTGGAACTTTTACGACTCTGTCCACTTTGTGAATGAATGCCAACAATGATTGTGTCGTAATCCAGTGTAGTTTGAGGGTAGTATACAATAATGCAACAAGCTGGAATTAACAGGTGTGCTGTTTTAGCACAGCTGTTCTTAAAATTTCAAAGTATAAACAGTAGTTAGTCTAGGTCAATCCCACTGGAATATCAGCTGAACATATTATGTACTGACCCGTTCAGTCTGAACTCTAAATAGACTGCAGAGAGCCCAAAATAGTTGTTTGTTGTCTGAATTATACAGTTTTTATCTGTTAAACTAGCCAAATAATAGTAAATGTAATAGCTGTGCCTCTGTGATTATCCCTCAAGAGTTCTGTATCTACATTCCTGTGCAAGTGAAATATGCCAAAACCTGACACCTCTTTCTTCACCTCCTGCAACCCGCCATGAAAAGAAAGGCTCCTCTAATCTTCTAGCGCAAGAATGAGCTCAGCGTGAACTCCAGTCACCAGCAGCGAGACTGACGGGTGATCACAAGAAAGATCAGTGATGCTTTTTCGCGCAGGGATAAAGAGTTTTCAGAGGTAGAGGCGATCCGGTTGGAAGATTGAAGGAAATGAGTGCAGCGGCGTCACTGTGCCAACTTTCACCTCTCTTTGCGCGCCTGAGATGAGGATCGTTTATCCATCCCTATTGGTTCAGACCGCTCCCGAGTCAGATGGAGTCGTGGCTCTGATATGACTCTCGGTAATCTCTGTGGATTATAGCGTCATGACTCACTAAGATGAGCTGTCGGCTTCTGTGAGACGGGCAAGAAAAGGGGCAGATACACAACACAAAAATGAGTATGAGATGATGATATCTTCAACCTGTTGCATGCTGCATATGGGACATTTCTGTTAGTGGACCTCTCCTCTATCACCATTATTGTGAAGGAAACTTCTCTGTAACTCTTTAACTGCTAAAGGCTCAACTATGGTCACCAGCTAGTCGCTAACTTCAACTGTATTGTGTTAGGGAGGGCTGAGCAGCCAGAAAACCAAAACAATTAGCTAAAAGACGCTAAAATGCTCCTTAAAACTAAGAGGAACTGCAGAGCCAGGTGACTGTTGTTTTTCTCACTTAAGTTGGTTTTTGCTTTTTCCAAAAAAAAGGGTTGATGCACTTAACGGGAGATCACACATTTCAAATAAGTTCTGATGTAACAAATATTTAATTCATAACCGATTAGCTATTTCCGCTCAGCTGTTTCCTTGTGGCGCCTCATGGCTCCATAATTTATCCATGATTGCTCCTCGCAGATCTGATGTAACCTTCCTCACATTTATACATGAAACAGACAGAAATGTTCACTTGGCGCTCTTATCTTAATAACTTCACCTTGTTACAGCCTCTTTCCGACTGGAGAAATGGCAACACCCACTGCTTATCTCATGAACCACCTCATTAATATTACAGTAGTAGATGGAAACAAGCATCCATTCACATTTTCTTTGGAGTAATTACTTGAAATTTGGATGGACCATGTTTAAAATGTGTTATTTTCTGATGTCTAACTTTAGTCCTGATCCGACCTGAAATCACTGAAGCAAATGGACGTAAGTGATGTGCTTGGTTTGTCTATTACCCTGCGTTTTCCTGATGTTTCCCTGCCCTCCATTCACCACTCCCCCATTGATCCTCACCTGCTCTGCTCTCACACCTGCATCTCATCATCACATCAAGCTACTGCAGTATTTAACTCTGGTTCACCCTCCCAGATTGCTAGTTTGTTGTTGTATCTTTCGTGCCCTGCTAGCCACGCTCAGCCTACCCTCGTCTGCTCGCCTGTCCTCCTCGTCCTACACTGTTGTCAGTTTGTGATGTGTCTTGTCTTTAAAACAACTCCTGTGTGTGCTGTACACAGATAGTGCTAAAATTAAATCAGAATAATTCAAAAGATCCCCTAGAAATGATGTTGAAAACACATTTTGAAGGAAACATAACGCTACTATGATTAAGTTTTTTTTTTTTTTGTCAACGTAATGAGCGAACGTTCCCTGACATCTCATTTGTGTGGTACATGAAGCACGCGTGAGGTGGCGTTTACATTTACAAACAAATTAGCAGAATACAAACATCATTTCTGGGAGAAAGAGCGTGATTTCCTCCTTTTATTTGATACACGGCAGGAACATTTGAGTAACGAGCGTCGAGGTACAACCACGGAAATGACACCAATAACAACAGAAAAGGTGACATTCAATTTATTCCTCAATATTCAAACAAAACAAGACTTCCATGAATGTATTAAGTCAACCAGTGTGTGTCATGTTGTGCCCCGAATCTGGAGACTAACCCAGATAAACACACACTGACAGATGACTGCTGCTCACTGATACTGACCCAATTGG
The DNA here is from genome assembly GCA_028641955.1 of Protonibea diacanthus. Taxonomy (NCBI): domain Eukaryota; kingdom Metazoa; phylum Chordata; class Actinopteri; family Sciaenidae; genus Protonibea; species Protonibea diacanthus. The sequence continues at coordinate 14,605,850 of CM053997.1, read as the reverse complement.
CTGTCAACCGGCTTGTTTCTTTTGCCCGATGTCTAAAACATTATCTTTTTCAATTCATCAGCGCCCCCCCCCCTTTTTCGAGGAACAAGCAATTCCCACTCTTCCACCTCCTAGATGAAGTCTAAAATAGGAATAAAACACCCCAAAATGTGACAACTTAGTAATCTGCATTGATTGCAATGGCAGGAATATGCATTCGGGTTAATTAAAGAAGACAAAAATTGAGCTTGAGGCACCTGACGACGGGAGTAAGAGGATTCATTTCATCTATATGTGTAAGGTGATGCAGATTTAGCAAATAGACGAGCAATAGGTGTGATGGAAAGGTGTGGGGGAGCGACATCAAACAGTGTCAGGCGGTGGAAACAAGATTGGCCCCGAGCGATAATTCTCCCTTCACAGCCGTTTATGACAAACTGGATGATGATGAGAAAACATTTAATTCGAAGCGATCTCGGAGGAGGTCCGTCCTTCAACTTAACTTTAAAGGGTGAATTTTAGACGCTCAAGTGACTTCAGCAAGTCGAGACAATAATCCACTTTGCCGACCGAGAATCAATTCAGATGTCAAAACGTTGTTATCCTCCCGCGGATTTAAAGGTCGTCCGTGCTTTTATCTCTTCTTTAAACTACGCTGGCTCCTACAGCTTTCTGAGATGTTCTCGTATCTCCAGTTCATTAAGAATTCAGCAGGCGAGGGTTTTTAATCGGCGCCATTTATCCCAAGTTTTATCATCTCTTAGAGTTTAGATTTTACAGATCATATTGAAGGCTCAGGTAGAGTAGGAGCCCTATGTGGGGCCTTTATGACTGTTCTTCTAAAGCTTCTAAAGAAGTTATTTGGGTCTTAGGCTCAAAATTAAGTCTATATTTCCAAAAAAAAAACCTCACTGGTACCTGTTGCAGAAGCCATACCGCTGACACTGTGTCGTTGGAATAGATAAAGTCTATCAGCACATTTCCCCTGAAACCCAACCCGTTGATACGGAAGTTGAAATGTAATGTAGCGGCCCACAGAGACTGCCAGTCCTCGCCGTAATGGTCTGGTTTTGTCACATTAATTAGAATGTGGAAGCAGAAGAGCTGCAGAGATGAAAACTCACTTCGAGACACCAGATACTGCCAAGGAACTCTTTTATTTTTTTGTTCCCCCAACATGACTTTCTCTCAAATTCTCAAATGAGGTTTTAGCTTTGATCTTCATATTCAGCCATTAGTGTTTAAAATTCAAAAGCTTTTTAATATTTTGGGGGTTTTTATGTGTCTTAATTGCAGTGCTTCTTTGTTTAGATGTGCACGATTTCCTTTTTGTTATAAGAAAGATCAACGTGACAGGCTGACAGGTGTCATAGTAGGCGAGGCAGAGGTGTAATTAAGACATTAATGATGGCTCAGTACCTTTTTAAATGTCTCCATACCAGTAATATGTAACATGTACAATGCAATGCCGTTAATGTTATTAATAACACCTGTAATTTTCCTGCTATGATAATAATGGTTTGTTTTGTATGATCACAACTACTAAACGTATTATTAAGAGTACTATTATTGTGGTTGGAGTGCAAAAACAAAGTCTGCGTAGAGAGCGAATGAGAATCTCAGAAGCCGAAGGCAATTATTGTAAGATGATTTAGCTTTAAATGCTAATTGGACTTAAGAGGAAATCTAAGTCCGGATATCCATTAACCTTTTTCTTGATATCCGCTGACTACACTGGCTGTTAGCAGACACAGAGAAACATTATCACCCATTTGGAGTCGTCTTTCTGATCAGCTGCTGTATACAAGTCCAGTATTCACTCTCTATTAGCTCGGTTTTGGTCTCCACCAACTCCTGAGGAAAATAACTTGTCCTACACCAGGCTCTGTCCCTGCTAAATGCTTCACAAACTAGTCACTAACTGTTTGTAGTGGATATATGAAAGTTGTTTTTGTTAAACACCTGGATGAGAACAGTGAAAGTGAACCAAAAAAGTAAGTAAAGTTTTGGAGCCATGAACCAAAACAATGAGCTGAAAGACGCTACAACAGTTCGTAGAGCTCTCTGCAGTTCCCTTAACCTTAATCCTTTAACATTAGCCATTTGAACCATTGTTCATATAAAAGATATAAAGTCCTGCTTTAAAGGTCCAGTGTGATTTGGATGGTTCTGTTTACAGAGTACGGCAGAAACTGAATGTCATATGCAGAATTTTGTTTTAATTGGAGTATAATCACCTGAAAATAACAATTGTTCTACCTTCGAAACATCTTTTATCACTACAGAGTCTGTAGACGTCACTAAATCCTACACACTGGTCTTTTAATACTGAGTTATTGATGCTAAAATACTACATGAAGCATCGTCTTGTCACTTTTTGTGCACCTTCCAATGCCTCATGCCTCTATGCCTTTTTGTAAAGCCCTTCGTAACACTGAATGATTTATAATTACCGGTGTTATTAGGAGCTGTTTGCTGTTTTTAGCGGATGGTCAGTGTTGCAGGAAGAGGCTGACTCTATCTTTTCAATGGCACAATGCAGCTGAGTGTCCACGGGACATCAGCACCCCTCTATCCTGCAGGCCACGGGGGTTTGACTGTTATGAATGCACGCGGCCGACGCTAAACGCATCAATGGGTAATTAATTAGCAAGCTCCCGTGTTATCAACCCGCACAGAAACCGGAAACGCTGACAGTCAAGGGGAGAGAAATCTGTCATTCTCTGCTTTCCTGTGTGGTTCAGGGAGATGCATAATCATCTGCACAGACAACACACACACACACACACACACACACACACACACACATGCACATGTCTTCCTGCAGTTCTTTTAAGTTAGCCATATCTCATCTCCTCTTCACCTTGTCTGTACTTTCACCTCGAGTTCCCGCTGGAAAAAAAAAAAGGAAAACACTTGAGAAAGCCGAGCTGAGCTTTCGCCCTCTCTCTCTCTCTCGTCGTGTCTTACAAACAAAACCTCATCCAGCCTTTTATAGAGCCTCCAGACAACCTATCCACCTTTTTGAAACATGGCAAGTTGGAGACAGGAAGTCCCTGGATGTATTTCCTTTTGTTGTGTTCATTTATCCCCCTGAGACACGGGAAGAAGGAGAAAGAATGACGACAGGAGCAGATAAAAGAAGTGGTGGGTACAGTGTGTCTTCTGCTTGTCCATTGCTGCAAACACACACAGATATACACACAGAGATATTGCACTTATGCACTCATTCATATGCACTTTCACATTATTTCATGACTCATCTTTTATGCATGGCCCCGTTGCCGCTCTTGCCATCCCTCTCTGCTTTAGACAAGAACGAGATGGCACTCAGAGAAGATGTTGCTCGTGTCGTGTTGGCACCCTGAAGAGGACTGAAGCGGAGGCCAGCGGTTTCAGGCAGACGGTTTGCGCCCCGGCTGTGAGCTTGGCGCTTCATGACAGAACCTTTTACGATCAGCGCTCCGCTTGACCTTTGGCAGCCCGGTGACGGGGGGCTCGCGGGGTCCTCGTGATTTCTGACCGCTGTGCTGTTGTTTCTCAGGCATTTTGTACGAGTGGATCCACTTTAGTTCCAGCCAACATGGAGAAAAAAAGAGACTGAGATAGAAGTAGTGATGTAAATACATCCACGTTGGAGACTGGCCTTTAACATTAAAGGTCCGGTGTGTAAAATCTACATCCCAGAATGAACAAATACTGCGATCGTACTGATTTCTTTCTTTGTGTTCTTTTTGTTCTCTTACAGGTGTTTGTGGTGGAGAGGATGTCATATGGCTCAGGTCCCACTTAGTGACCCCTGAAGTTGTTCAGTATCATCATCTGTCTGTCCTGTCCTGCTCTTCCTGAAGTTTCTTTGATTTTTTCTCCAACATAAAAGGGTTTTTTTGCAGGGAGTTTAAGGGTCTAAGGACAGAGAGAGTGTGTTGTATGTTGCACAGATTCTAAAGCGCCCGGAGGCAAATTGTGATTTTGGGTTATACAAATATAATTTGACTTATCTCTGACTTTTAGTGGTGACGTTAAATATGTCGTATATATGCAAATATTTGAAACCGTAGTCGTCACTAGAGCCGAGGTAGGACTACATGCAAAAGTGATGATTGGTGCATCAAACATGAGTGGTCAGACAATCACACATGTTGTCAGTCAGACAAATTTAACACTTGAATACTAAATGAGGACAAGAAATATTAGAAAGAAATCCACATAAGAAGTACAAAGTTGAACCAGTTGGTTTGGAAACTGATCGATATTACAGCTTACCCAGGGGTTTGTTTTGTTCCAGCAGTCTTCTTCTTACTGATGTTTACATGTTCTCAGATTCTGTCATTAAACCCGGCAAGGACCTAGTTAACATGATTGACAGCACTACAAATATATATACGACAATAGCTGGAATAAACCAATTACCTTCAAGTGTACTTATCGTGCATCTTCATTTTCATGATTTCCTGTCTTACAAATGGTATTTCAGATACCAAAGCGTACAGCTAATGTTTAATGTTACCTCCGTCTACTTCAGGAGCTCTGAATGAAGAAGTACCTCAGATATCTCACCACTTCAAATAATCCAGAAAAGCTCCTGTTGTCTGATCTTATATCGCTCAAGGAGACAAGGAGAGAAGAGTGTAAAATAAAAATGTAAAGAGGTGACAGGAAACAAGCACTGTAGGAGGGAAAAGTGCAGCAGGAGGTCAAGCAAGGCATGAAGGGAAGTAGGAGTGGTGCAAATACTGTGGGAGGCAAAGTAGCTCCTGAAAGGACAAACAAGGCCCTTCAACATTTCCTTGATAATGAAGTGCTGCTCACACTCGCTCATGCCGTTTCCCCTTCGTAGCCAGAGTGACACCCACTCAGAGCACTGCGAGCCTGGAAACGCCTCGTTCCTGATGCTCGACTGGAGAACAGCAAAGTGCATTTTGCTGCTTGCCGAATGCGAATTAATGACAGACGAGATGAGCAACGCGCATGACAAGACGGGAAAACAATCGCGCCTTCAGTCAGGGACGAGTTCAGCAGAGCAGGGACGCTCCTGTGGTGACGGGACACTGCCCCCTGGAAGAAAACAGGACACACTACAGTCCACTGATGGACTTTGTCAACACCCAGGCACCATTTTAAAAATTCCTCTAAATGTGCACTGAAATGTTCTTCCATGTAAGTTTGTGTTGAATGTTGAAAACACTCACTGGGACCCCAAAACTCTAGAAGAACTCTGAAGTGGGGTTGTGTAAGGACCTTATCCATAGTTAGTTTATCATCTACAGTCAAAGGCACAAGACATTGGGGACATCCAGTCTCCCCAAGATGATTTAAAAGTCCACAAATCTCTGATTTATATATGAAAATTCACACAGTTAGAACTCAGTTTTGAGGACTAAATCGATCATTTGAATTCACATTTAAAGAAACGGTATGTTATTTCTCAGAGACGGTGGTTGCGTTCATTCGAGTCAATTTGTCTTTTGTTGATTTGTCTCAAAAGTTTTTGTCAAATGAGTCCGGTGGCTTTGAAGAGAGCATAGATCAATAACACTTAAGTTCAAATCGATACTCCTGTCTGCTCCTGCAAACTGGGGGCGTAGGGAACACCATCTAATGTAGGTAATACACTGACTGTGGATAAATACCTGATCCAAAGCCATTAAAAAAACTCTTACCAGGTCTATCCCTTTTAAAAATATACAAGAATACATGTTTTTAAAGCAAAAACAAAGAAGATAACATGAAGTGTGTACACCAAAATAAAATTAAAGTTGAGGTTCATTTTCAAGTATCTTAGGTGGTTGATTTGTTGCTCAATAAGACAAAAAAAAGTTGCTGGAAAGCCACACAACTGACCTTGCATCAGATCTTGCCTAAGGCTGGTAACATTCGGTGTTGTTGTTGCTGTCAACAAAGCTCATGAAAAGACCTAAACCAGCAGTTCAGGAGTCTGCGTCAGTACTTTTTGACTTCTCAAACCTTTCTGTGGCACTCAGTTGTGCACGTATTGGTTCTATGTAATCTTTAAAATTGGTAGAAATGTATACTTTAGTGGTGTAGTGATTTCCTAAAACAGTTTGGCACTTTAGTTTTCAACAAACGTCCCTCAAAAGTGGAGTAAAGCATGTTTATTGAGGATTATCTCCTCCGGTGGATTAATACACATTCGGTGCACTAATGAGCGTTTACAGCAGCAGGACAGAGTTTGACTGATTGACTCAAAAGAAACTACAACGCCCGAATTCATCATAATGAAGGAACATGTCCTACAGAGCAACAGTGTTGTTTATAAATGTATTTTATTGGTTTTTGGACAAGAATGGAGCTCTATGGCACAAAGGAATGTCAGCTTTTGGCTGCGCAGACCAGTTCAGTTGTTGGTTTTGGTCTTTTGATGGGATTTGTTGACATTAAGAACATCACCAGCATTATTCTTTAAAGCAACAGTCTGTAAGAACTGATGCTTGTTGAGGTTTGGCCATTTCAAAGTGCCATGCCATCGTAAATATCATGTTTATGATGAAAAAGTAACGACCACTTTGCTATCGGCCAAACATCGAGCAAGTGCAACAACACAAGACATAGCAGCCAGCTAATATTACTTAGTAGTCCGACAGCAAGAAGCTCAGCTTGGCATGTGTCCTCACCTTTTTATTTCACCAAGCGCTCGCCAACGACTAAAAGTCAATCTGAGATTTACTCTTGTTTATTCTCGCCTTGAACACCCTCTTGTTTGTTGAGTTTCTCCGTTTCTATTCTTAGCTATGGTCCTCTTCGCCTCTGCCATGTTCATGAACGCTGTCCATCAGGAAACTTGTTGAGGCAGAGCAGCTGGAGGAGATCAGAGAGAAAAATAGGAAACATTTTCTCCATAAAATCGGAGCCTATAGTTACACAGAGGTATTGGGGTAGAGAGTTGGAATGACAGAGGCACCATTCACCTGTTTACACATCAAAGTAGCATAAAAATGATAGTCAACAGTTATTTTAAGGTAGAAAACTTGTGAATAAAGTCAACACTAAGTACATAAAACAGGAAATGTTGTGTGATGCCTTAAATAGAGTTAATGAATGCATGCACAAGAGTATTTTAATGAATATTTCATCAATTCCTGATACGATTTGCACTTTTGCACAAATGAAGACATTCTGATATGAAAGGAAGTGAGGCTCTGCTGAGATTTAGCTGTTAATCACAGTCTTTATTGGGAGGCTCAAAAGTTCCAAGAATGAAACTCTGCCTCGATCTGTGCAGCAGTAATGCCTGTTTGACCGTTTTTAGATTCGAGTGCAACTTCACAGCGCATCATAATCATCTTTTTGATCTTAGCCTAATATATCCACTTAACCCCCCTACCTACAGTCAGAGTGAGGAATGCAAAGAGGCGTTCCTGCTCTGCAAACTTGTCTCTCTTAGCCTCAATACTTAATTCCAGCTTCTTATTACTGTGCTAAGCAGGGACATCATGGCCCATCTAGAAAGGAGGTTTTGAGAGCTTGTTTTGGCTGCCGTCCCAGTTATGAATTTCTCATTGGTATTCCTGCTCTACAGTCTGAAGTGAAAGTAAAAGCTATACCCACAGAGAGCCTGACTGTATCCCAAAACACTCCCACCAAAAACCCTGCATTAGCTACCACCACAATTTCTTCATTTAACTTTTATTCCATTTTTAGACTGGAAGAAATGTTCGCAGGTTTTATGGCGAAAAACTGCCAAACCATGACGGCAAAAGAATGTAGAATATGCCATTTTACATCCAGTATACAGTAAAACACAGTCATATTTCAAAACATTTATTTATACACCATTTTCAGGGAGTTTATACAGAATGAAGCAGTATTTTATATTAGCAAAACACAGTAATATTTAATGGCATATTTTACAGTCTTTAACCGTCATGGTTTGGCAGTTTTTCACCATAAAATCTACATAACTTTTTAAAATATGGTATAAAACACCAACTTTAAACGTGAAATCAACAGTATTAATGTCCTATTACCGTAATATTAGAAAAGCTTATACCGTATTTATCACCTGCCATTTTTTTTACCGTTAAAAAACGTTTTTAATCACCTGTTTGAGCACAGATGTCCCTCAGGGCGCAATTGTTGGACCCCACTAATTTCCTGTCTGTGCCCTGCGTTTTCTACCATGACTGTCGATTTGTGTTTGTTGAGCTCTTAATGTGGTCTGTTTTTAATCATCAGCCGTGTTTGTCCAGACCCAGTTCAATTATTAATAATGTTTGCTCAACAAGCTGCTGTGCCGCAGTGACAGCTTTGATGCGAATTAAACTCACAGACAAGAACCAGTAGCCGTCATCTGTCTGGAGTTCGGTGTGGTTTGGAGAGAGCGTCGTACTGTGTACTTTGCAATATCTCCCCGAGTTTCATCTGTCAACGACAGGAGCAGCAGAGTAAAAAGAAAAAATTGATCAATATAGCAGATTTTAGAAGCTAGAGTTCACCCTCCGGGAAAAGAGGGAGGCAGAGACAGACCAAAAGAAAGATAACGAGAATAGGTAAGAGGTTGCGGGGAGCAGCTGGAACAAAGTAAAAATACACACTGAAAATATATACAGTACGTGAGTCAATATACTGTATGCACCCTGAGAGATGAGAGAGGAAAATTTGATCTCGCTGCCTCTATCCCATCTCCCGTTTTCTCACGAGATGTCATTCATGCATTTTTCCCTCTCTTGACAGCTTTTTCTCTGCAACTAGGTCACTTCAAAAAAAAAAAAAAAAAGCCTGTAATGAGAGGAGTGCAGCTTTATCGTAGCTTTCCACACTTCCTCCTCCCTAATTGACAAAATGACAAGAGGACACAGCCGTGCACGTGTAGCACATGTGCGAGTCTGTTTTCAAGTCTAGCGATGCGTTCAAACTCCCCGAGGGGTCTCGGCATCCGTCTTTTCTTACTCTCCCCGCGTCCAATTTTTTATAATTCTCACTGTACTGTTTGATAGAAGATGCAATCCCGCACGGCGCGCAGACAAAGACATTTTCATAATGATATATTCAACTAATAATAAGCCCGCCAGGGTGAGGGAAGGGGTGTAGTGGGGCGCTAATGCTCATAATCCATCCAGAATCCCTCTCATCTGTTTCCTGCATTGAGTGCCATAGGGGAGAACACACACCCTCTACTTACTCGGCACTAAATTACTTTTCTGTACTCTGCGTAGCTGCACAATTAACTCTGTGGGCCCAATTATACATAATAATACAATTGAGGACAGATTATTTTTTTCTTTATTGTGCACACATTGTTAAAATAAACCCTCCCTGCATCACTGACCACGACCTTTTCCGCAGCGTTATTATTCGTCATTTCAAATGAAAAAAAAAAAAAGGATCATCACACTTATTTCATTCTAAAGGTCAAATGGGCTGCAGCTATTGTAGTTGCACTTGAGGTGTATTTCAAAAGTTAAGCTTACATCGTGTGTGCATGTACAGAAAGTGAACGGATGAATGGACAGATGGATGCTACAACATCTTTCTAATTAATGTAATAATGACCGTTTAAGCTGCTCTTAGTAATACTCATTCCACTGGGCAGTTTCTCTTTGTCTGACTCTCCTGGTGGAATAGTGGTTAACATGCATATAACATGTAGACTAGATGTTATTTTCCCAGCAGGGGAGCTTTCATGTTTCGTGTTATCCTCGCTGTCTCTCTCTTCTTATTTGCTTATTGGCTCTTATGCCATAATACAGCTTATAAAAACAATGTATTTTGCCATTATCATAGTGTATACTTCTTTTAGCAGACCCTCGTAGCGTGTCTTTTTCTACTCTGAGTGTCGTGTAAAGGCAAATACGTCACAAAAGAAAGTTCGAACCTTCCAGCTGACTCTCCGGGTACTCCGGCTTCTTCCCAGAGTCCAAAGACACACACTTAACAGGTTAATTAGTGACTTTAAATTACTCACAGGTGTGAAGTAAGTGTGAATGGTTGTTTGTCTCTATGTGCCCTGTGATGAACTGCTGACCTGTCCAGGATGTACCCCGCCTCTTGCCCAAAATGCGCTTCAACCATGACCCTGAATGGACGGATGGAGTTTGCATGTTCCCCATCCCCATGTCTGTGTCAGTTCACTCCAGGTAGTCGGTGTGAATGTGTGAGTGGATGGTTCTTCAAGATGTGTTCAGTCTGGGGTAACTGGACATGGTTGTAGATCAGTAAAGAGGTTTTAGGCTTCTTCAGTTCTGACTGACTGATGGTGAAATGCAGGTGGGATCATTGACCTGGTTTGTTAGTGATCCTTGTTGTTGTGTCGTCAGAGTGGTTAAAGTCACCTGAGGTCTGGTGTTAACAAAGTGTGAATGGTTGTTCGTCCCCGTGTGTCAGCCCTGTGTTGAAGTGGTGTACCCGCTTCTTGCCCTCTGTCAGCTGGGATTCAGCCCCTCGCGACCCTGATGAGGATAAACAGTCAAGCAAACGTCAACTACGAACCTAAGAGTTTACTTTCACATTAGTTACAATACGTACAGCATGTAGCATGAGGAGTCGATGTGAAATTTCCGTAAAATCTCCAGCAACAGCAACACTTGGCAATCCTGAGGGTGTCTGATACACTCAAGTGATCATTCTGAGAGGTATTCACCTCGTGCATAACTCATGTGACGTTTAAGATTCATGCTGATGAGACAAGGCCTTCGAGTTGAAAGTTGTTCAGATTCCCGCTGCCATCAATTAAGTAAAAGTGAAAGCTGACAGTAGGATGACAGTAAAGCCTTTGGCTGTTCTTCTGTTTGTATATTTTTGCAGTTTATAATAACGTGGCACGTTTAGCTGACTTCAAACTTTAGTAGGACACGTTGCGTGTGATATGATACGTCGATACCCAACCAGACTCTTCCGCGCTGTGGTGTGTTCATCGCATTGGATACGCTGCCGTGTTTGTCACGCGTGGCGCTCCGCTTCTGTGCATGTCACTGTTTGGCTTTTGTTGCCTTCCGCGCTGACAGGCGTCAATTTCAGCTCGACTGTCAGGCCACGAGGCTTTTCATGTCTTTTTTAGGCAGTTCAGCGGGCGTGGGGGTGGAGGTGGTGGCGGTGGTGGGGAGGTTGTGACGTCTGACAGAATTAGCAATGGAGCTCTGAGGGACCATCGCTACTGATGCGGAAAGCAATCTGTCAGCGTGGTATTGGGGTGGGGGGGGGTTCTTTTATGGAGACTGAGTCATTGCAAATAAGGGGGAGGCGAGAGAGACGCTGGAAGACTCACAGAGGGGAGAGAGAGACTGTTTGTTATATCTCTGTGAAACAGATAGAAACACAAATAAAAGGAAGCGTCTTGCATATTTCACCAAAACAATGCCTGGATTAATATAATGAATTTCGGTTTCTGTTTAGATTTTCCTCTGAAATGAATCCTGACAGCACCAACATCTGTGTTTGTCGCCTGCCCAGCTGTGTTTCACCCTCAGCTGAGGTAAAACCTTCAGCGCCCTGCGTCTCTCCGATAAGAACCACCGCTGTTCGCTGGATCGCCGCCATTTAGCCCGTCATTCTTTTCTTTATTCCGTCGAACAATTCAGTCCTGTGTCACTAAACGGTCGGACCTCGCTCTGAGATAAGACACAAAGACCCCCTGAGGTGTCATATCTGAGCTCCTGGAATTAGCCTGCTTGGTTATGAGCTGGATCGGAGCATAATCAGCGCCGTGGCACCCGGCAGAGCCCGAGCCGAGGATATGAGCCACTGGCTGTCAGGCCAGCTCAGGTGAATTGAGCCTGGATGCTAAATGAATAGAAACAATTCTTCTTCTAATGTTTCAACACATTCAGACAAATTTCCCCTTTTAAGGTAGAACTGATATTCACTTCAAACATGTCGTTATGCAGCCAGTGTTTTTATATTAATGAGTGTATTGTAAGGATCATAGATGATGAGCCCACACTTACCTCCACACCACAGCTTTTGGTAATTATTTTTGTCACTGCAGCATACACAGAAAGCTGTTAAAATGACCCAAACGCCACCAAACAACACCAAACAACAAAGTTAGCAAGTGGCTAGCTGTTGGAGAAAGTCAAACATGAAGACCAAAACAGAGCTAAAAGGAGAGTGACTTTAATTCATCAGGTGGCCAGAAATTTGTTTCTAATGTAGTAACAGTTACAGTGTCTCATAGAAGACTAAGTAAGCAAGTACTTGCTAACATGTAAACAATATCAACAGCTTGTCTTAAAGTTCTTCTGCCCCCTAGTGGCCCGAAAAAGGTTATGTTGTCTATTTTTAGTTGTCTAAATTACCAAGAAAATTGACTAAAAAGTGTTTTGTTAATATCAAATTTTCAACAACGCATTTTTTAAATTTTCCGCCAAAATAGTAAATTGTGATCTTGTTGTGTAAACCTCGCCAGAGTCTGGACCCAAACCGTAGACTCTGGTCCCACTATCCTGCACTTTCCATCCATCCTAACCACATACTTCCAAATCTTACTTGCAAACATACACACGTAATTTCTAGGAGTCAGGGTTGTGGAAATTTAGATGAGAAGATAGGTATAAATTGCCTGTCTGTACAGAAGATATGTAGCTGGAGCCAGCAGCTGCTTAGCTTAGCTTAGCTTAGCTTAGCTTAGCATAGCATAATGACTAGAAACAATTGGAAACAACTAACAAGGCCCCACCACTAGCACCTCTTAAAGTCAGATAAAAACATGAAGCAGTGACTTCCTGATGTCTTGGATAGTTGTTTCACGACTACTCAAACGACGTCCGTTAAAATCACAACTTGTCTTTGCACTTTCGTCTTTAGCCGGCTAAGCTAACAGGCTGTTGGCTCCAGCTACATATTTACCACACTGACATGAAAGTGATGTCAGTATTCTGACCCAAAATGTCGAACTATTCCCTGAAGTATTTCAACTGTCCTATTAACAGCAGTAAACTAGATTAAATTTCTTCTTAATATTCAGTACTGTGCGCAGATATGTTTGTAAATATGTCTCCACGCTTCATTTTAACAGCTCGCATAGTCAGATTTAACAACATCTGGACAAAATAAATAATAAAAAAAGAGCTGCGCGTCTGATCCTTTGTTGAGGGAGCATCAGTAACATACAGGAATAACAGCACCGGTGCCAAAGCTGCTCATGAAGCCACACTAACAAGACAGGTCCGGTACAACGGGAGCAGTCATTGTACGTAACAACTTTAAGTAGAACTTCTTGGTCCCGTCGCTCTTCTGCTCTCAATTCGTGGCAGTGAAACTGGAAAAAAACAGACACAAACTGACAGGCGTGCGGTGTACATCACCCTTACCTGTCGTCCTGAATGACGCCTTCTCCTCTGAGAGCTCATTGGTAAACATAAAGTGTGTGTCGGTAGCCAGATGGAGAGCACGGGAGGCTATCTGCTCTCTCCCTCACTCACATATCAGCTTGACTGGATAAGAGAGGCACAGGAGCCCATTTTAAAAGGGCGATGGCGCTAAAGTAATGAGGGTCCTTGTAGGAATCTTATTGGCTCTATCCTCACTTCACCCATGTTTATAACATCCAGTGTATTGGCCATGATCCTTGATGCCATTTGCCACCCACAGGTGTCAGAGAAAATCATCCAAAACCTGCATTGTTTACCTCTAACAGTACCCCGGTGTACACATTTTTTTGTTTTTAAGTTTTTCCTTTCCCTTCCCACCTTGCTGGAAAAGTTTCACTTGTTACTTATCCTCCGCTCTGAGCAGAATTTTAATTTGGTTGACACTCAAGGCTCAGGCAAGACAAGGCAATAACTCATCCCGGCTGAATGCTGATGGCAGAGTTTAGCCTTGAATGAAAACAGCAGAGGTTCGACTCTATCCAATGTTCAAATTATCCGCTAAGCTTTAACAACCTTCTGTCCCGGGTCATATGCAAATTTAATGATACTTTTAATGGACTTTGTAAAAGTCTGACATCTGTCTCACTCCATTTCCTGTCTGTGCCACTTCCCAAGCTCATTTTACATCCTGTAGTGGTTTAACATACAGGCCGCGAGGTAGTAGTGATGGCTGAACTGTGAACTTTAAAAGGTTATCAACATACTACACATACTTCAATTCCTCTAAAATACTTTTAAATTACATGTACTGTAGGTTAAAAACTGACAAATAGTATACTGCATATTAAAGGCACTTTTACATCCTTCCTACAAGACATGTAAACTGTCATTATTATTTGTAGTTTACGTTCATTTATAGTAGTTTATATTTAAATTAATAGTGCTGACTGGAAAGAACTTATTGATGGTGTGTTCAGGTACAGCTTCTCTGACATCAAATGTTTCCAAGTAAACTGAACAATGGTGCATTCATGTGCAACACTATCAGCAACTTTTAGTCTCCGGTATGGGAGTCAAATTCAAGCGGCAACCTCCATGGATGTGAAGTGAAGCTAACGTGGAAGTCCCAAAAACTGCAGTGCCTCAAACGTCCACATGGGGCTGGCTGCAGAAGTGAGTCCGTCTCCATAAGTCCCCATGTTAAAATGTCCCAACTTCACAGCAGAAATAAACATGTTTACAGCCTGGCACAAATCACACTTGTGTCTGAACTTCCCCGTAGTGCCTTAAACGCACCATATCAATCGCTTCTTAGACAATATCTCCAAGCTATTTTTTTTTTTTTTGATGGTCTTTAAATCTTTATCCTACAAAGATTCTGGGGACTCCCCCACACCACTTGGAGTCACGGTTAAGCACTTTAAACACAGCTTGCTCCGTTTTATCAGCGTGCCGTAGCCGCTGGAAAATCTTTTCCCACTTTAGGGTTTTATTCTTAAATATATTGGAGCCTGCAGGAGTTAGTCAACCCTCCAACCCTTCCCTCCACCTAAAGCTACCTACAATCCCCTGGTGTGTGTTTAAACCAACATCCTTATCACTTAACAAATTCATCACTGAGCAAACAGCATAATGTTTCTTCTTTTTTTTTTGCATTTACACGTCTCTGTGAGCGGTCGGCCTGTGCTTTAGCAGTGAAGAAACCCTTTGATCTTGTCATTCCTCGTGATGAATATTCATCACGATGGTAATCTTGTCAGCTCCCGTGTTTATGGTTGATGGATCTCTTAGTTATTTTAATTGCCTTTCATGAATATCTTCCTCTGACACGTTGATTCATAAGTCGTAATAGTGGTTAGCAGCAGGAGAAGGATATGATATGTGGGTGATGTATACTTCCACTGGCAGCCTCCAGGCAGCTGCTCTATTCTGAGTGACTGACGGTTGAGGCTGAAGGTAAGAGGACTGCTAAATCTTCAGTGCTACTGCAGAAACAGTGATTACTCTTCTCTGCAATAGGGAAACATAAAGCATGCTGCTAGCGCTGACAAGGCTGCAGCTGTATTGGTTTGGACTTTCAGACTCCAGAGGAACTGGCCCCTCTGGTATGACATGGACAGCTGCTTACAACCCCCTCAAAACCAGCAGTCTACCAACCTTGAACAAAGATTACACCTGTCACTCAGACAAACGGTCAAGGTGAGGATAAAGGCTGGATTACGCGTGCTGGATGAGCGGGTTTCGGGGCACGCTGCATTCCTGACATACTCATGAGGCGACCACGTTGACATGCACTATAAGAGAAGGAGTCTTTACTGAGTCACCTAAAAGTGTTTCATTCTGATTATTTAACACATGTGTGCATTTTAGAACATAATTATGAATTTATTAATTAAATTAGCACTTCACTTATGCATGAATACATAAAACTTCCTGTTCCTGTTTCTGGTTTGTGGGTCAGACCTCATTGAATTTCAGTCTTTAAATAAAGAGGATGATTTCCACATTAAAGCACATTGAAATATATTTGAAGAAATAAATGTTAAAGGAGACAAATGGTGTAAAATACACATTAGTGAATCAATACAGTTATTAATTTCCACTGTGTTTTAATGTGAAGATGACTTTAGATGAAGACTTTATTTCTATTTACATCTCTGATTCGTCAACATGAATGACGATGTTGTGTTTGTAATCTCGTGCTCGTTGATGAGAGGCAGACAAAAGCTGAGGGAAAAAATGGTGAGCGAACCTGAAGTCAGACATAATTTATGAATTATTTCATAAAAATAAACCACAAACATAAACGTAAACTGTGATAATAATGCACATTTCATGCAAACATGCATCACAAAGTGCTTCACAGAGCAAAAAATAACAGAAATAGACAATGATTAAACTAAAAAAAACAAACTATATAATATATATATATATATATAAAAAACTTGGTCATAACATAATAAAATGCTACAATAAACCAATTTGGCAAGCAGACTGTTCAACAAGCGACTGTAGCTGTGACTCACACGCTCACACAGCTGTAAATATGATCTGTGAGCACTTCAGCGCTCAACAACTTGCACCGCAACTTGAAAAAACACAAGCAAATATTAAAGGTCCAGCATGAGATTTCATCTTTAATCTAATAAGTCACAAACTACGACAACAACAACACTTATGTTCATCACTTTTTAGTGGAAACGTTGTCCATGCTTTGCAGATTTTTCTCATAAATGCTGCACATGTTGTCTTTTTGCGTGTGTTTTGTTGCAGTTGCAGTGTGTCGATCTCTCTTATAGTTCGTATAGTAATTAGTGGCACACAGGTGTGTAAAACACATTACATGTTCACTTTGCAGTCATTATCTTTTTGTTCTCTTTATCAATTTCTATCTTGAGTATAATTAAACTTTTATTTCAGTCGGCGCAGTTGGGACTCCGGAGAGCAGGTGTAGACTCTCTCACATTCGGGAGAAGAAGCAGTTCATGCCTAACAAACGTCTCGGCATGGAGAAGAGGCCACTTTGACGACACACACCAACCTCACCCCTCTGAACTGAAGAGTCTCTGCACGCTGTCTGCCCCGAGGGGAGGAAAAGCAGTCTGTACTCTACAGCAGGGGTCACTGTTGAACTGAAACATTCGTTTAAGTCGGCATCCATCTGCCTCACCCCTCTCTCTTTCTCCTTTCCCCTCACTGTCAGAGAAAATTTAGCATGACAGAGCTGGAACAATAACTTGATTTAATATCTAGGTCATGCAAAAATCTTCTAATCTTAGCAAAGAGAATATTTATTGACTGGGGGTGAGCGGCTCGCAGTGTAGGCTGCTGTTAACGGATAGATTGGGGATGAATAATTAAGTTGTGGGACGCAACAGCGTGACAGAGGAGGTGCGTATAGTGGAGTGCAGCGAGCTCGGCGCCACCTTGTCAAAAAGGCTTGAGGGGAAAATGGGAGCAGAGTGATGAATAAAAATAAGGCATTTGATTAATGTGGCAGGTTTGGAGAGGAGGTGGTTAGGAGTTTTGTAGGTCATGGTAGTTAGTCAAAAGGGGATGTGAGGGGGCTTAGTTGATATTAGAGGTGGAATTTCTGTTTTTTTTGGAGGGAGCGTAACCTTCTGGAGAGCTCAGGAGGTGCTCAGATTGCATAATGACGCTCACGCTTTGGCATTTTGTGTTGGGCTAATTAATTCTACACAAAATATTGCAGCAGTACGTTACAAGACGTGTCAAAGAAGAAGCACAGGTTTAAATAATGAAATGAAGCGCCCGGTGCGTGCATGTTGGCTCACGCCAAGCCATGACCATTCTTCCACCATGTCGTGCCAAAACGTGGGCCGCGAAAAGCCTCATTGTTGAGCTCCATAATGAGTTGATGTCTTTGAACACAATACAAATATGTGTACAGAAGCTCTTAGAGGCTTAGAGTTAAAAATATTACAATGGTCCATTTTCTAAGTGTGATTTAAATGGATTTCTCTCCTGACTTAAAAATCTTTTTGGGGCCTTTACTTTTTCACCATCTGTTTCACAGATGGAAACACTTTTTGTGAAGATAAACACACAATATATTCACCTCGTGTTTAGACTGCATGTAGAAACTAAAACTCACCTGTAGAGTTTGCTTTTTATCTTGAATGTGTTAACACTGACGACTTTTTAGGCATACAGACATAAATTTATGCTCTGTTACGAGTGTGAACTTTGAGCCTTTTTTGTTTTTAAATCATTATATGTAAGTAAATAGCAGTTTCAGACATTATGAGGGAGGCATACGTCCACAAACACCCTCTTTTTGTGCCGTATTGAGCATCCGAAGGCACCCACCCTTCAGATGATCCAGATCCAGAGCCTGGTCTTCAATCAACCCCAAAGGTCACATGTTACCCCGCTACTCATCGAGCTCCACTGGCTACCTGTAGCAGCCCGTGGTTTCCACACTTACTTAATTCTCCAGTGAACGATTACAGTATATACGACCACCTGTTGTCAAAATCTCATCCTTAAATCACCTTTAAATAACTGAACCATCTCCGTGACAACAGAGCAAACCCCATCAGCTGAATAAACCAATGAGAAGACTTTGAAAGTTTTAGCTGAATCTAATCTTTGTAACACAAATCATCCACTAACTTCTTCTTTTTTTTTTACATGCACTTAAAATACAATATATAAAGACAATGATTTGTAAGATACAGAAAACACTGTAACTGTGACCCGGCCACTCCCTCATAAATCAGATGACTGCTTATCTATTTTCTGTGACAGTGATGTAACAGTTACTCCCCACTAAACGAGAAGAGAGGATCTTAAGGAGCCGCTGATCAATGAGGGTCTTTAAACGGGGCTTTGTGAACAGAATACCGAGAAGGCCTCTGGGAAAAGCTCGCCCCGGGGTCGTCATTCAGCAGCAGGCTGAGGCTCAGAGAATCCCTTAGCAGGAAGAAGAGATCTGTCTTTAAACACAAACTCCTTCACTCTGGACAAACGGGGGGCTAGGGAGGGCAAGGGGGCACTAGCTCGTATAGTCACAAGGTTTGAATATTAATTAGAGGGACACCGAAGGCTCGGCTAACCTCTTCAACCCTGCTCTGTCTGTATTTTCTAAACATTCAGATCAACTCTGCTCTCTTAATCCTCTTGCCTTTTGCAGAGGTGCCAGCCGGTGTCGCCGATGCCACTAGCTGCAGGCGATACCTGACCTCCGAGCCCGCAGCTCGAACTCTGGATGCCCCCTCTGTCTCAGCAGTTGTAAGGGTATTTGAAGTCCTAAATCATGGCGCTCTGATGTTTGCGTGGTGGATTAGTGAACAGTGTTGATTGCCCGACTTAAATTTGGGATTACGGAAGGCTGCAATGAAACACCCACATTCAAGTGTGTCAGTTAAGGCAGAGATGTGCATATGTTGAAGTATCTGAGGTTAAAAATAGACACGTTTAATGCCTTTTTATTTATAGCTTTTCATTATTCAATCACAGGGTTGGAAGAAGTACTCAAATCTTATACTTAAGGAAACACAGCAAGAATATTATGATACAAGTAAAAGTCCTTCTAAACTTGAGTAAAAGTACAAAAGTATCAGCAACAAAACATACTTAAAGTGCTAATGGGAATGTACAGAACGGCCCATTTTAGGTATTTAATATTTAACTTATATTTTGTAAACGTTGTCAAATAAATGTAATGAAGTACGAAGCGTAATACTGGCTCCCAAAATTTGCTAGAGTAAAGTATTAAGTAGCATAAAATGGAAATACTCAAGTAGAATACCTCAAAACTGTACTTGAGTCAGAGTACTTACTGTGTTTGTCTTGTATTGGTTGTTTCAGAGAAACACGGTTTATTTTGTCACTTTGTTGTAAACTACAATATCCATGAGCCTCAGCTGCCATTGCGAGAGGCGGTGAAAGTACTGTGTCGTTGAAGTTGTTCAGAAAATTGTGCCATAGTTCCCAAATAATCTAAAAATGACTCAAAATCCAAAGGCGTGTGCACGTAACTCGAATTAAAGCTCAGTGATTTGATGGCTCTTGCTGAAATGCACCTTGGGAATTGTATTTCATTTCTCACTCTCTAAGTTTTATGTACACATACTTGTAACTTCTAATGCCGCTGTTATTCTCTTGAACTGATGAGAGAATTTTGAAGCCGTAGAAGTGCTCCACCTGTGAGTCAACATGTCTATGGGAGAACTGAATGAGGGTTTTACTTCCTGAAGCAAGGCGCCGGAGATAGCTTCTCCCATTAATCACACATTTCTACTGTGTAAAACAGATTTTAACCTTAAAAATCCTTTTACATGTTCACTCCTTCAGCTCGGAGCAGTCAGGATTTCTCTGCAGAGAGACAATGAAAAGGAAAAGTGCTTTTATTTCCTGCCATAGAAGATAAAACCTGCAATATTAATAACCATATAGCCACCAAATAGTATTCTATCCAAGGTGACTGAGAGAATTACAGGAAGCTCTGGGTTGTTTATCTTCACAAATGATAAGCATGCCACAGACATATGAATTATTGCTCTAATCTTTGCCATTTATCACAATTCCACTCAGAACTTTTCAGATGGCTCTAAGGCTTTCGATCAAATCAATCATGACAAGGTTTTTCATGAAATGAGTGTGAGATGAGTGCCTAAATATCTACCCAGGATCCAGAATGTAGATTAGACAGAGAGGTGCTGAATCAGACTCTTGTATTGTCAGTAAATGAGGTTTAGGTAGGAGGAACTCCTGGCTCGGATTAGGTTTGTGTTTGTTATTTCTCTGGTTAATGTGTTTTTATTTCACAAACCGGTGTGTTATGACTCTGTCTCTGCATCACATAAATATAACTGTGCATAATGCAACCGTGAAACCACCTCACATAGCCATACATTTACAACAATGATATTTTACATTCTTTTAGTGTAAAAAAAATAAAAACTGGATTAATGCCAACGTGAATGAGACAGTTATATGAGTAAAGCATCACCTGCTCCAAAAGCTAAGATAAAACAGGGTAGTTGAAGAGATTTGCTATAGCATTCGTGAAAATGTCTATAAATCTATAAATATCTGACAGGACTTGCATGAGTTTTTCAAACTGAATTAAGGATAGAGCTTCTATCTTAAGATATTCTATGACCGATCCTTGCGATGTGAATCTAATTTTTGTAGGAGAGGAAAAGGGGATTTATTGGACTACCGTCGTTCCTTCAGCAGTATTAAACCACTGAGCCAAAAGACTTTCTTTCAGGGTCTGATACAATAATTTTTGGTGGTACTCTTCCAAATATAGCTGATAAAAGATGTTAAATAACAGAGAAATGATCTGATATTTGAAAAGTTAACACATGAAGAAGAGGACTAAAACATATGACAGAAAGCGTTACATGTAAACTGGAGCTTTTATTTGACATGTTGAATTTACACAAAAGTCTGGCTGATCAGGATCTCCTGTTTAAATGTTGCAGGCATAAAGAGCAGTAATACCTACAGTCACTTATATTAATGCCATGAAGATGTAATTGTGTGTGCCAGGGTTTTGTAATGCGAGTCATGTGTCTGACAGCATAAGTGCGCCCACATGTCAGGCAGTGATAAGGAATCGTGTGTAAGTCTATATGCAGATAGGATAAGTTAGAGTCTAGAATAAGTAATGCTCTGGACCAGAATCTGCATGTTATACTTCAAAGATATGAAGATCGTGCTGCAGGAAATTTACATTTTGAGAAATTTGTGATATCAAAGTGTGATATAGACCCCCAAGTTTCAGAGTGTAAAACCACTGTGGTAAATATATAATATACAGCCAAACATCAAACAAAGTCAACACAAGACATAGCAGCCAGCTAATATTACTTACTAGTCCAGCAGCAGTCAGCCCAGCTCGGCGTCTGTCTTTCAGCCTTTTAGTTCACCAAGCTCTCACCAACCACTAAAAGTCAGTTTACACTTGTTTACGCTCTTTTTCTCTTCATAGCTTCTTCTGTCAAAGTCCCATTTGGTCTTTTCACCTCTTTCATTATGTCTATAGATTCTCATAAGCCCAGTTACATTGCCCCCTTACCCAGCTCCTGTTCTGGCACGACACTGACTCCCCTCTCTGCCTGCATCCGCCAGTGCCTCCTCTTCCTGGTGGTCCCAAACAGCTGTGGTACCATCAGGAAAACATTTCCTTCATAAAATATGATCCAGTTTGACCAAAATCAGTGAAATAGTTGGTGGTGTGTGACACAAAGTTTTCCATACTTCTTGCGGGTGATTGGAATAAAAGGATTATTCACCTGATTACACATCAATGTAGCATTAAAATTATGTTAAACCTGTTATTTTATAGTAAAAAAGCTACATAATGTTGCTTTAATGACTTTAGAAAACAAACAATGGTCTGAAATAAATCACTCATTGTTGAACTCACACTTACTGATTGATTAATCTAAGATAAAGGCAGAAATCGACAGGAGTACCTACACAAACAATTGTTTCTTTGTGTGTGTGCATGTTTTTATTGAGCGCTAAAAAAACACCTTGAGCCATAAACAGATACAGCATATTCTAGCTTTTGAAGAACATCCAATAAACATCACACAAACCTGCCATCTGTTTTATCCTCCCATCCATCGACCAGCCGCAGACACAACATGCAGACAACAATCTGTTATTATTTAACAAATTTGCCAATTTCTACGAGAAGATAAAGGAACTCACCAATTCTATTTGAGAAAAATATTAGACCTAATCTCAAACATACTGAAAGCTGCTGTCTTCCCAGTTTGATGACCTGTCTCTGCTGGTTTGTCAGATATGCTTTGTGACGGCGTATGAGAGGTGGCTTGTGAAACTCTATCAAGCTGTCACGCTGTTGATTGCATGGCAATAGTGTCATTGCTCCCCCCACCCTTCCCCACTGATGGATGATGGACCCTGTGGTGGAGACAGATGACTGACTGTGATAGTGTGAATGTAACTTTTCCCCCAGTGAGAGTGGCTGGTTTTGCAGGAGTGAGCGGTGGGACTCTTTCCAGGCTTCGAGGCAGTTAAAAGCCCTCTCCGTGGGAAAAGGTACTTATCTGTCTGAGCTGATAGGGCGGGAGGGATGAGGGAGGATGGCTGAGATGGTGGGGAGGGTGTTGGATGTTAGTGGAGAGACCGGGACTTTGGAAGTGGTTTCCTGAGAGCTGAGGCCTAGACTTCGGCTTAGAGAGGACATAAATTAAAAATCAGACAGTGGAGCAGAGAGGAGACAATTACAGCTGAAGGTAAAACATCATAATAATCATGCAGAAGGCAATCAGATCAAACCTGGTATACAGAAGCCCTGAATTTCACCCTGAGGTACTTTGATTTACTGGTAGTGTTATTAGGTGCATGCAGACTAATTCATCAGTGGGCCGAGAGCAGCAGGGGGCCCTGCAGCGGAGCTGCACGGGAGGACACAGCTCTTATTGTAACTCCACAGAGGCTTTGCACTTTAGGCAGTGCTGCAAAAAATATTACTTTTTTAGAGCATACACATTAACACATCATTGTGCTCTTACTATTACCAGGATACTCAATGTGTATGCCATTATCCTTTGTATCATAATCAAGGGTGGGTGTACAGAACATTTTCTGGGACTCTTATTTTTGTAAAACCAACTAAAAATACCAAAAAAGTGGCAACAAAAGCCGGTTTCAATCTACAATTGTTGGAAAACAGGAACTAAATGACAGTATTTTATTGCACAGGTAGATTTGTAGATTTGTAGATTTGTTGTTTGTAGCCTATATTATTCAAATCGAGCCTGTGTAACATTGTGTAACTAGTGCAGCTAAAGAAGTGTCCAGATTCAGCTATAAAACTTTGCTAACTTTAGCCACCATAAGCTATTTCTTATATCGGACGGAGTAAGGGTGTAGCATTAAAACAGAGTTATTTTACGGCTTATAAATTCATTCATTGGTAAGAGGCAGTGTGATATTTCTTCCTTTAAAAGATTAAACGTTGGGTGTATTAAACAAGTCACAAGTTAATCTTAATTCATTTTTCTTTACTGAGATTATTAGGAGGAACAGATGTTCAAGGTCACGAACATATATCAGAGTTGTTCACAGAAGAAGCTCACAGAATATTAAAAGAAAATACGTGGCCAAAAGTTTGTGGACAACTCACCTTTACACCCATAACTAATGGTTAAACATCTCATTCCAAACTTATGAGCATGAATCTGCCACTCAATAGCTTTTCAACAAGATTTTGGAGCCTGGCTGCAGGAATTTGAGCCCATTCAGCCACAGGAGCATTAGTGAAGTTGGACAATGATTCTGGAGATAAAGTCTGGCTGACAGTCGGTGTTTCACTTCATCCCGGTGGTCCCAGTGGACTCTGTGCTTCTTCCACAGCAAACTAGACAGAAAACTGCATCTTTATGGACCTGAAACTAAAGGGCTGACAGCCACTGACAGTATATACAGTATAGTAGCCAGCATGGGGCAACAAAGAGGACCCATTGTATCGAGTCTAAAGGAGAAATTACCCTACTTTTCAGTTGATTTATTACCTCGGTAAACAGTTTCCTCATGAGTTTACAGGCTCAGTTGCTAGTTTCAAGTCTTCTTCCATAGGGCATGATGTTCATTTGGTAAATTATGTTTCAAAGTTAGAGTGAAACAGACGATGAAGCAGGTATGGTATAGATCGTGGCTACCTTGTGATCGACAAGTCATTCTCAGTGAATCCGTCCTGCACAACACACCGTGCTCTCAGATCAAACTGTCAAACTAGGCAGTGATCAAATATGAATCACCCTGACTGTGTTCAGAAACATTTCAGTTACTGTTCAGCTGTAATACAACAAAGTTTCTGACCAGACATGTTGCCATTTTTTCCTCGGAGTACGTCACCCGCCAACTCAAAAAAAACAACATTGCAATGCACATAATGCCGGACAGGAGGCTTCAAAATGGTTGACCACAAACCAATGGGTGACATCATGTTAGGTTTACACTTGCCGAGAACAAACCATGAAAAACAGCCCGACAGTAAAAGAATGGATCATGAATGGACGGGCCCTTTGCCATGTACTCTCTTTTGCCTCCACACTTTCTCACATTGTACAGCCGACCTTCCTCTGCCTTTTCCAACGAAGCCAGAGATGCTTTTGGCAGTATATCAGGTTCAGCTGCGCATCTCTTGGCACCTCTTCATCCTCGGGGGTCAAGCAAAGGGAGATACGGAGTGACAGACTGGACCCTTCTATTTCCCGGGCTGCAAGGTTGAGCAGATGGCAGCAAAAATAAACAGGTCAGATGCCTCTGATGGAACGGCCCGAATAAGACAAACCCACGGCATTGTCAGCCTGGAGAGAGCAGAGCAGCTTCTGTTCAATCATTCAACCCTATATCAAGTGCGACATTGTAAAACATGGAGCCAAATGGCAAACAATGACTCTGTTGGAGCTGGAATGGCGACGCTCGCTCGAACAAAGTGGATAATAACTTCCTCTTTCATTGGCAGCGCAGGCCATCATCAGGCAATTTCGCTTTATTCCTGACCAGCTTTAATTATCCCGCAATGAGGCCTGTCATAACCATTACATCATGTAGCAGAGCAGTGTAGTAATCCCAGGGGCAGCATCGCTGGCTGAGCCAATGAACTCCCATCTGGTCGTGTAGATGTGACTGATGGCTGAACGGAGTGATTTCCTGCAATATGAATCTGCAGAAAAGGAATTTTGAAGCTTCTCTGTGTCACTGCCGTTTCTCATTTCCAAGAAAAATGATAACTTGAAAGAAGGGATTGTGAAAATGTTGTTTTCTAAACATAGACATTATGTTTGATCGTCGTATTCTCATCAACTCGCGTTTTCTGGGCTTCATTGTGTCAGGCCTGAGCCCACCCAGCATATCTCGGAGAGTTTAATCCCACACTGTTTTTCCAGTCCTTTCATTCCCTGCACTGTTGATGTTCTCTTCTCCTCCCCGGCACTTATTCTGCCACGCGCAGAGCATTCCTCTCCTTGTTCAAACACTGCCTCCAGAGTTCCTGCCCTTGTTAAAATACTCCCCATTTCTTTCGCTTTCTCTGTCTCTCTCTCTTTTTAATTTTCACTCCGAGCCTCCGTGCAGTGCTCCCACCTCTGGAATGCATTCTCCAAATCCTGCCGAGAAGAAAATGATGCATTGTCTGTCGCCGTTGTTGTCATCACGACTCAAGGACGGCAAAATTGTTTAAAGGGGAAATTGATTGCGACTCGGCGTTGAGGTTGAATTGATCATCTCACAACGAGGTTTGATGTCTGCTTTTTCTCTCCTTTGTTTTGAGAAGCTTAAAAGGCTCAAACAGTTACAGCTGTTCACAAGCACAGCCATGACTACAAGTGGGGACACTGAAGGCATCGCCTCTGTATTTTTCTTGTGAATTTGTGGTTTACATTCTACATCTGAATACACACACATGGTGGTTATTTGACAGGCTGATTCTAGTACTTTAGCACTGAATATACTTTAAAAAGTAGACTGACATTTTGACAAATGTGCTCATGTGCCGGTCTGCAGCATATATCCAGCAGTTGATTAGCCTAGCTTAGCATAAATACAGGAAACGGAGGGGAGCAGTTAGCCTGGTTTTATGCAAAGGAAACAGGAAATAGTTTAATCCATAAACCACAAATTGCTGTTTTTACACTTTGGGTTTTGCACGCTAGCTGTTTCCCCCCGTTTCTCTTTTTTTAAAGATATTTTTTAAGCCTTATTTTTGACAGAGACAGCTGAAGAGTGACAGGAATGTGGGGAGAGAGAGATGGGGAACGACATGCAGCAAAGGGCCACCCTGGACCACCGCTGAGCCTTCATACATGCGGCGGATGCTCTACCGACTAAGCTAATCGACACCCCTGCGTCCAGCTTTTGTGCTAAGCTAAGCTAACATCCTCCTGGCTCACTCTTTCATGTTTATCAAGTGGTATAAAACTTCTCATATACATCTCTCAGCAAGAAGTACATTGAAATGATTTCCCAAAATATCAAATTATTCTTTTAAGTTTGACTTCTTTTGGGTCAAAATAAACTAAATTAATAAGTGACTAGGGATATTAGTGCCTCACTTTAGGGAATATAAAGATGTTTTTACTGTTTTTTTTTTTCCCAATAACAAAATATATCAAACTGCATTGATGCCTGAATAAAATAAACTCTAAACTTTAGAAAAGATTTCTAATTTAAATAAGGAACTATCTGATCAAAGAATAAGTAAACAAGCCTAAGAATCTGATGAAACATTCGATATCAGCTTTCAGCTTTGGGTACTCTCTTCCAGTGGAAATCTTTTTGGCTTGTGGCCCCTTGAAATGAAGTAATGTCTACTTGTAACCCCTCATCACAGGTCAGATTGTTTCCTCTGAAGAAATCTAACCAGCTCGGAAGAGTTGAGTGGAGTATTTCATGGGAAAAGAGCAAATCCCTGAGAGTCAAACGACATGAACAGAACTTGATGTCCACTTACTGGATTGGCCCTGAGCTTTTGAACTGTTTCAGCTGCTAATACACTACAGACCACGACTCAACAGACTCTCAGACACCTAAGGAAACTCTATTTGCTGATGAAGGCCGTGAGATGTAGATGATAGCTCCGGAAATGTTGGTAAAATGAGCTTCAGTTGAGATTATGAGTGTCAAACTACTGTTTTGGCACTCAAAAAGTAATTTTTTGTAACAGAAATTGGGTTTTTTATTAATCTTGTGACTCTTGAGGGTCCAGACCTCATGTTGGGAACCAAGGATCTATGATATGGTCACATTTCAGTCAATATTTTTAGATCTGAAACAGCATGTAGACCTCCATTGTGTGAGAAATCTTATTAATTTGGTGACAGTGTTTTAAAATTCAGCCTACGGCACTGTTTACAATAGTTTCTGAATTTTCTAGAAACATCTTTGAGGGCAGACTAAATCCCTTTGTGTGGGAAACAAGTGCACTTAGCTGCTGACTGGATGTTGTTGTGAGAAAAACACGATTTTAAGGCTCAAAAAAAGGATTAACTTGCTATGACAGATAACTCTGTGTGTGTACCTATTATCATTGCATATCTATACAATTATGGCAGTTAAAGCAGCAAACTATCATTAGTGAGAACGAACGCTGTAAATGAGAAAGAAGAAGATGTTAGAGGAGGTTTCGAGATGTCAACCCCGTGAAGGAAAATACCCACAACAAACATTTGTTTGAAGATGGATTATGCTCAGTCAGTCCTTCGTTAGCTTTACGTCTCTTTCCTCTGGTTTGAGATAAACACAAGGGGGATTTTCCTTTTCGGGCAATTTCTCCTGGCAAATGACAAAAAAACACTGCGGCGGCGAGTGTGTGTATCATAAATGCCGCTCCTGAAATCTGAATATCATTAATGCGACGTTCGGGCTGCCCTTGAAAGTGTTTCGGAAAACACAAACGCTTCATTCAACAAAAAACCTTGAGGGTGTTCAAAGAAATCAAATATGCTGCTTTCAAGTTCACCTGAGGATACGTGTTTATAAAATAATGAAAATCCATTTTAAAGACTTCTCTAGCAACAAAGTGTTTGACTCGGGTGACCTCTACGGGTCCTTGTCCAGCCAGAAATAGACTGTTATTGATGTGGTCCCACTTTCAAGGGGACAGGAATGACAATGTGTCTGGACAAAAAGGGTATCTGAGTCAACTTTGGAGCGTAAACATGTTGTATGAAGTGTTAACGGGAGTTCTCACTTCTTTCATCTGAAGTGTCTGTAAGCAAATGTCAAAAAAGAAGAGACATATTTGTGGTATGATTATTGCTGCTCCGCTGCCATGCCAGTGGAAATACCGCTACTCTGCCTCACTCTCTCACTTCTTTTCCTTTTTTTTTCCATGGAAAGCTGGATTTGGGAAAAGCCTTGCCTCTCTCCTCCTTCTCCTCCTCCTCCACCTCCTCCTCCTCCTCCAGCCTTCACATCCGGGTCAGTTGGGCTGGTTGGAGCTGGATGCTGCCTTCATGTACCCCTCGGAAACATGGAAACTTAGAAGTTTGGGACTTGTAAACACATCTCCTTGATGCATGTTGCAGTTTTTGCGCTTTTATTTTGGAAAATAACGAATGTGTGGTGAAGTTAAAGCTATAAAATGAAGGACTTTAGATAGATAGATAGATAGATAGATAGATAGATAGATAGATAGATAGATAGATAGATAGATGACTTTATTAATCCCCAAAGGGGAATTAGGGTCATCATAGCGGTGGTAGAGCTACAAAAACAAACTTATAAACGTAAATCTGATTTATTATCTGCAGGTGATGGCAGTTAATTATTGTATATATTTTATTGATATATACTAATTAGCTTGCTCGTTATACCAAAGTTGTTTTTCTTACTCTTTATGTAGATTTATAGGTTTTAGCTCATTGTTGTTATGTTTTGTTTTAATGCTTTATTTAAAAGCACTTTGAAAGTGTGACTATTATTATAACTCTAATATATATAGTGGCACTATATGTTCCTCTAAATGTGTAATAATGTTTGTTGAACATCTCCCATGCTTTCTCTAACCAGTCACTCACATAAATCTGCTTAAACTCTCGTTTTGTTTCCCCTCCAGGTCGTATTTTTGGTACGCCGAGCCTGTCGATTCCCATCTTCGAGTCAGCACCTGAAGGCGCCACAAGTTGAGCCCCTCTCAGTGAACGCAAAGGCGGACTGATGATCCAGCTGCTGTGCGTGTGAGTGTGTGTGTGTGTGCGCTGACATGGATACAACTGGCGTTTACTGCTGAAACTGGACACATTTTTCACTTCGGAGAGCGACAAAACTTCATCCCACGGTCGCACTCATGTGATTTTTCCCCCCCTTAGTTTGAGCCATGTCCAAGAGCCTGAAGAAGAGGAAGAACCACTGGACTAACAAAGTCCATGAGAGTGTCCTTTGCAGGAATGAGGAGGGGGAGCTGGGGCTGGAGTTGAAGGGCGGCGCGGAGAATGGACAGTTCCCGGTTGTCGGCGAGCTTCTCCCGGGCAGAGCGGTATGCCACAGCGGTAAACTCTGCCAGGATGAACTCCTGCTGGAAGTCAATGATACCCCGGTGGCTGGGCTCACCACAAGGGACGTCCATGCTGTGGTTAAACACAGCAAAGACCCGGTCCGACTCAAGTGTGTCAAACAAGGTGAGTTTTTTTTCCTCTTTTCACACCAACTTTCCCGCATTTCGTACATTTTTTTTTTTGGTCCTCCTTCCGGAAAAAAAAACCGTTAGCTTTCTGACACGCTTTTGTGTTTTGACAGCAGCGCTCGTACTCCTCTCGTTTGCTCGGTCATTTAAACAAACCACGTTAGGAAAATTAACTTTTTATAGGTTTTTAATGTTGTTATAAGTCTCCCGTACGTACACATCATCCTACTTTTCACAGTCGTTGCTGTAAAAAAGGTGTTTTAGACCGTGTTTTGGTTGTGTTGGTAGGGTCCTGTTGCTATGTGTAGCTTTTTAAGGGGGTGTGTTACATTTGGGGCAATCAGGAAAAAAAAAAAACACACACTCCACTGGTACTTCAAGTACACAAGTATGCAGCATCCCAGCTGTGTATTACACCATTAAGAAGTACACTAACACCATACTGATTCAGTGTAATATATATATATATATATAAATGTCACACAGCTGCCATAGGTCAACATTACAGGATATCCAGTGTCACTGGATTAGATCAAGTTAATTTCACAATGCAGCAAGTTCAGCACAATGTTACAAGCAAAAATCATAAAACAATCAATATTTGCACATTTTCCAATCACATGTTTTATGATTTATGTATATGAAGATGAAAAAAGTTAGCAAATGCATCGATTAGTGGATAAACAGAAAGCTAACTGGCACTAATTTTGAAGTTTGTTGTCATTTTTAAGCCACAATTACTGTGTTACTATTAGTTACTATAGAGAAACTAATTGACTATGAAATTAATTGTTGGTTGCATTCACTGTAATATTTCCACACAGCTGCCATAGGTCAACATTACAGGATATCCAGCAGTGTAGGTATCATTGGATTAGATGTTGGATCTTCTCCAAACCAAGTCCAGCACAATATTACAGGCTAATAATCCTGTATGACTGACACCTATTTTATGATGTATGTGTATTAAGCTGAAAAAGTGAGTCATCAATAAGAGTTAGCATCGATTAGTCGATGAACAGAGAGAGTTTTTGAAGCAACAGCGCCAAAAAAGGTGAACATTTCCTGATTTTCTTAGCCTTCTTTTATAGTAAACCGACTATTTTCTGACATTTCAACAACCAAACGACTAGCTGAGAGACTCATTGACTCACTGAAATGAACTGTTCGCTCCAGCCCTTGATGTGTAAATGTCTGTGATACTTGTAGCTGTAACAGCTTGCTTTCTTGAAGGAGAGGAAATTGCTCCACATTTGCTTTTTAACCTTTGAAACACATGTAAGTTTTTTTTTTTTTTTTTTACAAAGCAGACATTTAAGTATGCAATATTTATTATCCAATTTGTGCTACATTGAGTTGACTAAATTGGATTTGGAAAGGATATTGTATAAATATTAGAGCAAATCCCCAAGTCCCCTATTTCAACATTACAGTGGTGTCATGAGAAATGAAAAATACCATAAAGTACGATAAGGTCACAGTTATTGAATGCCACAGACCCAGCACAAGTACCCTCAGGAATATTAGGGTTTTTTTCTTGTTGTCTGAGCTGGAAGTTCAGTGGATTGCTCAAGCCAGTGTTGTGGTTTCACATGGAGCCAAGATTGTACTGTCCAAAGTCTCCATAGCTGTCGGGAGACATTTTTGAATTGCAACACATGCAGCAGCAAGAACACCCGTGTTGACTCTCGCATTTTAAGTCATGTAAATGTGCCTAACTCGACTCCAAACTCCGTTTAACGCTTGTCAACTCCCCTCGCTGGATGTGACGCTCTTATGTCACGGACACACTCCTCTGGCCGTCTGTGTCTTTGATCCTTGCAGCTAATGGCGCTCGGTGTCTTGTATTGTGAGCTGAGAAGAGGATCTACACGGGCTCTCATTTCGGGGTGAACAATCAGCAAAACCCTGTAAGAGGCTTTGGATCAAAGTCTTAGTGTGTTTGTATGTGTGTGACGGTGCGTGTGTGGGATTTATTCAAAAGGCAGCCAAGCTTATATCAAACTAATGTGCTACTTTTTTTCCCCCCCATGAAATATTTATATCCTCCAGTGATTGCTGAAGTGATTGATATTCTCTCTCTGCCCTGCTTGTGTTTGCTCTGCTCGTGGATTGTTTACAGTGTCAAGTTGTTTCCAATATGGTTGATATGTACGTTAAGTAAATATTATGGAGGGGAAACACTTTGCAGTGTCCTTGCAGCAGCGTGTTCAATAACATATTTTTCACTTTAACTCCTCTAATCTGTTTCAGTATTATCACAGTGAGGCAGGCCTGACAGATGATACATGTACGCACGCTCTGCTGCTGCGTCTTTTGATTTTTCTTTAACAAGTGTGTGTATAATTAAAATCTCTTTTCACTGGAAGTTGTTTGTTTACGGTATACTTTTATTGATTTCAATTAACTGCATGCTCTTAAAGCCACAGAGTGCTTCTTAGAACTTAATTAGAAATAGTCTGTATGACACGTGACATGGACGCAGATACACTAGCATAGCATGGTGCTATCATGTAGGTATAGACTGTATAAAACATGGACATAGTATCTGTGAGGTCACCCACAGTGTGGTGGCTCTGGCAATCTTGACAAATCATTTCGAGCAAGACGTGGAGCGTCGGTCTGTAACGACACCCACCTGTTGATCAAAGCAACAGGAAATTAGCTATAGAGACCCAAACTGTTTTTTGTACCAGGCTGTAAACATGTTTATTTCTGCTGTGAAGTTGGACATTTGAACATGGGGACTGACTCACTTCTGCAGCCAGCCTCAAGTGGACGTTTGAGGAACTGCAGTTTTTGGCTTCACTTCACAGCCACAGAGATTGCTGCTTGGTCTGTTATTGCCAAAACATGCTTAACTTAACTTGGAATATCTGTAGAGCTGAATCGATCAGTCTTAAAATCAATCAGCAGCTATTGTGATAATTAATTAATCGCTTTAAATCAAATAAAAATGCAATAAAATCTAGCTTCTCAAATGCACAGACTGTGCTACTTTTCTTTTTTTGAATCACATGGTGGTAAACTGGATGTCTGTCAGATGAAACATAAAATCTACAATTGTAATAGACAATATTCACTATTTACCAGTTTATAAATAAAATAATTAATCTGAATCACCTTTATTGGTTTAAGTGTGCTTAAATGCATACGAGGCATACATACAAGGACTCGTTGATCTCACATGGTTCAAGTAGAAATAGACATACAAACAAGGACACCAGAGCTGAACAAAGAGTGATAAAAATAAACTATTATATAAGCCTGGAAAAAAAAACAATAGGTGTATGTATGTATGTGGTATGTGTGTGGATGTAAAGCGTTTCAGTGAATTGTAGCTAATACACATAGTGCAAAGGAATAGGTATACATAAAGTTTAATTAATTACTTAATTGAGAACATAATCTGATTCATCTGAGCCACAATGATTAATCGGCAACTATTTTAGGACATTTGAGGACGTCACCTTAACATTCTCCACCATTTTCTGACCTCTTATGGTCCAAACAACCAACAGATTAATCGAGAAAATGAAATTATAATTACAATAATTGCTAGTTGCAGCCCTGAATGACAAATATTGGTCCCTCCAGACACAGGAAAAGGTATTTCTTACCTTGACTATGTGTGTGGAAGCTTGATATTTGCCTCATTCTGCAGGTTTAGTGTAAAATTGATGCGCAGACAAAAGTGTGGATCAAACAAACCTTCAAATGGAGATTTACACCAGCTCATAACGTCTTCTACATAAGCTCAAGACTTTCTGTGATACAATAAAAGCTTTCTGCAGCATCACAAAGCATTTACTGTCAAAAGGATCCACAGAAAGTGTTTGAGTTAACAGTTAACAACATCTTTCTGTTCTGTTTGTTTTACCAAAGCTTTTTCTCCATTGTGTTTGGACTTAATGTTGTTTTCCAACTTGGCCTTTTAGATGGTCGACAAATCACTTAGGCGGACGTCCTTTAGATTTAGATAAATACTGGTTATTGTTAAAACTGCTCGAGCGCCCGACTGTAAGCAGAAAAATGTAATTTTCTCTTCTGGTGTTGGGTGTACTTGAAATATTGTTGCGTTTATGAGCACAAAGGATAAAATAACATGCAGCGATAATAACAGTGTAGGACTCTTTTTGAATTCTGAGCACAGTTTGTGAGTGTTGTTGAGTCTAGGTGAAGGTTTTGGTAAAACTAAACCAAACCTTTGCTTCTTGGTGTGAATTGATCCATTTGAGGATGTCATGGAATTCATGTTGTCCTTTTGCATAACTTATCCTTTGTTAATAGGAGCCTCTTCAAATAGACAAACTGCCAGCAATTAAACCTAACCCCTTCTCAGATATTGGGTTGCAATGGACCAGCCACGTCCCAATAAAACAGCCGTAAATTGTGCTTTGTTTTCCCTCCTTTGGCCTCCAACCAATGAACAGGGTCACTGACCGGTTTGCACGCATGGTCGATCTCCAAAGGTTGTTGATGGCCTTTTTGAATAATACATCAAGTTCTCTTTTGCAGCGGGCCGCCGCTTGACAATGTCACAACTGCATAAGTGCCGCCTTTCTCCTGGGAGATCTTGTCCGAATTGCCAACTTTCATTACGATCTACTCCGTAATTAAAGAAGTCAGGTAAAACTTTATTATCCCATCAGGGGAAAATTGGTCGCAGCCAGGCATAATGCAACAATCTTGACAGTTCACAGGGAACAACGGTACAAATCGAGACGAAAAACAGCTGAATGCTGAATACATAAAGTGCTTAGGTGCAGAGATCACATGTGCAAATTCAGGCTACTTATTGCTGTGCAAACAAAAGAGACTATATGTTTTTGTCCTCTCAGCAGGAGTCCTACAACCAGAGGGTAGGAGCTCAGACTCCCCTCTATGTGTGGGATGATCGGGACAGTCCAACATTGGCCTCTGCCTTCTTTAAAACCTGCCTGTAGTAGAGGTCAGAAAGCTGCAGCTGACTCACCCTGAAGATTTTACTGGCACTTTGACATGCCGACCAGGCCTATTCTTACTCCCAAATCGTGCCACAATACAGGAGAACAAAACAGACTCAATGAAACTTTTATAAAACATCATTGTAGTTTAGGCTTCAAGAGTTCATTTTTGTTACGTAGGAACTGAATCTACATTTGGTTGGAAGCTAAACTTGTTGTCAAACATGGCACTTGTGACTTTCCACCATTGACAGTATAAAAAAATGGATGCCACATGTGTGACATCACCCGTAGGTCTCTGAAGAGCCGTTGTATAGCTAAAAATACGCGTCACCGCCATGCTGGTAGTCCTGCCTCTTTCACCTCCCAGCTGCTCAAACAAGCCTTTTGTAAGGGCACCCACCTGTCAGTCAAAGCGGCCATGCTCTTAATTCTGCATAAGTTTAAGCCTTAATGTAATCTGAATAGGTGAGTTATATTAAAATTCACCCTCAGTACAGTTGTCATGAATGGGGAAATTAGCTATAGAGACCAAAACTGTTTTTTGTACCAGGCTGTAAACATGTTTATTTCTGCTGTGAAGTTGGACATTTTAACATGGGGACTTATGGAGACTGACTCACTTCTGGAGCCAGCCTCAAGTGGAAGTTTGAGGAACTGCGGTTTTTGGCACTTTTGAATTGACTTCACTTCACGGTCACAGAGCTTGCTGCTTGGTTTCCACATGAATTTCCCTTCCCCTCAGTCTTGATTAACACTTTTTCTTTCTGTCATACTGATCATATGAATCACATTTTTGCACTGTAGCACTTCTGTACTCAACGTCTGACATCCTAGGGCTGTATCCCCTTTTACACTTAACAGTATTAGGCCATTTATTAGTCTCTGAGGTGAGGATTAGATTAGATTGTCACTGGTAATCAGGCCTGCCCTGTAGTATTTAGGATGTAATGAGGATCTCCACAAAACACTGATGGGTTAGAAGAGAACACAGGGCTCAATTACAAACCCAGGGACACACGGTGGATTCTCATTAGAGGAAGACATTATGGATAATGTAAGGAAATGACTCATGCGGCCCCCTGTAGATTTGATGATGTAAAGGTCAGAGTTGAACACCTTCGTAGAGCTCTGATGTACTTTATATCATATGCTTTATATATTTATACTTTACTAATCCTTTGAATGTGCGTGCGTGATCATTTCTGTAGGGATGCACTGGATCAGTATCGGAGCAGTTGGTGACCTTTTTAAGCAGATCAGGTAACGGGCCTATCAACATTAGATACAGTCCCTTTGTCAAAGTCACTGTAAAATTCACTGTTTCAGCAAACAGTTAGAGTTGTTACGTCATGGAGGACAGCAAAGCCTGGCCTCATGTTTAGTATAAGCAGTGTTTGGAGAGAATAGGTCAGATGGGATCCTTCATATGCTGAAATACCTCATAGCATTGCTTGTGCACATGCTTAAATTAATGTTATGTGGTTGGTAGATGAAGCTAAACCAATGATCGGTGGAGGTAAGGTCAGCAGCAACAACAATGACGGAGAGTTTTAGAGAAACCGATGAAACTTGTCGCGTCTGTTGCCGCCGTTTCTGGCTTGATTGTAACATTATAGCAGCGGTTACTAACCTTTTGTTCATTTTCGTCTTTTTTTTCATTCTTTTTTTGTTCATCTTTTCAACAACTTTTTCCTAAAACCAATCTAGGAGACCTTTGAATATAAAGACAAAATCAAAAATGCGACAGGTCTCAGGAAGCTCGTGTCGTGCCATGCTATAAGCAACTGTTACAGAGTTTGGTGATGGTTACAAACATATTGTATTTGTCACTAACTTCATTGACAAATACAATATATTTCCTGCAGTTTATTCATGATAAAAGTCAACATGTTATTCACCAATAAAAAGCTTTTAACGTGAAACACTTAACCGGCAGATGTATGATTGTTTTACCGCTTGACAGAATCGAAAGCGATACTTTGCTGGCAGCCAAGAGATGATTCAACCCTTATCTGCTGCTTAGTGGATATTTCTTTTTAATCCTCCAGGTACACACAAAGCACGCAGGCGAGTATCGTGCATCATATTTGCATTGCAAAATGGGTAAAAAGGCGAGTGTATGAGGAGCTTTACAAATCCAAATCGCTCTTAACTCAGTCTTACCTTGGATAATCTGCGTGAAGAGTGAAAATTCAAACTGTCGCCTTCTCTGTAATTCATAAATATCGCTGCCAAAGCGTCAAGATAAATTAGCTTTACATCATATTCCCTGCTCCTTCCCCTCCATCTCTCTCCCACACACACACACACACACACACACACACACACACACACACACACACACACACACACACACACACACACACACACACACACTCCAGTTCAGTTTCCTAATTCAGCCCCAGTGAAGGATTAAATGTAGCCAGCTATGGGGGCTGTCACTGCATCCTTCACTGGCACTGCTGTGAGGAGCTCTTACTGTAGCTGTACATCACTGTGGCTGCGAACTGTGTGCTGAGTGCTGTTGGGCGCAGGTAAGAGCAGACATTTCCAGGTCAGCCCAAGGCAATCAGCATGCTCGCCGGGATGCCCACTTAGTGCTGG